>CAWUFW010002484.1:1200000-1800000 GCA_963921515.1 Calotriton arnoldi
AAAACTTGCTTGTATTCAATCCTCCTCACAGTATTAATTTATTAAAACTTGTATTGTTAATACTAACCTTTTGCATTCACGACACGAAAGAGAAGGAAGCTTGCCTATGTGTTTTACTAATGAATAACGCTTGTCTGTAATCCAAAATGGCCGCTATGCGCGGGAAAACTCAATGCGCATGTCGCAACCATATCACATGGTGTGACGTCTTTCTTTGCTTGGTGGGAAACTTCTGCTTCTGCGCAGTGTGCATTAAAATGGCTGTTTGATGTTTTCACATGCTTCAGCTTGCTCTCATGTCATTACTAAATTGTCGTTTCCTAACGCTACTAACGCGGGTTAGAATATATAATTAAATGGGAATAGAATAGAAAAAGTGGGCATACAGTGAAACATTTTATTTTGTGATTTTAATATTTTCTTCTTGCACTTTTATTAGTTCGTAAACTTGGGCCTGGGTTGGTGACCTGAAACTCGAGAGGCAAATGGTTCTGCGCATGTGTACTGTGTGCCTGCCAAATGAAGTCAATCTGGACGTCGTCCAAGGCCGCGACCCGATGGCCGAAGATGCTGTACTCTTGCCTTTCCTGTTGTACATTGATACATTGTCTATGAAAATTGGTTTACATTTGTCATGAGACGGGTGGGAAATAAAGCGAATGTATTAATTTGAAGGGGTGGGAATTTAAAGACAATAGGCTTTACAATTTAGGCCAAATCGATATGGTGCGAGAATCCACCCCCTGTCCCTGTCCAATCAGAAGTAGTGGCCCCACATTTTAGTAACATTAGGGGAGGTACATGGGTGTAGAAGGGTATAATAGAATATAGCATTAGTTAATTAGTTAGAGCATGCGTTCACGAAGAACAGGCGTCCATGCTGCCAGAGCGCTCTTAGCTCCAGACTGCCAAGCTGATCGATTGCAGACCGAAGTGCTGTCCGGAGAGGTCCTGAGGAAGGGGCGGCAGAGTCTATTAGAAGGAAGGCACGGGAGAATCGAGGAGAAGTTGAGTATCAGAGAGGGGAACGACGCAGGCGTCGTTGTAGAGAGGTCACCGGTCCTGTCCTGATCTTGGAGGAAGTCTTTGCTCTTCATCCTTCCTGGGTCCTATTCTTTCAACTCCTTGGCTAAGGGGTTTGGTTCTCGCACTTAGGTAAATATAATGCAACCTCTAGTTGCGCAGCTATCTCTATCCTCTGCTTTTCTTTAAACACCGTCATTGATTAGCAATAATCATTTCTATGCTTAATCTTGGGTATTGCGACTAAGTACCATATGGCTCTGTATTTTACTCTGCTAAATCTTTAGATAAACATTTTAAAACTTCCTGACTCAATGGTTATTTCAGGATTATGTACTATAATGAATGTCACTCATTTTAAATTTCCCAATTAGCAAAGGATTCATTGGTAAGTCATTACTCTTCAATCAGAAGGTAATTGGTAGCAGGGATTTTGATAGAGAGTAACAACTGATAAAACCCAGCGTAAGTATTAGAGTAGTATGAATGTATGGGCCCAAGTGAGTATCTGGTGTATGAATGTTGTTTGCTAATATCGTGCTGGATCAGTTTTCTGGTAGCAGAGGATGGTTACTCTTTGTTAATTTGGTAATGAGAATTTTATTTTTATGAACTAACATCTGTGTATTCAAAGTTTTGTTTATGTTGTCCAGAATACCCCGGGGTAAAAAGAATAGCGGATGGTAAGTGGAAGCCATACTGCAGTGAGGTTATCTGCCAGGCAGAAATAGCACTGAAAAGTTAAGCAGGACTTTCAGTACTCGTTAGGGACTCTATGCGTGTGAGTAATAGCAAAAGAGTACGCTGGTGAAAATTTGATGTTATATCACCTAGAAAGGGTAACATTGGAGAAGTAACAGGTATTTCTGGAGCTTGTGTGAAGAGTAAACGGAAGGGTTTTACTCGTAGTGTATGTTAGTAAACGGAAAGGTTTTACTAAAGTGTGGAGGAAACTATCTTTTCTAGTTTAGAGAAACTGGCACGATAGCGAATGTTTTATGTTGTTACTGAAATTTAATTAAGATTTATAGAGAAAATAAGTTTGCGTACATTTTTGTAAAGGGAGGGTCAGTCGCCGGAGAGGGAGCTGACATCACAAAACGCCGCGCTGAGATTGGTTGAATCAGCGGGTGTGGAAAGACCCTTGTAAAGGAGGGGTCAGTAGTCAGGAGTAGTACGGACGTCACAGGTGCCGCGCTGGGATTGGTTGAACCAGCAAGGACAGGAAAGAGCAGATTGTAAAGGAGGGGTTGACAGATAAACGTCACCAAAAGTCCGCGCAAGGATTGGCTCGGAAATAAAAGATAGCAAACATTTGATTGGAAAAAATTATAGAAGCGAAATTCTTAGTGGATAAGGATTGCATGGTAAAACGCGATCCGACTTTAACAGGAATTCGTCAGGATAGGAGATATTTAGGCTTTGCAGAATATAATTTTATACATCGGTACTTACCCAAGATGTACGGAGAAAGGAGAAAAATGTCATTTTTACAAAAGATCAAGAATTATTTTAAAAAGGACAAACCAATCAAAACTAGAGAAGGAATTATTATTCCACCAGCTAAAACGCCCGCTTCATTCATGATGATGGAGAGAGGTTATCATACTTGTGTATGGATGGAGAATTGGATAGAATATACCAAAAATGATGGAATACTAGCATTTCCCGAGAATGGCACGTTTAATGGGCGAATTCTACAAAACTTGAGATTGAGGATGAATGACTTAGAACCCAGACCTAGATTAACTCAGTACGAAGCTCTAGAGGAATGGGAAACTGAGGCATTTGAGTGGGACCGATCTAGGAGTAACAGGGGTTATCCAGGATTTTTCCCCAGATACCTACATGAGTCTAGGAACGGTCAGATGAAACAATGGAGAAGGGCAATGATTACAGAAGGATTATATCCATTGTTCTCAGCAGAGGAGAAATTAGGAAGTAAGTGCACAGAAAAGACAAAACATTTAATGAGAAATGAGGAGTCTGAAGACGAATTTATGGAGGAAATGTTAAGAAACCCCCCACCATATCAGGAAGGGACAAGTGGATGCACCCCAAGTGCACCACCGAAAACTCCATTAGTACCATAGGTAATGCATGAATTCACCACGAGTAGAATACTTCATGACAAAGAAAAAGAAGCCCTAGAAAAGACCAGAGCAGAATTAATACAGAAAATAACCCAGATAAAAGTACATCCTGATTCATTGACCATACCTGTAACAATTGGTCCAGTAGTTCCATTATATGGTACTCAGGGAAGCTGTCCTCCACCGATACTTGCACCTACTCCTGTGAATAATCCCAAACCTGAAGCTCCAATTATAATTGAGGATCAATTTAGTGACTGTGAATCCACAATATCACTCATGGACTTGCCTATTCGAGGTACTGTAAATAGCACTCCCAGAAAAGATGTACCTGGATGTTCAAAAGATGTAAGTTTAATAACTTCATCGGGAGCAAAAAGTGCCACCCTAGTAACAGCTGAAGATCTAGAAAGATGGGTGCAAGGGTCAGTTAAACAGTGCACACCTCCGAAAATAATGGACATTCATAAATTGAAAGTCGAATTAGAAGAAATAATAGCAGGAAATGTAGGACTAGAACGCTTAAATACCTATGATGAAGAAGAATTATTGTTCCTGTGCAGGAGTATCACCAGAAATGTAAGGTTATTTCATGAAAAATTATCCAATTTAGCACTACAGATGGGAATAGAAATAGGGAGATCAAAGGTACTACAGAAACCCTATAGAGCAGAATTTTCAGACAAAGATTTAGAAAATATGAATGCCTCTGGAAGAAGATTACAAATAAGAGAATTAATGTTAGTTTTGCAAAAATGGGGAGACCTAGATAAATGGAGAACTAGGTGGGCCAAGAAAAAGGAAGAAGCACGAACAAGTAGAACAGCATCTGAATATGTGATGAAGGAAACAGGGAAAGCAGATCAAATGTATCCAATGCGAGAAGTTGCGGGAGGAGGATATGTACATGTCCCATGGAGCAGACAGGATATTTTGTCATTTACGAATGATTTTCCAAAGTTGAGAGAAAAACCAATTGAATGGTACAAGCAGGTTGACAGGTTTGTGAAGGTGTCGAAGGTACTGTTGAAGGATTTGGATGGGTTGTTTGATATAGTGGTACCTGCCGATTTATGGACAGATTGCAAAATCACAGTGGATTGGCCAAGTGATGAATATCCTAGAGATCCGAAGACAGGTGCCCCGTCAAATGATGTAATGAAAAAGTATCAGCAGGTGATAACTTACCTGAAAGGGAAAATACCCCCGAAAGAAACAGATTGGGTAAAAATAGATCGAACTACCCAAGAAGCTAATGAATCAGTACATTCCTACTATGAGCATCTATTGCAGGTATTTAAACAGTATAGTGGATTTGAGGACATTGGAGACAAGAACATGAGTCAGTTTGTGTATCGATTTGTTTACGGTTTGAAGCCAGAGATTTGTCAGATGATTAAACAACACATGCTGTGTTGGCAGGGAAAGCCCATTGATGAAATTTTGAAGTATGCAAAATATTGTGGAGACGATATTGAGGATAGACACAAGAAATTGCAGGAAAAAGTGATGTGGGCTCAGGTGAAAATGGCTGAGAAACAGGGAATTAATTTGGAAAATCCGAGTGAAAATCAAGGAAAAGATTCTGGAACGAATGGTGAAACTGGAAATGGTGGAAAATTTAGAGGACGAATGAGTAGAGAAGAAGCTAAAAAGAAATTTCCTTGTCATGGATGCGGAAAATTGGGGCATTGGAAGGATGAATGTAAAAAGATTCGGAATAATAATGGCCCAAATCAAAATTTAAATCCACAGACGCAGAATGACTCACAGCAGGGTGTAAATCCTCAGAGTCAGTTGCCACCTGCACCTATTCAGGGTAATGTAAGCAGAGCAAAGCATGGTACAGACATCGGATATCAGGGAGGAAGTGGTAAGAATGATTATATGACATCACAATTTCTTTTGCAGGACGATTTCTGTCAATTCAGTCCATGACGGTGCCTAGGAGAGGGGAAGAAGGAGTGCATACTTGGCGCATCCTTACAGGTAGATCAGTCAGGTCCATATGTTGAAGGGAATGTGAAAGGTAATAATATTACTTTCCTTTTGGACACTGGTGCTACCCGGTCTACTGTGAGAACAGCAGACATTCCAGACCCTCCTCTCTCTGGTGAAAATATCCAAGTAGTGGGGGTAGCTAATCAGTGGATTAGAACACCTCTTACCGAACCCATGGAAGTTAAAATAGGAAATTTCAGAGAAATGCATCAATTCGTAGTGTGTGATTCTAGCCCAGTAAACTTATTAGGTAGGGATTTGTTGTGCAAGATGAATTGTACAATTTTCTGCACACCGGATGGTGTGGCAGTTCAGACACCAGATGAAGATCATGTATATAAAATTATGATTGCAAAACAAGGTACAGAAGTGGATGAGATGTTTTTGTTAATAACAAAAGATGAGTTGCCAGAAGAATTAAAAGGTACAGTAAACCCCATAGTATGGGATATCACCGGAAAGGAAGTAGGACTTATGGCTAAAATAGATCCAGTTAAAATTACTGTAAAGGAAGGTGCAATTTTCCCAAATACCAGACAGTACAAAATAAGTGCAGAAGTAAAAGCAGGAGTCATGGAAGAAATAAATCGAATGGTAGAACAAAATATCCTAAAAGAAGTAATGAGTAGCCCATGTAATTCACCTATAATGGGGTTAAAGAAACCTAGTGGAAAATATAGAATTGTTCAGGACCTGAGAAAAATAAATAAGATTGTAGAACCATGTTGTCCCATAGTGTCAAATCCTGCAGTAATTCTATACGAGATCCCTTGGAGTGCAAAAGGTTCACAGTAATTGATTTGTGTCAAGCGTTCTTTTCAATACCATTACATCCAGACAGCCAGTATCTTTTCTCATTTAAATTTGAGAACAAGGTCTATGTGTGGAATCGTGTTCCTCAGGGGTACACAGAAAGTCCTTCTATTTTCAACCAGATACTGAAAAAGTGCCTTGAAAAATTAGTGATGCCAGGAAGCTCAGTCTTAGTCCAATATATCGACGACTTATTGGTGGCATCGAATACTAGAGAGGACTGTGTTGTTGATTCCATAGCATTGTTAAATCTTTTGGCAGAAGAAGGACATAAAGTCTCACCTGAAAAATTGCAATTCTGTACAACAGCTGTTAAGTATCTGGGACACCAAATTGAGAGAGGAAAAAGAAGAGTAACAGCTGAAAGAGTAGCTTTAATAAAGAAAATGCAAATGCCTGTAACACAAAGACAAGTGAGAATGTTCCTAGGAATAGTAGGTTACTGTCGACAATGGATACCAGGATTTTCCATGTTAGCTAAGCCCTTAATTAACATGACAAAAAAGAAAGCAAAGGACCCTGTGGAGTGGGAGGATGAAAGTGTAGAAGCCTTTGTAAAATTGAGAAATGCCCTATGTTCAGCACCTGCCTTAGGCATGCCTGATTATAAAAGAGAATTTGCATTGTTCTGTCATGAGAGAGAAAATTGTGCACTTTCTGTCTTAACTCAGAGACATGGATTAGAAAGACGTCCTATAGCATATTTTTCTGCTACATTGGACCCAGTAGCAGCCGCGTTGCCAGGATGCTTAAAAGCAGTGGCGGCTACTTGTTTGAGCATTGAACAAAGTGAGTCAATTGTGATGGGACACCCTGTAAAAGTGTATGTTCCACATGCAGTTGTCATTCTGTTGACAAGAACCCGAACTCAGCATCTTACTCCTAGTCGGCTGACTAAATATGAAAGAATAATAATGGGTGCTGAAAATGTGACCAAGGTAAGGTGTAATATAATAAATCCAGCAACCTTACTACCAGACCCATATCATGAGAGAATTAAAGATGATGAAGACGATGAACATGATTGTATACAAATTACAGAATTATGCACAAAACCACGCCCAGATATAGAGGAACAGCCTCTTAAAAAGCCAGACAGGGAGCTATTTGTTGATGGTTCATGTCAAAGACATGAAGACGGTAAACTAACTGCTGCCTATGCGGTATGTGAATTAACTGGAATAGTTGAAGCATCTTATTTACCAGGAGTCAAATCTGCACAAGTAGCTGAATTGATTGCGTTGATAAAAGCATGCAAAATTGGGAGGAATCAGAGAGTAACCATATTTACAGATAGCCAATATGGTTACGGGGTTGTGCATGATTTTGGCCAACTATGGATGCAGAGGGATTTCATGACTTCTTCAGGATCCCCCATTAAAAATGGACAATTTGTAAAGGAATTGCTAGAAGCAATACAATCACCAAAAGAATTGGCTGTGGTGAAATGTGCCGCACACCAGTCAGGAGATGACTGGGTGGTAGTCGGCAACAGATATGCAGATCTGGTGGCTCAACATTGTGCCAAAACCAGAATGTCAGTCAATAAGAGGGTGGAAAGAATGGGAATCAGCTGCCAACTTATGCTGTATATGCCACCTGAAACTTGGAATGACGTCAAGAAATTGCAAGATGAGGTTGATGAAAGTGAGAAGAATTTGTGGATCAAAGTGGGTTGTTCCCAAAGAGGAGATGATGAAGTGTGGATCAGTGCTGATGGCAGACCAGTCATGCCAGACTGTTTACTCTCACAAATGGCTAGGATGTATCATGGAGACACACACATAGGGAGAGATGCCATGATTAGGCTGTTCAGACAAAATTGGTACAATCCCAAATTCAGGGCTGTTGCAGAGAGTCTTTGCCAGAGATGTCTAACTTGCCAGATGCATAATCCGGGGAGGAAGACAGTAATTGGATTTGGAAAAATTGGAAAGGCAGAGGGTCCATTTATGAGACTTCAGTTTGATTTCATACAGTTACCACCATGTAAAGGGCTGAAATATGTACTAGTCATAGTGTGCCTGTTTTCAAAGTGGGTGGAGGCTTACCCTACTAGGAGAAATGACAGCATTACAGTTGCGAAACTGTTGCTACGAGAACTCATTCCTAGATTTGGTTTCCCAGTAACTTTGGAATCAGATAGAGGAAAACATTTTAACAGCGAAGTGATCAAACTAATCTGTGAAGCATTCCAAATCCAACAGAAACTGCACTGTGCATATCGTCCAGAAGCTTCTGGAGTGGTTGAACAATTGAATGGCACTATAAAGTCAAGATTGGGAAAAATGTGTGCATCCACATCATTAGAATGGCCAGATGCATTGCCACTTGTTCTAATGGGACTCAGAAGTATACCTGACAGAAACACAGGATTGAGCCCCCACGAAATAATGATGGGAAGAGCAATGAGACAAACACATGTTCCCACAAACAAACTGGTGAATATATCTGATGATATGGTTCTGGACTATTGCAAAGGATTGGCTGACCTAGTGCGTTCTGTCTCTCATCAGGTTGGAGAAGACGCAGTTTCCAGGCAGCCTGAACAAGAACATGATCTGAATCCTGGTGACTGGGTGGTAGTGAAGAATCACACCAGAGAAACGTGTCTATCACCTAGATGGGGCAGACCGTGTCAAATCATACTGACAACGAATACAGCAGTGAAGTGTGCCGGATTTCCTAATTGGATTCATGTAAGTCACACCAAGAGAGTACCAGATCCTGAGGAAGAGAATCCTCAGACAACGCCAATCACTGAAGAAGCTGAAGGTTGCCCAGCTGAAGGATCTCAGGTTCGAGATTCCAGAGAAGCTGAAGAAGAACAACCGAGCACAAGTCAGGATTGGATACCCGTGGTAGAGGTTCCTGAAATATACCACAGAACAAGAAGTCAAGCGAAATTGGAAGAAATTGAAGAAGATCAGATAGGTGAAGAAGAAGCAGTTCAGGAACAAGAAGAAAAGACATTAAGAAATCCTGAACAAGGTCAGATAGGGAAAGGAAACTGGACTCAAAACAGTGAAGATCTAATAGACTTTGAACAGGGACAGACAGGTCTAGAAGAATCCGGTCAGGCTGCAGAAGTTCACAGTGCAATAAGCCCTGATCAGAACAAGTTAGATCAAGAAGAGTGCACAGAAGAAGAAAACGTTGAAAAACATGAACTTGAAGAAATAAACAAAGAACAAAGTCAATTATTGGAAATTCACAGTGGAGCTGTTACAGAGAAACCAATCAGACCTGAAAAAGAGCAAACAGAAGAAAAAGTAATAAAAGAAAACGAAGCAGTGCTAAGCAGTGAAATTAAAAAGATTTCTGAAAACGAAGATAAAGAGACAGTTCAAACAAAGAAAACAAGAAAAGGAGATCATTGGCCAAGTGTCATTAAAAGAGTGAAGTACCACATAACAACCAGAAGTGAAGATCCAGATCAAGTGAATGAAGTGACAAGTCAAACTGACCAAGAACCTAAAACTGCGAAAAGAAGAAGTAAAAGACTGAAACTTGTGAATAACAAATTCAAGGGTCCTGATTGGACTTATATCATCCTTGAAGATTTTGAAAGCTCAGAGTCAAGTGACAGTGGTGGCGAAGGAACAAGTGCAGAACTGACGTACGAAGAAGAAACAAGACCACCCTGACTAAGCAAAAGAATAAGCTAAAGAAAAGAAGAAAAGATAAGAAGAGCAATCTTACTTGTCGAAAAATGCCTGACAATAGAGTTACTGGGAGACCAAAACAGAGATGTTGTAGAAGATGCTGTGCATTATGCATATGTAGTCTAGTGATGGTGCTTATAGTATGGTTAGTCCTGATTGTAGCAGTTCCTTACCTTATGATAATAGATAAAAAGATTAATAATGAAACTAAAGGGAGGACAGCAAACATGAAGAGCAATAGAGTAGAACTAATGGCAGAGAATGAACCAGAAATTCATCATGAAATTGCTGATAACGACACTAGTTTAAACGTTTTCACAAAGTTATTGTTTCAATATGTAGACACAATGGAAGTTAGTAATTGTTATGTCTGTATGAAGTTACCTGAATCAGTAGCAGAAGGATTAACATACCATCACTTACCACTGACATATGGCATATCATGTAGTGTTTTGTCTAGTTTATTTTATAGAACAGGGAGACTTCAGTATTATTATTCAAACTTAGATGTGATATTTTCTGAGGTTCCGATTCGCAAAAGTATGAACCCAGTGCTTAGTAGTCAAGACGCACAGTTTATGGGAGAATTTTTCTTAACAATGAAATCAATAGACATAACACATGCACATAGACACAATCTAACATGTTCTTTACTTGAAGAAGAAAAGATATTTTTAAATTTAGTAGAAAATAGAAGACAAGATTTTCAAAAGAAAGCTTCTGAGCATAAGGCTCATTTGCCACCTTGGGCGGAGAAAGAAGGGAGTTACACACCTGGTAAGGCTCAAGCTGCTATGGCTCTGGATTTTGTAAAGACAGGAAACATTTGTCTTCATAGGTTAAAGACTGAATATAACAATGTTTTCATCGGTACCAGTGAATGTGAACACAATTTTTTAATTCTTGGAGGTTGGGGACTCAAAGGAGGAACAGATTCAGTTTTTCCTGGAATCTATTATGTGTGTGGGAATAAGGCTTACTTTAGGCTTCCTGCACGGTGGTATGGAAGTTGTTATTTTGGAATAGTATTTCCAAAGATATACCACGTAAAAAGAAACACTGAGAGCAATGAAAACAATAGCGAATTAATACGTAGTAAAAGAGCTAGTTTTTCAGAAATTGTAGGCGATATATTTGGTGCATTGATACCTTCAGTGGGAATAATTCTGAACTCAAGGAAAATATGTAAATTGTCTACAGTGGTTGATCGTTTATCAACGGATACTGCTGGAGGTTTTCTAATGATTAATGCGGAAATGGTTGCGATTAGGTCTATGGTGATGCAAAATCGACTTGCTCTTGATATTATATTGGCAAAAGAGGGCGGAGTCTGTAAATTATTGAAGACGAAACATTGTTGCACTTATATTCCTGATAAGAGTGCAGAAATTGGAACGTATATACAGAATATAACTAAACTTGAGAAAGAACTTAAACCACTGGAAGTTGATAGTGTATGGGAAAGATTGACAAATAGTATCTCGTCAATTGGAACCTGGTTTGCTAATGTAGGAAAATATTAGTACCCTTAGCAGGGATAGCAACAATAATATTGGCAGTAACAATATGGTGCAAATGCTGTAAAAAGAATGGAACATATAAGGTGACAGGAAGAGGAAAGAAACGAAAGGTAGATGAAATCGAACTTGAAGAGTGGAGAAGTGAATTATACAAGAAATTAAAAGGAGATTGTAAGGAGATTGTAAAAATGGAAAGTGTAAAGATGAGAATGAAGTAATTTCATAGAAGTTGGCATCTGATTGAGGGTAGTGTTTTGATGGCTCAGAAACGCCATCAGAGAGGGGATTGATGGAGCAAGGTTTCATAAATGAAAACTTGCTTGTATTCAATCCTCCTCACAGTATTAATTTATTAAAACTTGTATTGTTAATACTAACCTTTTGCATTCACGACACAAAAGAGAAGGAAGCTTGCCTATGTGTTTTACTAATGAATAACGCTTGTCTGTAATCCAAAATGGCCGCTATGCGCGGGAAAACTCAATGCGCATGTCGCAACCATATCACATGGTGTGACGTCTTTCTTTGCTTGGTGGGAAACTTCTGCTTCTGCGCAGTGTGCATTAAAATGGCTGTTTGATGTTTTCACATGCTTCAGCTTGCTCTCATGTCATTACTAAATTGTCATTTCCTAACGCTACTAATGCGGGTTAGAATATATAATTAAATGGGAATAGAATAGAAAAAGTGGGCATACAGTGAAACATTTTATTTTGTGATTTTAATATTTTTTTCTTGCACTTTTATTAGTTCGTAAACTTGGGCCTGGGTTGGTGACCTGAAACTCGAGAGGCAAATGGTTCTGCGCATGTGTCCTGTGTGCCTGCCAAATGAAGTCAATCTGGATGTCATCCAAGGCCGCGACCCGATGGCCGAAGATGCTGTACTCTTGCCTTTCCTGTTGTACATTGATACATTGTCTATGAAAATTGGTTTACATTTGTCATGAGACGGGTGGGAAATAAAGCGAATGTATTAATTTGAAGGGGTGGGAATTTAAAGACAATAGGCTTTACAATTTAGGCCAAATCGATATGGTGCGAGAATCCATCCCCTGTCCCTGTCCAATCAGAAGTAGTGGCCCCATATTTTAGTAACATTAGGGGAGGTACATGGGTGTAGAAGGGTATAATAGAATATAGCATTAGTTAATTAGTTAGAGCATGCGTTCACGAAGAACAGGCGTCCATGCTGCCAGAGCGCTCTTAGCTCCAGACTGCCAAGCTGATCGATTGCAGACCGAATTGCTGTCCAGAGAGGTCCTGAGGAAGGAGCGGCAGAGTCTATTAGAAGGAAGGCACGGGAGAATCGAGGAGAAGTCGAGTATCAGAGAGGGGAACGACGCAGGCGTCGTTGTAGAGAGGTCACCGGTCCTGTCCTGATCTTGGAGGAAGTCTTTGCTCTTCATCCTTCCTGGGTCCTATTCTTTCAACTCCTTGGCTAAGGGGTTTGGTTCTCGCACTTAGGTAAATATAATGCAACCTCTTGTTGCGCTGCTATCTCTATCCTCTCCTTTTCTTTAAACACCGTCATTGATTAGCAATAATCATTTCTATGCTTAATCTTGGGTATTGCGATTAAGTACCATGTGGCTCTGTATTTTACTCTGCTAAATCTTTAGATAAACATTTCAAAACTTCCTGACTCAGTGGTTATTTCAGGATTATGTACTATAATGAATGTCACTCATTTTAAATTTCCCAATTAGCAAAGGATTCATTGGTAAGTCATTACTCTTCAATCAGAAGGTAATTGGTAGCAGGGATTTTGATAGAGAGTAACAACTGATAAAACCCAGCGTAAGTATTAGCGTAGTATGAATGTATGGGCCCAAGTGAGTATCTGGTGTATGAATGCTGTTTGCTAATATCGCGCTGGATCACAACGCATGCCATTATTCCACAAGTCAGAGCAACGACTTGCTCTGGGGGGGCTCGGGATGTTGGAATAGTATAATTTACTATTCCAACTCCAGTCTGTGCGACAGTAGGGAAGGTGTTGGATTTTAAATCCAGCACCTTCAGACCACTCCGCAAGTGGTTGTACCGACTTGCGGAGTAATGGCATGAGTTGTTCAACGTGGTCGTTGTAACGGCCGCTTTGTAATTGCATGCGGTGTTTGGTATTCGGGGTAAAGGATGTTTACCGAAAAGTAGATATAATACAAATCAGTGCTAGAACAAATTGCTATCACACAGTGCAGACACACAAATGACAATATATGTATCTAAAAATGGACCAATCACAGAGTTCAAGGACCAAGCCTACTTTAATTAATTGATTTCCTGCTTTAAGTAGCTGTAAAAGTCAATAGCGTGTTGACCCTTATATCTCTATGGGGTCATGATGGGGATATGCGTAAATTGGGCATGATCATAACGTTTGCTAGTCTTCAAAACATTAATTTGAAAGCTAAGGCGTGCAAGCTGGTTCTAAAAAAGTTAGTTTGTACTATGGTAATATCACAGGAAAAGAGATCAGTTTCAATCTGAGGATGCAGTTTCCAATTGAATAAGGCGATGAGAGGATTCTCTCTCTAAGGAATTAAAGTGGATATGGGTAAAGAAGTCCAAACAATGAAGTGATTACAGACAGGTCTGCAATTTGCTTAGGAAAGAAGAATAAAGAAGGGCACCATTTTCTCCAGCTGCAAGTGCAATGAGAAATCATATACACTAATTTCGAGGGACTTTCACATGTTTAACACTTTTAGAAGTGGATATCCTCGTTCCCTTTTTCTCTCGTCTACCTCTCCCTCCACCGTGGTTTTTTTCCCAGCTTGTTGTTCCCACCTTTGTTCTCCAGGTACTGTTTTCTGTAAAACGTAAAATGTTTTCACATTTAAAGGCCTAATCATGAGTGGCCAGATCCAGAGAGCTTGGTTGTACTGGTGGCATTATTACCATTACTGTGCGATAGTCTCAAACCTGTACTGCGCCATTACAAGATTTCATATCTGAAATGAATAATAACATAGGAAATAGCGTTTCTATGCAAATTTTCACATTTTATTTCCCATTTTGGAAGGATTTTTACTAGGGTTGTGTGAAATTTGCATATCTTAATTTCAGGTAATTACTCAAAATTTAGGCAACATTATGTGAAATTACAAGAAATGCAAATCCATCATTTAGAGCTATACTTTAGTGTGAAATGAGTCCTCGTGTCAATTTGTGATGTGGGGACTCATTTTGTGCTAAAAAAAGTGTGAAAAAACAAAAGTACTGTGAACAACAGCCACTCACTGTAAATTTTTACTGTGAATGATGCGTAATTATATGAAGTGGCGTAATGGAATACTTTTCAGGAATTTCATTTAGCAAGCATAATGCAAAATTCACAAATTTTTGCAAGCATTGACATATTGTCTATTTTAGGAAGGCGAAATGCCCTGGTGAAACACTCTCAACCAGCAGTGTTCCCATAGGACATGTGCTTTTGTTTCAGCAATGAATCCCAATTGATTGCGAAATGGGGTTTGCGGCCGACTAGTGATGGGCTCAAACTTTATGAAGTGCTTTAGCCAGTGGTAGAGCTCGGGAGCCAAGGGTCCTTTGCATGGAGGGAAAATGGTCTAAGGACATTGGTTAGGTAGTAAGAGACAGTCTTAATATGGTTGACATGGCTCCCTTACACCCTTGGACCCCAGTGTTACTGCACCTGTTACAAAAGTGATAGCTATGTCCCCACAGGCCCTAGCTGGCCTTAGGTGTGTGTTGGAAATTAGGTTACTGGTTGAGGGGGTAAAACCCTACTTAAGCAGCAAACACACTCTCTGTCAGGGTGAAACACAACCTAACCCCAACACAGCCCCAACATAGCCTCTGCTTAACCCTCTGGTAGCTTGGCACAAAGCAGTCAAGCTTAACTTAAAGGCAATGTGTAAAGTATTTATGCAGCACTTCAAACAGTAATAGAGTGAAAACTGAACACAAGAAAAATCCAAAACCAACTTAGAAAAGCAGAGTAAAATTTAAAAATTATTTGAGACCAAAATTACAAAAACCCAATTAGTAGAACTGTAGGTATGCAATTTTAAAGATTTAAATGAAATCCGTGCTTAAAAGCACAAAGTGCCAATTATGGTTATCCGGTCACCCCAGACCTGGAAAAAGTCACAAGTTCAGGCCGACCATGATTGAGTGCGGGCTGGATATAGGACCCAGGTAGGCCAATGGAACATAGCACCTTAAAGCCTGGTTTGTGAGATCCCGCGTTGAGGATGCTGCACGCAGCAGAGGTTCAGAGGAAGCTGCGGTACTGATGAGAGCACTGCATTGAGGATGCCGTCAATGAGGGTTTTGCTATGCGGAGTCCAGCGTCAAGAATGTGTCATGCAGCAGCTGTTCTGAGGAAGCTGTGGGGCTGTGATGCAAGGTCCTACACAATCATCGCCTATGCTATCAACAAGGGGCTTGCGATGCATAGGCCTGCATCGAAGATGCAGAGGAGGCTGCAGGCTGTGATGCGAGGTCCTGTGTTGGGGATGCATCTCACAGCAGTAGTTCCGATGCGGCTGCGAGGGGTTGCATTGCACTACATCAGTTCTGCTCACAGGACCACAGCAGGTCTAGCAGAGCACCTTTAGACCCACTTCCAAGGATCCAGGACTGGGGTGGCACCTCATAGAACGTAGGACTTACAGCAGATAGAGTCCAAGTGCTGGGTTCAAATTGGCTGGAGCCTTTTCTGTACATGAGGCCCGATATATGGGAGACAATGCTTGCGATTCTAGAAGTCCATGCGGCCATCACCGATCGGCATTCTGAGTGAAGCTGGAACCGTTGTCTCACATACAATTCAAAGGTGATTATTCCACCAAGACAGACTAAAGTATCACTGCATTAACAGCAATACTGGAAGATCATTTATTTATCTCATCCAGATTGAACTGAGTCTCCCAATCTGAGCCAATTTCCTATGAGTCCATTATTGCTCTTACCCTAAGGGTCTTCAGTCTACGTATGAATTTTCGGTCCTGAAGATGGGCTTCCTGATATTTTACAAGATAAGACCGAAATGTGGACAACTCATTTTCACTAACATTGTTATATAGGAGCTGATCATTATATGTCTAATGATAATTTCTTCAAATATACGAAATGGGTTTTTACAAAAATGATTATGAGATAAGATCACTGTAAAGGATATTTTTCTCAGTCGTATTTGTTTATGTGAACTGTGTTTTGTACCCTCATGCTATGTTATTTATGTACATAAGTTTGTATAGAAAAAGAATACACCCTCTTGTCCTGTTTTCTCTTGTTTTGTTTTGTTCTGCTGTGTTTGTTTGTTTTTTCTGATCCAGTCCCTTGTAATTTTTGTAAATAAGTTCAACAATCTATTTGGTTTAGGCCACTGCTTTGGGCAGTTAAAAATTAAATAGAATTGTATGTAAAAGAAATCCCTTGCAGGCACCGTTACCTGGCATTAAAGTCTTACCCAAGCCTTTAAGGGTGTATTGGGTTGCCCAATCTTTTGAGTAGTAACTTTCTAAAAGTAGCATTTTAAGAATTGGCACTTAAAATCCGACTTTACTATTAAAGAAGGCTTTAACTTGCAATTCTTTAAACACTAAACTTGGCATTTCTGTCTGCTCCCAATTGAAAGTTACCACTTATTAAATGTAATAAGGGAACCCAGTGCTATCCTATGGAAGAGTTAGGCCTCACAGTAGTGAGAAATAAATGTAGGAGTTTTTTCACTACCAGGAATGTAAAACTTAAACGTACATGTCCAACTTTTTAAATATGCTGAACCCTGTCCTCTGGCCTGTGTAGGGCCTACCCTAGGGGTGACCTATATGCATTAAAAAGGGGGGAGGGGGTTTGGGCCTGGCAAGAGGTTTATCTTGCCAGGTCGAAATGGCAGTTTAAAACTGCACACACAGACTGCAATGGCAGGCCTGAGATGTTTAAAAGGCTACTTAAGTGGGTGGCAAACATAGTGCTGCAGGTCCATTAGTCTCGTGCTCCCTGCACCACTGGACTCAAGCTAGCCTGGCTGATAAGGGGTGATGACCCGAAACCGATCCCAGTATGCTTGTTTGCGGTCCAGGGAGGACTTGGCTTGGCAGTTCGGACTGGACTGTTCCCATAAGGAACAGGGTCAAGACTGATTTGCATATGGCTAGGTCCAAACTGGGGTGGTGTGGTGAGCAAAAGAACAATGGATTAAACCCAGACCTTTGTGACTGGGGGTGAATGTTTGCATTGTTCCGCATTCCATCCATCAATTGTTCCTTTCGCTTTTGTTGCCCTAAGTAGGAAGTGTATGCCCAGACGTGGGTCCCGTGCTCACTGCACCACTGGATTCAAGCTAGCCTGTCTGATGAGGGGTAATGCACCGAAATCGGTCCCAGGATGCTTGTTTCCGGTCCAAGGAGGACCTGGCTTTGGCAGTTTGGGCTGGACTGTTCCCATAAGGAACAGGGTCAAGACTGATTTGCATATGGCTGGGTCCAAACTGGGGTGGTGTCGTGAGCAAAAGAAAATGGATTAAACCCAGATCTTTGTGACTGGGGGTGAATGTTGCATTGTTCAGCATTCCGTCCATCAATTGTTCCTTTCGCAGGCCCATTAGTAGCATTTCATTTACAGGGTCTGGGTACATGCAGTAGCACTTACTGGGGACATACAAGTAAATTAAATGTGCCAATTGGGTGTAAACCAATTTTGCTGTGTTTAAAGAAGGAAGCACAAGCACTTTAGCACTGGTTAGCAGTGGTAAAGTGTGCAGAGTCCTAAAAAGACAACAAAAAGTGGAGAGTGAAGGCAAAAGGTTTGGGGATAACCTTGAAAAAAGGGCCAAGTTAAACACTGTGGTGTAAAAAGGAAACAAAAAAGGAAGGTAAATAAAAGAAAACAGGAATGTAAATTAACAAACAAAATATTCCTTACCAGCAGTGGTAGATGTGTTTGTTGTATCTGTCTAGCTGGTACAAGAAGAGCACACAGCTGCATCTCACCAACTGCAGGTACCTCGCACATGAATTAAACTCAGCATGGGGCAAATGGCTATTGTTCGAGATACCTAAATATGTGATCAGCCTTGGTTCATTTTTACAAAACCTACGAAATTCTGTAGCAATTCTATAGATAAAGGGAAATGATTGTCAATGTCTAATTTTTTTTATTTGTTTCAGTAGTATTGAGAAAATGACAAATTGAAGAACAAAACTCTAGTCGAAGCGTGGTTGTGGTTAAGTAAAATGTATGAAACAGGTGATTTAAGACAGCTGCAACCCTAACTCACACATGCATTGACTATTACCTCTCACATGACATGTAAAACCACTGATTACATGGCAATTGACATTATGTATAAAGTCACAAATGATTTCATGGTTGTCATCACCAACACCTATGCTCATTCCTATGTATGGGAATGATTCTCAGAGCTTCTTCTATAAGTAGGTGTGCCCTCCTCTGGGCTTTGGTCTGACTCACGCATGCATTTCAAGGAGTAAAGCTTTCTTGCCCAAGATTCCTGTAACAATGCATGTCTGACTCATGGAAACCGCTCACAGAAAAAGCTTTTGTTTATTAGCGTTGGATACTAAGGAAACAATCTTGTATGCAACAGTTCACAAGGTCTTTTAGTTTTCCAGTACTCAGAAACGAAACAAAGGGGCATATTTACTAGAGAAGTGGCAGAGCGTGGTGTTAGCCTCCTTGGCTTAACGCCACTCTGCGCCACTTCTGAAACACAGGGCTGCACCAAATATACAACAATACAACAATATGGTGCAGCCCTGCATTTCCCCCTGCACTGACACTAAATTGAGCAGCCTAGCGTCAATGCAGGCACCCTTGCACCATAGTGCAGGGTGTCTGTGTTGAGGAAAAGATTGTTTATGTGCAGGAAGGGTCCCTTCTTGCACATAAACAATCTTTAAATGGCATTTTGAAACTTCTATGTGTGCTGCTTAATGCAGCACACATAGAAGCTGCAAAATGTCATTTTTTTATTGATTGTTTATGTGCAGTAAGGGGCACCTTCCTGCACATAAACAATCAAAGGCCTTTTGCTGTTTCTATGTGTGCTGCACAACACAGCACACACAGCACATATAGAAACAGCAAAAACAAGGAGAAATTTAAAATTTCCTCTCGTTACACCTGTTTAAGACCAGGTTTTCCCTGGTCTTAATTTTGGTGCTGCCACATATTTATGCTGCCCTGGTAAACATGGGGCAGCATCGAAATGAATGGGTGTTGCGGAGGAACGCCCACTCTAACACCCATTGCCCACCACTTTCACGCCAAGTATAGCGTGAAAGGGGGCCTTATTTACAAGGCAGCATTAAGTCTCGTTAAGTTAAGTTAAGTTAAGTGGCTTAACGCTGCCTTGTAAATAAGGCAAAGAACATATCGTCACAGGAATGTCACTGAAAGTGACATTCTTATGGCGATAGGGGCTTGTAAATATGCCCCAAAGAGTATAAGGATGTAGCCCCATTCCAAAAGTTCCCAGGAGGGCGACTTAGGAAAGGGCTAGGCAATAAGGAAATTAAAGCAAACGAGGTGCCAGATATTCATCCCAAAGTGTGCAGAGGTAATTTGGATTCATTTGGAAACATTGTAAGTTGTATGCTAAGTTGTATGTTAAGAACAGAATGACATTAACAGTATCTGCATAAAACACATGTGTTGTTTAATTGTGTACACTTACGAGTAGAAGTAACTACTGTTTTAGAGGTCATATTAGTTAAAAAAGTGAATAAGTGTAAATCTGGAGGGTTGTTGTGGACACAGTAAAAGAGCATGTGTGTAGATATTTCATTAGTATACATGTGCCTGAATAGTACACCAATGTTAGAAGGGTGTGCAAAGCAGACATACATTCTTATGGTGTGAGCAGCTACCAGCGTGGCTAATCATTGAGACAAATGATGATACACAAAAAGCAGGAATTAGTAGAAAAGGTGTAGGCACCATTACTGTGTGCATGATGCTTTGGTGGCTGAACTATAGGTAAAGCACCAGTGGCTACCAAAAGTGTGTATGAATAAAACATCTTTACTGGGATGGGTCATTATATAAATACTACACAACTAACAAGAGTGTGTCTATACATTGCGCTCTTCTGCTCAGCAGTCTCTAACAACTTTGGGAAGGCTATCTTGCGTGTAATATCGTAAAGAAAGCCATCATTGATATCATATGTATTGCCATCTACGATTTCACGTGTTAGGTCATTAATAGTGTAGGAGATGGACTGCAGTTCCCTGACATTTGTTGGTTTTACATAATATCTTTAATATTCCATTAATTAACTTTTTTGTGACATATATGCACAGAGCTCATAAATAACAGTCATACCAACCCATCAACTTCCAACAACAAGTTAACACCTCATAAAATACTGGCATTGTAATGTAAACAGTCATTTTTTGGAAGGCGTCATAAATAATAAACAATATGGGTGGCATTCATTGTAGCACTGTGGCATGTGTCTGAATAGTTGGTAGGTTTATTGGGATTCCAATGGAGCACAATGCTTTTTTTGGATGGAACAAGTTCCACATGAATTTTATAGTTATAATTCGATAAATGCATACAATAATCAAGTATGGCTTTCGTATCATTTTAGATATCACTGCGAAAATCTCATCACAGTAGGAGATTATCAACTTGTCATAAATGATCTATAATCCTCTGGAGCTGCCTTTAATTGTCAATACACAAGGTAAGATGTATATTTCTGTTTTGAATTCCCTATATATTCCTGGTGTCCATAGAGTGCATAAGAACCTCACAGGTGTAAGCAGGGGTGACACACTACCTTATCAAACGTGAGGGAGCATATTTATTAATGGTTTGCGCTGGCCTTACGCCACATAGTGTGATGCAAGGGCATTTAAGAAATGACACAGGTGTCCAAATGTGTTGTTTTTGTAGAATTGCTTGGTGCAAAAGCTGTGCTGAATCCAACTGAGTCACACAGGAATTAATATATGCAATGTAGGTATGCCATGGAAAATCTAATGCAGACGTAACATAGTAGTACTTCATATCACATCACTGCGTCACGAATCGTGGAGGACTGCAATCCAACCATAGAAATGCGTCAGAATTGCTGCACATCAGCGACCCAGTCGTAGGAAATGCCACTATTGGCTGTAGTAGAAATTTCTCACCCTCACGGTATACTCTGGCAAGCTCAGCTACGCCATGGAAGTCGTTCTACTGCAACTGGGAGTAGCGCGGAGACAATCACGTAGGCAGCGAAGAAGGAAGAAGCATTTTTTCCATCAGTACATATCCCTCATTGACCTCAGGGAGGAGGAGGTCATACAGTTTTACAAACTGAAGAGGGAGTCCATCATGGAATTGCTGGAGAAGATAGCTCCAAGTCTCCAGCCAGCAACTGCAAGTACCAGTGCCATCCCACTGCATGTAAAATTTATGTCTGTGATACACATGTTGTCCTTAGGATCCTTTCAAAGCACATAAGCCAGATAGGCAGGCATTTTACAGGGAGCATTTTCTGCTTTTCTCCAATCTGTATTGGTGGCCATCATAAAACTTACACCCCCAGTACCTTCCCTTCCCAAAAAATACCCAACAACAATTGGATATCAAGCAAATCTTCTACAACATTGCTGGATTCCCTCATATGCTTGGTGCCATTGATTGCACACATGTGCAATTTATGCCCCCTGCAGCCACTTCCCACTTGTACAGAAACTGCAAACACAATTACTCTATCAATGTCCAAGCAATTGTGGACTACCAGGGAATGTTCATCAACGTCCTTGCCAAGCATCCTGGAAGTGCCCATGATGCATACTTTTTTTGTCACACTACCATCAACGAGCAGTTTCAGAATGGTGGATATGGAAATGACCTACTCATTGGCAAAGAAAGTAGAACTATTCAGTATGCCAACCAATAAGTTGTAAGGTGTGACATTATAGCCATCTCTGTGTTTGTGTTTGGATATTGAGTCATGTGCATATAATGGTAGTATCTTACTCTAACATGTAGCCAACGATGTCACATTTTGTGATTCTCTACCTGATTCTGCAATGGAAGTAGGAGAAATTCCACAGTGAGAAGTACCCTGTCATCTCACAGTGTGTGAGAGAATAGGGCACAAGTTCTGCAATGTCGAACACATCAACTGGCAAATCATGTGGTCAACAATTGTGTATGATATAATAACACAAGATAAATCTTAGAAAAGTGTGAGATGTGTGTATGTGCAATGGTGAGGCAAGTCTGGATTATTTATCAATGGTTCACTAAAATAACGTTTTTTGAACAAATTGTGTGAACCTAAGCATATGTGTCACACATGGCAGTATATTTGTAGGCTGATCAAAGTATCAGGAGCACAAATGGAAAAATAACATCTAAATTCCATGTATATTATGCACTGAAAGTGTAGTATCCAATCTTGTGTAAATTTCAACTCTAGGTACATTTGTAATACGAAAGGTTCAAAGTACTGCAAATTTTTAGGCATTCCAACATTCTCGGTCAAAATGTACAAATAGATAATAAGCCACATTGACATACCTCATCAATGTGATAGATGAAAAATTCAGTACCTCGAGTTGCCTATGTTTCCCTCATCTCAGTCCATCAGTGTAAAATGACACAGCGAATAAATAGGCTGTGAAAGATGGTATAGACTAGGAAATAACCTAGGTGAAATGACGTAACCATTGTAAGATACCACAGTGTACTTATAATCAAAATCTGAACTATTTTATGCCAAAGAAATTATGTAAGAATCAAGACATAAAGGTACAGAATCGCCTAAAAGGCAAAATCACATACATACATGTGAATACAGAAAGTGTTGTCTACAGGTCTGTAGTACAAAGTCACTTAAATGAACATCATGCTGTCCCGTACAAAAAAGGTCTACATTGCTATACCTATGTTTCAATCTAAGTTCAGCTAGACAACTTGCCATACAAAAAGCATTAGCTGATGTATGAATAAAGCCAATGAAAATATCTGTTACATGTTGAATTGTGATAACATTTACTAAGCAAATATTCATGCTAAATTATGTAAACTAATCTAAGGCCATGCAACTGTTATGTAGACAAGCAAGGACATCATAGGTGAAAATAGAACACATGTATGAGTGTCACACATGTTGGCTCTGTCACTACCTAGATAGTGCAAAATGTATGCAAGATAATCTGATTCTAAGTTTGGTGCTTCACATACATATTCAGTGCAATTCTAATACATCGGATGAAAATATTCTAAATTACTTATCATAGTAATGTTCTGGCTAAACATGAAAGTTAGCATGTTGATGTGTTGTATATCTTACACCATGTACAAGATGTGCAATGACACACATATGTTGAATACTTGCGTCCGTCCGACACCATTGTGGTCTGCAACTGACCGATTATAGGTCGGCAGTTCCAACCACCAGATTTGGATGTGACCGCCCTGGCGGTCGGAAACATCCATTCCCTAAAGACAGCTTGTGCGGTGGGTGGAAAAGACCCGCAGCACAAGCTGCAATTGGGAAATGGATGTTTTCAAACATCCCTGCACCGTGTGGCAGGCATTATGCGGTGCCTGCCACACTGTGCTGGGATGTTTAGGGGGCACCATAGATGCCCCCAGACCCTATAGCAAAGGGACAGGGGGAAGGGGCCCTGATAGGGTCCCCCAAAGACACTTTCCAACAGCCTTTCCATGTCAGAAAGGCCGACATGAAAAGGCTGTCGGAAAGTGCCATCATAATCCCGACAGTGGAGCCGAGCCTGGCTCCGCCATCATTAGGGGATGATGGTGGCTTCCGACGCTCCGACGGGCTCCTTGAGCCTGTCGGAATCACATTGGAATCCCCTGCAGGTTTCACTCCGTCCAGCATCATTCCAATACGGCGGTCAGACTGAAATCTACGATGTCGGGCGGAAAGCCTCCAACAGCTGTTCCGAGGCTTTCCGCCCAACAATGCAATGTTATGTTATGTTATAAAGTACTTGTAAAGCACAAACATTCACTCCAAGGAGCATCATGGTGCTGTGTGGATCCCTAAAGAACACAATAACTGAAGCTGGGAGGAGTTAGATGAGAGATCTGCATAGAGCATCAGGGGCCATAAAGATCCAAGTTTTCAGAGCTTTCCTAAAAAGGGTTTCTGTTTGGATGAAGCATAGGTGGTTTGGGAGTCAGTTCCAGGCCTTGGTCCCAAGGACTGCTATAGATTTCTCCCCTTTTGAGACACATCTGAAATCAGGAGGATTTAATAGATTTGCATTTGACGATCTGAGTGTACGGTGTGGCACATAGCGTGCAAACCTGGCCCGAAGGAGTGAGGGCCTGAGGAGTGAAAAATTCTAAAAGTAATTAACAAGACCTTAAACAGGATTCTTTTGTGGATGGGTAACCAATGAAGTGCTTTAAGAGCAGCTGATGCAGATGAGCTCCTAGGCCATTTTAATACTAGTCGAGCTGCTGCATGTTGTACCATCTGTAGTTGCTGCATAAAGGCTGTTGCAGTAATCTAGTCTGGATGAAATTAGGGCCACTGTGACTGCCTTTCTAGCCGATCAGGGAAGTAAGTCAAAGAACTTTTTAAGTGACTTTATCAAATGGAAGCAAGTCCTAGCCACTGCTAGGGATTGATGATGAAAGGAAAGTGCTGAGTCAAATCTAACCCCCAAATTCCTAGCTGCCGTTACTGTATTGGGAGGAGGAGGGATGTCAGAGGGCCACCATAGGCTAGGGGAGAAGGTGTTCGCTTTCCCTAGTGGCATGATTTCGGTTTTTCTGAATTGAATTTTAAATGATTTACTTTCATCCAATGAAAGACTGCTGTAAGACATTGTCGAAGATTTTCCTCAGCCAGTGTGGTATTTTTATCTAAAACCAGAATTAGCTGAGTATCGTCCGCGTATGAGATTGTCTCAATATTAAAGGACAATATCACACTAATCAGGGGAGCCATATAGGCGTTGAAGAACACTGGACTGAGAATGGACCCTTGTCGAACCCTGGAGAGCAGGGTTTTTTTTTCCGCTGACTGGTATTGGCCAAGTGTGATGGCTTGTCTTCGGTTTTGTAGAAATGATTTTAGCCAGGCCAAGGCAAGATGAGAGATACCATATGACGTGAGACGGTCCAGGAGGATATCATGTGAGACTGTGTCAAAAGTGGCTGATAGGTATAATACGACCAACACAGCATTTTTTCCCTGGTCTAAAGCGGCTTTGAGGGATTCAGCAGTATACAAGAGAGCTGATTCCATAGAGTGCTGAGGCCTGAAACCTCATTGATTAGGGTGTAAGATGTTCGTTTCTTCTAAATAGGTCATAAGTTGAAGATTAACTAGTTTTTCGGTGATTTTACTGAGACATGGAAGAAAAGAGATGGGTCGAAGATTAGTGAGGGTGGTGGGATCAGCGAGTTGTTTTTCTTGGGCGGTTTGACTGCTACAATTTTCCATTCATTGGGAACTTCTGCTAGTGAAAGAGAGGCGTTTATAATGTTATTGATGACTGTGTTGACAATGTCTATGATAGCATGTAAAATCAAAGGGGGACATGGGTCAAAAGGAGATCCTGATTTAACTGCAAGGATAGCCTGACGGGATTGTTCTAGGCTAATGGCTTGATAGGCTCGAAGGGACAGTCTATTGTCTCCTAGATCAGCGGTGGTCATTACGGGAGAGGCAAGGGGTACTGAGAAGTCTTTTTGTAATGACTGGACCTTCTGTTCGAAGAAGTCGGCAATGCGATCGCAAAGAGACTGAGATGGAAGAATCTCTTGTTGGAGGATTAAGGGGTTGGTGAAAGAGTTTACTATCTTAAAGATAGTTTTTTGATCTGAGTTGGCCAGTGTGAGCATGTCGGTGAAGTAGGATTTCTTTTCAGCTTTGATTAGTTGGTGGTAGTTTTTATGAGCTGCTTTAAACCTGGTTTGTTCGGGCCGATACTTAGTTATGTCTAAGTAGCAATGTACCAAATCATTGACTGTTGGTATTTTCCACTTTTCAGGTGACCAAGGATATGGTTTGCAGCCATGGCTCATGCCCTCATATACATATCCCCAGACAAATGGACAGAAAAAATGTGATGCAGCTCTGTGAAAAACTCGAAATGTTGTAGAGCGAATGTTTTGGGTCCTAATGTCCCATTTCCGTTGTCTGAACAAATCAGAGTAAAAACTCCTGCACTCACCTCCTATGGTCTGCAAGATTATCATAGTGTGCAATAGTGCAAAACATCCATCTCAAAACAAATGTGCAGTGGGACATTGATACTGAAATCTCACATAAACTGAAAGAGGACAATGGAACAGATATATATATAGAGCACACAATGGCAGGCCGTGTGAGACAAGACCAAATTGGTGTAAATCCTTTCTCATAATCTACTTAAAAACAATATTCACTTACCCATTATTTATGTGCTGTAAAAATAAAATAAATGGCAATTTTCAACAAATCTTCACATGTGCATAATTTAAGTTTTTGATTGCAAATGCTGATCTAATCACTGTCACAGCCATTCAAAAAGATGTGAAGACTTATCAGACAAATATGTAACATACCATGGTAATTTGCCCAGCCAATATCTTGAAACCATGAATTATGTGTGTGTGACATCAGATACATTATCAACAAATACTATTTGGAATGGCCATACATATGAGTCGATTCAATTTGATTTGATTCTTTATTCTGGTACAAAAGTATCAATAGAAGTGCATTAAAAACATTAATGAGCATTTACACTGTCATACTTAAGACCATAAAATTCAGAAATAGCAGCAGTGTCCTAACATTATCAGATACTTTGGGTTTGAGCTGTTTCCCCCATATTAATATTTAGGTAAGCAGTCACTCGCAGCTTAATGTGTTCAGTTGTTAGCCTCTCAGTTTGTATTAATTTAAGCTAGGTAGACTGCAGTTGGTTTTTTACCAATATTATGTGGGCCTCAGGGATTCTCAAACAACTGTTGGCAACCTGCCTTAGGCAAGCTGGATTCTACATATGCCAGCCAGGGAATGTCCCTACCTTTATCACATAAGAGATAATCGGTGATGATGTCTCTAGTGAGACCTGCCTCAGTATTTCTCCAAACGGCAAGCCACAACATCAGAGGACGAGCGCTAATATAATCTTTGCAAAGGAGATGTTTAGTTCTCTGTGTCAGATGAAATTCAAGGTGGAGATCGGAGCCCCCAAAATTCTTCTACAGAATCTATTTTCTTCAGCTTGAATTAAATTTCACTTATCGATGCCCCAAACTTCAGCCCCGTGAGTGGCAATTGGAAGACATCGCATCTTGAAAATCTTCCTAGGTCGTGGTAAGCTGAGCAGTGAGCAAATCGCTCTAGAGAATTTGTTCCCACTGTGTGCTATATGTGTTTTCCATGAGCTGTTGTCAGCAAAGACCAATCCTAGATAAGGAAAAGTGCTCGTGCATTTCAAATTAGAGTTACCCACTGCTAACGATGCCAAATTGTGCTTCATTGGACCGCATGTCATCATAAAGGATTCGTTAAAATTTGTGCGAAGATCCAGCAATGCCATAAAATTTACAAACCCTCACACTAATTGTCGAAGGGCTTTCGGTGTGCAGGCCATTAACACGGCATTGTTGGCATATAAAAGCGATGGTATGAAAGAACCTTTGACTTTAGGGACATCAGGGGTGGTAGTTAATAAAAAGGGATGAAGGTCATTAATATATAAAATAAATAAAAGTGGGGCTAAAACACATCCTTGTCTGACGCCTCTATGAATAATTACATTTCGAGAGACTTCCCCATGGGCATTGATTCTTATTCTACCCTTCATACCCCTGTGCAAATATGCTAAAAGGTGCACCAGTGCTTTATACATGCCAAGAATTAACAAGGCGGACCACAGCTTTGAGCGGTTTACACTGTCAAAGGCAGTGGACAGATCCATGAATGCTGAGTAAATTGGTGAGTTTTTGGCAATAGTATATTTTCCTATTAGCAAATTAAGGTTGAGGCACTGCTCTAAAACCATACTGACTTGGGTAAAGTACTGATTTCTCTGTTGCCCATTCCTTAATACGGTTGTATAGAACCCTGCCCAAGATTTTTAAAGTTGTGTCTATTAATGATATAGGTCTGTAGCAGCTAAGCTGAGAGTGATCTCCTTTCTTAAAAATAGGCACTATAATTGATGTTGACCATGTATGCAGTAAGGGGGCAGAAGCGAGGCTGTTAAAAATATTCACCAGTAAAAGTGCCCAGAATCCAGGGTTATACTTGAATAGATCAATAGCGACCCCGTTGGGGCCGAGGGCCTTGCCAACAATACTGTGATTTATTGCGCTCTCAACTTCTACCAGAAACAGTTGCACTAAGGCAAAATCTGGACCTGGGAGGGGGTTGCTGTTGGGGCAATCCAGAGCATAAACATTAGTAAAATGTGCTTCCGAGGCCTGACTTGTGATGGTGCAACAAATCTTTGACTCTATCTGATTTGCTTGCTTCATCTCATTTACTGCTGCCCAGAAGAGTTTGCTAGTCTTACTATTTGCCATCAGAGCTAGGGAGGGGAGTCCCATTGTTGGACTATCAATTCCCTTTCCTGGCTGTTGTAACCCGTTTATATGACTTACGAGATTCTGCCACAACTTGAGAAATCCTCGGGACTGCCTTAAGAGCTTCTCTCAGTTGGCGATAAGCCATAGAGCATTCTCGATTAAACCATTGAGGCCTAATAATCGATGGTCCTATCAGGATCATAAGCTCTTTTTTGATACAGTTACATAAGTGGACAGAGGCTGATGCTGCAGGATAGTCAGCATCAGACTCGGAAACACAGGCCAACGCCACTAGCAGATTCTCACTAATCACTTTCTGAAATAGATGTGATGGAAAAATAGCTGTCCATTTTAGTCTTAGGCCATCCGATGAGGGATCGAAGTTACCAGCCCCGATCTCCTTATTATAATACGGTTTTGGGGCCAGGTTAAAAACTGCTTCAATCGGATTATGGTCTCCATAGCTAGAGGGAATCACTTTTCCAGATAACAGGATGGGTTTCAGATCAGATGATATAAAGAGGTAATTTATAATAGATGAGTGACCTTGGCCCCTAAAGGTAGACAATAGTTCTTGATCGGGGCAGCCACTATTCATTACATTTTCGAAGTCATGGGCAGCAAAAAAACTCGTGTACCCTGGCATCAGATCTATTTAATATCGGTGGAGTTGTTGGTGGTATTGTTTGCAAGAGATGAGATTGGGCTTAATGAACTCAACTTTGATTTAAGTCACCCCCTATACAGAAACCAGCCAACTGGCCATTATCGCTAACAGTTTTCTGTAGGACAGTTATATGTTCAAACAAAGTTAAGAAATGTGTATTAGGCACAGTAGTAAAATCATTATTATAAAAATTGATTAAATATATAGTTGGACTGCTTTTGTACCTCACTACTAAAAAATTGGTATTGATTAACTCTAAGACCTGCACATTGCCTCTTGCCTTAACATTTACCCAAGTGGCCAACCCACCCGTCGCCCTCCCTGACCTGGATGGAGTTGCTGGATTCAAATAACATACAAATCCATCTAGGTGAATTTCATGCATCAACCATGTCTCCTGAAACATCAGAAAGTAATATTGACTAATAAAGAGAAGCCAGTCTGGGCATGATAACTTTGATTCTAATCCTGCGACATTCCAGCTCAGGACTTTAAAAAGTCTTATTGTTAGGCCTTGCGGTTGTACTCGGCTAAGCAAGGTTTTAGGCACAGGTTCAGAGACTATCGCTTTTGGTTCCAGGCTGAGGCTAGCTGTGGGCCCATGCTCCAGTCAATCCAACCCATCAAGATCCTCTAGAGTGACAAACTGGTTCCTTTGCACATAAATTGGCAAAGGGTTGCAGGATCTCAATACTGGTGGTTTATAAAAGTAGCCAAGTGGGAGGCTATAAATGTTAGAGTTATGGCCACTTCTGTCCTCCTGCTGTTTAAGTATATTACGCAAACTCATTGGCCTACGAAATTTGATCACAATACAATAGCCTTCTATGTTCTTTCTGGAACGGCCGACCCACCCCACCCTCCGAACCATCAATATATCGTTACTGTAAGCTGGGTTAAATTTTTTTGTGTTTACTAAGCCAGTCAGTGCATTTGTTCCATAGCTCTTCCCAAGATTCATACTGGGGGACTTTCAGGGATGGTACACCTGCTAATACCAGGACACATGGACACGCAGCGGGTGGTAGGTCCAAGACATCATCACTAGGCACATACTTTTTCTCCTCCTTGGAACAGTCTACAATACTATGATTTATAGGTCTGGGTCCTTAGATGTTGTTACGGGATAGTTCCTTCTATGAAAGGTTACCGGCAGCTGTAATGTCACTCCCCATGGCTCTTTGGTCCATTAGTTGGGCCTGACTATGTTGCTTTCGATGGCCAATAACTGTTGAGTCTACAATCGAAAACCATTGGGAGACTGAGACCTGGGGAAGGGACAGCCCGTTAGACAATATTGGGAAGGTATCATAGACTAACTGTTTGCCATCCCTATTAATGTCCAATATTGGAACATGAGTGTGACGATCGGCCAGACTCTTCTCCAAACTTACCAGTCATTCCATTAATGGTCTTAATTTCTCGAAGGTAGTGATGAAGAGACAGCAGGTGGACCCTCAGTTATCTCTCTACTTGGGGAATGGGTTTTGGGGGCAGTGGCGGCTCGCCGAGGTAGTGCTGCAGGGTGGTGGGGCTGGGCGGGGGAGGGCCTAAGTGGGGGGTAGTGGAGTCCGACATACGACGGACAGGAGTAAGGTAAGTAATGAAATAAATAAAACAATTTACCTTGCGCGCGCTGCATCACCAACTCGGCGATGCAGCACGCGCAAGGTAAATTGTTTTATTAATTTCATTACTTACCGTACTCCTGTCCGTCGTATGTCAGACTCCACTACCCCCCTACCCTTCCCCTCCCCTGTCCCGCCCCACTCCACTGCCCTGCAGCACTCCCTCGGCGAGCCGCCACTGTTTGGGGGGATTCTGTGAGTGCGGTTGGGGTTGAAGCGGAGGAGTAACTTTGGGCTGCGGTGGCCGAGGAGGCTGTATACAAGAAAGTAATTGATTGCTATTGCTACCTTTACTAATAGCCCGGGAAGGTTGTTTCATTTTGATGGTCGGATGTTTACTTGAGGCTCTTTTTCTCTTCGTAGTTATGCCATTGGAGGGAAGAGGGTCCATGGGAGCAACCATATCACTTGTTGAATCGAACTTGTTACTGGCACTCAAACAGTCTTGATACACAAAGTTGGGCAGGATGTAGCAATTTGTAATGGTGTGGTCTCCTTATACATAGTGTTATTAGTTGTATTTACCCCCTTGGCCAAAGGTGACAGAAGTGCTCCATAATCTGGTGATAGTCTTCGCTCGGTTAGCTCTATTTCGTTGGAGACAATCCCCACAACACTTTCCAGCATGGAGTCAATGGAAGCAAAGGAACCAGGGGTAACACAACTGCCCTCATTTTTGCACTTTCCCATGGTGGATTAATGGTGGATACCTGTCTAGTCGGGATGCTGACTGTTGTAATATCACTCCCAAACACAGAGACTTGTATGGAATGCCTGGGTTTTAAAGCTGTACCTGTAGATTCTTAGGGAATGGTGCCTTCCTCACACAGAAATGGATACGTTGCCCATTCGATGTTCCTTATAACCAGGAGACCAACAAAACTAATGTCCAGGGCATAAAACCAAGAGAAAGGGCCCAGCCTAGTCTCTTCCAGGCTCGGACGGGTACAGACGGGCCTGCTCTTGGCCCAGTCTTTGCTCGGGCCACGGCTGGGGCGCATTCCGCACTGCCGAATGCCTCTCTGTGATTTAAGGCACTCCGGCACCTGGATTCAGCATTGCAGCCTCTTGGCCATGTCAGAATTGCTGGGGGTGTAGTCTTATTTTCCCCCAGCCGTGCAGCACAACTAACAGGTGAGCGAGGGTCCCACACTGCGGGACGCCTCTCTGTGATTTAAGGCGCTCTGGTGCCTGGATTCAGCGTCACAGCCTCCTGGCTGTATTAGGAATGCTGGGGGTGTAGTCTTCTTCCCCCCAGCCGTGCAGCACAACTAGCAGGTGAGTGAGGGCCCCACGCTGCCGGACACCTCTCTGTGATTTAAAGCACTCCGGCACCTGGATTCAGCATCGCGGCCTCCTGGTCGTGTCAGGAATGCTGGGGGTGTTGTCTCCTTCCCACCAGTCATGTAGCATAACTAGCAGGTGAGCGAGGGTCAACATAAATAACTGGCCTTCAATGTATGGATCTCAAAAAGAAATAATCCCATCACATCACCATAACTGTTCACCCATCAACGCTTCACCATACAAGTCCCATTTGCATCCTTTAACTCTACAATGTAATATGACTGCGTAATGCAAGAGAGCTGTTGCAGATTAGGCCAACAGTTACTCCTCAGTGTGCACGCACTTTCATGCCGGAAAACATGATAGGTAAGAAGACTGTTTGTCGCCACTGTAATGTCACCTTAAGTAAGGATATACTTAACAAAAACACACAGCCGCTAAGGCTAGAACGGAAAGCACAATGGAAAATGGGGTTAATAAGTAGCAGATCCCTCCCAGGACACAAAATAGAGATTGGGCTTTTAATCGAGGAGGAATTACTAGATGTTGTATTTGTAACAGAAACTTGGCTGAAAGACAGCTCAACACCGGATTTAGTCACAGCCCTTCCCCCGGGCTATGCTATTTACTTTTTCGCACCATATATGATTGATTTTAGATTGTTTTTATCCAATTAATTTTGTATTCGTTTTTTTAAATACACATTTATAAATAAAATGATACATTGTCTTTTTAAACAAACTTGTGTTTTTCTAGTTTGGGTTTAGCTTTCTATTCGCACTGCATGAACAAAATAGGTGGTGTGTGAGAGGTTTGAGTGGATGTCAGGACCGAATAGCACTCGTTACTTAGCATGCGTTTAGTACGCATGCCATTACAACGCGGTCGTTAGAACGACCGCGTTGTTAGTTCGCATAACTTTACTACGCAATTCGGAACAATGAATTGCAGTAGGGGGCGCTGGATGTTGGAATAGTATAATTTACTATTCCAACTCCAGTCTGTGCGGACACTAGGGAAGGTGTTGGATTTTAAATCCAACACCTTCTCCCCCCTAACGCAAGGCGTTGTTCCGACTTGCGTAGTAAAGGTATGCGAACTAACAACGCGGTCGTTGTAACGACCGCGTTGTAATGGCATGCGAAGTATCGCATGCAAAGTAAACGCTGTTTACCGTCAGGACCATTTCCAGATTGGTGAGTCTGTGTGACTATTGGAGTGATTTAACCAAGTCTTGCTGGTTATATTTTCAGTGTTTAGTCCAAAGGAAATTTTCTTGTTGACATTACTGTTCTGCACCCTATTCCTTTGGCTTAAAAGGGGTCCCTCTCAGTTCCTTATAACTATGCTATTAGCAGACAGGATCGGGAGGGAAAGGTTGGAGGAGGAGTGGCCATTATCTATAAAGAAGAATTCAGATGCATCGCCTCACCTCTAATGGTAACCAATTGCGACATAACACAATTTAGAATCCCACTCTCTCCCACCTGTACATTCTCTGGGATTCTCGTCTACAGGCCACCAGGACCATGTTGCACATCTCTAGAGATCTTCCCGGACCTCATTGCCAGTAACATTGCTAGTAAAGGATGCATGACCATGCTCAGTGACCTTAACTTTCTCTTAGATGAATATAATAACTCATCCACCAAAGACTCTTACAAGATATGGAAGCGATGCAACTCAGTGAACGTGTGGGATCTGCTACACATGAAAAAGAGCATACACTCGATTCTATCTTTTCCAACAACCCCAAAATCAAGGTGGATACACCTATCCCAGTTCCATGGTCAGACCACTATCTTATCCCATTCGTATTGATAAAAACACATACACAAACAGTATCTCATAGCATTGTGAAGGCAGGCAGGCAGGAAATGGCCAAGACTCATATCAGACAGCATGGTTAACTCCCTAGAATCCCACATTCCCGTCTTGACAGGAAACCTAGAGGAGGCCGATATGATCTGGTCTGACTGGTTCAACCAATCGGCTGAACATTGTATTCAGAAAGTCAAACCAAGAGTATATCGCACTGATAAAAATACGTCATGGTTTAATCATCACATAGCCTCCCTGAAAAAAACCTGCAAGAAAGTTGAAAGAAACTGGAGGAAAACATAAGATCCCAATCTCAAGTGCCAGTACAAAAAGGCCATCAGACATTATCATGATGAAATTAAACAAGCACAAGCCAAAAGCTTTGCGGAGAAAATAAATTCGGCTCTCAACTCTGGAAGAGAACTTTTTAAGATCATTAAATCTCTTACCACTATAGAGCAAGAGGTTTCTCCTCACCAATCCTCAGAGGAGAGATGTAACGAGCTTACCGCTTTTTTTAAAAACAAGGTGGAAAACATCTACAAATCTCTGCAAGGAAACAGCCACCTAGATAGGTTAGATATCTCCCTAGGAACTGACGACCTTATGGGGCAGGTCACAGAGCCAGTATTAGATCATTTTCCTGTGATAAGTAAAGAAACCACAAGCCTGATCCTGCAGAATATTAAATCGGGCTCCCCCCAAGACCCTGTACCTCTACATATCCTACTTCGGGGCGGGGACACCACACTGTCCACCACAGCAGAGCTTCTATCTCTATCTCTCACAACAGGGATAGTTCCCAAAAAGTGGAATCATACCATAGTCAGATCTTTACTGAAGAAGCCCCACTTAGGGCCTGATTCTGATGTGGTTAGGAAGGCCTCCTAACAGCATTTGTTCTGTCCAAATCGGATCGGGAATGTGTCTTTCCAACCAACTCGGAGAGGTTTCCAACTGACTGAGTACGATGCGAGTTAGGTGTTAGGAATATCCCAATCCAAAACCGACGGCATTTGGAATGACCGAGCCGTACGGAGCACAATTGTACATTTCTACGAGCCGCGTTTCCAAACGACCGAGTATGATGCTGGATTTGGACAGCCTTTCCGAAATGTGCCGTCCAACTCGAATCGGCAGTCGGAATCAGACTTTGGGGGCCTGTAGTGGGACCCCCTGCACCTGGAGCCTTCCCAATCGGGCCCGTGGGGGTACCCATGGGTCTTCTCTTACCAGCCATGCACAGTGTGGCAGGCACCAGGGGGTGCCCGCCACAGGATGCCCGATTTTCCCCAGCCACCCCTTTCTTCAATGGGAGACTATGCATTCGGTCGGAACAAAGGCTCCCATTGAAGTCAATGGGAGTCCAACCAAATCATATCTGGAAGCATCCGGATGCATTCTACTCGTTGGTTGGACTCTCCCGATCCAATTCGGTTGGAAACCATTCCCAAACCCATTCGGTCGGGAAGCTTTCCAAACCGCATCAGAATCGGGCCCTTAGACTCTACTGCTCTGGGGAATTTCCGCCCCATATCACTACTACCTATTCTAGGAAAAATAGTGGAAAAGCATTAAAACCACACCCTCTCGCAATTTCTGGAGGAGAATAATGTCTTACACAAGACCCAAATGGTCTTCAGGCCGCAACATAGCATGGAGTCAGCTCTGCTGGTGGTCACTGAGGAACTTAAAGGAATACTTGATCAGGGGGTTGTCACCGCAATTCTGCTTCTCAACCTTAGTGTGGAGATTGACACCGTGGACTATAGTACCCTGATATATAGGTTGAAGGAGACAGGCATTCGGGATAGCACCCTACAATGACTCACCTCATTTCTAAGTGACAGATCTTTCCAGATAATGGAATCTACGTACCTCTCAGATGTGCTGCAGTCCTGTAGGGATCCGCTCTCAGCCCCACATTATTTAACCTTTACAGGCAGCCATTGGCCAATATAGTTCAGGACGTGGGCCTTTCAATCGTATCTTACGCAGATGATACACAATTTATAGTATCTGTGTCGGAAGGCCCTAAGTCCAACTACATCCAACTGGTACCCTGCATGGAAAAAGTGGCCAGATGGGTGGCCAGCTGCAATTTAAAGCTGAATGGCAATAAAACTGAACTATGTTCCTGGGAAATAATCCTGTGCCCCGGGCTACAATCAGCTGGCCACAAGAACTTGGTACTCCCCCCATTCCCAAAGGATCAATAAAAAATCTGGGGATGTGGCTGGATCACAATGTCTCTATGGAAATACAAGCAAAGAAACTAGCAGCTACCTGCTTTGGTATACTCTGCATGATTCGCAAGATCCCAGTCCTTTTCCCCGAACAGACTCGGAGAACAGTGGTACAGGCCTTGGTAGTCTCTCGACTGGACTACGGTAACTCCCTCTATCTGGGTTCTCCGAAATACGTGGTTAACAGATTACAAGTGGTCCAAAATGCAGCAGCTAGGCTACTCCGAAGAATTCCCAGACAAGACTCAGGGAAAGCCTCTTTGAAACAGCTGCACTGGCTGCCCATCCAAGCCAGGATCAAATTTAAATTTCTTTGTATGGCCGACAAAGCCATGAACACATCAAAACTGGATCGAAGTGGCACTCCTACGCCGGACGCACAGCTAGATCCTTGATTCATAACAAAGATACAGAAAATTTGTCCACGTTTCAAATTTTTTTATTCCATGTAATCCGAAAATTTCATGTTGCTCATTTCTTTTATCATGTCACATGAGAGGCACTTATGTATTCAAAAGTTTCTACTGCGGCAGATATGCCAATCCAGGCCTTTTTCTGGAGCACGGAGCATACATAAATCATCCTCAGTAGTTGGTCCTATATACCCAATGCATTTCGGGCTTTCCATAGCCCTTCGTCAGGAGTTCACTACAAATTTAAAACATCAACATTAGATTATATATTCAGACCTCAGTGCATTCAGAATGTTAAACAATACATCAAGAAATTCATGCCTTGTTTTGAAAGTGCCCCCATAGTCAACGTTTTCCCTCTATATACGTGACCTCACGCTACAAAAAATGTGCCCAAACAGGCCTCTCCCAAACCTCATTACCCTCCCGTGTTTTGCCTCCACATTCACATTCGGAACCCCCAGTGACTGTACCCCATCTACTCGTACTAAACACTACTCCAAGTTAACCAATACCCGTGAGCAAAACAACATCAACATTCTCCCATACCTTCATCATCTGTCAGTATAATCTCCTTCCCGGCATGATCTCTCCTTACGCAAAGCAGTAATCCGCTCACTACCACCTTCTCCCTTTTCAACTCGTGTGACGTGACCCCGCCCCTCCGAATCGACCAATTGCGTTAACATCCACAACCCTCATTCCTACAGATCCCATATCGCACTGCTTCGAACGCCTCATTAGCCCCAATTTACAATTTGATCAATGTTAATTAATTGCACTTACCCACTCCCTGTTGATAAAAACCTCCCCAGGCAACTCGCTCGAATACCCCGCCCACCCGTAGATGTTTATCTTAAACGTCGATTATGCAAAGTTGCACTTCTAACTTTCAAACATGAAACTCATAAAAACGTATTTTACATATTGACAATACACATGTTGTAGCACACAATATTTGTACATAGTCCAAACCAAAAACCGTCCATCATGTTTTATAAATGCAGTTCATAAGCTCCCGCTCCTGGGATGAAGTGTAGTTGTGTCGTCTCACATGTGACTTTTCCGTTTTGTCTTATTTTGCCAGTAATCCAAGGGTGCAACTTGTCAACAAGGCAGTCAAGTAATACAATTAACAAAAGAGAGCGACCAAGAGCACACCGGTTTCTTCCGAATATTTCACTCTGAAGTTTATTCATTATTTAAACTTTTTGCGTGCCATGAACCATAAGGGCCCAGCCTTGCTTAGAACACTCATCACCCCATACGTGCCTAACAGGTCTCTCAGATCATCATCAGACCTTCTCATGAAGACGTCAAGGATAAAAAGATCCAGATGGGGAGGAAGATCATTCTCGCATCTGGTCCCAAAGCTTTTGAACTCCATGCCCAAGGAAATGAGACTGTTAAGAGATGAACTGAGCTTCAGAAAAAAACTAAAGATGTGGCTGTTCCCATGATGATTCATTAAACCCTTCTCACACCTCCTCTCCGCAGAGCTGGGAAGCCCTTGGGCAGCTATGCACTTTATAAATCCCATAAACATAAACAATGAGTTGAATTTTGTCAAACGGTGAAATGTCCCCAGATAAAGTCCCCATGCGGCCTACCAAACACATGACACTCATAGAAAATCCCACTCAGATTGAGCTATGCAACACCCAGCTGTGTACTGTAGTGTTTGTCACTAAGATGCTAGATGATGAGGTCTATCACCCAATGAGTCAAGTAGATGTGTGCATCCATCTGTACATATCCATGTTGAAGGTGATTGTGTAATGGATACACCACTAAGGTATGAGAGTAACATATAGTGCAAAATCTACACTAGTGCTGGAGTACACATCACATTTACTTAAAAAGCACAAAGTACCACTACAGCTCTATCATGGAAATACACTATAATTAGTGAAGTCAAAAGAAGACAAACATGTACGAGTACAAAGTGATGTATACATAATTGTCTGCATGGTATTCGAGCAAAATATAGAGTAAAAAATATTGAGATACGGATATATTTAATTTTTTATATCGTGAGCCACAAATATCATGATGCAGGAATATTGTTGACAAGAATATTGATTTTAAAAGGTAAATAATATCAATGTCAAAAATGTCTAAGTTGTTACTAAAGTTTACAAAAATATCTATGTTGTTAATATCAATGTAAAATATATCTATGTTAATATAGTTCACAAAAACATCTTTAATTATCTTTATGTATTTTTCTATATGTTATAAATTATATAATTATTGCTAATGGTTTTTAATATATTTTGGAAATTTTCTTGCTGTTTTTAAATGTAATTTATTTGTTTTTTTTTAATTTTTAGTGTCGTAGCGGTTTTGGGGCCTGTAGGGGGTACATGGTGGGAAGTAAATTAATTATATTTAATTAATAATTAATATTTATTAATTGTTAATTATTTAATTGATAATTGTGTAAATTGTGCAAGTAATTTATTTTTTAAATTAAGTTTTAGATGCAGGTTATGGGGTGGGTTGGGATAAAGGGTGGGAAGAAAATTAATTACAATTAATTAATAATTAATTTGTAATTATTATTACTATTATTATGTAATGGACAATTTATTACGTAAATTGTGTAATTAATTTAATTTTTAATTTATATTTTTGGTGTGGGTTGTGGGGTTTGTAGGGGTAAAGGGTGAGAAGGTAGTTATTTATAATTAATTAATAAGTATTGTTAATTAATAATAATTATTTAATTGATAATTAATTCTATATATTGTCTAATTAAGGTATTGTTTAAGTTATATTTCAGATGAGAGTTGTTGGGTTTGTAGGGGTAAAGGTTGGAAAGTGAATTCAATATAATTAATTATTAGGTAGTTATTAATTGTTTAATTGATAATTATGTAAATTGTATAATTATCATTTTTAGGGAATATTTTAGGTGTGGGCTTTTGGGTTTTAAAGGGTGGGAAGTTATTTAAGAAATAATTCATTGATAATTAATTATTAATTCGTTATTTATTATTTAATTGATAATTATGTAAATTATGGAATTATCATATCTGTTAAGTTATATTTTTAGAGGTATAGGGTGGGAAATTAGTTAAGTAATAACAAATATATTCATTCATAACAAATTGTGTTATTTATTATGTAATATGTTAATTGTGTTATGCTTTTTAATTTCAATTACATTTTATTTGTTGGCTGTTAGAATTGTGAAAATATAGGGGCCCATTACGATGTCGGGCGGAAGCACTACCGCCGTGCTGGCGGATGCAAAAACCACCAGTTACCGCCTGCACGCAGCAGTCCACACGCCCGCCCGATTACGATGCGAAAAGTCAGCCAAACACCGCCGGCAAGCCAGCGACACCGTCCGCCATCAAAGTGCGCCCGTACACGTAGCGGCGCAGCACAATTGACACACACCGTCCGACGAAACACGTACCGCCGGCGTACAAATTACGAGGCCGCACACAAACTGAACCCACGGCTAAGAGACACCGTACGTCAAACCGAAGCGATAACACGAACGCCGAGCACGGACACCGAAGAAGCGGCTCCCCCAAGCATGAATCCAGCACTGCAGGCCCTCCCTATGCTCTATCTGATGCACCACCAAGGACGCAACGTACCGCGAAGACGCAGGTAGGCACACACACAACAAGTGCATGCAAACAGCGCACACAGTGCAAAGGTGGAAAAAGCGGACAACCCCCCACCCCCGCGTGTACACGACACATCCACCATTGCATCCACATATGACACACAGGCCAAATTGTAACATCTCGTAACACATGTGTACACACCACCTGGGACTAGGAACCAACCACCCCGTCACGGCCCCAAAGCGGCGATGACGCTGCCACACATGCGCACAACGCAGAGGCCAACCGCAGCGCCATGCATGCGTCGCACACAGACACAGGGACACAACCAAGCAGCACACACACCAGCCCCACCCCGAACGCACATGACACGTGACAGGCCTGCCACAGACATGTCCCCAACGCCCAATTCACGGACAACACCCAACGTCACACAACCGACGCACACATGTCAGTGAAGTCACGCAACAGCAGGACACACCCCAGTGCAACAAACATGGCGAAGCACACAGCGGCGGCAACACCAACTAGGAGAAGCAGGGCCCCATCGGGAAGAGGAACGCCAGTACCACACTGAAACACCCATACCACCCTGCACATATGAACAAGACATACAAAATGGAACACCAAAGAGCCCGGGGACCGACAACAGGTGGCCCAAGAATAACACTCACACACAAGGCCCAACGCAGAGCGGAAAGGCAGCCTGCCGCCCACACAAGGGAGAGCAGACAGCACTGAATGACCTTCCATTCCAACTCCGAAACCACAGCCCTACGAAAGAAGCCGGTGAATACAGCCATTGTCCAATAAAAGACCAACACAGGCGTGCAGAGGAGACCGACCACAGGGCAGATAGCGCATATCACAGAAGAACACAACGGACGGGAAAGAATAAAGCAAACACTCCCCCATGTCGGCCCCATGCAAGTTAATTGGAAGGAGTCACACATCACTGACCTTGAACTGTCTGAGAAGCATGTGGGATGAGGGCCCGTGTCCTCCGCACAAGCCAACAGAACACAAGTCCTGTCTCCCTACGACTACACAGAGCTCACAGCAACCTCGGAGCGTGCACATTGCAGACTGCACACACAGCCGGAGCACGCCACCACAACGCACCGCTGCAAAATGGCAACCGCAACACACCTACCCAACTACGCCGGACAGGTCAAGCTGTACAAAACCAACCTGATACATATATTGGGATGCGAACTCCTGTCCCTGCTGAACGTCAGTTACCGACTGACTTACCGCATCACATTGTTCAGCTGCGTCATACCCGTCTTCTACTGTCGGAGGTGTCCCTACCAGCATCCCGTGGAGATGTGTCTCTCCAACCCGGCATGTCTAAAGGCGGACCTGCTAGCACTATTCCTCCCTCTGGACGCACACGACAGGGCCTGCTCTGCCTATGGGGGCATGGCGTATGTGGCCAACATCGCACCCGCACTGAAATGGGACCACTGTGCCTCCACACGACGGATCATCGAGTACAGCTACATCGAATGTCACCCAGCATGCCCCATCATGGTCCTCCAAGGGACAACTTACGAACAACACCTTGACAGCCACCATCCGCTACATTGGCTGGCAAACATAAACACCACCAATGACATGGAAGCCCTGCTGGGCGGCATCGCATACCTGACAACCTGTAAATTCGTCGGACCCCAACGCAGGTTCCCCGATTGACCTATGATGTCCAACCCCGCACCCATGCTTAGCTTCCGCACGGACTGGCCAGTCACCACCACAACAGCCATACCAAACGACCGGCAACAATTACCACACCATCAACGACATCGCCATGACATCGGATATGACCGGGACATGCACACTGTTCCCCATCACATCCAGGAACACCGCATGCATCGTGGGAGGCAGTGGCATGGGGTATGTGTATCGTACCCACATGGACGGAACTGCACGAACAACCAGGACACAACATGGATCCAGCGCCCATGGACACACACACCGCTCAGTGGACATGAATAGGTCGCCTGGAGTCTGTGGGTGCTACACCCCTCCCACCCCCGCCCCGGAAATCCCATACCAGGACCTTTGCACGGACGACAAGTGCAAACAACAACAACACGACCCCAGTGACTGTGACATGTCCAGTAACCACCACATTGCAACAACAAGTGGCACGCCGCTGCATGCACGCAAGCACATGCCCTGATGTCATCTCACATGCACGCGTGCATGAGGAACAACCGCAGCAAACCTGTCACATGGAACTGAGATGGACTGTGCCCATGATGCCAAGCGGTCTGGTAGGCTACTTGTATACCGTCTGTGTCAAAGTCCGCAGCTCCACAGCTATACGTAAATGTACATTAGCACAGCCTTGGCCACGCAGATGTAACTCTGAAGCCCACATCCCACATGCAACAGCCAATCACATGTAACCCCACACCCTATCCCATTTGTAATCATGCTCAGTATATCCTCAACATGTATTCCGCTGCCAGTAGTGTCCACTATACTGCATCACAGAGGACAGAAGACTCAATATAATGTTTGAAACCAAAACTGTCTCCGCTGACTCATTTCACAAGTACGAATGAGAGAGGATGAGAGTATGTGAAGTACACGGCAGTCGTGACATGACCATGTAGTCCACTGGTATTGGATGTCAACGCAAATGAGTAGCACTACTGTGAAAGACACACATGTGTCGTGTGAAGTCGTATGGACGCAGTGCTCAGGTGGGTGGGTGCGACGGGTAGATGCGCACATGCCAAGTTGGAGCACGCCGTGTTGGGAGGGGTCATGAACAGTACACCACCGCTTCCCTGGGCATTGTGAGAGGACACCTGTCGGGGGGAAGTGAACACGTGTGTGCACAGCAGCCGGGCACACGAACAATGCGGAACCAGGCGCACACGTCAGCCCACCCTCCGTGGACTAGCTGGATCCTGTTGTGCGCCCGCCATGCCCCTTGACAAGGCACACACAGCCCCAGTCGACCAGGTGTAACCCCAACATAGTCAATCCGCACAGGCGATACAGGGCACGGGATGGCAGTGGAGCATGGTGTGTGAGAGGTCTCCTCGCGCTCCTCCTGGTCATATCATGCAGGAAATAGAACCTCAACGTGTAGCATGGCACAAGTCAAATGGAAGTGTAGGGGGGACGCACCTCAGCACGAGCAGCACTGACGTCACGGGAGGTGGCTCGCACCATCCCATCCATTGCCCATTATACCAACCACGCCACATGCCATTGCGACTAAGTGCAAGCGCGTGCGCCACCCCCCCCGAGCCCTCCCCAGAGAGGCCAAAGAGTGAATTGTGGGCCATCAGTCACAGACGGACGCGGCCTGGACGCAAGGGCAGCCACTGCCACTGGGTGTCGCAGGTGGCGGATCCGGAAGGCGAAGACTGTGATGCATAGTCCATGCAGGCCGGGTCTCCATTTGGGGCACCATGCAGGTGGACGGCGTCCCGCCACACATCATACCCTGAGACAGCCCACTCGTGCAACTGGACCCACACATACACTCCTTGCCCTCTCTGGTGCGAGCTTGGGGCTGCCTGTGCAAGCGCTAGCCTCGCAGGTGCACATGCATATTGGGGGAGCGAGGGGAGGACATGAGGGCTGGGGCGAAGATGACTGTATCACTGTCAGTGAGTACAAGGGATGACCCAGATGTGGAAAGGAAGAGACGTGTCCCGTGTGTACTGCAACTAGTCGCCAATCCAACTACCCCCCATGTCCGGAATGTAAGCCCGCACCTAGGCCCGCCCATCCGCCACATCGAATATACCACCAGCACAACAACCTTCCCATTCGAAACACTGACTGGGGGTGGCGACCAGTGAACAAACATGTGTAGCCTACCCACGCGTACATGTGGGCCCACCATTATCCATGTCACCTGCGGCAAAGTCATGACATGCGCAATGAGGGAAGTGAGGTGAGCTGTCCGCCCCACGCACAGAAGGTGCATCAGCTCCACAGACCCAGCAGCGAGTCCAGCAGGGGTCACATGTGCAGGGGCAGCTGTGCCCGGTGTGAAGGCACATGCACATGGACAGCACATCGACCAATGTGTAGTCTGCCCACATCTACAGTCCATCATCATGCGGACATAGGAATTGTACACAGGGCAACACATCTTAGTGGGTGCACCCACCGTGACCAACAATGCGCAATCATCGACGTACCCGCCCTGTGCATGGCCCCCCACCCAACGGAGGCACATCCAGTGCCTCCATCCCACCACACAAGCCTTCCACGGAACATGCTGTGTCCAATGGTCAGTACAGAGTCAGCGCCCATCTGGTGGATCCTGAACAGGAGACACATGCACACACATGATAGCTCCCACTATGTACGTCTGCCACCTGGCACGTGCAATGTAACCTCTCACCTGTGACGTGTGACTGCAAGCACACAGCCGTCTTGGCATGGGGCTGTCAATGTGGACACCTGTCAATGTTTCGGGAGGTGTGATCCGTACAGTGCTGTACATAGGGTGCAGTGCTGACGCCTACTACTGTCTCATATCCCCTCGTGCCACAGGTCCCACTTGTTTTGGCCGCTCAGCCTGTGCCCACATCGTCGTCGTCGTGTGCCATACTCATCCAGCCTCGGAAGCAGTGCCATGCTCAGCAGACATTCATGTTGCCGTGGCGTTGCCGCTTGACGAATATGCAGTCAGTCCCCATCAGCACGCCCCGCAAGTCATTGGGGCCTAGATCCCCATGTGCATGACCATGGCAGTGGTTTGCATCACTAGCCATTGCCATTGGTGGGAGACCTGTGTAAGTGTATTGTGGCCGTGCCGTCCCTGCTTGACAGCTGGGCTGTGACTCATGTGCTTGCTCAGTCATGTCAGTGATGTGAATGCGAAATTGCTATGTGTTGTGTTGCTCTGACATGTGTCCACTGCCATCTTCCCTAGGCGGAGACCGAACATTGACCGCCCATACCAATTGCTGGCGGACATGGAGGATACTGAGGTCATAAGGAAGTTTCGGCTGGACAGGCCAACCCTGCATCGACTGTGTGCCATGTTGGAACCCCATCTCCGTCCCCGCAGGGTGTATCCGACAGCATTCACCCCCACGGCTAAGGTGATGGCCGCCATGCATTTCTTCGCCACTGGGTCATTCCAGCACACAGTGGGCAGTGGAGGAGGGATGTCCCAGCCCATGTTCAGCAAGGTGCTGAGGGATGTACTGGCAGCCATGATGCTGTGCCGAAACAGGTACATCAGATTCCCCAGGGCTCGTGAATTGTCGGCAGTGAAGGGTGCATTCTATGCCCTTGGCAGGATCCCACACGTCGTTGGTGCCATTGATTGCACACATGTTGGCCTTGTTCCACCACAGGCCACTGAGCACCTGTACCGCAACAGGAAGCACACGCACTCCCTGAATGTGCAAGTGGTGTGCCTTGCGGACATGGTGATAACCCACGTGTGTGCAAAGTTCCCAGGCTCGGCCCATGACGCACACGTAATGCGCAACAGCATCTTGCCACGACTGATGTCCAATCTGCAACAGGATCGTGGCTGTATTGTCGGTGAGTATGTGGAGTGGTGTAGCGTGCTGGTTGTGCGATGCTGTCCCCTGTCCAGTTGGAATAGCAACGGTTCTCTGTGTCCCTCACACCCAGGTGACTCTGCGTACCCGAATGGGGCATGGCTGCTCAGTCCATTGAGGAATCCTCGCACCCCAGCAGACGATCGCTACAATGAGGCACATGGGAGGACCAGACGTGTGGTCGAGCGTACCTTTGGCCTCCTCAAGTCCAGGTTCAGGTGCCTGGACCGCACCGGGGTGCGCTGGCGTACTCCCCACAGAAGGTGTGCCAGATAGTGGTGGCGTGCTGCATGCTGCACAATCTGGCCATTCGGAAGCAGATCCCCCTCATTGTGGATGACGGAGATCAACCAGGGCCCCAGCCCGCAGACCAGGACAGCTCGAGTGAGGAGGACAGCGGAGAGGAGGAAGCTGGGAATGTGCGCCAGCAGCTCATCGCCCGCTACTTCACTTAACGGTGAGTGTCCATGTACGACGGCTGATGTGTCTGTATTTGTGCAGGTGTGTGTGTGCTGTGTCAGGGTGGCCTTTTGTTCACTGCGTGCTGTGTGTCAACGCTCCATGCCCATGTTAGTATGCCACTGATGGTGGCTGTGGCATTGTGCCCTATTGCTCTGTGCGATGTGTGTACATTGCTTGTAGTTGTTGACATGTACTGTGTGATGGGTGTGTGACACACTCATTGAATGTGCTCCTGTTCTGTCTCCCACCCCTAGGTCCCTACAGGCCCTCCGGTTCCATTGCCATGCCACGCATCAGGTGCCGTTCCGCTCAAGGTGGCCGTTGTATTCCGTACAATTAAAACACAGGGCACAGACAGCAGTTTGTGGAAGAGGTGCATTTATTTCAAACTGTGACATGTGATTGTGTGTAAGGTGATGACAAAAGTGGTGCGTGCAGTGACAATGAGCTGTCGGTCATGGCTGCGTGATGCTCAGGGTGTACCCACTGGTTCTATGTCCATAGTCCAACACACACATGCCATCCAGATGGCTGTGTGGAGTGGGATCGTAGTCCAAGTCAATGCAGTGGGTGGTCAAGGAAGGCTGGCTGGCTGCCTCACTTGCGTCTGGAGCGTGCGAAGTCCTCCCGGGAGATCTGTTTCCACTTCGGACGGCCCCTTCCACGTTTGCGAGGGGGGTGCCTGCTTGCGACCTGCTGGTGGTTGAGGTGTGCTCACTGGCTGTGGACGCAGGGGAACTGGACACTGCTGCTCGACCCTGCGCCCCGGCAGGTGGTGGCGGAGGGGAGCTGCTGTCCCTGGCTGTGACCTCACCGCCACCACCAGCTGGCCCATGAGGTCCACGAGTTGGCCCATACGGGCGTCCATGGACCTCAGCACCCCCAGCACCTCACGCGTGTCTGTAGCTGACCTGGCCCATTGTCCTTGGGCCTCTTCATAGGCCCCAAGGACTCTGGCCATTTGAGGCAGGGCATGGCTCCCAGGGGAGGCTGGCGTTTCCCTGACCCTGCTCCTCCTACCAGTCCTGCTGCCACCGGCCCTGCCCACTAGCCACATTGCTCACCACGGTCCTCACCCTGGCTCCCAGGGTGGATCCAGTCGTCCGGGCCACCACCTGCGCTGGGGCTGGGGCCAGCGAAGACGTGGTGGCGGTTGCGGCAGTGGTAGTGGCCGCAATGACCGTGGGTGTGGCCGCAATGACCGTGGGTGTGGCCGCAATGCCCGTGGGTGTGGCTGCAATGACCGTGGGTGTGGCCGCAACGACAGTGGCAGCAGGGGGCTGGGAATGTTCAGCAGCCCTGGATGATGGGTTGGTGGGTAGGAGGGGTCCTGGGGAGCGGCTGGGCCCTGCCACACTAGATGGGCCTGCTTGGTGGTCCGTGTCCGAAGAGGAGGACAGATCCTCCACATCCGTGTGTCCTCGTTGGGGGCTTGTAGGCTGGCTGTGCTGGCTGCTGTCTCCATCCCCAGCATCCAGCAGTTCGTCACCTGTGGAGAGAATGAGATTTGTTATTGTGCTGCACCTGGCGAAGTCTGTATTGGTTGTCTGACATTCTCCGTTCGTGCACTCTCGTGCACGTGTGTCCCGGAGGCGGGTGTGTGGCTGTACAATCTGTTGTTGTGTGTGCTTGGCAATGGGACTGTGTGCTGTGCACATGTGGCATGGGACGGATTGGCTATGCCGATGGGTGTGTTGCTGTGCTCCTACTTATTGTGACTCTGGTATTTGCGGGCTCCAGGCCCATCCTGGGTCTGGTTTGTACTTTGCTTTTGGGGTGCATATGGAACGTTTAGGAACGCATTTGGCAAAATGGGGGTCATGCCCCAGGAACGCATTTGGGATGGAATATGCTTTTGGGGTGCAAATGGAACGCTTAGGAACGCATATGGCAACATGGGGGTCATGCCCCAGAAACGCATTTGGGATGGAATATGCTTTTGGGCTACATGCTGTGAGCCTTGGGTGCCGAACGTGACATGTGTTGTGGCAGCATGACAGTGCATGGTCTGAGGTGTGTGCATGCCTGACATACCCTGCATATTTGCTGTCTGTTGTGATTACTGGACATGGCATTGGACGCATCGTTATGAGTGTGTGATGGTTGTGTGCCACCCGACGTATTGCAGTTGTCCCATCTCCTTGGTGTGCGTGCTGCCCTGTGCCATGTGCATCACTGCAGTGCTCGGGGGGTGTGGCCCATGTTGTGTGTTGTTGCTCACAGTGTGGCGTGCGCTTCATTGACTTCTGGCACATGGTTGGTCATGGGCATGTATCTTAGCGTGACTGCTGTATGTGTGGCAGCTGTGCGGATGACATGCCTTTCATGAGACTGGGGCTGACGGATGGGATGGATGGTATGTTGTATGTGCATGGTGTGTCTGTGTGTTTGATGGGTTCAGTGGTGTTCGTGTGCATTTATGTTGTTCCGCTCTGTTGCGTCTAGTGTTGTTTGTCTTACATAGGCGTAGTTGTGGGGTGTGTGGTTGACAGGCAGTAGGGGCTACATGGACAGGACTTCAATGGTGTTTCGGTTGTGTGTGATGGGTTGCACAGTGGCTGCCGTGTGGTACTATATTCAGTGTGGCTTGTGCATGCAGACGTGGCTCCTTGGGTGTTGCTGTGTCTGTGATGGGTCATGTGGGGTGTGAGTCTGTGGTTCATGTCCGTGTGCACATTGTTCACTTGTTCGTGACAGTGGGCGGTGCTGCGTGTTCGTCTGCTACGTAACATGTCCCATGTGTTGGTCGTGTTACGGTCCTCATGCCTCCAGTAATCCAGCCCTGTCCAGTTTCCCACCTGCAGGTTGTTCGTGCGTGCACTGTACTGGATGCCACATGGTTCTAAGCGGGGGTGCTCCATGTTGCAGGTCTGTGGGGGTGGGGGCGGTGTTGTGGGTCGTGGTGATGGCTGGACACCCACTGACACCGATTGTTGTGGACCGTGATGTCTACCTTTCGGCTGTCGGTGTGCACTGCGGTGGCTGACACGTGGGTGTGGGGGATGCTCCTCCTTGCTGTGCTGTGGGACTAGGGGCCTGGTGTGTGTTGTACTTGAGCTGTCCACCCTCCCACCCACTGCACTTTGTGTTCCTGCCACTTACCTGTTACTTGTCGGTTAGTGCAGCTATGGCGGACACATGGGTGTGGTGGGTGCTCGTTGTGGCGCTTCTGGCATACTTGGGGACCTGTTGGTGGTTACGTGGCTGGCTGAGTGTACACATGCCCCCACGTATCTTACAGTTGTTAGGTTTGGGCTGTGTGTGGTGGTGTCTGTTGCATGTGTGTGTGATGTGTTGTGTATTGTGTGCTGGACATGGGGGTGTTTGTCCCTGGGAGCTGTGGCATGGTGGTAGTGCATGTGAGTACATAGCGGTGTGCTGGTATACATTAGTTTGTACTTACCAGCCTCCACTCCCCCTGCTAATCCGGCGAGGATCTCCGGATGTATAATGACTCGCACCTTCTCCTCCCACGCTTTGAAGGTCTTGAAGAGCGCGGGATTCCCTCCGCCAGTGACGGCAGCCAGCTCTCTGTTCTTGCTCTCCTTCTTCTTGACCAGGCTCTTGACGTCATTCCACCGTTTGTTGATTTCAACTCTGTTCCTGGGCAGGGTCCCGACTGCATTGACCTGGTCTACGATCCGGTTCCACATTCTCTTTCTGGTGGCTAGTGGTGTGTGCTGGACCAGGTTCCCATAGATTTGTGGGTGCACCTTGATAATCTCGTCGACCATGACCGTCAGCTCACTGGGCGTGAACTTGGGCATTCTTTGTGGTGCCATGGTGTTTGTGGTGCTGGTGCGGTGTGTGTTGTGTAATGTGCAGGGGGTTTGTGGTGCCGGTGTTTGGTGGTGGTGGTGGTGGTGGTTGTGATGTGTGCGTTTCTGTGGTGTGCTGCTGTCCTTGCTGTGTCACTGTGTCCTCTCCTCTCCTCTCTAGTTTGCAATGTTGCAAGGGGTTGTGGTCTGTGGGAGTGCTGCTTTTGTACTTACCTATGTGGGTGTGTCCTCATGGTCTGTTGTTTTCAGGTGTGTTGTGTCTGGTGTTCTGGCCTTTGTATTTTTGTTTGTCCAGGGGGTGTTTTCGGGATGTGTACTGTGTTTGTGTATTTGTGCGTGCCTTGCTGTGTGGACTTGTTGGCCATGTTGTGTGCGATTGTTTTTGTCAGCGGATGGTTTCTGTGCAGGGACGTGGGCGCCATGGCTTCTGCCGTGTCAATTCTCATCGGCGTTGTTTGCGCTGGCGGGCGGTATATTTGTGGTTTTCCCGCGCTCATGGCGGTGCGATCGTAATTTCACGTGCGGTGTGTCGGCCGTGAGGGCGGGCGGTTTTGTGTTGTCGTGCGTGTTTCCGTCCGTGGCGGGCGGTTTGACTCCGACTCGGACGAGGGCGGGCGGTATCTTGTGTGGTTTTTCCGCCGATGGAGGTTTTCGGTTTGTGTAATCGTAATGGCGTGGTCGGTGTTCAGACGGTGTGTGCGGGCGGATTTTTGCCGCTTTCATGCCTGGCGGATTTTTTTACGCCGGGTATCGTAATGGGCCTTATAGTGTGGTATTTTAATTAAATTAATATTATTTGCTTTAATTGATAATCATTATTAAATATTGCAATAATTATGTAATTTGTTTAATGTGTGTTAAAATTTAGACATCATTTTTAAATTTAAATATTTATATCTTTTGCTATTTAATAGAGTTGTCAAAATATGTTCTTTCTTTGAAGTGAACTACTCTCTATCTACTGGTGCACTGACTTGAGTGGGAATAGTAAATTTTACCCCTCCTGAGTCCAAATGCTTTCCCTACTGTTGTACATACGGGAGAGGGAATAGTAAATGTATGTATGTATGTATGTAAAGAATTTATAGAGCGCAGGAATCACCCCCAAAGGGGTATCTCCGCGCTAAGCATAGAAACAAGTCAGTCAGGCACAAAATCCCATAGCTCAAGCCTTGAATAATTCCGTCTTCAGGAGATTTCTGAAACGAGGAAGATTAGGACATTTACGTAAATCCTCTGGCAGAGAATTCCAGTATATTGGCGCCAGATAGGCCACAGTTTTGCCTCCAGATCGTTTTTCTTGAAACGAGGGACCACCAATAACATTTTGCCTTCAGTTCTGAGACACCTATTCGGGCAGTACACTTTGAACTTCTCCACCATATAACTCGGGCTAGTGCCATAGAGAGCTCTGTGCACAAAGCAACAGAGCTTAAACTTTACTCTCCGGCGAATTGGGAGCCAATGGAGAGTGTTCAATAAAGGCCCGGGAGAGGTGCGGGGAGGTTTGTTAAGAGTTAGGCGTGCAGCCACATTCTGGACGATCTGCAGTCTGCTAAGAGAAGAGTCGTTCGCCGATACCAATAAAGCATTACAATAATCCAGGCGACCTATAATCAAAGCCTGAATTAAAGTTCTGCGTACAGTTAGGGGTAGCCACCTGAACACTCTGCGCAGCAGGCTCAAGGTATGATAACAGGTCCCGACGGTGGTCATAACTTGATCCTTCATCGATAGATGTGCATCCAACCTGACCCCAAGATTTTTGCCACCGAAGTAGGTAGAGGGGTGGGGCCTAGCACTGTCGGCCACCACTCAGGGGACCAGGAAGTTGATGCAGCACCAAACAGAAGGATCTCAGTTTTGGCCGCATTTAACTGCAGAAAGTGTTCAGTCATCCATTCTGCTATGGCAGACATGCCATTAGAAAAGCGCTGATCGACAAACTCCGTGTCCTTATCAAAGGACAGGAGTAATTGGGTGTCGTCAGCGTGGGAGAACGGCGTAAAGCCGTACTTTCGGATGACTTTTGCAAGGGGGCCACATAGATGTTAAACAAAGTAGGGCTCAGACAGGAGCCCTGGGGCACCCCTTATTAATCTTCATAGTTTGGGATCGAAAAGGGCCTAGATTTATGGTTTGCGTGCGATGATCAAGAAAGCTGATCAACCAATCGAGAGCTATCCCCTGCAGACCGGCCTCTCTCAGTCGAAGTATCAGTTTCTGATGAGAGACCGTGTCAAAGGCTGCTGTTAGATCCAACAAAACCAACATCACTCCTTTGTTATCATCCACGGCCATTTTTATATAATCCGTGACCCCAATGAGAGTTGTCTTGGTGGAATAGTTGGATCTAAACCCTGACTGTGAAGGGTCAAGGATACCGTTGGCCTCAAGATAGTCCATTAATTGAGTATTAACATAGCTCTCCGCCAATTTGCCCATAAGCGGAAGGAGCGAGATGGGACGGTAATTGGAGAGCACTTCGGCCGGTACCTGATCTTTCTTCTTGATAGGCAATACTTGAGCGACTTTCCAATCTAGAGGCACACTGCCTTCAATCAATGATGAATTTAAGATCTCTGCAATTGGTGCGGCCAAAAGAGGGGCAAGGAGAGCAAATTTGTGGGCGGGCATTATATCCAAAGGAGATCCTGACTTAGCCTTTTTCAACATAGCTTCCATTTTAGAGACCTCAATAACCTTAAAGTATGTCAGACCTTCATCTGAGCCTACAAGGGGTATTAATTCGGGTGTAATAGATGGCACCAGGCAAACGTCTTGAGGAATTGTTGATAAATCTGGTTGATTTTATCGTCGAAGTATACGGCAATATTGTCACATAGTCCCTGAGAAGGGTGACCACCAATGCGCAAGCTTTAGGTTTGGTAAAGGAATTCAAAATTTTGTAGAGATCTTTTGCCGAATTTCCTGCCTGATTGAGTTTAATTATTACATGATCTTTACGTGCCCTTTTTAGATTCTTATGATAAGTAGTGAGGGCCAGTTTAAATGTAAGTTTTTCTGTTTCCCCCTGGGATTTACGCCAGGATTTTTCTAGTTGTTTACAGCTAGATTTTTCACTACGTAGGTCATCTGTGTACCATTCTCTACTTTTTTTACGGGAGTTGCTGAGTTGATATGTTAAGGGAGCCAACCTGTCAATCATATCACACATGGTATCATTGAAAGACCTCAGCTTTGTGGTACTATCCATATGTTCATTGAATGCGGGGGGTACATATATTTTACCAAATGATTCGGATGTGATTCTATGCCACCGCCTTTTAAGACCAAACGAAGGGCGTCCCGCCGGTAGGGGCCTAGTGCTGCAGTTGATCGTAAAAGGAATCATAAAATGATCCGACTATGTCAATGGGCAAGCAGGGTCAGCAACAATATAAGAGGATGTGGAAAGTATGATATCCAAAGTGTGGCCAGCTGAGTGTGTGGGTCCAAAATTAATCTTATTTAAGCCTAAAGTGGCCATGTCAGCTAAAAAGCTCACAGCCTCTACATTCTCACTATCTTCGCCATGGACATTAAAATCTCCAAGTAACAGGAAATGCTTAGATGTAATTATGTAAGGGCTAATTTTATCCATAAGTTTTAGATTAAAATCTTTTAATGGCCCTGGCGTGCGATAAATAAGAGCGCCCTTTAAAGTTTCTTGGGGTGTCAGCTCAATTTTAAATATGCACATTTCCATGGTATTATCCGAGATAGAATCAATCACTGTGACTTTCGCCGCCTCTCTGTATATAATGGCAACCCCGCCACCCGTTTTTCCAACTCTGTCCAGTCTAAGGATCCGATAATTCTCTGGGAGAGCGAGGGCAATATCAGGCAAGGAGGTGGGTTTAAGCCATGTTTCTGTTAGAAAAGCGAGGTCTGGGCATTCCGAGCTCAGCAGATCCCAGAGTTCCATAGCATGTTTTGGTAACGAACGTACATTTGCCAAAAGACCCTTCCAGGAACAAACCTGATTAGAAGGGTGGGGCCAAGCAAGACTAAAGGTCGTCTCATCCCTCTCTGTCATATTGTTCTTGCCAGCATTGTTGCCCAGTGGGCCCGATGAGGTAACCGTACAAGTAAACTGACAATGTGAGCAGGCAAAAGGACCTTCCAAATTAGCAATTGTATGCTCATACAGACCACTCCTGAGTCGAACGCTTTCACTACTGTTGCACAAACTGGAGTGAGAATAGAAAATGTTACCCTTCCTGAGCCCAACGCATTCCCTACTATTGCACTGACAGGAGTGGAAATAGTACATTTTACCCCTCCAGAGGTTAACTCTTTCTCTACTGTTGAAGTGGGAATAGTATATTTATCATTTATAGAGTTTAAATTTTGTTAATATATTGTTTAAATATATATTATTATGTGTTTGTGTATTAAATGTTCTATTGTTATATATATGAATGTATGTAATTTTTAAGATATTTTTAGTAAAATGTATTTTTTATATGTTGTGAACGTTTTCTGTACAATTACATTGGAAATATTTTAAATTTGTTTGCAGTTTTTTGTTGTACTTTTTAATTTTTTATGTATATATATATATGTATATATATGTATATGTATATATATATATGTGTGTGTGTGTGTATATATATATATATATATATATATATACATATATATATATTCACTGAAAAAACCGTAGGTTTCAGACATGTTATAGTTAGGAATTAGCATTTAAAAAACCTTTGAAATTCACTGAAAAAACCATAGGTTTCAGATATGTTATAGTTAGAAATTAGCATTTAAAAAACCTTTGAAATTCACTGAAAAAACCATAGGTTTTAGGGACAGTTATAGTTAGTTGGACATTTTACTCGTACAAAACCCGTGAAATTCCCCCGTTATAGTTAGTTCAGCTAACTATAACTCGCGCCCCCGCAATGCACTGCTGATGACGTCACATATTACATCACTCATGACATGGTCAGTGACATCACTGATGACATCACTGATGACATCTCAAATGACATCACTGATGACATCATCCAGTGACTGTGTGTTTCTGTAAAGTTTAAATATTTTTAATATATATAGGAAAAGACGTATTGAAGAATGAGTGGGTGTGTAAGTGTCTGTATGGATGATTTAGTAGGTGCGTGACTGACTCTATAAGTGAGTGATTTAACATATCTTACTGAATGCATGGGTTAGTGACTAAACTGGGTGAATGTCTGTATCCGTCTGTCTGTTGCTGTGTAAGTGGCTGCATGGGTTTGTGAATAGCTACATGAGTGTCTATAAGAGTTATTGATTTGTTGTCTGAGTATCTGTATGGGTGCCTGAGTGTTTGTGTGGATGGGGTGTGTGCGACTGTGCATAGATGTGTGAGTGGGTGATTCACTGGGTGGATGGTTTCAAGAGTGCATCTGTGATAGACTGTATGGGTGGGTAAGTGTGTGTAAGAGTGTGTTAGTGAGTGAATGTATGTCCCAGTGGTACATGTGTGAGTAACTACATATGTGAAAGGCAGTATATATGTGTGTTGGAGTATATAAATAGCTATAAGCGAGAGTGAGTGATTGTGATAGTGGCTGTATGGATGAGTGTGTGCTTGTATCAGTGATTATATAAGAGCGTAACAATGTGCTAGTATTTGTATGATTAAGTGAGCTGGTGTGTGTATAACTGTATAGGTGAGTAAATGGCAGTGTGTTTAATTATTTGCATGACTGACTAGGTGTGTGAGTACCTCTATGGATGAGTGGCTGTGTTTGAGTGTCTATATAGGAGTAAGAGTGCATATGATAGTCCTGTACTGAGTGACCATAAGTATGAGTGACTGTACTGGTGAGTGAGTGGATGTGTGTGTGTAGACCTAAGAATCAGTGAGTGGGTATGTAGTTATTGGTGTTGGAGTGTCTATGGTTTTGCGAATGGCAGTCTGTAATTTAGATTGGGTGTATCAAAGGTTATATTAGGGTGTGAAGAGCTGCATCAGATTATCACGTGGATGATGTCATCAGTGATGTCATTTGAGATGTCATCAGTGATGTCATCAGTGATGTCACTGACCATGTCATGAGTGTTGTAATATGTGACGTCATCAGCAGTGCATTGCGGGGCTCGAGTTATAGTTAGCTGAACTAACTATAACGGGGAAATTTCACGGGTTTTGTACGAGTAAAATGTCCAACTAACTATAACTGTCCCTAAAACCTATGGTTTTTCAGTGAATTTCAAAGGTTTTTAAATGCTAATTTCTAACTATAACATATCTGAAACCTATGGTTTTTCAGTGAATTTCAAAGGTTTTTAAATGCTAATTCCTAACTATAACATGTCTGAAACCTACGGTTTTTCAGTGAATTTCAAAGGTTTTGTAAATGACAATTTTTAAATGTATTAATTGTTATATTAATTTTTTTCATACTGATTTACTACATTTTTAGAAACAATTTCTTTTTACATATTTTATTTTTAAATTACATTGTAATTACATTATACATTACATTACAAAAAATACTTTCTCAGAATGAATTACTTTAGTTTAAATACTTTGCACATAGGCAATAGACTTTTAAGTACAGTAGTTACAGTTGTTGCAATGGGCAACACATTTTCAAACACAATGCAACATTCAGCTCAATGTGAATTTCTAGTTAAATGCAATTAGTTACTTTATGGATTACTTTTCTAACCACAGGACTGGATCCTAGATTCAGTCCTGGTACATCTCCTGTAAACAGTTGAGTAAAAGCGTTTTGGTTACAGTCGTGATTTTCAAGGAATATTATTGTATTTTAAAAGTTGACACTTAGAAACTTTTTCTCATAGAATCACCAATGTTATCCTATGGAAGGAAATTCACTTAGCAGGTAAAAACTGTTATCGTTACTTTTTCTTACTCAGTGTTGGATCCTGGATCCAGCACTGGTGCATCTCTGTAAACAGTTGAAAGAATGCGTTTAAGTCATACAGGCGATTTTTAAGGAATATTTGTAGTTTGTGAAAATCGACACTTTGAAACTTTTCTGCTGAAAACCAGACAATGGATTCCTATGGAAGAAAATATAAGTTACTGGTAAGTACGGTTAAAATTACTTTTCAGGGTCAGTGCTGGGCTAAAAGATGCAGCACTGGGTTCTCTCTTGATAACAGGTGAGTAAATTGGAATTCGTACTTTGGTTGATTTTAGAGGAATATTATAAAGTTCCAAAACTCCACACTTAGAAGAATTTCCAAGTGAAACCAGTCAATGTTAGCCTATGAAGGAAATTCAAGTTACCGGTAAGTACGGTTAAAATTACTTTTCAGGACCAGTACTGGGCTGAAAGATGCAGCACTGAGGTCTCTCCTGATAACAGGTGAGTAAATCAGAATTCGGATTTCGGCTGATTTTAGAGGAATATTTGTATGTTTCAAAAATCAACACTTAGAAACTTTTTCAGCAAAAAGCAGGCAATGATATCCTATGGAAGGAAATTCAAGTTACTGGTAAGTACGGTTAAAATTACTTTTGAGGATCAGTACTGGGCTGAAAGATGCAGCACTGAGGTCTCTCCTGATAACAGGTGAGTAAATCGGAATTCGTATTTCGGCTGATTTTAGAGGAATATTTTAAAGTTCCAAAACTCCACACTTAGAAGAATTTCCAAGTGAAACCAGTCAATGTTAGCCCATGAAGGAAATTCAAGTTACCGGTAAGTACGGTTAAAATTACTTTTCAAGATCAGTACTGGGCTGAAAGATGCAGCACTGAGGTCTCTCCTGATAACAGGTGAGTAAATCGGAATTCGTAGTAAGGCAGATTTTAGAGGAATATTTGCACAATGGTGAAGGGAGGGGCGGGGCCTGAGGTGACATCTGTGCAATCTGTGCAAACGCGCCCCGTGGCGCGTTTTAAGTTGGGGGATTAAGTCCCCTTGAATCATGAGGTTCCCTAGGGGCCAACTAGCCCACCATGAACCTCCAGTATGCGCCAGGGGGCTGCGTTGCAGAGACGTGTAGAGAGGCCACACCCCTTTTTACACCTCTCTGCAACGCAGCTCTGTGGCGCTTTCTGGATGTACCTGTTGGGCTAGTTGGCCCAAGACCCTCAGGATTGAAGGGGATTTAATCCCCCATCTTAAACGCGCCACGGGGACTGTTTGCACACATGTCACATGAAGCCCCGCCCCCTCCTTCACCACTGTGCAAGCGCGCCCTGTGGCGCGTTTTAAGTTGGGGATTAAGTCCCCTTGAATCCTGAGGGTCCCTGGAGTCCAACTAGCCCACCATATGCCTCCAAAAAGCGCCACAGAGCTGCGTTGCAGAGAGGTGTAAAAAGGGGCGTGGCCTATGTACACGTCTCTGCAAGGCAGCCCCCTGGTGCATACTGGAGGTTCCTGGTGGTCTAGTTGGCCCCCAGGGACTCCCAGTATTCAAGGGGAATTCGTTCCCCGCTTGACGAATCACCCCGAGACTTTCAGGGTAGGAGCGGACCGGAGCGCCCCACAAAGTTTGAAAATTTTGCGAAGATACGTCAACCGGCAAGAGAGTTATTTCAAATAGAATGTCGCGGATTTCCTATGGAAAATAGGTTCTAACTATAACTATCTACTGGCGACCGCCAGTAGATAATATATATATATATATATACATATATATATATATATATATACTCCGCTCCTGTTCCACCATAGGCTGCTACTGCACTCTTCGCGGTGGGTGCAATGTAACATGGTGGTGGGTCCATGTAAATAAATCACGCTCACATCCAAAAGGAATTCATTGCACTCACGGGGTCAATGTCATAGCTTTATTTAGCGAGGACGCGTTTCGGCATTTAGCCTTCTTCCAGCTCGCTTTATTAAAATGAGACCTTGCCAACGTGTCACTTTTTAATTTACATAAATTCACCTCATTGGATGAGGAAATCGTTGGTGAAGAGAGAGGACTACTGCTATGCAGGTCCCAGACCAAAGTCCAGCCCCCTACGATCTGATGTATCCAGACCTCACAGTAATACAGCGGGGCCAAACGATATTCACAATCCCCGTCTGTATGACGATTAACACACCCGCTGCGGCGCACTCGCCGTAAATGTTCTCCTGAATGGGTAAGTCAATACAGTCCTCCCTCGTTGTCAAAAAAAGTGCACAGTTGCTACATTAGTGTCCCATGATGCCGACCTCTCGCCAGACCACGACAGCTTCCAAACACCTACTGCAGGAGTCAGTCATATGGCTACTGCTCCAACAATTTGGATAATTGTCGATCCTCGTCGACGGTGGCGTTTTCAATCTGCCATGGCGGTGCAATCAGCTATATAAACACTCCGCTCCTGTTCCACCATAGGCTGCTACTGCACTCTTCGCGGCGGGTGCAATGTAACATGGTGGTGGGTCCATGTAAATAAATCACGCTCACATCCAAAAGGAATTCATTGCACTCACGGGGTCAATGTCATAGCTTTATTTAGCGAGGACGCGTTTCATATATTTATATATATGCACAGAAAAGAACTCCATTACCGGGGGCCTCCGACCCTGCAGGACAGCTTCTGCCTTCAGGAATGGAGAATCCTGTTACAGCACGCAATGCGAAAGAAATTTGCAGAAGCCCAACTCCGATTTAAAACCATGCTGTTAATTTATTCATCATGAAATTGGCAGCTAGTTCACTCATTCCGTCCTGACACGTTTCAGCATTCGTGCCTTGTTCACAGGTGAGTCCATTTAAATGACGTAAAATGCCAGTGCTTAAATCCATGTTTTCACGTGGCCTGAGGTAACCTCCTAATGGTCCCAGAATGCACCAATAATGTTTATCCAAGTTTGTGCATACATATACTATACATATACTAGAAGATGAAGGATCACAAGAAAACAACAGCCAGCAAGGGCAAAAATCTGTTTATATGTTGTGTACGTTTTCTGTACAATTACATTGGAAATATTTTAAATTTGTTTGCAGTTTATTTGTTGTGCTTTTTAATTTTATATGTGTGTGTGTATATATAGACAACTCCCACAAGTCTTCATTCAGCCCATTGGGGTGGGACTTTGTATAAATTAAGGGAGCTGCCCACCACTGCACGATCTTTCCGACAGCCTGTGAAAAAGAGGAAACTCGAAACGCATCGGCGTTTCGGAAAGCTGCTGATCCAGCCTGCTCACGACGTGTGTCCAGACCTTTAATATAGGCTGGTAACCTGTGCGAACTCGTGTGCGTCTCAAGTGAGGTACCATATGTTATGACATATTAGGCGGAGGGTCATCAGCCGAGACAGCACCAGCCCAGGATTCCAAGGGCGCCATGTGGAGGGGATTCACCGTCCTTTTGTGGAGTTTGCACGTAGGATTGAGGACACCGGAATATGCGGGGGCCCACCTTGGGCTTCATCTGGTAGTAATTAGTGCACCTACACTTGATGGAATATTTGGGACTACAACTCCCACAAGTCTTCATTCAGCCCATTGGGGCGGGACTTTGTATAAATTAAGGGAGCTGCCCACCACTGCACGATCTTTCCGACAGCCTGTGAAAAAGAGGAAACTCGAAACGCATCGGCGATTCGGAAAGCTGCTGATCCAGCCTGCTCACGACGTGTGTCCATACCTTTAATATAGGCTGGTAACCTTGTGCGAACTCGTGTGCGTCTCAAGTGAGGTACCATGTGTTATGACATATTAGGCGGAGGCTCATCCGCCGAGACAGCACCAGCCCAGGATTCCAAGGGCGCCACGTGGAGGGGATTCACCGTCCTTTTGTGGAGTTTGCACGTAGGATTGAGGACACCGGAATATGCGGGGGGCCCACCTTGGGCTTCATCTGGTAGTAATTAGTGCACCTACACTTGATGGAATATTTGGGACTACAACTCCCACAAGTCTTCATTCAGCCCATTGGGGGCGGGACTTTGTATAAATTAAGGGAGCTGCCCACCACTGCACGATCTTTCCGACAGCCTGTGAAAAAGAGGAAACTCGAAACGTGTCGGCGTTTTGGAAAGCTGCTGATCCAGCCTGCTCACGACGTGTGTCCATACCTTTAATATAGGCTGGTAACCTTGTGCGAACTCGTGTGCGTCTCAAGTGAGGTACCATGTGTTATGACATATTAGGCGGAGGCTCATCCGCCGAGACAGCACCAGCCCAGGATTCCAAGGGCGCCACGTGGAGGGGATTCACCGTCCTTTTGTGGAGTTTGCACGTAGGATTGAGGACACCGGAAAATGCGGGGGCCCACCTTGGGCTTCATCTGGTAGTAATTAGTGCACCTACACTTGATGGAATATTTGGGACTACAACTCCCACAAGTCTTCATTCAGCCCATTGGGGCGGGACTTTGTATAAATTAAGGGAGCTGCCCACCACTGCACGATCTTTCTGACAGCCTGTGAAAAAGAGGAAACTCGAAACGCGTCGGCGTTTCGGAAAGCTGCTGATCCAGCCTGCTCACGACGTGTGTCCATACCTTTAATATAGGCTGGTAACCTTGTGCGAACTCGTGTGCGTCTCAAGTGAGGTACCATGTGTTATGACATATTAGGCGGAGGCTCATCCGCCGAGACAGCACCAGCCCAGGATCCCAAGGGCGCCACGTGGAGGGGATTCACCGTCCTTTTGTGGAGTTTGCACGTAGGATTGAGGACACCGGAATATGCGGGGGCCCACCTTGGACTTCATCTGGTAGTAATTAGTGCACCTACACTTGATGGAATATTTGGGACTACAACTCCCACAAGTCTTCATTCAGCCCATTGGGGCGGGACTTTGTATAAATTAAGGGAGCTGCCCACCACTGCACGATCTTTCCGACAGCCTGTGAAAAAGAGGAAACTCGAAACGCGTCGGCGTTTCGGAAAGCTGCTGATCCAGCCTGCTCACGACGTGTGTCCATACCTTTAATATAGGCTGGTAACCTTGTGCGAACTCGTGTGCGTCTCAAGTGAGGTACCATGTGTTATGACATATTAGGCGGAGGCTCATCCGCCGAGACAGCACCAGCCCAGGATCCCAAGGGCGCCACGTGGAGGGGATTCACCGTCCTTTTGTGGAGTTTGCACGTAGGATTGAGGACACCGGAATATGCGGGGGCCCACCTTGGACTTCATCTGGTAGTAATTAGTGCACCTACACTTGATGGAATATTTGGGACTACAACTCCCACAAGTCTTCATTCAGCCCATTGGGGCGGGACTTTGTATAAATTAAGGGAGCTGCCCACCACTGCATGATCTTTCCGACAGCCTGTGAAAAAGAGGAAACTCGAAACGCGTCGGTGTTTCGGAAAGCTGCTGATCCAGCCTGCTCACGACGTCTGTCCATACCTTTAATATAGGCTGGTAACCTTGTGCGAACTTGTGTGCGTCTCAAGTGAGGTACCATGTGTTATGACATATTAGGCGGAGGCTCATCCGCCGAGACAGCACCAGCCCAGGATTCCAAGGGCGCCACGTGGAGGGGATTCACCGTCCTTTTGTGGAGTTTGCACGTAGGATTGAGGACACCGGAATATGCGGGGGCCCACCTTGGACTTCATCTGGTAGTAATTAGTGCACCTACACTTGATGGAATATTTGGGACTACAACTCCCACAAGTCTTCATTCAGCCCATTGTGGCGGGACTTTGTATAAATTAAGGGAGCTGCCCACCACTGCACGATCTTTCCGACAGCCTGTGAAAAAGAGGAAACTCGAAACGCGTCGGTGTTTCGGAAAGCTGCTGATCCAGCCTGCTCACGACGTCTGTCCATACCTTTAATATAGGCTGGTAACCTTGTGCGAACTCGTGTGCGTCTGAAGTGAGGTACCATGTGTTATGACATATATATTTATATATATATATATATATATTCACTGAAAAAACCATAGGTTTTAGGGACAGTATTAGTTACTTGGACATTGCACTCGTACAAAACCCGTGAAATTCCCCCGTTATAGTTAGTTCAGCTAACTATAACTCGCGCCCCTGCAATGCACTGCTGATGACGTCACATATTACATCACTCATGACATGGTCAGTGACATCACTGATGACATCACTGATGACATCTCAAATGACATCACTGATGACATCACTGATGACATCATCCAGTGACTGTGTGTTTCTGTAAAGTTTAAATATGTTTAATATATATAGGGAAAGGCATATTGAAGAATGAGTGGGTGTATAAGTGTCTGAATGGATGATTTAGTAGGTGCGTGACTGACTCTATGAGTGAGTGATTAAACGTATCTTACTGAATGCATGGGTTAATGACTAAACTGTGTGAATGTCTGTATCTGTCTGTCTGTTGGTGTGTAAGCGGCTGCATGGGTTTGCGAATAGCTACATGAGTGTCTATATGGGTTATTGATTTGTTGTTTGAGTATCTGTATGGGTGCCTGAGTGTTTGTGTGGGTGGGGTGTGTGTGACTCTGTGCATAGATGTGTGAGTGGGTGATTCACTGGGTGCATGTTTTCAAGAGTGCATCTGTGATGGACTGTATGGGTGGGTGAGTGTGTGTATGGCTGTGTTAGTGAGTAAATGTATATCTCAGTGGTACATGTGTGAGTAACTACATATGTGAAAGGCAGTATATATGTGTGTTGGAGTATATAAATGGCTATAAGTGAGAGTGTGTGATTGTGAGAGTGGCTGTATGGATGAGTGTGTGCTTGTATCAGTGATTGTGTAAGAGCGTAAGAATGTGCTAGTATTTGTATGAGTAAGTGAGCTGGTGTGTGTATAACTGTATAGGTAAGTAAATGGGAGTGTGATTAATTATTTGCATGACTGACTAGGTGTGTGAGTACCTCTATGGATGAGTGGAGGTGTGTGAGTGTGTATATAGGTGTATGAGTGCATATGATAGTCCTGTACTGAGTGACCATAAGTATGAGTGATTGTACTGGTGAGAGAGTAAATGTGTGTGTAGACCTAATAATCAGTGAGTGGGTATGTAGTTTTTGGTGTTGGAGTGTCTATGGTTTTGAGAATGGCAGTCTGTAATTTAGAGTGGGTATATCAAAGGTTATATTAGGGTGTGAGAAGATGCATGAAATTATCACATGGATGATGTCATCAGTGATGTCATCAGTGATGTTATTTGAGATGTCATCAGTGATGTCATCAGTGATGTCACTGACCATGTCATGAGTGATGTAATATGTGACGTCATCAGCAGTGCATTGCAGGGGCGCGAGTTATAGTTAGCTGAACTAACTATAACGGGGGAATTTCACGGGTTTTGTACGAGTGCAATGTCCAAGTAACTAAAACTGTCCCTAAAACCTATGGTTTTTTCAGTGAATTTCAAAGGTTTTTAAATGCTAATTTGTAACTATAACGTGTCTGAAACCTATGGTTTTTCAGTGAATTTCAAAGGTTTTTAAATGCTAATTTGTAACTATAACGTGTGTGAAACCTATGGTTTTTCAGTGAATTTCAAAGGTTTTTAAATGCTAATTTCTAACTATAACGTGCCTGAAACCTACGGTTTTTCAGTGAATTTCAAAGGTTTTGTAAATGACAATTTTTAAATGTATTAATTGTTATATTAATTTTTTTCATACTGATTTACTACATTTTTAGAAACAATTTTTTTACATATTTTATTTTTTAAATTACATTGTAATTACATTATACATTACATTACAAAAATACTTTCTCAGAATGAATTACTTTAGTTTAAATACTTTGCAGATAGGCAATAGACTTTTAAGTACAGTAGTTACAGTTGTTGCAATGGGCAACACATTTTCAAACACAATGCAACATTCAGCTCAATGTGAATTTCTAGTTAAATGCAATTAGTTACTTTATGGATTACTTTTGTAACCACAGGACTGGATCCTAGATTCAGTCCTGGTACATCTCCTGTAAACAGTTGAGTAAAAGCGTTTTGGTTACAGTCGTGATTTTTAAGGAATATTATTGTATTTTAAAAGTTGACACTTAGAAACTTTTTCTCATAGAATCACCAATGTTATCCTAAGGAAGGAAATTCACTTAGCAGGTAAAAACTGTTATCGTTACTTTTTCTTACTCAGTGTTGGATCCTGGATCCAGCACTGGTGCATCTCCTGTAAACAGTTGAAAAAATGCGTTTAAGTCATACAGGCGATTTTTAAGGAATATTTGTAGTTTGTGAAAATCAACACTTTGAAACTTTTTGCTGAAAACCAGTCAATCTTAGCCTATGAAGGAAATTCAAGTTACCGGTAAGTACGGTTAAAATTACTTTTGAGGATCAGTACTGGGCTGAAAGATGCAGCACTGAGGTCTCTCCTGATAACAGGTGAGTAAATCGGAATTCGTATTTCGGCTGATTTTAGAGGAATATTTTAAAGTTCCAAAACTCCACACTTAGAAGAATTTCCAAGTGAAACCAGTCAATGTTAGCCTATGGAAGGAAATTCAAGTTACTGGTAAGTACGGTTAAAATTACTTTTCAGGACCAGTACTGGGCTGAAAGATGCAGCACTGAGGTCTCTCCTGATAACAGGTGAGTAAATCAGAATTTGGATTTCGGCTGATTTTAGAGGAATATTTGTATGTTTCAAAAATCAACACTTAGAAACTTTTTCAGCAAAAAGCAGGCAATGATATCCTATGGAAGGAAATTCAAGTTACTGGTAAGTACGGTTAAAATTACTTTTGAGGATCAGTACTGGGCTGAAAGATGCAGCACTGAGGTCTCTCCTGATAACAGGTGAGTAAATCGGAATTCGTATTTCGGCTGATTTTAGAGGAATATTTTAAAGTTCCAAAACTCCACACTTAGAAGAATTTCCAAGTGAAACCAGTCAATGTTAGCCTATGAAGGAAATTCAAGTTACCGGTAAGTACGGTTAAAATTACTTTTCAAGATCAGTACTGGGCTGAAAGATGCAGCACTGAGGTCTCTCCTGATAACAGGTGAGTAAATCGGAATTCGTATTTCGGCTGATTTTAGAGGAATATTTTAAAGTTCCAAAACTCCACACTTAGAAGAATTTCCAAGTGAAACCAGTCAATGTTAGCCTATGAAGGAAATTCAAGTTACCGGTAAGTACGGTTAAAATTACTTTTCAGGACCAGTACTGGGCTGAAAGATGCAGCACTGAGGTCTCTCCTGATAACAGGTGAGTAAATCGGAATGCGTATTTCGGCTGATTTTAGAGGAATATTTTAAAGTTCCAAAACTCCACACTTAGAAGAATTTCCAAGTGAAACCAGTCAATGTTAGCCTATGGAAGGAAATTCAAGTTACTGGTAAGTACGGTTAAAATTACTTTTCAGGACCAGTACTGGGCTGAAAGATACAGCACTGAGGTCTCTCCTTATAACAGGTGAGTAAATCGGAATTCCTATTTCGGCTGATTTTAGAGGAATATTTTAAAGTTCCAAAACTCCACACTTAGAAGAATTTCCAAGTGAAACTAGTCAATGTTAGCCTATGAAGGAAATTCAAGTTACCGGTAAGTACGGCTAAAATTACTTTTCAGGACCAGTACTGGGCTGAAAGATGCAGCACTGAGGTCTCTCCTGATAACAGGTGAGTAAATCGGAATTCGTATTTCGGCTGATTTTAGAGGAATATTTTAAAGTTCCAAAACTCCACACTTAGAAGAATTTCCAAGTGAAACCAGTCAATGTTAGCCTATGGAAGGAAATTCAAGTTACTGGTAAGTATGGTTAGAATTACTTTTCAGGACCAGTACTGGGCTGAAAGATACAGCACTGAGGTCTCTCCTGATAACAGGTGAGTAAATCGGAATTCGTATTTCGGCTGATTTTAGAGGAATATTTGCACAATGGTGAAGGGAGGGGCGGGGCCTGAGGTTACATCTGTGTAAACGCGCCCCGTGGCGCGTTTTAAGTTGGGGGATTAAGTCCCCTTGAATCCTGAGGGTCCCTAGGGGCCAACTAGCCCACCAGGAACCTCCAATATGCGCCAGGGGCTGCGTTGCAGAGACGTGTAGAGAGGCCACACCCCTTTTACACCTCTCTGCAACGCAGCTCTGTGGCGCTTTCTGGATGTACCTGTTGGGCTAGTTGGCCCGAGACCCTCAGGATGAACGGGATTTAATTCCCCATCTTAAAACGCGCCACGGGGCCTGTTCACACATGTCACCTGAAGCCCCGCCCCCTCCCTTCACCACTGTGCAAACGCGCCCCGTGGCGCGTTTTAAGTTGGGGGATTAAGTCCCCTTGAATCCTGAGGGTCCCCGAGGTCCAACTAGCCCACCATATACCTCCAAAGCGCCACAGAGCTGCGTTGCAGAGAGGTGTAAAAGGGGCGTGGCCTCTGTACACCTCTCTGCAAGGCAGCCTGGCGCATACTGGAGGTTCCTGGTGGGCTAGTTGGCCCCAAGGACCCCCAGTATTCAAGGGGATCGTTCCCCCTCTGCAAGCAGCGCCAGGGGCGCGTTTGCAGAGTGGTGAAGGAAGGGGCGGGGCCTGCGGGCCCGATCGTTTTTGTTTTGTTTTTTGTCCCCTGAAGGGGGCTGTGTAGCCCCCTTCCTTTTTTCTGTTTTTGGGCCCTGGGGACCCCATCCCCCAGGGCCTTACTCCCTTTTTAAATTTAAAAAAAAAAAAAAAAACGGGAAGGGGGCCGCGTGGCCCCCCTTCCCGGGCCTGTATTGGCCCGGGGACCCCATCTCCCGGGGCATGGCCTCTATTTTTATTTTTAATATTTTGAGGGGGCTGCGTGGCCCCCTCCTCTGGCCATTTTAAGGCCCGGGGACCCCATCCCCGGGCCGGCCATACCCTTTTTTTTATTTTTATAATTTTTCAAAACTTTGGGGAGGGGGCGCGTGGCCCCCTCCCGAGCCTACTTGCCCCGGGGACCCCATCCCCCGGGGCTGGCCCTCTCGTTGGGGACTGTGGGGGGTCCCCAAACCCCCACAGTCCCGCCGGCTCCCCGTGTCCTACGGGAGCCGGCGTTGCTTTACACATGGGGAGCAGCTAACATGCTGCTCCCCATGTGGAAAAGCAATCAGCTTTGGATATTGGAAGAGAGAGCAGGTTTCCTGCTCTCTCTTCCAATATCCAAAGCAAGTTTGCAATGACAGGACGGGAGCCGCGAGGCTCCCGTCCTGTCATTGCAAACAGCAGTGTCCCGGGGATAGGCACCCCAGGACACTGCAGGAGCCGGCCCTGGGGGTGGCGGTCCCCAGGAGCCACCACAGGCTCCAGGAGGGGGCCGCGCGGCCCCCCTCCCATCGTGTGCATAGCCCGGGGAGGTGGTGGTCCCCGGGGCTCTGGGAGTCGTAACGGACCCCCATATTTAAATGTTTAGTGCCCCGGGAGGTGGCGGTCCCGGGGCGTGTGGGGGCTGGAGCCCCCCACACGGAGTTTTCATTTAAAAAAGAAGCCCGGGGAGGTGGTGGTCCCCGGGGCTGCGGAAGAGCTCAGAGCCCTCCCGCACCATTATGCATAAAGCCCCGGGGGTGGCGGTCCCCGGGGCTTGGGGGGCCCTTAGAGGCCACCCACACATAAATTAACCCCCCAGCATGCCCCCGGGACTTGGCCCACCCGGGGGCAAGTGCTATCGAGCGCGGGAGACCGCGCTTCGATTTTTTCGGCAGGATTCGCGCACCCTGAGTGCATCCTGCCGATTTTTAAAAAAAAAAATGCTTTTTTGCCCAGGGGTCCTTGTGGGACCCCTGAGCAGGCCTAGGGGGTTAGGGTGTTTCTACCCTGCCCCCTTTGTGCGTTTTGCGTACTTGTTTCTTTTTTTCTCGGCGGGATACGCGCACCTAAGCGCATCCCGCCGATTTAAAAAAAATATATCTTTTCTGCCCAGGGGGTCCTTGTGGGACCCCTGAGCAGGCCTAGAGGGTCAGGGTGTTTCTACCCTGCCCCTTTTGCGCTTTGCGCACTTGTTTCTGTCCCTCGGTTCTACCGAGGGACAAAATGGCTGCCAACACTTCCTGAATCGGAATGTTGACAGCCAGCTGACAACCAATTAGCATGCAGCTCGTGATCGGGACGGTGCGCGCAGGGTGCGCTGAGAGTGCAGCGTATCCGACGCGCCCATAGATATATATGTACTTTTACTTTTGATTTTCTCAGGAACTACTGAGCGGATTTACACCATTTAAGCAAAAGGCACCAGTCTGAACCAAGGACTACCTCTTTGCCAAATTTGGTGTAATTCCGTTCAGCAGTTCGGGCTGTAGCTGCGACTAAAGGTTCCTATGGAAAAATGAATGGGGAAACGCGTTTTGGGACCCCCTTTTTCTCGGCCCCCGCTTCACGTATCACCCGAGACTTTCAGGGTAGGAGCGGAGCGGAGCGCTCCAACAAGTTGGAAACTTTCACGAAGATTCGTCAACCGGCGCCAACGTTATTTCAAATAGAATGTCGCGGATTTCCTATGGATAATAGGTTGTAACTATAACTATCTACTGGCGACCGCCAGTAGATAATATATATATATATATATATATATATATATATATATTACCTACTGGCGGTCGCCAGTAGGTAGTTATAGTAAGAACCTAGGGGGTCATTACGATGTAGGGCGGATCGCCACTGCCCGCATGGCGGTGGCGATCCACCCTACATTTCCCTCCGCCCGCCACCCATTTTCCCCCCACCATATTAGTATGGCGGGGGGACCCCAGCGGACGGAGAGACTGTCCGCCGGTTTTCCGCCGGTTGACCAATTGACCGGGCGGAAAAGGGGCTACATATGGTGGTGGTGTCTGCTAGACACCGCCATCCATATTAGCATGGGTGCGGCAAGCAGCCTTTCGGTGGCGGCGATGCTGCCACAAAAAGGCATGCAGAGTTTGCTGTTGGGGGCCCATTGCGGGCCCCCAGGATATTGGGGGGGTGGGGGGTGCACATGGGGGGTACCTATGGTACCCCCCTACATTGTCATGGACAAGGTGGCAGGCACCTCGCGGTGCCTGTCACCTTGTGCATGACAATGCACACAGTGCATTCCCAGCATTGTGGTGGGCGGTGCTGTGTGCACCGCCCGCCACAATGCTAGGAATGGAGGATGCCACCGCCACCGTGGCGGTGGCATCCTAATCGCTGGTGCGGGACCGCCGCACCACTGGTGGCCAGTCCCAGCACCGCTAGGGTGGCGGGCGGACGAAAGTCCGCCCGCCATCCTAATAGGCCCCCTAGTTTCCATAGGAAAAGCATTTTTTGAGTTGCTAATAACTTTGGCGTCGTTTGACGAATGTTCCTGAAATTGTCCAAAAAAAAAGTCTATCCAGGTCAGCTCCTATCCTGAAAGTTTGGGGGTGATTCGTCAAGCGGGGGCTGAGAAAAAAGGGGGGTCCCAAAACTCATTTTCTCTATGTTACTTTCCTAAGGAAATTTAGCGACGAGCTACAGCCCGAACTGCTGAACGGAATTACCCCAAATTTGGCAAAAAGGTAGAGCTTGGTTCAGAAAGCGACCTTTTTTTTAAATGGTGTAAATCCGTTCAGTACTTTTTGAGAAATTCAAAAAATAAGAGTCAAAAAATCAATTTCCCATAGGAAACTTTGTGCAAGGCTTTAGCCGAAACTACTGAACGGAATTACTCCAAATTTGGCAGAAAGGTAGTGCTTGGGTCAGAAAGCGCCCTTTTTATAAATGGTGTAAATCCGTTCAGTAGTTGCTGAGAAATTAGAAAAATAAAAGTTTCGATATCTGGGCGGAGCCTAAGTCGCGTGCGCGAGCTTCACTGTGATTGGCTGCTAGTAGTCCAAACCAGGAAGTGTTGGCAGCCATCTTGTGGCTCGGTAGAAGCGAGTCACCCAAAAACTGAGAAACAAAGGTATAAAACAAGAGAAGGGGGCAGGGTAGAAAAACCCTGACCCCCTAGGCCTGCTCAGGGGGTCCCAGAAGGACCCCCAGGGCCCAAAAAATAATTAAAAAAATAAAATAAAAAATCAGCAAAAATTCGCGCTGGGGTCGCGGGTTCTCGCGTTTCATTTTAATGAGGCCCTTGTGTGGGCTAGGTTCCGGGGGTATTTCTTAAAAAATAATAGCAGGGGCTCGAAGGGTTTGCGGGGGTGCTCTGGGGTCCGCGCAGTCCCGGGGCTTCACTCATGTTCGGAGGGGGTTGCGCGGCCCCCCTTCTGGAGCCTTCTATGTGCTTGTAAGTTTGGCATCATTTGACGAATCTTTATGAAATTATCGAAAAAGTTTCTCTTTTTTTGATTAGCTCTTATATTGAAAGTTTGGGGGTGAATGGTGTAGGAGGGGCTGAGAAAAAGAGGGTCCTAAAACATGTTTTCTGCGTGCAATTTCCATACGAAACTTTACAGAAGACTACAGGTGAAACTGCTGAGACGGAATTACGCCAAATTTGGCAGGGAGAAAGGTGATGGTCAAGAAAGCACGCTTTTGTTTAAATGGTGTAAATCCGTTCAGTAGTTTTTGAGAAATATCAAATTTTACTGATATCGATATTTGAGAATTCTGACATGTGATTGGCTGAGGGGTTACAAGCACCAGCTTGCGGCTTATTGGCTGTGAATGGTTGAAACCAGGAAGTGTTGCCAGCCATTTTGTGATTTACTCCATCAGCTCGCATCTCTCCGTGTAGAAGCCATCGGGTTCGTAGTTTTACCTCTGCGAGGCAACACTGGCATCTGTGTCTGTGTGAGATATGCCTTTCACGCTGCCTCTCTTCATATCAGCAGGTCGCGGCTATGCCTTTAGAAGGACGTCCGTCGGCTCGGAGCTCTGTGAGTCAGTCTGTCGGTACGATCCCCTACACTACCCAAAGACTACCCAAACACCACTGCACTGTCCTAAACCCTAAATCTACCCCCAGCATGACCCCCTACCCAAACACCACTGCACTACCCTAAACCCTAAAATACTACCCCCAGCACAACCCCCTACACTACCCAAACACCACTGCATTGTCGTAAACCCTAAAACACTACTCCCAGCATGACCCCCTACACTACCCAAACAGCACTGCACTGCCGTAAACCCTAAAACACTACTCCCAGCATGACCCCCTACACTACACAAACACCACTGCACTATCCTAAACCCCAAAACAGTACTCCCAGCATGACCCCTTACACTACCCAAACATTACTGTATTGTCGTAAACTCTAAAACACTACCTCCAGAACGATTCTTACACTACCCAAACACCACTGCACTACCTTAAACCCTAAAACGCTACCTCCAGCACGAACCCCCTACAGTACACAAACACCACTGTACTACCCTAAAGCATAAAACAGTACAGGTCCGTCATGTCCCTAGCTGTACATGTGCGAGCCAGTCCGTTAGGTGATAGGTGTGTCTCTGCTAGCAGGGCCGTTGGCCCGTTGGTGTCCCCTTGCGAGCTAGACCCGAGCTCTCCCTCTGCGAGCCAGCACGCTGGTGTGAGTTTGCGAGCCGGCGGCCCGTAGCTCTCCCTGTGGGAGCCGAGCCGACGGGCCGCAGCTCTCCCTCTGCGAGCCTGCCCGGCGGCCCGCAGGTCTCCTGTGCTAGCCGGATCGCAGCTGTCACTCTGCGAACCGATATTGGGAATATAAGGCGGCTCTAAAAAGAGCCCTTGTGTTTATTAGTTGGAGCTACATATAAGTGCGGATGCACAGCTTCAGGTTATTCAGAAAAACTCGATTTCCCTGATCTGTGAAGTGTACTCCATCACTTCTGTAGATATCAGCCATATCAAAACGTATGTTGTTGTTGTAGATCGACCCCATTCTATGGTCTCTGAGGTATGCAGACACAGCTTTGTTGACATTCTTGTTAGATTTTTCAATCTGAGGACAAAATTGGTTTGACCATTTCCACTTCTGTCTTTGGCATATATTGGAATATACAAAGACAGTTTGAGACAAAAGCAACATCAATTGTCGAAAGGTATCTTTCATTAGCATTTCCAAACCTACACCAGTCAATGTGCCTAGGTCGTTTCCACCACAGTGCACAATCATGAGGTCAGGGTGTTGGAGATGCAAACAGGTTTTAACCAAAGGCAACAATTGGTGCCACTTCAATCCTCTCTGTCCAAACCATTTAATGTCCACATTTTGTAAACCTAGGTCTAAGTCAATACGTCTCTGTTCTGCATACCTCTTGCACCAGAAAACATAGCTATGTCCTACGATCCACACTAGCATTTTGAAGGTATGGCTGGGAAGTATGGATAGATGTCTGTAGCTCATGCAGTCCGTTCGTAGAATAAGAGATATGTTTAAAGGTGGGGAACTACTTTTTTTCTCATTCAAAACGATAACTGATTGGGAGAAGAAAAGCATTGTTTTTTAAAAGTAGGGTGCACATTCGTTTTGTGGAAAAGCATATTTGTGATTGGTTTAGAAAAAGCAGTTTAAACGTGGAGTACATATGATAGGATAAAATTTGGTCAACTCAACCACACCTGCTACTTGCATTTGGAAGGCACTGTTCGAACTTAAAACAATCGTGAACTTTTAACCAGCACGTGCCGTTAAATGTTCGAGAAAATGTTGCAAAAAATATCGTTAGCTTTAAAAAAATTGATGAACTTTTAACCTGCACGTGTTGTAGAATGTTCTAGAAAGTGTGTTGATAGAATATGTTGCACTTCTGACTTCTATGTGTCCTTGAATATTAAAAAAACTGTTTATATGGAAAATTCAAAAATAACCAATAGAGAGAAGTTTTGCAATCTAAAAGAATCAAGGAACTATTCTAATTTGTTCTTTACATGTATTTATGTGTGGAGTAACAAAATTACAGACACAACAGCACCAGGAAGAGGAACAAGCAGGGAGTGGGGGGACGGGGGAGATGGGCACAATGCCACACATGCACAATTAAGAACAGCACAACTACAGACAAACCATGGCTAAAATGAAACACACCAACAAGGAGCACAAGTCACACAACCCGCCAACATCACACCACTGAACAAGCACAGAAGTGAAAACCACACTGCCTGAAAGGGAGAAGGGTGAACAATACCTCACATGAAGGGACATCTCACACAGAATGCAGCACACACACATAGGAAGCAGAGCACACCAACATCCAACACAATGTTGTCCAAACACAAACATTCGCACAATCTAACACAGGACACAAATGCACTCGCCTGTGGCGGATAAACGTCCAAAAGCGTCAGTACGAAACAGGCACATGAGAACGCATAAGTACAAACCCACAGTCCGGATGGGGTAGCAATTCACGTATGGCAGGCAGCCAGAGAGTCCGTGACACACACATTGGCATACAAATGAAGACACAACACATTTGGAGACAAGTGAAAATGTGGAAACTTAATAAAAAAAAGTGTGTGTCCGTACGGCCAAGAGTAGTGCCACGATATGCAGACAAATGCAGCAGCATGCCTGAATAAGGAACGTAGGAAAACGTCCATGTTCACCTCGGGGTAGTCCATCACCAACACACGTCAGTGTCAAGCAGCGTTGGTCGTCCGCGCCTCGGACATGAGTCGACACCAATGCAGCCATGTCCACTGTCGTCTTGGGACATGTGACCAGATGCACAACGTGCAATGATGCGGCGGGACACGTGCAATGTGGCACATCGAGACGTGGTTGCAGGTACCTTGTCACTCGTCCATGAACGCGAGTGCAGCTGCGTAAGCCACTATCTCTAATGAGTGATGGTTGGCCACAATATTTGACATGTCGTCGACGTAATCCATCAGCTGACCGGGACAGATGTGCTGACTCCAACCACTGTACCCAATGTGCACCAAAGCAGAATCGGGAAGTGGGTCAATTTGCTCACTGCATACTACGACACGTGCAATCTCCCAGGCCCAGTTCCCAACATGCATGCCAAACATCCATGCATGCCATAAGCAGGCGTCACCATGACACTCCTGGTCGTGGGCCAACAGGGCGCACACACCCGTCGTAATCCATGTCAGCTACGCACACGTTGGAGAGGCACACGTCCATGCACCACTCGGATAGGCACGTGCGACATTGCAATACAGGTTGAACGCAGGTGACGTCCGCAATGCGGAAGCTCAGCCGGTAAGTGATCCGCAGCACTGCCAAAGGCAGTGCACCCAGGACATGCAGCAGACGTGCAAGGTATAGGTGGACGTGAATGGAGTCGACCATGTGTTCGGGATGCCCTCCCATTGCGTCAGTGGCTCTGCTTGTAGCTGCACCTGCTTGCCGTGTGGAATTCTTGTGGATGAAATGGCACAGCTTGGTTCAATGAGCCGGGTCTGTGTGCAATGGGTGCAGGGCAGGGGTGTGGTGGGAGTACGTGTGAAGGCCATTTCACGCATGCTAACTACGACGAAGGACTTTTGAGTGTGGGATGTGTATTCGTTGTTCTCAAATCGGGCAGTGCGTAGTGTGGGAGACGGATGCAAATATTATCGTATCTGTCAGGGGGGGCTGGCCACTTGCAAGTTCCTTCTCGGAGCAGCAGATGTGTTAGCGCAAGATAACTCAGACAAAGAACCTTTCCTCCCTACAGTAACTTCTCCAGCTGCATTCATACAGGATGTGTACAAAGGCCAGTCGTGGGTGTTGTGGGATGTCTGCGACCCTGGTCATCATGGATGAGATGCCCAGCTCGTGGCACATGGGCGGGTTCACTGTGTGTTACGTTGCCAAACAGCTGCTCCTCCCTCCCATGAGCCCCCACACTTTTGTGCGCTACGCTGTTGTATCCCGTGCACTCCTACAGCACACCATTGTAATGCCTATTCGCGCATGTCCTGCGGCATTCCAATCACACCGTGACACTGCCGTTTGGAGGTGGTGCATGCCACTTTACAACATTGACTGCTGCGGCCCTTGTGGCGGCCACACCAGAACACAGAGACACACTTACCGCACTTCTTGCACACGGACATGTCCGAGACACCCATTCCCCTTGCCGGATAGGCACACCCCTGCGCTGACCTGTGTACGCCGGACCAGCATATGCCGCTTGTGCATGCAGGAGGATGCGTGCGTAGCTACATGTCCAGGCTCACTGCCAACGCTGAGGTGACATGGTAACGTCCGCTGAAGACAGCACACTGTGATGTTGCAGGGCCCGTGCCCATCATGCTAACACAATGACCACACAGACACACTTGCTCAGATGCGGGTTCGGGGGGCGTTGGCAGTCCTGGGGTTGTTGCGATGAGTGTTGTGGCCCTCATGGGTATCCTTAAAAAAAAAAAAATATGTAAGTCCGTTTTTATATAGCGCAGCTACTCACCCTTATGGGTCTCAAGGCGCTGGGGGCCGTAGTGGAAATTAAGTGAGCTATTGCCCAGAGTCACATGGTGCTGAGCTGAGCTGCCGCCGGAGCCGGGGATCGAACGTGAACCCTGTGCTCCGAAGTCAGCTGCCCTGGCCGCTGCACCACACCTCCATCCTTGTATCATGCTCATTGACTCTATGGCACCTGTAGGTGTTCCGGTGTGGCTCTTGGCTGTGTTCCCTTTCATGCTGCAGGTAGTCGTCCTGCTTAACACCAGCAGAAAGCAGGTGTAAAATCCCTGGTGCTAACGCGGCTTATCGCCGGAATTTGTTTCGCATCGCAGTTTTTGCCTTTTGTTGTGAAAGTTGTGATGTGGTTTTTCGTGTACAGAAAAATAAACGAACTGGGCAGTGTATCCCGTCAAGATTCAGCACCTGACCCACTATTCCCAATCAATATAAATACAATGAGATTTCTTCATTGATTTTGTGTGTACACTGTAAATGCACCCACTACCACAGTGCAATTCAATACAGGATTTTAGTATTTAGAATAAATCGCAAAGGTGCACCTCGTGTGTTTTTGCACGGGAACGCCTACTCTGCATCTCATTATCAGCACTTTAATGCAACTAAAGTTGAGATAAATCTAACACACTATTCAGAAGCTGGTGCAAACTGCAGACATCACCAGTATTCCCGCGATAACTGCCCCAAAATTTAACACCATGGTGGACACCACTAAATAACAATAATAAGAACGAGAAAGAGTCACACAGCACTTAAGTAACAACCAAAAACTTTATTGAAATTTTTTTTTCCCAAACTTTATTTTTCTGTACATATAGAGGATGAACTAAATTTAACAAACTGAACACAAAACAACCAGGCGGAAGACTCCTGTCGGGTCCATTAATGTCGACGACACAGCCTGGAAAATAAAGCACAAAATAAGGACGTGTGTAATGCGCATATCAAAGGAGTGAGACACAGAGAAAGAGAGAAGGAAAAAAAAGCCAGAGAGAAAAAGAGAGGGAAGGAAAGAAAGGGAGTGAGAAAGGGAGAAGGGAGAGAGAGTGAGAGAGATAGAAGGAAAGGAAGGAAGAGAGTGAGAGAGAGTGAAGAGAGGGAAGTGAGAGAGAGAGAGAGACACTGCCGCCCCTGCGCATCCATGACCAAATAATTACCTGCTGCCACCGGAGTGTCTACCAGTGGGCACTCCACGTGCCCGTGAAAGCTCCAGGGCCCGGTCCCGCCACCATGGCTTGGTGGACATTATGTGGACCCGCTCCGCGGCCCAGCAGATCCCACACATGTCGCTGAATCCTGAGTCACCAATGGCGGAGACCACATGAGCTTTTGGTGCCGCTAACCCTGTGCAACGCAAGTCAGCGCCACGTGGTGGTAGGCCACTGACAGCCATACAACTTAGGGTGCGACTAACCCTGTGCAACTCAAGTCCGCGCCACGTGGTGGTAGTCCCCTGACGGCCACATCAGCTTCGGGTGGCACTAACTCTGTGCAACTCAAGTCCGCGCCACGTGGTAGGAGGCCCCTGATGGCCACATCATCTTCGGGTGGTACTAACCCTGTGCAACTCAAGTCCTCGCCACGTGGTGGCAGGCCCCTGACGGCCACATTAGCTTCGGGTGGCAGTAACCCTGTGCAACTCAAGTCCGCGCCACGTGGTAGTAGGCCCCTGACGGCCATACAGCTCAGGGTGCGACTAACCCTCTGCGCAAGTTTTCATGGACTCTTTATGATTGAGACCCGTGGAGCGTCCGCCATCCAGTCACCACCAGCAATAAAGGATGTGACGTTGTCGATCCATTATATTTGTGTGGTCATGGCCTGTGACGCATGTGCCGGATGGGTGTGGTGTGTGTGCAAACCTGCCCTCAGGAGTGGCCGTGACATGTTGACAACTAGACCACTAACCTGCACACCAACAGCGAGTACGCCTGCGACAGGTAGCTATGTGGTGGGTGTGAAAACGTGTTTTCTCAATGGATTTTCCATAGGAAACTTTAGACAAGGCTACAGGTCAAACTGCTGAACGGAATTACGCCAAATTTGGTAGGGAGAAAGGTCTTGGTCCAGAAAGCGCGCTTTCTCGCATCTAGTGAAAATATAAAAGAAAGGTCCCGGGGGCAATTTAATATACCGGAGCTCTGTCTGTGCGAGATAACCCTTTCACGCTCCCTCTGCCCAACCACTTCACAGCTATGCCGTTAGAAGCCAGTCAGTCGGCTCGCAGCTCTCTACCTTTGCGAGCTAGTACGCTGCTGTGCCTGTACCTCTGTGAGCTACTACGCTGCTGTTCCTTTGGGAGCGGACGGCTCGAAGTACTGCGTCTGTGAGTCGAGCGGACGGGCCGCAGTTGTCCCTCTGCGAGCCTGGGTGCGAACTGTTCATAAGTCACACTACATAAGCATTGAAAAGCCATTTTGTGATTCAGTCCGTCAGCTGGCATCTGTCCGAGGCATTTCTGAAAACATACCGGAGTTCTTTCTGTGAGAGATACCCTTTCACGCTGCCTCTCCCCACATCAGCAGGTAACGCACCCTCTTCCCACATTAGCAACATACTCCCAACAACCTTCTTGGGCCCGGAATTGTCCCTGTGCGGTTGGACAAACAAGAATCTTAGTCATGTATAGATTTACATATAAAACATTTTATTTAAACAAAACAACAACAAATAAAACTGAAGGGAGCCTGGTACTGTGGTCGCTGCCACGGACTTGGGGTCACTGCCATTCAGGACTCAGGACACAGTTCCACATGTGGGATCGGCTTGTATTGAACAGGGTTAGTGGCACCACGTGTCGCACCTTGTGTTGTACAGGGTTAGTGGCACCACATGTCGCCAGCCTTGCATATGGAAATATGCCTAACTGATCGAAGGGAGTCTGGTGCTGTGGTCGCTGCCACGGACTTGGGGTCACTGCCATTCAGGACTCAGGACACAGTTCCACATGTGGGATCGGCTTGTGTTGAACAGGGTTAGTGGCACCACGTGTCGCCGGCTTGTGTTGAACAGGGTTAGTGGTACCACGTGTCGTGGCTTGTGTTGAACAGGGTTAGTGGCACCTCGTGTCCAAAATTGGAATTGCGAGCTCTGCTGCCCGCAATGTAGACTGCTAATGAGTGTTCGTTTGCACTTGAAGATGAATTTGGTGATTGTACTAAAGCTATAACTGATATAAAAAAAGTTCTTGAAGCAAGGATAAAGGATATTATGTAGGTTTTAGGCCTGTGATAGCTACTTGCCTACTGGACGCTGTAATTAATGAATCAAGACTTAATTTTAATTGTGAGCCCTGATGACCACAGTGCAGGCCAGAGGTAGCGGTCAGCAAGGGCCCATAGCCACGTGGCGTTGAGTTGAGGTGCACAGTTAGTGGCACCAGAAGCATTGAGAATGTATGAGCCTGTGATGCTGCTTGGTGTGGACAGGCCACACTTGGAGCAACGTCTCTTGCCTACTGGACTGCATCATCTGCAATCGCGACTGTATCTGAATTGTGAGCCCTGCTGACCGCAGTGTAGGCCAGAGGTAGCGGTGAGCAAGGGCCCACAGCCACGTGCATAGGTTGGTGGCCCCACCGGCCTGCGTTGTTCAGGTTCAGTGGCACCACGTGTCGCCGGCCTTCCATATGCAAATACGCCTCACTAATCGAAGGGAGTCTGGTGCTGTGGTCGCTGCCACGAAGTTGGGTTCACTGCCATTCAGGAGTCAGGACACAGTTCCACATGTGGGATCGGCTTGTGTTGAACAGGGTTAGTGGCACCACGTGTCGCCGGCCTTGCATATGGAAATATGCCTAACTGATCGAAAGGAGTCTGGTGCTGTGGTCGCTGCCATGGACTTGGGGTCACTGCCATTCAGGACTCAGGACACAGTTCCACATGTGGGATCGGCTTGTATTGAACAGGGTTAGTGGCACCACGTGTCGTGCCTTGTGTTGTACAGGGTTAGTGGCACCACGTGTCGCCGGCCTTGCATATGGAAATATGCCTAACTGATCAAAGGGAGTCTGGTCCTGTGGTCGCTGCCACGGACTTGGGGTCACTGCCATTCAGGACTCAGGACACAGTTCCACATGTGGGATCGGCTTGTGTTGAACAGGGTTAGTGGCACCACGTGTCGCCGGCTTGTGTTGAACAGGGTTAGTGGCGCCACGTGTTGCGGCTTGTGTTGAACAGGGTTAGTGGCACCACGTGTCCAAAATTGGAATTGCGAGCTCTGCTGCCCGCATTGTAGACTGCTAATGAGTGTTCGTTTGCACTTGAAGATCAATTTGGTGATTGTACTAAAGCTATAACTGATATAAAAAAAGTTCTTGAAGCAAGGATACTGAAGGATATTATGTAGGTTTTAGGCCTGTGATAGTTACTTGCCTACTGGACTCTGTAATTAATGAATCAAGACTTAATTTTAATTGTGAGCCCTGATGACCGCAGTGTAGGCCAGAGGTAGCGGTCAGCAAGGGCCCACAGCCACGTGACGTTGACTTGAGCTGCACAGATTGGGAGCATACAGTCTTCTTAACCGATTATACTCTCTTACACAATTTGCATCGGCACTAATCTTGAATTGTTAGCCCTGCTAACCGCATTGTAGGCCGGAGGCAGCGGTCATCAAGGGCCCACAGCCACGTGGCGTTGACTTGAGGTGCACAGAGTTAGTGGTACTTGAAGCACTTAGCGTGTGCGCAGTCAGCGATGATGCGTGGTCCGGGCTGGCCGCACTGGTAGCAATGTCTGTTGCCTACTGGACTGCATCATCTGGAATCGCGAGTCGCTCTGAATTGTGAGCCCTACTCACCGCAGTGGAGGCAGGAGGCAGCGGTGAGGAAGGGCCCACAGGCACGTGTTGTTGACTTGAGCAATGTCTCTTGCCTACTGGACTGCGTCATCTGCAATCTCGACTCCATCTGAATTGTGAGCCCTACTGACTGCAGTGTAGGCCGGAGGCAGCGGTCAGGAAGGGCCCACAGCCATGTGTTGTTAACTTGAGCAATGTCTCTTGCCTACTGGACTGCGTCATCTGCAATAGCGACTCGATCTGAATTGTGAGCCTTGCTGTCCGCAGTGTATATCGAAGGCAGTACTTTGTACAGACATAAGTCTGCGGTGCTGTGCCGCTGGGGGCCTGTGTGGCGGAAGCCAGCGATCGGCTGAGGAGGCTGGCGGTCATGTTGGCGGCCTCGTGGCAGGGTGAGGCGCCGCCCTGGCAGAGCGCTTTGGCCTTCCCACAAGTGAACCAAACCCAGAGCTCCGGCCTATTTATTCACACTCCTACGCTGAAGTGGCGTACGTCGGACCAGCCCACTCCAGTTACGCTTATGCTTACAGGGGGGGGACGACACAGCTACATGACTGAGATCTTCCCTAGTGTTTGACGTAACATGGTTGGGTCCACTGTCCACAACACTACAAGCACCAGTAGTATTTGTGCACATGGAGAGGTGTGTGTTCTGCATACTGAGATGTGTCCAGCAAATCACCGCTACAGTTTGCATTGTGTGCATTGTTAAACATGGGTGAATTGCTTCCTTCACATATAGTTTGTTCACATCTGTCCCAATATTCAGCTATTGTGTGGCTGAGGGGCCATGCCGTTTTCGGAAAGTTCGCTGTCTTGTTCTGCGCTGCCTCGGTGGTAGAGGGGGGGGTCCTGGGGGTGGTGGTGGGTGTTGTGGCGTTCTTGGGTGTCGGAGCTGCTTGATCAGTAGGTCTATGAAATGTGTTTGTCTTCAGATGTGGCTCTGGGCTGGGCTCCCTTTCATACTGTATGTAGTTGTTTAATATTTAAAAAACAAGAAGACATTATATAGTTTAAATAACAAATAAAAAAATTACAGTAGGGAGAGGGGTGAGTACGGGGGGAGGTCCTGAGGGTTGTGGCAGTGGGTGTTGTGTCCTTTTTGGGTGTCGGAAAAAACTATAGGTTAAATAAACATTATAATTAGAAGTTAGCATTAAAAAAAACATTGAAATTCACTGAAAAAACCATACGTTTCAGGGACATTATAGATAGAAATTAGTATTTAAAAAACCTTTGAAATTCACTGAAAAAACCATAGGTTTCAGGTACGTTATAGTTAGAAATTGGCATTTAAAAAAACCTTTGAAATTCACTGAAAAAACCATAGGTTTCAGGCACGTTATAGTTAGAAATTGGCATTTCAAAAACCTTAGAAATTCACTGAAAAAAACATAGGTTTCAGGGACGTTATAGTTAGTTGGACATTTCACTCATACAAAACCATAGAAATTCCACCGTTATAGTTAGTTCAGCTAACTATAACTCGCGCCCCCGCAATGCACTGCTGATGGTGTCACATATTACATCATTCATGACATGGTCAGTGACATCACTGATGACATCACTGATGACATCTCAAATGACATCACTGATGACATCATCCATGTGACAATTTGATGTACCTCGTCACACACTGATATAACCTTTGATACACTCACTGTAAAATACAGACTACCATTTTCGATACCATTGACACACTAATACCAGTTACTACATACCCACTCAGTGATTCCTAGGTCTACACACACATCTACCCATTCACCCATACAATCAGTCATACATGCAGTCACTGATCAATAGAACACTATCAAATGCACTTATACACCTATATAGACATTGACACACCAGCACTCATCCTAGTCAGTTATGTACTCATCCTAGTCACTCATGCAAAGAATCAATCACAGTTCCATTTACTCACCTACACAGTTATACACACACCACCTCATTTATTCATACAGATAGTAACGCATACTTCGTCTCTTATATAATCACTAATACAAGTATACACTGATACATACAGCCACTCTCACAATCACTGACTCTCACGTATAGTCATTTCTATACACCAACTCTCACATAGACTTCCTTTTATATATGTACTTAGTTGGACATGTGCACTGAGACATCGATTCACTCACCAAGATGCCCATACACACACTTACCTACCCATACAACTGTTTCCACATGCACTCTTAAACTCATACACCCTGTCAATCAACCACTCACACATCTATGCACAGAGTCACACACTCCCCACCCAACCACACACACACACTCAGTCTCCTATACAAATACGCAGGCAAGTAATCAATAACCCATACAGACATTGATGTAGCTACTGACCAACCGATGCAGCAGCTTACACAACAACAGACAGAGTGATACAGACATTCACACACTTTAGACACTAACCCATGTATTCAGTAAGATACATTTAATCATTCACTTAAACAGTCAGTCACACACCTACTAAATCCTCCATCCAGACACTTATACATCCATTCATTCTTCAATACAGCTTGGTATATATATAATATATATTTACATTTGAAAGAAAGCTACATTCAATGGATGATGTCATCAGTGATGTCATCAGTGATGTCATTTGAGATGTCATCAGTGATGTCATCAGTGATGTCACTGACCATGTCATGAATGATGTAATATGTGACGTCATCAGCAGTGCATTGCGGGGGCGCGAGTTATAGTTAGCTGAACTAACTATAACGGTGGAATTTCTATGGTTTTGTATGAGTGAAATGTCCAACTAACTATAACGTCCCTGAAACCTATGTTTTTTCAGTGAATTTCTAAGGTTTTGAAATGCTAATTTCTAGCTATAACGTGCCTGAAACCTATGGTTTTTCAGTGAATATATATATATATATATATATATATGCTAGAAGATGAAGGATCACAAGAAAACAACAGCCAGCAAGGGCAAAAATTTGGTTCCCAAAGGAAACAAGGAGTCATAAAGAAATATTGAAAACAATTTAAAAATTATAATATAAGTTAAAATTAATGTTACATTTAAATAGTTTTACATGATATAGGTGTATATAAACATAGACACTTTCATATATATGTGTGTTTGTTTAAATTAGTAAATATGTATATGTTTTTAAATATTATTTAAACATATTTAATTTAATTTATATTATAATCATGTTATTTGTTACAATATTTAAGTTTTACTTATTTAAGCTACATATATAGTAAAAAACAATATTTTTGTATATATTTTTTACTATTAGTGTAAAACAATATTTTTTTTCTGATATTTTTGTATATACCATTATGTTTAGAAAAACAATATTTTTGTGATCGATATTTTTGACATGATATTTTGGTATCACGATATTTATGGTTTTGATGTTGTGTCAGTGATCTGGTATGCATACCAACTGACTCACAATCAATGGCTATAGTATAGTGGTAATCGCACTGTACTAACAAGGTTGAGACACAAGCAGTGGTATGATATGTGATCTGAGTGATGAGAAAGGTTGGCAACTCTGAAGATCAAACCAAGAACATCTTAGTCTTTGTTCTGGCAACAAGTCACCTTTGAAGAACTTACATATACCACCACACAGATACATTTTCTTTAGTATGACCACTTATCGCTAACTGTCCTGAGTTATGTATGAGTGCAAAGGAGTCTGATGTCAAATGGATAAAGCCGAATACCTCAATCATGATCCTAATACTATCATATGGTTCATAGATGTTCATATCAATCTGTGTTGTGTAATTCCACTAGCCTCGGTTGAAATCTCCTTTGAGACATGCTGAGGCCACACAATTCATGATGTTCAGTTTCAAGTAATACCTGGACAATACATGTAAGCCGATTGGCCAGTACAACCTCTACAGGATTCACTCTCAACATGGATGCCGTGAGCCTGATTGAAAAAATGGCAAAACCAAGTAAGACTTGACAATTGTTGGCAAGTTACGTCATTTAATTAAGATAAAGGAAATGAGAATTGGTGAACTGCTGTTAAACAATGTATGTCAAGTGCTTACCTGCCTGCTCCTGCACAGTTGACACAATTGTATTGACATAAACAAGATAAATCGATATTTTCGGCGGCTCAGTGTGAGCACGAACGTGAGCTCGACGATGTCATTATAATAACCTTTTACTTCGTGTATGCATGGTATTTTGAGGTATCACCATAGAAACCAGTGCTTTCTCAGGAACCGAGTAAACGACAGTGAGTAAAAAGGCACACAATGTTTCTACAGCAACCAATGCATGCTTAAATCATCGTCGCGCTGTGCGGGGAACCAATGGAGTGGTGTCTCTATCTAGAATGTGCACAAGTCTGGCAGTCTGATTCTCAAAGGAACCAACAGTGTGTGTGCCAACCAAACTGCACAGTTGCTTGTTTTTTCCAAGGAGAAAAATTAGAAGAAACAACAGTGTGTAAGTGAACTGCACAAATGCTCTGCTTTTCAAAGAGGAATAAAGAAGAACATCTACAAGTGGCTGTTTTCTCAGGGGAATTTTGAATATGGTGGCTTATTGAATAGTGGCACATCATCGCTTACAACATCTTCGAGGAGCTTTTTTGAAAAATAAATATAGTGAACAACAAAAGGTAATTCATTTGTTTTAATTTTATTTATTGTTCAGGCTTGAACTTAACAACTTAGGAGCCAATTACGGTGTCGGTCGGAAAGCCTCTGACCGCAGGTTGGAGGCTTTCCGACCGACATTGTCGGTTTCAATTCCGACCGGCTGATTACAATACAGCCGGTTGGAATTGAAACCAGACGGTCTTTCCGGCTGGATTCCGACGGGCTCAAGGATCCTGTCGGCCAGTAGGAAGCCGACTCGTAATCCTTATGGACGATGTTAAATGCCGTCCAGATTACGATGCACGTTTTTCGACAGGCTTTCCATGCCGGGCTTTCTGACATGGAAAGCCTGTTGGAAAGCATGTTTGTAGTCCCCTAGCAGGGCCCTCTTCTGTTTGCGGCCTCCGATTGGAGGCCTTGGTGTTGAATCCCTGCACCTTGTGGCAGGCACCTTGAGGTGCCTGCCACGGGGTGCAGGGATTAACACAAGCTCCCATAGCTAAATGTGAATATGCAACCACACTAAGGGGCCTATTAGGATGGCGGAAGGACCGCCACCGCAGGGCCGGCGGTGGCAACCGCCGGCCCTGCGGTGGCGGTCCTTCCGCCATCGAACGGATATTTCCCACCGCCAGATTAGGATGGCGGTGGGAACATGAATGCGTCCGCCACGGACGCAAAGACCGCCCGCCGCCAGCAATCGTCCCGATTGCCTGGTGGATGGTCCAGGGAGCCCAAAATGGTGGCGGTGCCTAGCAGGCACCGTCCACCAGATTAGGATGCCAGCGTTAACCGGCTTTTCCATGGCGGCGATGCCGCCATGGAAAGGCATTCAGTGTTTTGCCACGGGGCCCGTTGCGGGCCCCCTGGAGGGTGGGGTGGGTGGCTGCACTTGGGGGGTACCTATGGTACCCCCCAACATTGCCATGCTCAAGGTGGCAGGCACCGCACGGTGCCTGCCACGTTGTGCATCGCAATGCAAAACATGGTAATTTAACATTGCATTCGGTGCTGCAGCCAGTAGCACCGTCCGCAATGTTAAGCTACCAGGATGCGCACGCCAGTGTGGCGGGCGCATCCTAATACGGCGGGTGGGACCGGCGCACCTATGGCGGATGGTTCCAGCTCCACAGGGATGGCGGGCGGACATAAGTCCGCCCGCCATCCTAATAGGCCCCTATATGCGGTTGCATCGTAATTAGGCAGTCAGGGCTGCCGACCGGAGGTTGGTTGGTCCCAATTCCGCAATGGTGTTGGTTGGAGGCAACTCCGACCGACATCGTAATGAGGCCCTAATTTGGGAAATGTTTTTATATACTTTGAGTATGCTTTCTTGCTAGTAGTACTCTGTAACTTATTGTAAGCACCATGTATGGTATCACTATTGTAACTTTTCAAGGGAAATAAAATGGTAGGGGAAAAGTTTTTAGTTGGAGGTGTCAGCAATAATACCACACCCACAGTTTCTAGCACAAGCAGATGTCCCATTGGTGGAGTGGGAAGAGTGGGTAGATACTACTACTTGGAAGCTTTAGATGGTCAGGAATCATGCTCCAGTAGTAAAAAGCAATATTATTGAGTTTGTTGGGAAAAGAAGGGCAGCACATGTTCAAATATTTGCTGGTGGCACTTGATAATGGTGGGCAGCAGATTGAAGATGTATATGTTGAAGCAAGGATAAGACTGGAGTTGAGGTTTGCAAAAAGTTCTGATGTGGTCATGAGAAGATACAAATTTTACACTCAACCACAAAGGGCTGGTGAGTCTGTAGAGGAGTTCATAACACGGTAAAGGTGTATCAATCAAGTGCAAATTTGGGGCTTTGCCAGATTAGATGATTAGGGATAAACCCATTTTTCAGTGCAGGAGTAGGACAATGCAGGAAATATTGTGGCCAGCAAAAGATCCCTCTACAAAAAATGCCATAGAAATAGCAAAGGTGGTAGAGGAATCAGAGTATTGCATGAGGGAAATGGAGAGAAAGGAAGAAAAAGGGGGAGGTGATGTATCACCAGTAGAAGGAGAGATTTCCTCAACAGTGTCAACATCAAAGTAGGCAAACAAAAATGCAAGAACTAATAACTATAGCAAAACAACCTACAAAACATGCAGCAGATGTGGAGGTAACTATCATACTTCAGACGCCAAGAATTGCTATGCAATAGGAAAAGAATGAAGGAAATGTGGACGAATAGAGCATTTCATCAGGATTTGTAAAAACTAGAACAATGGTAAAAGAAAAATATCCACATTAATGGAAGTACTGCAGACACATATGAAATTGTGTCAGACAGGGTACTATGTGTAAGTGACAGTCATGAGATGGCAGGCAGGTTGAATAGACCAAAAGCACAATTCACAATCAGGGGTGGGATAGTTGAATTAATGATTGACTCAGGGTCATTGTATACCATCATTCTCAAAAGTATGTTTGCAAGCGAGTGGCCTCGGGTAAAAATGCTACCTAAAGATATCAACCCTGTTGGATACAAAGGAGAGCAAATAGATATTGTGGGGTACATGGTTACGGATACCACCTTTAAAGACAGACATGCCAAAGGTAAAGTGTACTTAGCTGAATAGGTACCCCCTATTTTGGGGTGGTTCCATCAATATGATCTTCATATCATCATTAATCTCGTGCACCCACCCAAGTGATGGTGGTGGAAGACACCACTCTTGAAGAAATTCTACTGGGGGCAAAGAAAATTTAAGGAAGGAGATGGGAGAGTTGAAGCAATATGTAAATTAAATGAAATTAAAACATGCAACAGTTCCCTTACAACAAAAGGTCAGGAGAATACCCTTTCTTGTGAGAGAGGCAGGTAAAGAACTGTTGAGGAATATGCTCAAAAGAGGAGTGATTGAACCAATTGAAACATCCAAGTGGATCTCTCCTGTAAACACAAAAAAATGGAAATTGAGGTTCTGTATGGACCTAAGAAGTTTGTATCAGAGTATAGTGGCAGACAATTTTTCATTACCAAACACCAAAGAGCTTGTGTTGTTACTAAAAGGTGGAATTTGTTTTTCAAAATAAGACCTCAAACATGCATACCACCAGATACATCTCCACAGTAGCTTCTAATCCTTAACCACATTAATTACCATGGAAGTCACTTATTACTGTACTAGAATGCCGTTTGGGTTATCATTAGCGGCAAGTGTCTTCCAGAGGATGATAAATGAGGTGTTTTAGGGTTTGGACAATGTCATCTACTTTAAGGATGATGTCTTAGTTTTTGGAGATAGTGTGGAGAGTCACAATATAAATTTAAAGCTAGCTTTAGATAGGTTATCTGAGCCATGCTTGACATTGCACAAAGAGAAATGTAATTCCTTATTGAAGAGATTGATTTTCTTGGACATATGTTTTCTGTAGATGGTGTGAAACCCAAAAGAGATGTTTTATATGCCATAAAATCTGCCACCATACCCAAAGACAAGGATCAGCTTCTCTCCTTTCTTGTGTTAGTAGAATTTTATTATAAATTTGTCAAAAACTTTGCCAGTAAGACAGAATGTTAAAAGTACTTATGCGCAAAGGTGTAAATTTCATGTGGAACAAAGAGCAACAGGATTGTTTCCAAAACATTAAAGATGAGGTGTGTAATGTGGGAATTTTAGTTCCATATGATATCAAAAGAAAAACTATTGTCACTGTTGATGAGAGTGCTGCAGGCAGAGGGGCTGAGTTATCACAGATGCTTGGGCCCTCTGAAAAAGCCGTAGCTTTCACTTCACATTCTTTGACAACAACCGAACGTCATTAAGCTCTAATTGAAAAAGAGGCACTGACAGTGGCCTGGTGGTTGGAGTACTTCAGAACATCATTTTGCATACTTATCACAAACCACTTATGAAGATATTGTCACCAGGAGGGGCAGGGAAAGGCTCCTCCAGACTTGCCAGGTTAGCTTTGCGCTTACAAGAATATAATTGCAGCATTGAATATATACCGGGTTGGAAGAATGTTCAGGGGGACTGTTTGTCTCACCTGCCTGTAGTATGGAGATATGTAGATAAGAAAGGTGTACTTCACAATGAACAAGATGGTGCTGTGGCTAGTGTGGAAGATGTAATATGTTGGAGCTGGGGTGCAGTAAGCGAAGTGAAATGGTATAGGGCCATGGACAATGATGATGTGTTAAAAGTGTTACTGAAATGGTAAGAAAGGGAGGAAGGAGAGAAAGTACATTGCCTGTAGATTAAGACCTTTTGGTAAAATTCTTGATGAGATGCCTGAAGTGGAGGGTAAAGTACTAATTCGAGGAGACAAGATAGTACGGCCTTCAGAAGTGCAGAAGAGACTATTTGAAATAGCTCACGAAGAAATTTGGGCCAACTGTCACAAAAAATAATGTTGAGAGTGTAGTTTTGGTGGCCTGCTATGGATAGTGACATAATGGAATGGGTGGAGAGATGCACTGAGTGCAAAGAGAGTGAGAAAAGACTGAAGATTGGTATGTAGGGAAACCTTGGCAGTACTAATTACCCTGGTGTAACTTGGCACAATATGTGTATGAACTTTATAGGTCCAATGTCAAATTTAAACTGTGGTAAAAGGCTTGGTGTTGGTGGATGTACATTCAAGGTGGTTGGTGGTGAACTTGTTAACTGAAATCTCTACAAGAATGACCATACATGCCTTACGTGAATTGTTCCATGAAGAGGGTTTTCCGGTAGTACTAATCACAGATAATGGGACCCAATTGACATCAGGTAGCATGAAGGATTTTTTGTTGTTTTGTGGATTAAGGCATTCATGCACTGCCTTACACAATCTCCAGGCCAACGGAATTGTGGAAAGGGCAAACCACATGATAAAAGGTGCGTTACAATTAGCGGTAGCCAATCATGTGGACGTGGAGAACATAATTCCTGACCATGTCTGGGCTTATCACACCACGGAAAATTCTGTTACTGGGAAGGTTCCATTCAGGATGATGAGGGGAAGGAAACGCATTTCTAAATCCAATCCCTCATGGATACAAAGTTTTATGGAGGGAGGAAGTTTCGGGCTAACAAGGAACAAACAATGGTCAAGTACAGTTCTAGGATTGTAGCAGGAAATTTGGCAAAGATAAAGTCTGGACGTGTCAAGAAAGGGTTGTCTAAATTTTCGAGGACCATTTGAAGTAAAAGAGGTACATAGGTGGCATGTAGCATTAAGTAACGGTGAGCGGTGGAACTTGAAGAGAGTTGCAAAATATGGTGGATCAGAGGGCACAAGGAGTTAAAGTGGTTACATGTTGATGAGAGATGAGGAGGTGGTGAATGATGCGCTTAGAGGTGGTAATCTGAAAAGTACCAGGGTGGATGGTGGGACTGGCAACCAAAATGGTCCTAATGCTAATAGTAGCAGGGGTAGCAGAGTGGTTAGCAGAATTCCTACATCAAAGACTACCTGGTTACCTTCAAGAGTTTGTAAGATAAAGCATGAGTTGTACCCCAGTGAAAATTATTAATTTTGATTCATGTATTTGGTTACGCATACACATATGTAGTGTGTTACATTAGTTTTCGCCTGTGAATTTTGATTTTGGAAAAAAAATAGTTTTCTTACAATTTTATCTTTAATTAAAATGTGTTTTTATTCTTGTTACTACTGCTATGTTTCATTATATTGGGTGATTTACTTATATTTGTAATGAAGGGGTCTATGTTATAATTAGTTTGCAGGTGAAGGATCTGTTGCTTTAAATACTAGAATGTGTGCACCCACAGGCATTCCATTTGTATTGTCATCTGTTGTGGCGTTCTGTTCACCAGCAGTTTTTGGCTGACTGGTGAAGGGGACTTCGGGTTGATAGCTCTTAGCTACTTCAATAAAGGCCTGAATTTATTACTCCAGCATTGTAATTAGAAAAGGCTTGTGTCTGTGAATGTTGTGAGGTGACCTTGTACTACACAAAGTGAAGGCGGTTGATGTCAACCTGACAGTGATCAAGAACCATACACCAAATATACCCATGTGGAAGTGTACAAGGGTAATGAAAGGTGAACACACATTTGGAAATATCCTTAGCCCCTGAGTCACAAAGCCCCTCCAAAGTCATAACTGTGTGTGGATTGTGAGAAATTACACATATGCACACATTCTCTGAAAAGCATTTACAACACCAGAATCACTTGTAAGGTATGAAATGGTCAGCTACATGAAAGCTTGTGGATGATAGTTACACTTGTGCACATTGGAATGGCAACACTTTGAGCCATATTCGTTATATGTTGTGTTGCAGGTGATCCAATCAAGAGGACACAAGGGCATTCACAAAACTAAATGGCATTTGTCAAGCCATGCCAAGGCACCTTGTGTGTCCCAGAGTGCCTTGAAGAAACTAGAGGAACCTAAGACTGCACAAAATATAGACTTGTGTTACTCAGCAGCAGAGAGATGTGCCAAAGGTGGAGTGTGGCATTTACCATGCATCTGCCCATGGATATTGTCCCATTACCAGATTGTCAAATATTGCTAGACCATGGAATGTGTTCTAGTTCTACAACTCCTCACTAGAGGTACATGCAGGTAACATACTGCATTCTCCACACCTTGTTTGTACTTTCTAAGTGTGCTGCATTCAGTAGCACACTTACAAACAGGAAATGCCTAAGAGGGCTGTGGATGTACTGGAAGGATTACCTTTCTGCACCAAAATGTACCTTCCTGCAAGCATGGCACCCTTGCAACATGATGGGAGGATGGCTGTGTAGATACAAGGTAAGCAAATCTGACCCAGCTTTAGGAAAGGTCAGGAATGTTACATATAAGGAGGATTATGGAGCATTCCTGCCTTTTCCCTTTCACACACTGCAGGCTAGTATGGTGCTTTGCTGTGCTGCTTGTATATATCAAACATATGGCTCTTTGTGTGCATTACTATGCAGGCACACATGCCCATTTGCAATATGTATCAATACCCATATATATATAGCAATTTTTCCATTAGGGATTAACACAATTGCTCACAGACATCAACACATAGAATTGGATCCTTCAATATGTTGGTAAATCAGACATCATTAATGTATTAATTGTGTGGCTCTTTGCGTTGCTGTAGTTGGGCCACTTGCTGCCACTTTCTGTTGCTGCATAAGTGCTACTGCATGGCAATGTGCGTTGCACTATATAGGCCACTGCATAAGAAACATATCTGTTGCATGGTGCATGCGGTGCACTATATAGGAACCTGCATGGCCCTTTGAGCTGCTGCATAAGCGCTACTACATGGCAATGTGCATTGAGCTGTATATGCCACTGAGCAGGAAAAATATGCTTTGCATGGCGATTTGCGGCACACTATATAGGCCACTGCGTTGGGTTGATACATTGGCACAGCATCGGACGTTGCATTGTTTGTGAGAGAGTAGTGCATCACACAATATACATGTGTGTAGCAATGTGTCCGAAAAATCGATGCAAATGTCAAGGACCTGCCTGTCACACCCAGGAAATGATGCAATTGGTGTGGCTGCATACTAGGAAGTGTAAATGTTGCTTTGACTTTCTGTCAGTGTCTGTTGGTTGGTGCTGGTGGTTTGCAGAGTGTTGTTTAAATTGTGAGGAGTTTTTGGCTCTTTCAGGTGTTCTTGTGTCTAGTCTGTCCCTGTGAATTATATTTTTGTAGTTTTTGTGCCCAAGTGTTGTATTTTGTATTTGTAATTGTATTTGTTTTGTTGGGTGTTTGTCTAATTAGGGGTAGTGGTCACTTAGGTTTAGTTGGGGGCTGAAGTGGTTTTAATTTTTGTCTTATGGCTAAGGATAGATAGGGCTTGTGCAATTGTAGTCATGTCTGGGACGGGAAGAGGAAAACATTTCACTGAGGGAGAAGTTGGTGCTTTGATCTTGCTGGTCATGCACTTCCTGCTGCAGATGCTGGCTGCCGAAGGAAGGGTCAGCAAAGGCTTCAGACCCAAGGATCGATGGGAGCTGGTGCGGTGGCACATGTCCAAGGTGCCCCATGAGGAGCGCTCCATGTTGCGACTGAAACATCATTGGGCAGACCTACTTGTCCTTGAAAGTGATGTGTTAGACCTGCTGGGTTTGGAGATTGGAGACCCTGTAGGTATTATTAATGTCCCGTCAGCATGTAGTAATGTAGATAACTTAGTTAAGGTACATATCAATATACATTTTTAGTTACAATGTGTGGATGCCTTGTGACACACAAGGCAAAACAGAGTGACACCAGGTGGCAGATGTATCAGACTGTTATACAAATCAGCACACCTGGCATAAATGCTGTGTTCTGGTACAGGGAGCTAGCATTCTTGGAGCTACATAATGCAAAGCAGTCCTTTGTCCAACTGAGGGTTACTATTTAGCAATATCCAGCACCGAAGAAGGTTTGGGCTTGTAAATAAAATTTGAGTTATCTTTTATTGTTGTTTTCCCTCACTCATGTGACGCATCCACTGCACAATATGTGTATATGTCGGCCCCTATGCCTAATTTCACAATACAGATCATTATCCACACTTCACAAGGTGTAAGGTATGTTTGTGTGGCAAGGCTAGTATGTATATACCAAGGGACACATTAATCAATTCTTCATGCAGTGCAGCACAGCAAGTCACGTTGCTGTGCTGCTTGAAAGTGAAAGGGCATGAATGCATGTTATTTAACATATTACAGTGCTCTCTTGTCTTTTCCTAGTGCTGGCATACTTTTGGCTGCCTAGTGCCAATGCTTGCACCCTCTTGTCATGGTGCAAGGGGGCTTGTGATGAAACAGGCCAGCATTTCTTACAACATCACATGCATGGGGCCTGATTTTGCCATATGTTGCAAGAGATTTCTAACCTTTCACCTCCAGGCACATCAGCAAGGTGACTAGCTGCTTTCCATGGTCTGAAAATGTATACATGTGTGTGTAAGGGTGTCTAAATGTGCCATTACTCTGGTATGTCATAGTGCTTAGTTTAGTTTTAGAGGTTTGTGTAGTTGAACTATTTATAATGCCATTTCACAATTTGTGTAGCAGGTGGACATTGCCCTTGTACACAAACTGAAATTGACAGCTTATGGGATACTGAAGCGGAAAGTAAGTGTCATGACTGCATGGTTTTAGCTCTGTGACAAGTGTGTGTAGTCCATGATAGTTGTACCTGTGTGATGTGTATGTGGAGGTATTCATCACCCGCAAACATATCCCTTAGATTTACTGAGCAAACACAACATCACGTTTCAACAGATTGTAATATAAACAAGGAGTCATGTCAATGTGAATGGACTATCAATATAGATGTAGGTAAGTATGTCTGCAGTACCCCACTTGAAATATGGGGGTGTTATTCCTGTAACAGTACCTGTGTGTCATACCTAACCACACTTTGCATAGACATTCATGACAGTGTCAAGAGGCTAGTCATCACATTGCAAGCATTGCACTACAGATAGATGCTAGAAATGTGCCGACTTTAGGTGTATACTGAAAACAACCCATGAAAAGGTACATTTGACATCTCAACATGTCTTGCCGCAGGGGTGTGAGTCATTTGTATGACATCTAAATATTCCTTCAGCATTACCCCTCACCTGAGTTATAGCTGTTGTAATCCTGTATCAGGGGTGACTGACCCTCCTTCACAGGTGTCCATGTCAGACCTAGGTTGAATAGAATGACGGTAGCCTCATTACGCTGATGTCCTGGAGGCTGCGTGGATGTAGGGCAGCTAATGTATTGGTCCAAGGTTTTCTTCAAAACAATAGCTCTCAGTCTGTCTAATGCACATTGTGAGGGTAGATGTCCACATGGCAGAGAACTTGTGCTGTGGCCCAGCAGTTGTACCATCAATGGCAGTCTGTATATCGCAGTTATATATGTATCTGTAGAGCACAGAGTTGCAATATCATTGTTGTAAAACCTATTCAGCTCCACTAGACCTCACTGCATGGATACAAAGTTATTCACCTATGTATAGCTAGAAGGACATACACACTACATTTACCATATATTGGCATATCAATGCCAGCCTCATGGCCAATATCTTACCTATGTGACATTTATGTTAAGCTTTCATTCAGTGCAATGCAGCAAGCCATCTTGCTGCACTGCATGAAAAGGAAAGGGCAGGAGTACACCGTGATTCCATGATACAGTGCATTCCTGTCCTTTCTTACTGACGGTGTACTTTTGCCTGTTTAGCGCCAACGTAGGCCCACTTGCATCATGGTACAAGGGGGCCTACATTATAGGTCACAGTTCTTGGCCAAGTTAGGACTCCTACCTGCATAAACACACTCCTGAGAGGCTTTTTGCTCTTTTTCTGTGTGCTGTAGAATGCATAACAGAGAGAATGAGGGAACGGAAGTGTGAAATGAGCATATTTCTCCTGGTTTAGGTACACCTGTGGACTTTATGCATTATGCTTAGTTTTCATGTCTAGCACGATGCTAAATCTGTGAAACCATCAAAATGAATGTGGTGATGCAGTGAGACACCCACCCTCCATCTAGGGAATGGCTCCCTGCAGCAGAGTAAGGCAAGTCAGCAATGTGCGCTGCCTTGCGTAACTCCAGATTGCTTAAGACATGCAGCACCACTCAAGCTGCCCTTGCTTACCATTACATATCTCACTTAGGATTTCTGTTGACCTTGGTCGCCCTTGCATGATGCAAGGCCAACACCAAAAGTGTTCTGGTATGAGTAAAATGCATGGTTCTATATTATGACCTAATAGATTTTTTGTACACCTACAATGACCTTACTTGGGTTAGTTTGGCATATTGGAATGGGAGAAGTCTTTGTAATGAAAGTATATTGTATATTTCACTATACCAAGATTAGGTGCAGGTATGGACTGGCACTTATGGCTGTATGACAGTCTCAGTTACATTTTGTGATACACAATGTACATATGAAAATTGCCCTAATGTGAGGTACAATTTTCTCCCTAGCTCACATGACAGCAGACATGTCTAAAACTTCAGTTTGAGATGGGCACAGTATAGGAGCATCCACAAGATAGCCCATGTGTTCTGGAAATGGGCTGCACCTATCAGAATGCTAAGTCAGCTGGCATTTGGGGTAAAGCAACATGGCCACAGGCACAGAAGGCCCCCATAGCTAAAGCATCACGGGTTGCCACTTAGCAGCAAAGGCAAGTCACAGCCCACTCCTAGACCCTCAGGTGGACAGCAGTTGCAAGGTACAGGATGAAAGAGGGACAGAAGTGCAGCACCCTCAAATTTCAACATGTTGCTCATCCGACAGTTGCATCGTATGGACAGGAGGATGGGCAGGATTGAGAAGGAACAAGCAAGCATTAGAGAAAATTTGCTGATGTGCCAGGAGACACTCAAGCAAATTGGCATCCAAATTTAGACTCTCCCTCTGGACATTCCCTTCCCTGTTTTTTATAGATTTTATATTGTTATTTTCATGGTCATAGTTATAGTTAGTGTTTAGTGTAGGTTTAGGAATAGTTTAGGTTAATTTTAGTTAAGTAAGAGGCTTTTTATGTAGTAGTTTTTTTTGTACGTTTTTATTTGGTAGCCTTTTAGTTGGGTGGGGGTAAATGTTTTCCCCCACATGCATCAACCTAAAAACGGGTCGCAAACGGGCAGATTCGCAGAATCTGCCCCTTTGCGACCGGTATTTTTGCATTTGGGATGCATCATCCCAAATCCAAAAATCGCAAATTGCGATTGAATTTAAGGAATCGCAAATTGGAATGCCTTGAATGCAATGCAAGATGCCATTTAAAATAGCGATTTCGCTATTAGGGGCGCTAATTACCGAAAAATAATACCTAATAGTAATTAGCGAAAACTTTAAAAAATGCACTAAAGTGCATTTTTCAAAGTTCCAGGTTACACACACACATGCCCTAGGGGCATGTGTGTGCGCATACTTATGTGTACACATATCAATTTCAGGGGTGCAACAGGGTGTCCTTTTGGCACCCTGGCACCCTTGAAATTGCATGCGCAATTTGCGAGTACCTATTGGGTACTCGCAAATTGCTATCTAATTCCCATTCATTCCTTTGGGCCTGTGGGCCCATAGGAATGAATGAGAAGCTCATTCCTTAATTACTAAATTTTGAACTCAGATCAGCTCCTGTCTTGAAAGTTTCGGGGTGATTCGTCAAGCGGGGCCTGAGAAAAAAGGGGGGTCCCAAAACTTGTTTTCTCCATGTTAATTTCCATAGGAAACTTTAGACACAGCTACAGCCCGAACTGCTGAACGGAATTACACCAAATTTGGCGGAGAGATAGCTCCTGCTCCAGACAGCACGCTTTTATTTAAATGGTGCAAATCCGTTCAGTAGTTTGTGAGATATCTAAAGATTTACAGATATTGATATTTGAGAATTGTGAGATCTGATTGGCTGAGCCGTTCAGAGCACGAGCTTCCCTCTGATTGGCTGCCAACACTTCAAACAAGGAAGCGTTGGCAGCCATCTTGTGCCTCGGTTGAAACGAGTAGGGGGGAAAAGGGTGAAAAAAGTAGAAGAGGGCAGTGTAGGAACACTGTGACCTCCCTAGGGTGCTCAGGGCTTGGCATAGGGAGTCCGAAGGTAAAAAAAACAATTTTTTATATGTTTTGGGCGTGATTCGCGTAGGGCCTGGAAATCACGGCGGGAAAAAGAAAAACGAACCGCGGTGTCGCACGCTTCGTTTAATTAAGCCCCCGGGTGGGCCAGTTCCCGGGAGCAATGTTTAGTTATGATGCAGGGTTTACTTCTGTCACGGGGACCGCCACTTCCTCGGAGGAAATATAATGATATGGGGGTACGCATCTTCCCTCCCCCTCCGCTCTGAAGAGCAGCATGTCTTTGGAGGTATACGTAAAATTTAAGTGTGGAGGGGTGAAGCTTCCCCCACACTGTCCCGGGGGTCACTACTTCCCCGGGCATTCATTAATTAAAATGCGGGGGTCTGTGTTGGACTGCCCGCCCCAGGGGGTACGATGTTCGCGGGCCTTTAAATTGGATGGAGGCGTATTGTCCAATTTCCCTTGAGGAGCTTTCCATGGCCCTGGGTATCGTTATCTCCGAGGGCCGGTTTCAACAATGACCCTTGGTGGCTACCCCTGGGACATTGTAGTTTGCTATGGCAGGGCTGGATCTATGCAGAGTTCCCGCTCTGTCATAGCAAACTTCTGCTTCACTTCATGGAAGCGAGAGGAGGAAATTTGCTGTCGCTTTTATGAAGCGAAGCAGATTTGCTTTTGGGCAAAGGGAGCTTGCATGGAGCAGCTGGCTTTGTTCAAAAGGAATGCCGGATATTGCAGGAGGCGGGGAGGTGGCAGGGAGTGCGGGGGATTGGGGCTCCTTGCGCAGTTCCCAAACATTGTGGCCAGGCTCCGGGGGATGCGGTACCCTGGGCCTAAAATGACCCAGCTGAGTTTTGAGTTATAGGGTGGCTCTAAAAAGAGCCCTTGTTTTTATTAGGAGTTTGTTGGAGCTACATGTAAGTGCGGATGCACAGCTTCAGGTTGTTGAGAAAAACTCTGTTTCCTTGATCTATGAAATGAACTCCATCACTTCTGTATATGTCATCCATATGAAAACGTAGATTGTTGTTGTAGATGGACCCCATTCTATGATCTCTGAGGAATGCAGACACAGCTTTATTGACATTCTTCCTAGCTTTCTCAATCTGAGGACAGAATTGATTTGACCATTTCCACTTCTGTCTTTGGCATATATTGGAGTATACAAAGACAGTTTGAGGCAAAAGCAACATCAATTGTGCAAAGGTATCCTTCATGAGCATTTCCAGACCTACCCCAGTCAATGTGCCTAGGTCATTGCCACCACAGTGCACAATCATGAGGTCAGGGTGTTGGAGATGCAAAGTGGTTTTAACCAAAGGCAACAATTGGTGCCACTTTAATCCTCTCTGTGCAAACCATTTAATGTCCACATTTTGTAAACCTAGGTCTTTGTCAATACGTCTGTGTTCAGCATACCTTTTGCATCAGAAAACATAGCTGTGTCCTACGATCCATACTAGCATTTTGAAGGTATGGCTGGAAGGAATCAAAAGATGTCTGTAGCTCATGTAGTCCGTTGGTAGAATGAGAGACATGTTGAAAGGTGGAGAAGAAGCTTTTTTTTTGAGAAAACGATAACTGATTGGCTGCTGAAGAACATTGTGCAGTGAAAACTAGGGTGCATGTTAGTTCAGTGAAAAAGTATGTTTCTGATTGGTTAATAAAAAATGTTTGAAACGTACACTAAATAGGATACGATCAGACGTGCAGAAGTCAACCACACCTGCTACTTGCATTTGGAAGGTACTGTTCTGTACTTTAAAAAATGGTGAACTTGTGACCTGCACCTGCCGTTCAATGTTGCAGAAACTGTTGGGATGAAATATGGTGAACTTGTGACCTGCAGTTGAATGTTGCAGAAACTGTTGGGATGAAATATGGTGAACTTGTGACCTGCACCTGTCGTTAAATGTTGCAGAAACTGTTGCCATGGAAACTGGCAATAAGGTGATTGGGGGAGGAGTAGAAATAACTGTGCTATTAAAATATGAAATGCAAAATTAATTACAACTGATAAGCTATTAAAGTTAGTTTTTCAAAATGAGTAGTATGTTTAGAAGAAGTGTGTTGTTCAAAATTTGCAGTAGTATTATTAGAAATAGGCTTCTGAATTGTCGTAAGGGTTCGGGCTGTATGGCGATGCGGCAGTTGGGGGAGTCTCCAAACCACAAAATAAGAGAACCAGTTTGGGGCGTTTTAGAAGAGAGTTAGAGAGGGTTAATATGAGTAACCAATAGAAATGTGTTTTGCAATTTGAAATAATGAAGGAAGGATTTCGATTTACTATTTACATCTATTTCTGTGCGGAAAGAGAGGGAAATGTTGCCATTACTGGTTCTATTCTTGATGAGAGTCATTTATTGTGTGAGAAAGAAAATATTGAATGCGTTTGTGAAATATGAAATCTGCATACCAACTTCAGAGGTGAGTTACAAATTAATAAGGTGTGTTATATATTGTGTAGTCGTGGTTAAGTCTTTGAGGTGATATTTTTAAGTTTGAAAATATATATATATTTTAAATAACATAGTGTTACCGAAGTGTGCTATTTCACATTTGTTACAAATTGTGCATAGAGTGTGAGTAGTTGCTGAACAAGTACCCCATATGTATTTAGGTGTCTTCGAGAAAGAAGACGTGTAGTTTGTCATGTTCAAAGGAGTGTATGGTTTTGAAAGTGAGGTACAGGGTTAATTTTGGTTCCAAAATCGACCCGGGCAACATAAAGGAAATGTCGCGCGTTTGCAGATTGTGCCTTGTCGAAAAATACTGGGGAGTGGGGGGTTAGAAGAGGCATGTTTTATTAACTTGAGGGAGATGAAAAAAAATGGAAATGTTGCGTGCAGACGTTGTGCTCGGACTTTTGACACTGGTGAGCTATATTTGAATATAAGTGAAGGCAACTGTCACACTCCCTGGCCGTGCAGAATGTGCAGACATTAGAAGGCCGGCAGATCGAGAGACTGAGAATGACACGTCTCTTTCTACATGTATTTTTACACGTGTTATGTATCGGAAGATCCGATACCTATAAAACACTGGTATATATCTATTTGTATGTTTCTTTCAAGTATGTGCTACTAGGAACAGGCACAGCCAGATGTACGCATGCTTTCAGTAATATGGTGAGACTTTCAACTGTGATATAGAAAGGGTTTCTGCTTTGCATTTGGGTAGAGTCAACACTGTTAGTAGTTGCTGAGTAGTGAAGATGCAAAAGACAGATGAGGTCAAAGACATGCTGGTAAAGGGATTAGTGATTATGGTACTTCGTATGAGTCTTTGGGAAGGTATTGTTGAAGTGCGCCGTATATATTTAAGTGTCTTCGTGAAATGAGGAATGCAGTCTCTTATGTTGACAGGACTGCATGGTGTTGTGACAAAGGTACAGGGATGAATTAAGATCGAAAATCGGATCGGTAAATGTAAGAGAAATAGGGATGTTTGTAGATTGTGCCTTGTCGGAAATACGGGGGGGGGGCATTTCTTTACAAGAGATATGTTTTATGAATGTCTGGTAGATAAAAAAAAAATTGAAATGTTTCCTGCATATTTTATGTACGGATTTGTTCACACTGGTGAAGTACATATGAATATACGTGAAGGTAATTGTCAGGCTCTCTCCCTGTGCTGAATCTGCATATATTAGAGGGCCGGCATATCAAGAGTTTGGGAATGACACGTCCCTTTACTCCACCCCCCATTTCTCACCCCCAACGATTCCTCCCTCTCCTCTTTCTAAAAGGAAAGTAACAGAGGCCCATCTACTGTGAAAAATAGCACTTAGACCTTCACTGGCCTGTTGGTGGCATCCGTAGAGCACAGAGAAAGTCACAATCAGTTTGAATGCTACACGAGTGCAGTGTGTCATGTTGCAAGGACTACATGGTCTTGTGACTAAGGTACAGGGATGAATTGGGGTCCAAAATCGGCCAGGGAAATGTAAAAGGAATGGCCTTCTGCAGATTGAACCTTGTGGGAAAATACTGGGGGGGGCTTTAACAGGGACATGCTTTATTAACTTCAGGGAGATGAAAAAAATGAAATGTTGCCTGCACACTTGGTGCACGGGTTTGCGCACACTCGTGAAGCATACATGAATATAAGTTAAGGTAATTGTCAGGCTTCCTGCTCGTGCTGAAGCTGCGTACATCACAGGGGCGGCATATCAAGAGACTGGGAATGACACGTCCCTTGACCCCCCCCTCCTTCCTCCGCTCTCTAACGGTTCCTCTCCCGTCGTTTGTAAAAGGAAGGTAACAGAGGCCCATCTACCGAGAAAAATACCACTTAGACCTTCACTGGCATGTTGGTGGCATCTGCACAGCACAGAAAAAGTCGTAATCAGTTTCAATGCTACACGAGTTCAGTGTGTCATGTTGCAAGGACTACATGGTCTTGTGACTAAGGTACAGGGATGAATTGGGGTCCAAAGTCGGCTCGGGATATGTAAAAAAAAATGGGCTTCTGGAGATTGAACCTTGTGGGGAAATACTGGGGGGGGGCTTTAACAGGGACATGCTTTATTAACTTCATGGAGATGAAAAAAATGAAATGTTGCCTGCACACTTAGTGCACGGGTTTGCTCACAGTGGTGAAGCACACGTGAATATAAGTTAAGGTATTTGTCAGGCTTCCTGCTCGTGCTGAAGCTGCCTACATCACTGGGGCGGCAGATCGAGAGAATGGGAATGACACATCCCTTGACCTCCCCCTCCTTCCTCCCGCTCTCTAACGGTTCCTCTCCCCTCGTTTGTAAAAGGAAGGTAACAGAGGCCCATCTGCGTTGACCCTCACTGGGCTGCTGGGGGCATCTGACGAGCACAGAGAAAGTCGTAATCAACTTCTATGCTATACAAAAAAGCTGCACACAGTTGCAACTTACATATTGCCCCAATTTACATTGCTCGACGATTCGTCTTAACAGTTTAACTTTGCTGAGGTATGTCTATGGTTCAACATGTATTTTCACACGAGTTATGTATCGGAAGATGGGATACCTATAAAACACAGGTATAGATCTTTTTGTATGGTTGTTTTAAATATGATGCCACTAGGAAAAGGCACAGGGAGATGCATGCATCCTTTCAGTAATATGGTGAGACTTTCAACTGTGACATGGAAAGTGTTTCTGGTTTGCATTTGGGTAGGCCCAACATTGTTAGTAGTTGCTGAGTAGTGAAGATGCAACAGGCAAATGAGGTTAAAGACATGGTGGGAAAGGAATTAACTGTCAGTATTGTATTTGTAACATATGACACAGACATGAAACATTTTAAAAAATGTATTTTAAATTACATGGCGTAATGTGCAGTATATGTGCCACAACAAAAATTAAACTGTATGATAGAATTTGTAAAGAAAGTCAATATCTGAAAATCCAAAAAGGAAGGAAAAGCGAAATGAGAAAAAGGAAAAAAAACAGTGGTCTTGATGGGAAATAAGAGGCCGTCAAATCGGGTTACCATGCGCACTTATGGAGATCCATCGAAGTTCAAGAACTCAGAAGCACTGTGATATGCAATCAGCTCCAAAAGGTCATCTGCACCTCTCCAAGCAAAGAGGGTTGCCATCCAATTCAGCAAGTCGAAAGAACAGACATCATCATCGTAATCTTCTTCAAGCAGGAGCATGTTAGGGCAACTTGCATCATATTCGATGATAGTCTGCTGCAAGAGGCTCTGCGCATGAGCGCATCATCTCCCCCTTATTGCATTATTAAACGCATCCATCAAGCGGGTGTCTCCTGAACAGTCCTGGTCATGAGCCAGCAATGGTCGCAGCAACAGTTCATAATCCAGGGGATCGCGTGAAGTAGTAGAGAGGCAGACATGCAGGTCGCATTCAATGGGGCACCGGAGACAGTAGAACACAGGTTGCACGCAGGTGAAATACACGTAGCGGAAATTCAGCCTATATCTGATGCCAAATATCGCCAATGGCAAGCATTCAAAAAGTTGTAGCATCCGTTCACGGTACAGCTGCAATTGACGTGGATGGGGTTGAAGCACAGGACGGGCAGCCATTTCGTAGTCGGAGCTGAAGAACGAGCACTGCACAAACCAGCAAGAGCAGCAAGGGAACCCGCCAAATGCGCTTGCAAAATTAGAATGAATGAAATCCAGTTTTACTATAAAAATAGTCTGAAAAGAGATAACAAGGCGGGAGTCGACTAGTTTAAAAAAATGTGGTAGGCCTTCGATTTCAGAGTGATTAAATATTTGGCGTATAAATTGTGCAAAATGTAGTGGGATATTGGTATAGAGCAGTGAGTCAATGTCACTTGGTGGTTTAGCCACCTGCTATTTGAAGGTCTCACGAGCTGATGTGTGAGCCACTTGTTGTTGAAACAGTAGCGCTTTGAGTTAGTGTTCGCTATTAAAATCTGTTTTCAAAGTAGGAATAGAAGGCCAGAACAAACTATCTCCAAACGCATGTGGGGGAGGAGAGAAGACATTGGTGCAACATGTTACACGTTGTGAAAGAGTTGGTATGTATGGGACGCCTGCTTGTAGGCAATAGCACTTGCGGCTATTTGGAATAAGATAACTGCTTTTGAAAAGCACACTGAGCGTGGGAATAACAGCAGCTACTGGAGTTTGTTTAAAAAAACAGTTTAAATTAGGGGCGGAAAGTTACAATTTCCATTTAATTTAACTTGTGTACAACTAAAGAATATTGAACGGAACAAACAGTGTGGTTCTCTGTTAGGAAAACTTACTTATCTTCATTCTGACAGCAAAATGCAAAACCAAGGAATCCAATTCATGAATAAAAGTAGTTTCAAGGTAGTTAAATGTATGAGCGGGGTAATGTTTTATGCAATCATGGAGGCTGTGCTATACAGACATCAATCAATCAGACATTACCAACACAATTATGCAAACCCCCCGTTTCTATTCTTGCACTTAATTAATGACTCAGGCAGTATCAAAGCAGTCATCGATTCCCTCAGGTACTACCAATCCACTCCCACAATGACCCCGAAATTACTCTCGAAGTCATCTTTTTACTCAGGCAGTTTCCATGCAGTGTTGTAAACAGGTAGGTATTATCTTTTTACTGATATAGTCACTTATGCAGTAGCCATGGACTCATAGAATCAAGTAGGCACTACTATCACACAAATTAAATCAATCATGGATTACTTATGCAGTTATGCAATGAGCGAGGGAGTACTTTTGCACTCAAGCATTCACTGAGGCACTATGTATGCAGAGATGAATTTCTTGAAGTACTATCTAAGAACTTATCCATTCAGTGATGTACAATGGAAGCATTTCTCCAATTATTCTGGCAATACACTGCGACTCATAGAAACTGTGAGGCAGTACTGTTACAGTCATTTTTTCACTACAGGAGTATGCATGTATTTATGTAATCTGCAACACAGTTTAGTTATAGTCAGAGAATGCCTTACAGTAGTGCAAAAGAGCTTATGCAATAACTGAATAACGCCTCACCTGCAGTTTCATATTTTTAAAAGTAATTATGGTCATTTGGAAGTATCAAATAATAGTAAAAAAATAGGTTGATATTTTTTTCTTAAATTTGTTTTTAATTTGTAAATTTCAACAAATACAAGTTTCAATGATACATGAGTGTAGTGTGTCAAGTTGAAAGAACTATACGGTCTTTTGTCTGAGGTACTGGGATGAATTGGGGTTCAAAATCGGTTTCGGGGAACGTAAAGGAAATGGCCCAAGTTTGCAGATTGTTCCTTGTCGGAAAATACTTGGAGTTTTAGAAGACACATGTTTTATTAATTTCAGGGAGATAGAAAAAAATTTAATGTTGCCAGCACACTTGGTGCACAGGTTTGCTCACACTCGTGAAGCACACGTGAATATAAGTGAAGGTAGTTGTCAGGCTTCCTGCTCGTAGTGAATTAGCGTATATTACAGGGCCGGCAGTTCGAGAGACTGGGAATGATACGTCCCTTGACCCCCCAGCCCCCCACGCACCCCCCCTCCTGCCCCTTCCTAACGCTTTCTGTCCTCCCGTTTGTAAAAAGAAGGTAACACAGGTCCATCTGCGTTGAAAGATACCACTTAGACCCTCACTGGACTGCTGGTGGCATCTGACCAGCATAGAAAAGTTGCATACATAAAAGCTGCACACTGTTGCAAGTTACATAGTGGCCTATTGTATATTGCTCTAGTGCTTGTTTTAACATTTTGACTTTGCTGAGGTATGTCTGTGCTTCTACATGTATTTTCACACGTGTTATGCATCGGAAGATCCGATAGTATAAAACACTAGTATACATCTATTTGTATGCTTCTTTTAAGTATGATGCCACTAGGAAAAGGCACAGAAAGATGCATGCATGCTTTCAGTAATATGGTGAGATTTTCAAGTGTGACATGGAAAGGGTTTCTGCTTTGTATTTGGGTAGGCACAACACTGTTAGTAGTTGCTGAGTAGTGAAGGTGCAAAAGAGAAATGAGGTCAAAGACATGCTGGGAAAGGGATTAGTGATTATGGTAGTTTGTATGAGTTTTTGGGAAGGTATAGTTGAAGTGGGCTGTATTATTTAAGTGTCTTCGTGAAATGAGGAATGCAGTTTCTGATGTTGAAAGGACTGCATGGTGTTGTGAGTGAGGTACAGGCAGTGGTGGCTCGCAGAGGGAGTGCTGCGGGGCAGTGGGGTGGGGCGGGGGAGGGGCAGGGTGGAGGGGAAGTGGAGACCGACATACGATGGACAGGAGTAAGGTAAGTAATTAAATAAATAAAACTATTTACCATGTCCCGCGCTGCATCGCCAACTCGGCGATGCAGCGCGCGCAAGCTAAAGAGTTTTATGTATTTAATTACTTACCTTACTCCTGTCTGTCGTATGTCGGACTCCACTACCCCCCACCCTGCCCCTCCCCCGCCCCACCCCACCCCACCGCCCGCAGCACTCCCTTGCCGAGCCGCCACTGGGTACAGGGTTGATTTAAGATCCAAAATCAGCCTGGTCAACGTAAGAGAAATGGCCACGTTTGTGCCTTGTCGGAAAATACAGGGGTGGGCGGGCTTCTTTACAAGAGATATGTTTTATGAATGTCTGGGAGATAAAAAAGAAATGGAAAAGTTCCATGCACATTTTGTGTACGGATTTCTTCACACTGGTGAAGTACATGTGAATATAAGTGAAGGTAATTATCAGGTTCTCTCCCTATGCTGAATGTGCATATATTAGAGGGCCGGCAGATCAAGAGTTTGAGAATGACACGTTCCTTGACTCCTCCCCCCCCAATTTTCTCCCCCCCAATGGTTCCTCCCTCTCCTATTTCTAAAAGGAAAGTAACAGAGGCCCATCTACCGTGAAAAATAGTATTTAGACCTTCACTGGCCTGTTGGTGGCATCTGTAGAGCACAGAGAAAGTCGTAATCGGTTTCAATGCTACACGAGTGCAGTGTGTCATGTTGCAAGGACTACATGGTGTTGTGACTAAGGTACAGGGATGAATTGGGGGCCAAAATCAGCCAGGGAAATGTAAAAGGAATGGCCTTCTGCAGATTGAACCTTGTGGGATAATACTGGGGGGCCTTTAACAGGGACATGCTTTATTAACTTCAGGGAGATGAAAAAAATGAAATGTTGTAGGGCACACTTGGTGCATGGTTTTCGCACACTCGTGAAGCATACGTGAATATAAGTTAAGGTAATTGTCAGGCTTCCTGCTCGTGCTGAAGCTGCGTACATCACAGGGGTGGCAGATGGAGAGATTGGGAATGACACGTCCCTTGACCCCCCCTCCTTCCTCCCGCTCTCTAACGGTTCCTCTCCCGTCGTTTGTAAAAGGCCCATCTACCATAAAAAATAGCACTTAGACCTTCACTGGCCTGTTGGTGGCATCTGTACAGCACAGAGAAAGTCGCAATCGGTTTCAATGCTACACGAGTGCAGTGTGTTATGTTGCAAGGACTACATGGTCTTGTGACTAAGGGACAGGGATGAATTGGGGTTCAAATTCGGCTCGGAAAATGTAAAAAAAATGGCCTTCTGGAGATTGAACCTTGTCGGAAAATACTGGGGGGGGGAGCTTTAACAGGGACATGCTTTATTAACTTCCGGGAGATGAAAAAAATAAAATGTTGCCTGCACACTTAGTGCACAGGTTTGCTCACACTGGTGAAGCACATGTGAATATAAGTTAAGGTATTTGTCAGGCTTCCTGCTCGTGCTGAAGCTGCCTACATCACAGGGGCGGCAGATTGAGAGAATGGGAATGACACGTCCCTTCACCTGCCCCTCCTTCCGCTCTCTAACGGTTCCTCTCCCCTCGTTTGTAAAAGGAAGGTAATAGAGGCCCATCTGCGTTGACCCTCACTGGGCTGCTGGGGGCATCTGACGAGCACAGAGAAAGTCGTAATCGACTTCTATGCTATACAAAAAAGCCACACACAGTTGCAACTTACATATCGCCCCAATTTACATTGCTCGACGATTCGTCTTAACAGTTTAACTTTGCTGAGGTATATCTATGTTTCAACATGAATTTTCACACAAGTTATGTACCGGAAGATCCGATACCTATTAAACACAAGTATAGATCTATTTGTATGGTTGTTTTAAGTATGATGCCACTAGGAAAAGGCAGAGTGAGATCCATGCATCATTTCAGTAATATGGTGAGACTTTCAACTGTAACATGTAAAGTGTTTCTGGTTTGCATTTGGGTAGGCCCAACATTGTTAGTAGTTGCTGAGTAGTGAAGATGCAACAGGCGAATGAGGTTAAAGACATGGTGGCAAAGGAATTAGTGATTATGGTACTTTGTATGAGTGTTTAGGAAGGAATTGTTAAAGTACGCACTATATATTTAAGTGGAATGAGTAGTGTTTTGATATTTGTAATCAAGAAAATAGTAATGTAAATAATGTCTTGGTAGTTAATATCAGTAATCATATGTAATTATTTTAAAATATTGAATAGATGTAAGAAACTATTGAAACTGTTCTTTGTTTTTCAGAAATTTTTTTGTTTGGATCACAAATTCAAGATGCCAAGAAAAGATGAAAAGAGAAGGAAACAAAAAAAAGAGATCTACTTAAAGAAAACTAAAAAAACTGTGTTACAAACAAATGAGAATGTTACTAAGGATAAAGCTTGTTTAGGTAAGAGCACTAAACACTTTCTTAAAAGAGTTGCGGAGAAATTACATGAACAGAATAGGAATGAAAGGAAAAAGAAGAGTTTTTCAACTAAGGAGAAGGAGAATGACACTTCAAATGGTAAAAAAAAAATAGTTTTTGGGAAAACAACACATGTTACATGAAGACAAAAACAATTTCAACAGATTTGACAATGACTCTTTCGAAGTAGAGTAATTGAGAATTTATTGAAAGATTGTAAGAAGTATAAAAGAAGATTACTAGCATATAGGCAGAAACAACAGATTGAAACTGTAGTAGATACTGCTTTTAATTTGAAATGAAAATTATTTATTTTAATATTGAAGAGAATGAAATCATTGGATAAAACAATGATGTTTCTGAAAGACAAAAGCAAAAGAAAAAGACTTGTTAATAGGAGTAACTTTTGTAAAAGTTTCAGTGGTGAATGGAAACACACTTCTACTAGTGAGCCTTTCTTTAATGAAGAAAGCTACTTTCAACAGACTACATTAGCCTTTGCAGTTGATACTCGAGGTCGCTGTTACGAATTTCGGAATCGTTGTCCTACTCCAAAAGAAGAAATAGTTCTTAGGAGTGCAGAAGAATTAATAGCTGAAGAAGTGCAAGGGAATCACACACAAGCTCCTGTATATAAGTGGGATTGTAGCAGTATTTGCAGTATTCAACAGGAATCTATTGACATAATGCGACATTTTTTACGACAATATGCAAACAAAAGTGTTAAACAGTAGATTAGGTTGTTACAAGGACTAGATCCATGTAAGGTAAGACAATATACTAAGTTGCACGGACATTCTCTGGCTTGTCTTTCAAGAAAAGTGTGTAAAATACTTTTCAACTATTAAGAATGTTAGCAGTACACCACTCAGGAATGCGGAAGTTTGTAAGGAAAGTGTACTATGTAAAAACTCCAGCATTATGTTTAAGTGAATTGAACAGAGCTCTTTTACACGGTTGTTTATCAGATGTAGAAAAAATGTGTGATGAAATTGAGTTTAGTTTTTTTGGTTCAGAACAGCAGTGTGTAGAAAGTGCAGATGTTGAAGAATATGGGAAAGAGATTAGCATTGATCAGTTTGTAGAAGAAATTAGAAAGTTTAAGACATTGTGTTCTGAAAAACCAAACTATGTTTCTATTGGTTGTCAACATACTCATTATAAAAGTCAAACTAGGAATGTTAATTTATATTTAAAAAGTGAAAAGGAGAACAATGATAGGTGGCAGCAATTTGGAGCTTACTTGTTGGTGGAAGGTCGATTTGAGTTGGGTACTGATCAACATATTTGTAAATATTGTTACAACAAATTAGAAGAGAACAAAATGCCAGCTAGAGGAGTACATAACAACTTAGAATTAGTAGCTATTCCAGAGGAACTGGCAGATTTGAATACATATGAGTCAGTTCTTATTCAATCTGTTCACCCATTTCAAGCTATAATTCGTATGGAGCCTAAAACAGGTAAACTGCCACCAACAGATTTACAAAGAGGTCTGAAAGGAAGAGTTGTGTACTTACCTTTAGATTTTAAGAAAATTAATTAAACTGTTGGTGGAGACAGAGAGGAAAATGAGCCAGTAGTTATTCTAGTAAACTGTGTACCAACAAAGAGTCAGGAAAATATGGCAAGAGTTTGTAGATGTTAATAAACTTCAAAAGGCTACGTTCTATCTTGTAGAGACAATATTTATTATAAAACTGTAAATGTTGATGAACAGGTAATATGTTTAGAAGATGAATCAGAAATTTCAAGTGGTCAAATGGAGAAAGTGGACAAAAACCTCATCCGCAAGCTACAGAACATCCAGAACGCCGCCGCAAGACTGGTCCTCAACCTGCCAAAACACTGCCACATCTCCCAGCACCTGCGCACACTCCACTGGCTCCCCGTCGAGGCGAGAATCACCTTTAAGATGCTCACCCACGCACACAAGGCCCTCCACGGCACCGGACCAGCATACCTGAACAGCTGACTCAAATTCCACGCACCCCAAAGGACCCTACGATCAGCCCAGCTCTCCTACACCGTGGTCCCCCGCACCAGAAAGACCAGATCGGGAGGCCGCTCCTTCTCCTTCCTCGCAGCCAAAGCATGGAACGCCCTTCCGCTCCACCTCAGACAGACAACATCGCTCCCCATCTTCGCAAGAAACCTCAAAACCTGGCTCTGCGACAGACCCCCTCCTTGATGGAATGGAACCTGCACCCCCCCCCACCCCTAGCGTTTCAGATGTAGCTGATGTTTTTATTGTACTGACCTATGTGTATTAAGCAGGGTGGCTTCTGAGTCAATATTAGTTAAGTGTTAGATAAGGTAGTATAGGCTAGTGATAATGATAGTCAGTGGAGGTTAGTTAGGGTTAGGTAGTGTTTTTAGATATTAGGTTTTACATTTAAATAAATTAATCATTGTTCTCTTGTTGGATATTATTTATTTGTCATGATTTGGTACTATTGTGTTAAGTGAGTACATGATGTTCAATTTGTCCTGAGTACATTGTAGGAATATGTTGCATTGTCAGAGTCCTTTGGGCAACTGTAGGTCTTCCTCACATTAGAGTAATGTATGGACCTATTACCATACTTCAGACATTGTACGTGGGGCTCAGTATTTGATTTTACACACAGGACATCACAGGTAGTCAATCTCCTTATTGTAGCGCCCTATTTGAAACAGAGAGGGCAGATAGGTTTTAGATATTGCATGTTACTACAGCTTGCTGCTCCCTGCCTGCGCTGGGATACAAACTGCTGCCTAGAGCTAATGCAGGCACCCTTGCACCATTGTTCAAGGAAGTCTACATTGTTGGCTGGTTTATAATTGTGCAGGAAGTCACATCTGCCTGGACAAAATCCATCCTCATTGACATTTACTTCTTGCTAAGTGTGTCACATCATGCAGCTCACTAAGAAAGAGCTAACAACAATAATTTTTGTCCATATATCTCATATTTTCCCCCAGCAGTGGCCGGCTCAGGTAAGCTCGGTGGGGCGGTGCAGGGCGCGGCAGGAAGGGAAGCCGGCAGACAACGGAATAGGTATTATTTATTTATTTAATTATACCTATTCCATCATCTGTCGACTTCCATCCTCCCACCCAGCCCGCCCTCGCTCTGCCCCAATGCGTTTACCTGTGCCAGCCGCCGCTGCACAATAGAAACCACGGCACCATGTATAGAAGTGGGCCCTGATGCAGTGGCGGCCAGCACAGGTAAACGTGGTGCGGCTGGGCAGAGCGGGGTGGGAGGGGGGAAGTCGATAGATGATGGAATAGGTATAATTAAATAAATAAATAATACCTATTCTGTCATCTGTCGGCTAACCGTGGGCAGAGAACTCCGCTCTGCTGGCGGAGCTTGCGGATTTTTGCATTCTCTGCGTTCTGCTGAGAACGCGAAGTTTATGCAAAACTCCGACTCCGCATGGTAGGACTGCACATGCACGCGCAGTCCTACCCACGACGTACGTCTGACATAGGGGATTCTGCAGGACCACAGCGAGGAGGAGGAGGGCAGCCAGAGATGCCGCGATAATGGTAAGTGTGTTTAATTTACCTTAATTTTTTATATTTCTTTTAAAAATATTTATTTGGGGGGTGGAGGCGTGGAGCGGAGATTTTGCCCAACTCCATGGAACTCTGCGTAGAGCAGATATGCTGGCTCCTCCCGGGCTTACTGTTGGATTCCCCCTGCCGCACCCCACCCCGCCCCACCGCACTTACCTGAGCCGGCCGCCGCTGTTTTCCCCTCTTCTCGGGAGGTGTAGCATTGTTACAAGTTCCCTGGTCTGCCACTTATGCAACATTGTATATAATAATGATTTAATATGTGGATGTACTCACACTCAACACATGAGCTTTCTCTAGGGCAGAGAAACATAAGTCAGCTGTTTTGTGCTTTGTTGCATTACTCAGCATTCATCAGTATGCACAGGGCCAGGCAAGGTGCCCTTGCATGTCTTGGCTACTGTCAATCAAGGTATTGGGTTCCCCTTGTGCATCCTTCTGTGGCACAAGTAAAATGCAAAGCCATGTGGAATATGAACATGAGTGTTTGGCTAATATTGGTACAACCATCCAGAGTTATGTATTGTTGATTATCTTTTATGTAAGCAGTGGGTATTCACATTACGGTAATGATGTTGTCATGTTTACTATGCAACATTTATGTGAATCAGTGGAACAGTGTTTCAGCCTCACTTGCCTCACATATCCCGTTTATAGGAGGTACGTTTGTGTGATTTGCTAAAATCTCACTGTGTGTCTATCAAGAAAATGCAGCTTGTTGATTCACTCTGATTTTACATTGGAAAACTATACATTGCTCATTATACCATTGCAATGGATGTAATTGGTGTATTTGCACATACAAAGCCAGCATGGGCAATTGACTTTAGCTCACTCTTCTCCAACTTCAAAAAAGTGGCTTTGTGTTTACATTACTTATATAGGTAGACTTTTGAGAAAGAATCATAAAAATCTCATAACAGTAATTTTGTATTATTATTATTATTACAGAGGTTCAGATCCTCACATTACATCATGTGAGAAGTATATATTTTTTTCAGTCAACACATATGCCAAACTATAATGTATTGTGTGTCAAAATACATTTGGATACAAATGTGACTTCACATTTACATGTGATTATTGAGACAAGTGTGGAGGAATAAATTGCCATTAGCAAATGTAGCATATTATTTTGGCACACAAGTGGGCAAGATCAGCTGCTGCGCAAACAAAGAATACTGCACTGGGTTCCAAAGAAGATGTCATTCACAAAAATGTATAGGGAAGTTCTACTTCGGAAACTGGGTAACTCTACATCCTCCTCCTCTGATGAGTGTTCTGACTCCCCTGGAAGTTGTGGTATTGGAATGGAAGGCAGCTGAGTGATGTTACTAACCTCAGGCGTGCAAACATCATAGGCAGAAGATGTAAATTCCATGATCCTAACAACATTTGTGAGTGTCAGTAAGGTAGTATGGTAGTCCCTGCCAAGGGTTTGCTGGTTGGCCAACAAAGCAACAGAGTTGCCATTGAGGGCACTCATTGATGTTATGAAGGAGTCAATCTTGGCCTTCAGGGACTGGATGGATATATTGATGGCTCCCAGCTGCCTGACAACTTCACCGGTTCAGATGTAGAAGGCTGGTTTTGTTTTTCCTTCTGCATCATGACATCAGTGATGTCAGCTAGGGAGTCATCGATCCCATGGAACCAAGGGTAGGTGTCTGTGATTGTCTTTGTCAACCCCTTATTAGGGATAAGACACCTACAGACTCTTTCATGAGTAGCTGCTATGGTCCCCATCGCCAACTGGACTTCATCAGCTGGTGGACTCCTACCACTCACTGTTGAAAAGTAACTTAGGGATCCTCAGAGTCCTCAGCTGTTACGTACTAGGTTGAAGGGGCATGTCCAGTCTGTGTTGGTTTATCTGGAGACCCAACAATGTCGTCTTCCCTTGCCAATACTGGAAGAGAAGTTTTGAAAGTGTTCAGGAGCTGTTCGAAGGTGTCTTCATCCATGGGGCAGGATGGTGTCATCAATAGGTTGGGCATCACAGAAAGGCTGATCTCTAGCAAATGTTGTTTGTCCCTCTGGAAAGAAATAGAAATATGTTATGAAGATTCCATGATTGAATACGACATAAGTGATTTTTGTTACATTCGGACAGTATTTTTCTCCACTTTCAAGTCCACAGGGATGTGTGGAACATATGTTTATACAAGTGAATATGTCCATGTTATACTATATTTGCTTTTCACAAGGCAATACATGTACATTGATCGACAACCTCAGTATTAAGTACTATTTGTGTAGATTTCACACAATCCAACACAGCTAGGCAGCTTGCTGCCCTGCCTGAAAGAGTGAGTGCAGGAATAAACCATATTTAATATGTTACAGTCCATTTCTGATGCCTGCCTGCAGTGATGCAAAATGTGTTGCTATGCACCATAGCAGGGACCGCCGCACCATGTAGCAAGGATGCCTGCATTTATTCTAGCCATCAGTTTGCGCCCCAGCACTAGCCAAGAGATGTAATACATTGTTATACCTCACACAATCCTGCACTCTACCTTTCATGCAGCACAACAGACCATGCCGCCTTTCTGTACTGTCTTGCATGCAATTTGTGCATTATTGCACCCTAGGGGGTCATATTTCACAAACATGCCCACAACACTACACAGCAAGCAACCTTGCTGCACTGCATGAAAGGGGAAGGGCAGGTATATGCCATAATTCAAATTTTTCAGGGGAATCCTGTCGTTTCCTAGCACGCACATAGTCATCTCCATACTCCCCAACACAAGAAACTAAGGACCATCTCTGAAGTGGATAGCCTACTTCATAATTGGAAGCATGCAACAGTTCAAGCTCACTTCATTCCCTCAGGACCCATGTAGCTCATCTGCACAGTCCCACAAATCTCTCCACTTTCTTACACTTATACATTCCTCCTCTAGTAAGCATCATTCAGACCCAGGGACTCTACATCATCTATTACACTGATGACACCCAGATCATACAATAACTTTCAGGAAACACCAACACCACCAAACGTTGGTACATTATGCCACTGACCAACATGGCTAACTCTATGTGAGATAAGTAGCTCATACTCAACCTTACAAGATAGAAGTGATGATATTCTGCAACATGAACTCACCCTGGTTTCCCACAAAACTAGGCCTGAACCCCTCACCCTTCAACCACCCAACAAACCTGTCCATCATCCTGTACACCAACCTCACCATGAGGCTTCAAATTGCCACTATCACCTCAACCTGCTTTCACGTTTTTTGCATGCTCAGAGGTTTCTTCATATTGCTCCCTCCTGACACCTGTAAGGCCATCACCCAGGCTCTCATCACATGTAGACTGTACTACAAAAATGTCCTTTGTTGCAGCATTTCTGCACACCTGATACACACAAGGCAAACTATTCAACACACCACTGCCAGACTATTACTTGCTGCACACACATCACACCTCACCTCAGACAAAGACACTTGGTCCCCATTCAGACACATTGCCAGTTCAAGATGCTCATCCACACTTACAAGGCATACACTACCAGGGACCCACCTAGCTAACCCACCATCTACACTTCCACCAACCAATCATGAACCTCCGCTCTGTATCACTTGAACTCACCTAAACCCACTATACTCATATGAGCAAAAGCAGGAGGTAGGGTGTTCTCTTACATGGAAGGCTACACCTGGAACAACCTCAACCAGCACATCAGGACAGCTGCATCAAATATGGATTTGTGCTACAAAATGTACACCTGCCTCTTCAAGTGATCCTACTTGCACAGCATGCACCTACCCAGCACATGGATACCCTCTCGGGTGACAAGTTGGCCCTTTACAAAGCCACATTATCTGAATTTACATTACAATACACTTTTGGCAGCCTCGCAAGCCACAATACAAGCACACTTGTGTCATAGTACAAGGGGCCTGCAATGACACTGGCATATCTGCCAAGTTTCCAAGGTCCATGCATGATGTGCTGCTCCAGTCCAGGTTTTTCACTTTGTATTCAGGGTTGGGGTTCTTGCCCTCTTTGCTTCCTGAGGCACCTTCCATGCTTCTCTGTATTGAGGAGTATTGGTTGTGTACAGTAGCGTTGCTTTTTAAAACATTCCTGCGACTGTAAGCACTCCCGTGTGAAGCAATGCTGATTTGCAGCACATAAAAGTGCTTTATGAAACACAAAACGACTGCGTCACATAGGGAGTACTTGCGTTGCAGCACTTTGCACCATTCTCGAAACCGCTGATTCAAAATTCTTAACATATTTCAGGATCTTGCACCATTGTGTGCCGTACCATAAATACTACAGCAAACAAATGATGGACGGAATGCTGATAATGCAAACATTCTCCCCCAGTCAAAAGATCTGGGTTAAATCCATCGTTCTTTTGCCCACTACGTCACCCCAGTTTGGACCCAGCCATATGCAAATCAGTCTTGACCCTGTGCCCCATGGGAACAGTCCAGACCGAACTGCAAGGCCAGGTCCTCCCTGGACCGGAAACAAGCATCCTGGGACCGGTTTCAGGGTATGTCATCCTTCTTCAGCCAGGCTAGCTTGAATCCAGTGGCACAGTGAGCAAGGGACCCACGTCTGGGCATACCCATCCCACTTAGGGGCGAAAAGTGTTACAGCAAACAAATGATGGACGGAATGCTGACAATGCAAACATTCTCCCCAGTCAAAAGATCGGGGTTAAATCCATCGTTCTTTTGCCCACTACGCCACCCCAGTTTGGACCCAGCCATATGCAAATCAGTCTTGACCCTGTGCCCCATGGGAACAGTCCAGACCGAACTGCCAGGCCAAGTCCTCCCTGGACCGGAAACAAGCATCCTGGGACCAGTTTCAGGGTATGTCACCCATAAATACGGCATATCCATGGCGTAGGGAAATGCCACAAAACAGTGCCGAAATTTCTGACGCAATGCTGTGCAACGCAGCATTTCGTCAGTAATGATAAATATTCACTGAGTTTTATATTGCCAAATTTAAAATGCATGCCTTGCACACAAAGGCAGAAAATAAGTTTCTTTCTTTCAAATAATACTCATTTTATGCATTATATGCAGCTTTTAAACACATTCCATAGGTAAATCACTGTCAATTGTAAAAAAATGTAATTTACCTTTATGTTACTGCAGCTTTATTCATATAACAAAATGGATCCTAACAATATTTTTAAATGCTAATATTACCATTGTTCATCAGAATAACACAGTTACTAAATACCACCACCTATAGTGGAAGCTGTTAGAGGACGAAGATTTTGATATTACGGTACGTGGTTCAGTCGATAGTATTATGTTTGCGTGGATTTCTGTTCGTGCCCTTGTAGTAAGGTGTTTCTTTAAGTTGTTGCAAGTCTGCACGCTGCCTTGCGTACCTTAAGCACAGCAAACAAATCTCATTTTCTTTCAGGTCCCATCTCTTCCTAATTACGTGCGATGTGGGCAATCCAGCATAATTGAGAAGACAGACCGATTCACTGATTGCACTTTCCTGTACAATAGTTTATATCTTTGATCATTAGGTTTAGCAGAAGCAGCAATCAAATCAGGCTTCCAGAGAAAAACAAACCTTCAAAAAGTACAAAAAGGTCACTTTAAAAAGTTGATGAGAATAAACAAGATGAGGGCATTGTTTGTGCATGGGTTAGCACGTTACACAGTACTTCACATATTCTAATAAGGAATGTATAAAGAATATGCTGCAAACGTAGTCATCACTAGGTACTGAATAATAAGTGCTATGCATACAGAAATCGACACATCTCATTTCATCAAGTCTGGAAGGATGAAAAGGTGAAATGAGCACTGCTCAGAGTTAAACCTGTAACGTTTGTGTGTATGAGAGGGTGGTCAGCTCCATGCCTTAGTTTATTTGCAAGACAAACCTCCTCATCAGCTGCAGTGTTTCACTGAACAGAATAGTAATCTGAGCCCATCCTAAACTAATGGCCAGATGTACAATGCTTTTCACTAGTCACAAAAAGTCAGATTGTATAAAAAACTTTTTCTATTGTACTAAAAACCTTTTTTACGATTAGAAAAACTTTTATGAAGCATTACATTGGTTTAGAAATAGTTAATGATTCAATATTTAGAAGGGGCATGTTTTGGGTGTCCCTTCCAAATATTGAATTGGAACCCTCTGAATCAATGGTTTGCAACTTTATTTCTGATCACAAATCATTGATAAGTTATTGACTCCGAAGTTGGTGTGGTAAATGGTTCACAAAGGAAAGGGCCCTGTTTGATATTCTTTGGGTATCAGGGTGGCTGCTTCAGCTGGAACAGGCAGTTCCGAAGTTTTTCAAAATTGAAAACATTTTTTTTTTTTTAAAGAAGCCCCGTTTTGAGAGTTTCAATTTTGAAATGCCATCTCAGGGATGTTGGTCTGCTATCCCTTGCCCAGCGCCATCTTTGATATCGTAGCACATATTAGAGGATTGAAAACTTATACCTGTCTAATTAATATTCATTAGGAAGGTTGTTCTTTGACCCCCTAAGATTCCTTTTTTTGCAAACCGACCTATTTGTACATAGGGTGGTTCACAGGTGCGCAAAATTAGACACTGGCGGAAAAGTTGGGTCACAGTTTTAGAACACTTTTTGCAACCAGTCAGTATCTTACATCTAACTCTAGTTTACTGCTGGTATAAAATTGACAGTGTAACAGCATAACATTTATGAAAAAAATAAGTGGAGTAGCCAGGGCTGATGAATGCCAGGATTGCCAAGCACTAATGCTGCCTATTCTTGAGGCTACTTCTTGCCTCTTTCTTCCACTGCTCTATTCTTTGTGTAGTCTTTTCTCACAATTGAAGGTCATTTTTCATCCCTGTTTTGTCCCTTTGCTAGTTGCACTATCTTTCTCTTTTTACCTTTTTAACCCTCTTTTGCCTCTCTCTCTGATTCTCTGGGTTAAAGCCTGTGTTGGGCCAAAAAAGTCCTCTGCATGGTAAGAGACCTGTAACCCTGCCCTGAGTGCTCAACTGTACTGTTGTCTGGATCTCTAATGCTGATTTTTTTGTCATCGGCGAACACGGATCATGCATGTGCACCATCACATAGGCGTGTCTCATGTCCAAAGTGCTACTCTCATAGTAGTGGAAGGCTACTACCTTCACCAGGAGTTAGTAGCTCGACTGTGGTGGTAACAGCATATCGTGTAGCGATCAGTAGTAGTGAACAGGACCTTTTTACGCTGTGTCATCGGGGTGAGGCCTACAGGCTCACTCACCTTTTTAAAAGTTTCGCTGCTGTGTGCTTTACTGAACCTTGGCCTACATCAGACAGATGTGGAGTGGTGCGCAGTGCAGGAGTAGTGAGTCTGCGTTGATGGTATGTGTGCCTGGGAAGGGTATGTAAAAGAATGGAGCAGTACTGTACAGTGCATGTGTGGTTTAGTACACGTACTGGGTGTATGTATGCCTGAGAGGAATACATTACATGAGAGATGTAATGTAATGTAGTGCACGTGTAGATAAAGCATGTGCTGGGTGTATGTGTACTTGCGTGAAGTACTATACATGAAGGGTGAAGAATTGTGAAGCAGGCACAGTGAGTGTGTGTGCTGGCAGTGTGTGTGTTGAAATAACACACCCTGGTTAAAGATAAGAAAGCTTCAATGCTGAACACCGTACATTGACTGAGTATGTGTGCTGGATGTGTGGGTACATGTAAGGGTAAATTGCTTAGAGGTATTGGTGCTGAACAGTAAGTGTACTGAGAGAGTACACTAAGTAAATGTGCCTGCAAGGGTACATAGTATGGAGGACCCTAGGTTCCATTTTGGGAAGTCCAGGCCTATCTGGTGAATACATGAGGAGGAGAGGAATCCCCCAGACAGATTTGTGGATTGCTGCATTGTTATGAGCTGGGTGGGAACACATACTGGAGGGAAGGAAGAGTCTCCCTTTACATCTCAAAAGACTGCTCTTTGATTCAGTAATAGATCACAGGAAAAGGCCTGCACACATCGCAGGAAGAGAGATGGGGCTGATAAAAGAATAATAAAGAGTAGGGCTGGGGGTCTAGAATTAACCTTATGATGCACATATCACCGTGGCTTCCATCTTGGTGTTAACTCTGGTCACTCCCATAAATTGTTTTGAAAAGTTTGTCATCTGCCAAGAAGCCAGACAGGCTGTGTGAGATGAAGAAGCTCTGCAAGACTTCTGCCTGTGACCAGGACTGGAGGCAAAGTCCTTATAGTCTCCCTGCTGGGTGAGGGGACATCACACAGGACAAGGAGATCACCTGCTCTGGAGCCTAGAACACCATTGCCTGCCTGCCTGCCTGCCAAGACCAACGTGCCCTGTGAGGCAGAGGAGAGCATTGGAGAGAGCAAGGACAAGCGGGGAGCCCTGCACAAGGATTCCCTGAGTGAGGTGGGAGGCTGTGCACCGAACGGGCCATTGCCTGTGTGCAGTATCAGCTCTGCAACCTTTGTATGCCAGGAAAGGCTGCGTTCTGAGCTATATCGGCAGCGCTGGGTGAGAATCACCAGGGCCACAACGCTGTGCTGTGGTGACCCTGTATGCCAGAGGGGGTCCCCGTTTAACTGAGTTTGAGCCAGGTGCGCAGGACCTGTGACTGCTGAGATCGGTGACCCTGTATACCAGGAGGGGTGACTGTAGGGAGCGTTATCACTTAAGGAGAGTCTATGCCCTGATCATGAGTACCATGGCAACCCCATACGCCATGAGGGGCTGCTGGTACCACTGTAGCCTAGAGTATGGGCAGTTGCCCAGGACCGAAGAAGAACTGCTGTGATGAGCATCGACATGCCGTGATCTGCTCCTGAGGAAGTTCCTGAGGTTTGTTGAGACGTTGTAGAGGGCATCGCACCCTCGTTGGAGCTCCAGTCTGGAGCCGGATGATCACACTAGCCTCCATCATACCTTTTTTGTCTACTGAGTGGGAGCAGCTCCGATCACTGGAACCCGACTGGCAGCACTGCTCAGCTGGAAGAGCATGTGCAGCTGGGTGCTGCCGTGTCCATCGCGGCCTGACTTCCCCTGAGGAGAGGGCACTAGTTGCACCGCTGATCACTGCCATACTGCCAGAGTGGGTAATACTAAAACCAGGCATTTGGGGCCCCAGAGAACTTGCTGCTAATGGTGCTGTGGCACCATAGACACTTCTGACTAAGTTCCTAAAAGATCAGAAGGGAGACCGCTTGACTACAGCCTAATAGTTTGCATTCCCTGATGCAGCCACAAGTGAATGGGGAATACTCCTGGACATTTTACACGAAGGAGGGTTGGACAGGGATTCGTCTGACAACTAGTAGAGCCGCAACTTCAAGGGGGATTGTGTTGTTGCTTTTAAATGTTGTATTCCTTTGCATATGTAGAATTAGAATTAAAATTCAACTTTTCCAAATAAAAGCAATTATTTGGCTGGACAATGATTTATTGTTCGCACTGTTTGCATTTTGAGTTATGAGTCGTGTTCACTGACCTGTATCTATATCCCACCGAGGAAGCCTTGACTGCTCGACCCATCTACCACTGAGAGTCAATTGCAGAAGGGGTACATGGCCCTTTTGAGCAAGAGCATAGTAGGTTGAGCCTCTGGATATCAGGAGCAATAGGCCTCAACCTGCACGGTATGGCCTAGTAGCCTTGCATGCCTTCTGAAAGGGGTTCTGATAGTATGATTATGAAACATATGCCCTAGTCCCCAAAAATGAGTACATGTATCAAATACAGCAACCACCTGGACAAATTAAGCATTGATTCTCAATGAACTCAGGAGGGGTTTGGAAGGTGGGTGCATCAGGGCATGGCTAATGCTGAATCTATTTGGTGTCTTTGACACCATCCATTATTCACTCCTACTTCAATGGTTTTCCATCACACGTATTACAGGCTTTGACAAAGGCTAGATTTCCTAACCTTTTAAAAGGCTGTGTCAATTTGTAAAAAAGACTGAAAAGAAAACTATACTCTCCACTATAGGAAAAACAGCTGAATGGTTTTATGCCAAAGTATGAAACTAGAATTTTACTCAAAGTAGTGCCTTTGCTAAATCTATTAAATCCATATAGTAGTGTTTTAGAACATTACATTACAAAATGTTGTTTAGAAGTTTTCTACGGGGTAATGTATGTGTGTATATATATGGTATTGCTATAAAGCAGACCCACCCAAAAAGGCAGCAGAGCATTGTACAGGGTCAAACACAAGCATAACGTCAACAAAGAGATAGGAGAGATAATTGGGTTGTGGGCGGTTAATGCATTGTATTATAGTGTTCTTTAAACAGGTGAACCTTCAACCCCTTCCTAAATTGAAGCATGTTGGAAATTTGCCCTTCCTGCAGGGTCCCTGTTTTTTTTGCCTTTTTACTGACCCCAACATTTGTTGGCTGTAGAACTCTGTGCACTTTACCCCTGCTAACTAGTGGCAAAGCACTTGTGTGCTACTTTTTTCAATCATATTAATTTGGCAAACACCTGATTTGCACATTTAATTTGCTTGCAGGTTCCTAGTATATGGTAATACCTGTACCCAGGAACTTCAAATTAAATACTACTGGTGGACTGTGGTACTCATTGTGCCACCCACTAATGTAGCAGTGTAAAACATGTCTCCAGCCTAGCCACTACAGCCTGGTTGTGCGGTTATAAACTGCTTTTTTGACCTGACAAAATAAACCTTTTGCTAGGCCTATACCTTCCTTTTTAATACCTATAAGTCACCACCAAGGTAGATCTTAAACGCCCACATGTCAGGGTGCATGATATTTAAAAATAGGACGTATATATTTAAAGTTCTACATGTTCTAGCAGTGAAAAAACTTTCGTTTTCAGTTTCAGTTTAGGCATAGCTAGAAAAATATTTCAAGACCTCATTTTATTAGTAATTACAAATCCCACATAATTGTCAAGTTAGATTTTGTATAACTATTTAGGAAATTAAATTTTTAGAAGGTTGTCATTTTACTGCCTAAAATCAAAAGGCTTTCCTACCAGTGTCCAGCTGTCACATGACCCTTGATGGCTCCCTGTGGTGTGGTGAGTATTACTTTCAGACAGTGAACAAAGGTATCTGGGTATATGAAGCATATCTCCACCATTGACAGGGTGGCCAGGGGGCTGTGCCCATTCCCTTTCTGAGCTTCCGAGGATGCCTAACCTGTTACTGGTAGATGAAGCTCACACCTAGGCCTGCCTGCTTTTTGTCTCTTTAGTCAGACTGGCTCCAAGCCCAGTAGAAGGGGAGAAATTTACCAGAACTACTTTAGGGGGTAAAAAGGATTGCCCTGCACCCAAAAGCTGGCACTGGACATAAATGTTAACCTCACAGACCTCTCCTCAGAACACTCCTGGACCTTTGAAGAATAAGAAGAAGGACTGCCCTGCTTTCTGAAGTACCTGAAGGAAGACCGAGGCACCTGCCTTGATCCCAGGACCCCAGCAGTGACTCCAAGGATCAGTTGTCTGACCTCCTGCTTGAGCTACAGGGACACAATAAGCTTCCAGAGGCCTCACTTTCCACAACTGCCCAGCTGACCAATTTCAACTAGACGTGCTCTGGTGCCCCACTACTGGCTTCTTTTGGAGTGAGTCCTAACCACCGGAGTGGTGCTCCCCGTGTCCTATACTTTTGGCTGGTGTTCGAGTGTACTCCTTGTGTTCCCAAACTGCAAGAAGTGAGACTTAGAATCTTTTGTCAAATTTCTGCTTGGAGCACTGACATAGACCAGGATCACTATCAAAGCCGCAGCAGTCGACATTGGATTGCTAGTCAGCCTCAACATGCTGGGTTTCCCCTGTGAAGGAGATCTGACTGTCAGGAAAGTTTCTAAGTCCAAACGTAGAGGGCTTCACAGGGGCCAATGCTGAGCAGCATCCAATTGATGTCAAGGCCTTCATGAGCATGGACTTTGGACTTTGCCCAGTTGAAGCTTTCCTATCTTCACTGACAACCAAGCCAATGCCCTGCTCTACAGTAGCCCACCTTCGTCAAGCCCAGCTCCGGATCCAGCTTGCAGCTTGTCCAACCAACGACTCATTGACGACCACTTTTTCTCCCTAAAGGTTTCTAAGGTTTCTAAGTCAGAAGGTAAACTTTACACCAGAACAAACCTGGTCCCTGTATCCGACTGGCTACTCTTCACAGTCGGCTTGACTTTTGACTTTTTCCAGTCTGGTGTCACCAGAAACCCACAGTTGAAGCTTTGTAGTTTTCGCACTATTTTTAATTCAAAGTTTGAAAATTCATATCTCCGGTACTACTTATTAGATTTTGTAGTTTTGGTGTAATTTTATTTAGGAAAATGTTCTCTATTTTCCTAAATTGGGATTTTACTTTTGTTGTGTTTTCATCCTATTACTGTTTGAGTGCTGCAATAAATACTTTAAATAATAATAATATTTCAATAAGGGAGACACAAGGATCACTGGGAACTTGAGGTATTAACTATAACAAAAACCCACTAGTCCCTAGTAACAATACTTTAGATGCAAAGAACCAAATGGGCAATACAATTTATTCAAAGGTGCTTATGAAAAGCAATTTCAACACACATAGTGGCACAGTGAATATCGGTGCAAAAACAAATGTGCTTGGTTCTCTCTTTAAAGGGGATATACTCAAGTGATAAATCGTGATCAACAAGTGTATCAACAAACACAAGAAAAGCACGTCCCTTTACAACAAATTCTCACACTGATATAGGGTCCGTGATTTTTAAGTTGACGGCGTTTCGATCCCCCCAAAAATGGTGGGATCATCATCAGGAATTAGGGGGGTACAATGAGCCCTGGAGAGAGATTATGAAAGGTAATGCAGTTGCTAAAGGAGGGGTGACAAACCTCATGTATCTAAAGTACTATTACTAGGGATTTATTTTTTTGTTATAGCACATTGCCTTGAAGTTAAGCCTCAATGCTTTGTGCCAAGCTACCGAGGGTTAAGCATAGGTTTGTTTAGTGACTGCAGTGGTTCACCCTGGCAAGTGTTGTGACTATTATTTGAAGTGATCCCTTGCCCACTTAAACTAATTCTCCAGTTTCTTTCTATTTTAATTTCTAACTTCATTTGGGCAACAGAGCCATAAACATTTCACAGACCTATAGATTTAAAACATCTTAAAATACATTAAATACATTAAAATTGATTAAAAAAAGATGGACATACAGTTGTTTACATTTTTCAAAATAGAGGTCACACAAGGATAAAAGTGAGAGAGTATATACAGACTTGAAATAGTAGTTCACAGAAAATAACATAATTTTGAGAATACAAATAGCTGCAAGCAAATTCTATAAGGTACCTTGAATCAAAGATATAGTGTGCCGTTGCGAGCAATAATGACAGGCAGATTATTATGAATGCAAGATACTATCTGTAGCTGAGCCCCAGGTATGAGCGAACTGGCCGTGTAGTTAGGGATACATTGTGGCCGGTCACCATTGTTGTGGCACTTTCTTCTGTTAAAACAACCCAAGTTTTGCAGATCATAGAAGCATGAAAAATTCCATAAGGTAGCTACTTTTAATGTGCTGATGTCCTGTTGGCCTACAATCAGGGATCAGACGGAGGAGCAAGTGAGGAACAAACCAAGATCTAAGTACACGCTTATTCTACAAAAACTTTGTTAGGGTCCGCTATGTTTACTGAAGGTGTTCCTGCCTTGTGTAGATTGGTATGTGGAGCACAATATGGGGTGGCAGTTTATTCCTTGAAAGCCTAAAACAGCTATGTATACTCTAGGTATTAGGGATGTGTTTCTATGGCTTTGGGTCTTAGCCACCACGCCCTTCCCAGGAATTTGGCTACTGCGCAGGCAAGCAATGGTTTGGGGTCTGTTCTTAATATGCTTAAGGCTTCAACATGTCTCGTGGCGCCCAACTGGGAGAAGACTGGTTTTAGCCAGGAAGGCCTTGGACTAACATACATAGGGTAAGCAAATAGGATGTGTGTAATAGTTTCGTTAGAAGCATTGCAAGCTGGGCATGTCAGTAGTGGTACAGCGGAAGCTGGCCATTTAGCCATGAATGTATTAAGGGGTAAAGCTCCGAACTTGAACTGAATATAGAGTTTACTGTCAGTGGAATCTGTAATAAAATGTAAGTTGGGTTCAAAAGCACTGTAGGATTTGAACATGATAAATTCAGTGGTCAGTGAAGCCCTGTTTGTGTTATTAGCTACATTCTTGCCAGCCAAGGACCAATAACAAAAATTAATTTATGGGGAGAGGATGTAGCCTTATGGCTAGAGCGGTCAACCTTGAAGCTGGGGAACCGGATTCGAGTCTCGGCAATGACTCTCAACATCCTGTGATTCTGGGCAAATCACTTAATCTCCCCGTGCTCAACAAAAATGAATGTGTCTGTCTGTAACTCAACTGGTGCTCATGTAAAGCGCTCTGACACCTGATATCTTCGGGTCTAGTTCGCGCTATATAAAACTCTAAAAATATATATATATATAGCTCTTTGCATTTTTCCTGGGGGGGGGGAATGGTTGGCTGGGGAGAAATCCTACAGATCTGGTAGCCCCAGAGAGCACAGCAGGTTCTTGATGTTGTTGAGAAACTGAATTTTGTGGAATCTGTCTAGCTCAGTAAGTTCTTGAAGGGCATTGGCATAAGGGGCTAGTTCTAGGGAAGCTCTCAGCCTCCTCCAGAACAGGACAGGTTTAATTATTGCTTTGTCCGCTATTAACCTCCTCCCCATATCGAGATACACTGGATGCAACAGGGTACTGACTGGTAGCCTAACTAAATTCCTCTGGAACTTATTTTTGTTTTTGGTTAGGCCAACTTTGTTTTGGTTGTGTTTGTTGTAGCATAAATACTTTACACACTGCCTCAAAGTTAAGCCTCGCTGCTTTGTGCCAAGCTACAGGGGGTTATACATAGGTTTATTAAGTGACTAGAGTGGTTCACTCTGGCAAGTATTGTGACTATTATTTGAAGTGGGTCCTTGTCCCCTTCAACTAATTCTCCAATTTCTTACAGTGCAGCTTTAGAGCAGTCCTGAGGGACACGGGGATGTAGTTCCAGATCCTGTGTGCATAGGTGAAAAAAGCTTGCTGTCTTGTTTTTTCTTTCTTTCTTAAACTGGGAAAGAGTTTTTATATCTTGACTGTTAGTTTGCAGGTTCTTCAAGGGCGTGTATCCTGAAATTTTCTGAGGATAACACATTTGAAAAATAAACTAATCTGATAGGAAGTAAAAGCTCTTTTACTTTTCCTTCAATGAAGGGTTTGCGGATCTTCGCAAGATTTGTGGAACCATCAACTTGGCCACAATAGAAAACTGTTGTTCCCCTCTAACCACCTGGAAAAAGGAGCAATCTAGAAAATAGAGAACAATGATTCCTTGTGGTGTTCTTAGGAATCGATTAATTAAGGAAATAATGAATGCATCATTACAATGATTTATGCCAATTATCAACAGTAACCAGAACAGTAGACGCAAGACAATAACCATGTAGTAAACAACACTTTGTAACATTTAATTCATCAAAGCAGTGCTCGCTGCTCAGGTGATCTCACAGTCATAAATCGCCACAAAGTGGCCATGAATGAATTTTGCAATTTTTGCTTCAATATACATGATTAACTCCATACCAACAATTAATGTCATGGTCTACTGCCTCGCTTGCAATATGCATACTCTTTTTTTCTGTATTTCATGATATTCATGCGTGATCAGCTGAGCACCGAACATTGTGTTATAATGAATAAAATGTTACAAAATATTGTTTGTTATTTGGCTATTTTCTTCATTTCTACTGTTTTGATTACTGCTGTTCATTGAAACTAATCATTGTCCCGATAAATTCATTCATTGCTTAATTTATTAAACACGAAGACTATCGCAAGGGATCATTATGGGACGCCAGGAGAAGAAGCCTGCTCCCTGGAAAGTGAGAGGGGGTACATAGGATGTAAGGAGGTCCTCGAGGAGTAGATACCATCCTCTCAAAACGTTTTTAAAATGCCTCCATTTTTCATGCTGAGATTTCAAATCCGATTTCACATCTACCTGTCCGCAAATACACACAACGAACTTCAATTTCTTTGAAAAATGAGTTTTTTTTGCAAATCCTGACAAGAATGAAGAACAGAAAAAATCAGAGTGGTACTATGCCTGGCAAAGACCATGCACAGTGAGCATTGTGGATACCAGGGCTACCACATTGCCCTGAGCTTTCAGAGCATGGCCAATAATATAACTGTGCTATTAAGCCTGGGCACAGAGCCTGGTGCAGGGTTTGTAGGCCTAACTATGAATGCCAAAGCATGTACACAGTGCTGCAGGGCTTCAATGCTATGCATAGAAGGCTGGGTGAGAAGCCTGCAGTCAACTCCCACTGCTCAAGCCAACGTAGGTGATTTGCCAGTGATTTATATGTTCACAACAGCGATGCCAGGCACAATCCCACCCAACTGAGCTTTGCATGGCATTTTTGCATACACCAAGGGGGCTAGGTGCAAGGTCTGGCCTTTTGTAAGGCTCTGTGCCACAACCCAAGTCATCACATGCCAATGCTCACAACCATTGATGGAACAGCTATGGTATACTACTAGGGGCATATATACAAGCCACTTGCACGTCACAGCATCACTTTTTGTGATGCTCAGGCTGCGTAAATCACAAAATCATATCTATGAGGCCACGCAAAGCCTCTATGTGTGGCTTTCAATGGCTTCATAGATATGGAGTAAGGCAAGGCAGCGTAAATCTCTGTGTTGCCTTACTCTGCTTGCAGGAGGTGTTCCATGGGTGTTGCGGTGGGATTTCCCACACAACACCCATGGATTTTGACACTTCCCCAGATTTAATTACGAGAGCTTATAAACCTGGGGAAGCGCCAAAACCTTATGCCTCCCGAGGCGAAGCATAGCAAGGCGAAATAACTTTATTTGTCCTAGTTTTTTCCGCTGTCTATGTGTGCTGCATTCTGCAGCACACATAGAAAGAGGAAAACGCCTCTTAGGATTGTTTCTGTGCAGGAAGGTGCCCCTTCCTGCACAAATATAATCCTGCTGACAATACAGGCACCATTGCACCATGGTGCAAGGGTGCCTGCCTTGACGCTAGGCTGCCTAAACAGCATCAGCGCAGGGGGAAAGAACAGGAATGCACCAAATTGCATAAATAGGATGCATTCCCGCCCTTTCACTTTGGCATAGGGCAGCACAACAAGCTGAGCGGCTGCGCTTCCCTACGCCAAATACTCACAAATGAGGGCCCTAGTATGCATGATTTCAAACCTTTTAAACACAAGGCTCCATTCTTTGTCCAATGTTCAAACTTAGCAGTTCCTATTATATTGGATAAAAGGATGCTTATTGAAAAATCAGAAATGTTGGAATTTGGAGAAATAATGAAAAAAAGAGGTGTTTTTTTCATTAAAATATATGGGGCTGTAAAGAATTTTTTTTATGTACTTACGATAGTGAAAATGTCCACTAGAAATCAGGAGCACAATATTTAACAAAATGAAATAAAAAAATATATGGTTCACCCAAAAGATGGTGGTAAAGCAGGAAATGCTCAGCCACCAAGCTGGCAGCAATGTGCGCCTCACCAGATGTGCCCATCCCACAAAAAGACATAACACACTATGCACTGGCCTTCAGGCAAACCCTGCTCCCAGCACCCATGTAGATGTAACCTACAGTGCACAGCTTTCAGACATGGATAGTGGGGGTGGGCACAGGGCCTAAACTTTGGTGAGGCCCCCAGCCTACATGTCCACAGAGCACAATGCACAAAACTGTTTTTGTTTTTCTAAACTATGCGTCATTCAACAAATTTCCACAAAACCTAGCACACCTGTTTACATTTCTGTATGTCTAATTTTATGGTTATCCATGTGGGATAAGTTAAACTAGGAGCAAAAAAACAGAAGTATTTCCAGTGTAAACTCCCATAGGAATTTTTGCTATCTGCTCCAGAAAAAATTGTTGAGTGGAATACCAAACTTACCATGAATCGAGAATGTTACTCAGGTGGGGGTAATTATGTGGTTTAGTGAAAATATCTAATTGAATGGCAGCAACTAAAAACATTTGTTGTGGCAACCATACCAGAATGAGAAACACGGTAACATTCCCTGATACCAGGGAGAATGTGGGGGATCCTAAAGGAGAAAATGCTACCCACATAAAAAAATAAAAAAATTGTAAGAGTCTGTGGATTCAGCCACAGATTTGCAATTTTTGTATTGGACACATTGATCCAATCAACAATTTGTTTATTTAAAAAAACAGAACCTTTCAAAAACTTTTTTTTAAAACAAAATAATAATTCCTGAAGCAACTATGCATGGTCAAAAAGTGTGTGCAGTGAGCACAGTAAACACAGAAGCTTGAGCTGCACCCAGAGCCTGCTCTGTTTGGCTGAAAGTTGTGCACCACTTGTTCAGTGGCACAGAGATGGACCAGACCTTCACCAAAAGCAAACCTGTGCTTGGCCAAATGGTCTTACACACTATTTGCTGAACATGGCTGCAAATTCACTTTAAATAAAAAGCAATTGCCTTTGTCAGTGTTCTATTTAAAGAATACAAGTTGTAAAATGAGGGCAAGAGCATGGCACCACATTTCCTAGAGAAATGTGCTCTTTTACAAAACGTCCAAACACCATTAAAAAATTGTAATCCTTGTTAGGATTCTATCATTTTGGCAGAACATACATAGCAGATTATGCACAACGCATAAAACCTTTATACAATTTAATTTGCCCTGATTTTTCCAGTACACATTAGACAGCAGAACATACATAAATACTCAAATCACTACAGACAGATATGCTTGCATCAAGACACTTACATACACCTGTCAACAAAACAAACTTTGTAATCCGTATAATTGCGTGTGCCTTTGGCTTTATATATGTCACATCCAATGAAGATGACACAGTGCTGATTGCATATAAATCACAACTATTTTCTAATGCTGAAATGCATTTTGCATCTACTGGAAAAATATTGACTGCAGTTCAGATGACTGTCATAAAGGAAAGGCCTTTGGCTCCCATCCCAGCCTCAGAGGCAGTTACAAAGGCCAGCGTTCCTAATGCAAAAGCCTTACATCCTAGATGAATAAAATGGGCCACTTCCCTGAAGGCTACTGATATAGACTGTGTATTGGTCCCTACTTTACAAACTCAAGATATTTTCTAATATGAACTTGAATACCTCATGCCCAGTAACATATTGCCTCTTGACCAGTATAAACACACAATATATATCAATGGTTCAGCCCAGCCTGCTATAGGCACCAAATACCAATACTCATGATAGATAAAAAATTCCATCCTCAAAAAACGTTTACGCAGGGGATTGTACTACACAACTGACTGAATTGAAAGCCTTGATTCTGGCACTAGAAAATACGGATCCCGAATTCCTCACACTCACAGTGTGAGATTCGTATTATTGTGTCCAGTCTTTTAATGTAAATTTACATTACTGGTGCCTGAATGGATTTAGAGATTCAAAAGAGAATACTATAAACATAAGCTGTCTTAAAGATAGCTTGCTACGGTCTCATGTGATACACACATTGAGTCATCAGTGTATTGGAATACACATTGTAGGGAATTCATCGGCTGATGAAGCTGCCAAATCTGCAGTTAAGATTGCTACAGTAGCTGCAATTACTGATTTTCATACGAGGTTAAATTAAGATATTATTTCATGCAACAGCACCCCTTTACCTAAAAATACCCATCAAAATATTCTATCATTTAGGTGTCCAAAATAGTGTTCTTGGTACCATTCCTGGGGTGGATGGTCATGTGATTTCCAACCAAGACCGCAGGCTAGAATTAATAATAGCTGCCCATGTGCGTGTAGCATCTGCCCACACTGGTGTGGGGGCCCCAGTTTCCCTACTACAGAAGAGTTATTGGTGGCATGGTCTGTACAAGCATACAAAACAGTATGTCCTTAGTTGTGACATTTGCCAACAAATTAAAAGTTCCACCATTGCTCCCTCTTAGTTTCAAATAAACCGTTCCAATGCGTGTATCTCAATCATTTCCACCCCTTAAATTCAGATGGTGCATTTAAATTCATTCTACTTGCTGTAGATTCTTGCTCCGGATGCCTATGGGTGTGGCCACAACGAACAGCTGACACTCGCACTGTTACTAAAGATTTACAAGTCTTCATCAGGACACATGCAGTAGCTGCATTCCACTAGGACCAGATCCTTGCTTTTGCCTCTAAGACTTACAGGGCTACTATGGAAGCCCTGGGTGTTGCTGTGTATTATTCCTCTCCACATCATCCTGTGGGAAATTTGAATGTGGAAAGGAAGAACCGTGACTTAAAGCAATCATTAACAGCTAAATTATTAGGTTCAGGTCGTAATTGGATTCATCACTTGTATAGAGTCCAGAGAGCATTAAATAATATGCCTAGGTGATCTTTGGGAGGCCAGACCCCCTACGAGGTCCTGTTTGGCATCCAGATGTATGTCCCATATTTTGACAGTCCTGGCACAGTGGCGGCAGACACACTTTTTGGCTTAAATGAACATTTCACTATCTTATAGGAGCTACAAGACTTCCGGGATGAGGGGTCTAATGAACTTTCAAAGAATTCTGCCACTGATGGAGTGAAGGAGCAACTAGCACCTTCTGGCTGGATTCCAAAAGTTGCGGATCTAGTTCGAGAAAAGATTGCAGTACAAAAGGAGTTTAGCCCATCTTACCTTGCGCCAGTCCTTGGCTTTCAAGGTACAAGAACCATGATTTTGCCACCTCTTGCTGGTTGTAAAGACAAATGACTTGTCTCAATTAATCAAGTAAAATTGCATCATGTGGCTTACAGGAAATTCCTCTCCAAGTTTTAAGCAACACCAATGTTGTTCCTTCCCGGCTGGGGAGGGCGGTGAATGCACTATTGTTGATTCCTGTTACTGCTACAAATGCAAGCCATACATATGATGTGAGTATACAGCTTGCTGCTACTACTCCTAACAACAGAGTTGTATATGATGAACCACCTTTGGGGGCGTCAACCAGTTCCTAACAACAGAGTTGTATATGATGAACCACCTTTGGGGGCGTCAACCAGTTCTCTTCTGCCAACTGAGGCAGCTGTTTTTCAACAGACTGCTTTTGATTACTTTGTCAATGTTGATGACTTTTCTTCTGATTCTTCTCACACTTCATTACATGGTGTATGTGGTTTTCATCTTTGGCTGAAACAATCTTATCTGATCCCTCCATGACTTTACATTTGGATTGCCATCTCATTATTTTCCTGCTTCTTTGGATTGAATTTGTGACTGTTTTCTTCTTGCTAATAAATGGCTATTACCTCCCAAGGCGTTCTGCTGCAGAAATGGTAGTCAAGGTGTTGAAACCTCATTCATCTTCACACAAAGTCGCGAAGAATCCTGTCCCTTGTGCACATTTCTGCTCTTCCAGTGCTTGATGGAATTGTTTGGGATAAGGTCCCATATGATATTTTTGTTCTTACTGAGACTCTGCAGATTCCTTATGTCTTCAAGGTTGTGATGGGTGGCATCATTACCCCTGGCTTCATTCCTGATGATTGGGATGTAAGAACAGTTACCTCAATGCTTTCAGAGCTTAAATATTATACTGTATTTAAAAGTGAAGATTTGTACCTTTAACTCTGCTAATTATGGAGAGATATTTTGCTATCATCATTATGCACATCAATATTTACACAGAGCTAATGTTCCACGTACAGTTTTCAATTTCACCCAATAAGAACATTGTCCGACTCCTCCAGTGTGTAGCTCCAAAACATATTTGGACGAGTTTGCATATTTTTCAGGGCATAATCCTGTCATGTGGCCCATATGGGCATTGTCATCTTCCCTATGATAGCATGAGCACGTTGCTGAATGTCCGCTGCTTGCGCACATTACTACACAAATTTATTTTGCTTGTGCTACACTGAAACTTTCACATAGAACATGCTGTTGTCTTTGCACTTTGCTCGTTCTGGGATTTAGTCTGAACATTGTAAACAAGGTTAAACAACAATGCCCCTTGTTATTCTGTTGTGGTCAGGCCCTAGCGCCTAGACAAAATATGCAGATGCAGCTGTTGTTTTTTAACACGTACTTTGGTCATATGAGGGTACATGGAGAGGTAACACATACTTGGAGAGGGATCTTTCCAGGGAGAAGACTGTGACAACACCTGTGATGTAGATCTACCATCTATAGACTGAGGTACGGGGTCTGCTGATAACACCCAGAGATCTTCTAATATAAAATAATCTTGCTTCTATACAAGGGGAAGGAGGTTAGGCTATTCTGTCATTCATTATGACAGCTCCTTTTGTGATTTACGGACTACTTGCTATGCTGACCGTATTTGTATTAGGCATTTGTCTACTGGTTGTGGCACATAAAGTGCATACTAGAGCACGTTAGTTAAAATAAATATTTTAAACTTGCTCATGTCTCTGTCTGATCTTATTATGGATGAGCACAAGAGTGTGAGCAAAAGGGTGTATCTTGCAACCACGATCCCTAAGAGGGTCAGGAGTGTTATGTTCTGGGGTGTCTAATCACTTGTTCCTCTGTGAATGAGTAGGAGGGCAAGTGAGACACTATAGCTAGTTGGTCCGGGGATCATGGGTACTAAGGTGGTAGGTTAACTCAGTTCCTGTCCATTAAGGCCCCATAATCCCAAGCATAGTTCTGTGATTGCGCACAATCCCTGCAAAAATCCTTTAGATCCTACTTCCATTTACTTTAAACTTACCCCTTCAGAACAAAAGAAAAATATGTTGGCCCAATTTTTTTTTAATTTATTCATATTCATTCATTTCCCAGCTGGTCCTAAAAGGCTATGAGCATTGGAAAGACACTATTGATTTCAAATCAGTTTGGGGAACAAAGCACTGGCCCCCCTTCCTGAGCCTTTATAGGCCCCGGAGACCTCATCCCCCAGGACCCATTAAGATATTTAAGGGGCAGGAGGACACATGGCCCCCCACCCTGTGCTGATTTTGGCATGGGGGTCCCCATCCCCCAGGGCCTGGCCAACAAAGGGTGGGTGCACTTGTGGCCACCAAGGGCACCTACCACACTATCGTTGGGGGCTCCCAAAGGCCCCCACGGCATCAGCCGGTTCCCTGCATCCAGAGGAGCAGGAATTGCTAAAAATGCTGCTCCCTGCAGCCAGGAGCAATCTTTTCATCTGGTTCCCTGCCTGCTTTACTGCGGGCAGGGAAACAGATGAAAAGTCTGCTCCCAGAGATTTGAAATTGCTCCAGCCAAGCGAGAGCAAATACAGATTTCCCTGTCCACGCCAGTTTGGGCAGGGAAACTGCTCTGTCCTGGGGTGGGCTTCCCGGGATATAGCAAACACAAGGAGATGATGGACGGAGCGCTGAAACTTTTCAGACACTCACCCCCAGTCACAGATCTGGGTTGAATCCATCATCGTTCTTTAGCTCACTTCGTCACCTCAGTTCAGACCCAGCTATATGCAAATCAGTCTTGACCCTGTGCCTCATGGGAACAGTCCAGCCTGAACTGCCAAGCCAGGTCTTCCCTGAACCAGAAACAAGCATCCTGGGACCGGTTTCTGGGTAACACCCCTCATCAGCCAGGCTAGCTTGAATCCAGTGGCAGAGTGAGCAAGGGACCCACGTCTGGGCATACCCTGCCAACTTAGGGCGAACAAAGCAAACACAAGGAGATGATGGACGGAGCGCTGAAACTTTTCAGACACTCACCTCCAGTCACAGATCTGGGTTGAATCCATCATCGTTCTTTAGCTCACTTCGCCACCTAAGTTCAGACCCAGCTATATGCAAATTAGTCTTGACCCTGTGCCTCATGGGAACAGTCCAGCCCGAACTGCCAAGCCAGGTCTTCCCTGAACCTGAAACAAGCATCCTGGGACCGGATTCGGGGTATCACCCCTCATCAGCCAGGCTAGCTTGAATCCAGTGGCAAAGTGAGCAAGGGACCCACGTCTCGGCATACCCTGCCAACTTAGAGCGAACAAAGCAAACACAAGGAGATGATGGACGGAGCGCTGAAACTTCCTGGGACATAGTTTGAGCCGACCATGGGGGATGGGACCCATATGGCCATTAATGGCTCAGGGAGGAGGCCACAGGACCCCCTCGCCTTTACAGATGTGGCTGGGCCTTGGGGGATGGTGTCCCCAGAGTTGAAATCATCCCAGAAGGGCTGTGTACACCCTCCCCCTTTGCATATTTGGCTGGGCCACAGGGGATAGGGTCCCTGGGGCAAAGAAATGGCCCAGGGTGGAGGGCCACATGCCCCCTTCCTCTTTACTGTGCAGCTGGACCCTGGTGTGTAAGGTCCCCAGGTCCGAAATCAGCATAGGGATGGGGGCAACGCATGTCCCCCCGCCCAAAATATAAACATTTGTTCCTGCAGAGCTTGGCCCACCAGGGTTTTTTAAAAAGACAAGCGTGTAAGACAGTGCTTGTTTTTTTTTTAATTTTGCCATGGATTCATGGATCCTGTGCAAATTCATGGCATTCTTTTTTTAAATAGCCTGAGCCCTTAGGCCTGGTTGTGGGGTCCCAGAGGGACCCTCCCTCTAGGACCCCACAACCAGGCCTAGGGAGTCAGGGTATTCTTTTTCCATGGGCAACTAGGCAAAAAAGAACACTTCTTTGGAAAGTTTTGTGGAGATTCGTCAAACGGCGACAAAGTTATTAGCAACGCAAAGGATCTATTTCCTATGGAATCACGATCCTAACTATAACTACCCTGAGTGTGAAAGGGTAATGTAATGACTTAAACTGGGTGCTCCCTAAAGAGCTCTGCTGACAGTAAAGCATGTGTCAGGGGTTACTTTTAGTCATTCCAGGTTGGCTTGGATGGTATTGTAACAATCCAAAGCTGTAATACTGTGCCTGGAATGGCAAAAGGCTTTTGTTATTTTACAGCTCAGCATGGATGGCACTGTGCTACTCCTATGCTTAAAGACTTTGCGAGAAAAGCAGACATTTTAGGTGAGCAGATTCAGAGTGTTGGTGGTGTTGTAGGGTGCTTTATACAGGAGCTGCTCTCCACCCAAACTTGGGAATCACCCAGAGTTCTCTGGTCCTTTTTGCATAATTTATGCAGCGCTCTAAGCCTGGAAGGGTATTGTTTTGACTTTCACTGGGTGCTCCCTGGTGTCGGGTCAAAGCTAAACTGCTCTGAAGGGCTGTAATGACAGCAGTACAGGTGTCAGGGGCTGCTTTTATTCATTCCGGGTTAGCCTGGAAGGTATTTTGCCAATCCAAAGCTGTAATACTGTGCCTGGAGTGGTAAAATACTTTAGCCATTTTACAGATGGACGTTGATGGTATTGTGCTACTCCTAATCTCTGCTTCTTTGCTTCTTTTTTTAATATATATATACATACACAATAAAACAGTAAATAATATAAAGAATTGAATAAGACAAAATATAACAAATAATGTAGAAAATAAATAAAATATTAAAAACTGAAAAATGGAAAAATCAATTTACAAAAATATTATAATCATTAAGATACATCAAAAATAAAAACAAATAATAAAAAATATAAAAGATTCAACAATTAATGCTATAAAATCTTTTCAACCAATATTATGAAAACTATTTTTAAGAATGTTAAATATACTATTCCTGCTCTAGTTTATGCAACAGTAGGGAAAGTGTTGGACTTCTTAGGGTTAGATTTTCTATTCCTATTCCAGTCACAACAATAATAGGGAACGTGTTCTACTTCGGGGGAGTTAGTTTTACTATTCCTACTCCAGTCAGTGTAACAGTAGGTAAAGCATTGGACTTCGGAGGGGTAAAATGTAATAGTCCCACTACAGTCTAAGCAACAGTAGGTAAAGCGTTGGATTTTGGAGGGGCAAAACTTACTAATCGCACTCCAGTTTTCACAACAGTAGGCAAAGTGTTAGACTTTGGAGAGGTTACATTTACTCTTCCCACTCCAGTCTCTGCAACAGTCGGGAAAGTGTTGGAATTCTGAGGGATTCAATTTACTAATACGACTCCAGTCTGTGCAACAGTGGGGAAAGAGTTGTATTTCAGAGGGGTGAAATTTACCATTCCCACTCCAGTCTACACAACAGTAGGGAAAGTTTTGGACTGTGGAGGGGTTACATGTATACTATTCCCACTCCAAACAATGCAACAGTAGGTACAACTTTGGAATTCATAGAGTAAAATGTACTACTACCACCCCAAACAGCACAATACTATTCCCACTCCAGTCTGTGCAACAGTAGGAAAAGCGTTGGATTTAGGTGGGTTGAAATTTACTATTCTCACTGCAGTCTAAACAACAGTAGGGAAAGTGTTAGACGTTGGGGGGATAAAATATACTATTTCCACTCCAATCAGCGCAACAGTAGGGAAAGTGTTGGATTTCAGAAGGCCAAAATGTATGCTTCCCACTCCAAACAGCACGATACTATTCCCAAACCAGTCAGGGCAACAGCAGGGAAAGAGTTGGACTTTGGAGGGGTAAAATATACTATTCCCACTCCAGTCTCTGCAACAGTAGGGAAAGCATTGGATTTTAGAGGGGTGAAATTTACTGCTCCCTCTCCAGTCAGTGCAACAGTAGGGAAAGCGTTTGTATTCGGAGGGGTAACAATTACAAGTCCCACTCCAGCCACTACAACAGTAGGGAAAGCACCAGATTTCTGAGAGGTGACATTTTCTATTCCCATTCCAAACAATGCAACAGTAGGGAAAGTGTTGAACTGCAAAGATGTTAATTTTACTATTCCTACTGCAGTCTAAGCAAGAGTAGGAATAATACTTAATTTCAAACATTATATATGTACCAGAGGTTTCAGGGATGTTATAGTTAGGAATTAGCATTTAAGAAACCTTAGAAATTCACTGAAAAACCACAGCTTTCAGGGACGTTATAGTTAGAACTTAGCATCAGTGATGTTACTGACCATGTCATGAGTGATATAATATGTGATGTCATCAGCAGTGCATTGCAGGGGCGAGAGTTATAGTTAGCTTAACGGCTGAATTTCTAATTCCTAACTATAACTTCCCTGAAACCTGTGGTTTTTTCAGTGAATTTCTAAGTTTTTTTAAATGCTAATTCCTAACTATAACGTACCTGAAACCTCTGGTTTTTTCAGTGAATTTCTAAGGTTTTTTAAATGCTAATTTCTAAATATGCCTACATAGGTAGGATATATGCAGAAAGAGGAAGAAAAGCGCAGAAAGAAGCAAGAGAAGTGCAGAAAGAGGCAACAGAAGTCCAGAAACAGGAAGAAAGATGCAGAAAGAAGCAAGAGAAGTGCAGAAAGAACCAACAGAGGTGCAGAAAGAGGCCTACTTTGACTGTACCTTACAACAGACTCATACAAAGTAGCCTAATCACTAATCCATCTCCCAATATGTCTTAAACCTCACTTTTCTCTTGAAGGTTCACTATTAATCGACTGCTCTGAATGTTAGGCCTACCAAATATAAAACAGCAATCCTGATCATATCACTGTTGTAAGTCTGACCAAGTTTGTGAAGATATGCATGCATGTCTCTGCTTTTACCTAGTGACATGTTACATAAAAATAAACATATGCATACTTGAATACCTGTGTTTCAAACAGCATACTCTGTAAATATGTGTACAAAAAGGTGTATATATTTCTTTCTTCTCATAATACAGGGTGCATGGGTATTCAATAGCATATTTGAGGGGCTCTATAACACCTATATACATAAGACATGTCTGCCTGTGCAACTGAATGACAGAGCAGAACTGAGAACATTTAACCACCTATATGAGAGGCTACCCACTTTTTAACCTACCATCTTCAGATGCATAACACATGTGAGAATACATATACAGGTAGACACTTATCTCAGTCACAAGGGCATGCAGACCTATAAACTTGACAGCTTGCACTTCACATTTGAGTACAGTAACAGGCGAGAGAAGTACAGAAAGAAGCAAGAGATGTGCAGAAAGAAACACAAGAAGTGCAGAAAGAAGGAGTACAGGTGCAGAAAGAGGCAATGGGGTGCAGAAAGAGGGAAGAGGGGTGGAGAAAGAGGCAAGGGGGTGAAGAAAGAAGCAAGAAAGCTGCAGAAAGAAACAAAAGAAGTGCAGAAACAAGAAACAGAGGTGCAGATAGAGGTAACAGGGATGCAGGAAGGGGTGGAGAAAGAGGCAAGGGGGTGAATAAAGAAGCAAGAGAGCTGCAGAAAGAAACAATAGAAGTGCAGAAACAAGGAACAGGGGTGAAGAAAGAGACAAGAGAAGTGCAGAAAGAGGGAAGAGGGATGTGAAAGAGGCACGAGGGGTGCAAAAAGAAGCAAGAGAGGTGCAGAAAGAAGCAACAGAGGTGCAGAAAGAGGGAACAGGGGTGGAGAAAGAGACAAGAGAAGTGCAGAAAGAAGTAAAAGATGCAGAAAGGGGTAAGAGGGGTGGAGAAAGAGGCAAGAGGTGTACAGAAAGAAGCAAGAGAGGCACAGAAAGAAACAAAAGAAGTGCAGAAAGAAGGAACAGAGGTGCAGAGAGAGGCAATAGGGGTGCAGAAACACAGAAGAGGGGTACAGAAAGAGGCAAAAGGGGTGCATAAAGAGGGAAGAGGGGTGGAGAAAGAGGCAAGGGGGTGCAGAAAGAAGCAAGAGAGCTGCAGAAAGAAACAAAAGAAGTACAGAAACACGGAACAGAGGTGCAGAAAGAGGCAACAGGGGTGCAGAAAGAGGGAAGAGGGGTGGAGAAAGAGGGAAGAGGGGTCAAGAAAGAAGCAAGAGAGCTCTAGAAAGAAACAAAAGAAGTGCAGAAAGAAAGAACAGAGGTGCAGAAAGAGGCAAGAGTGGTACAGAAAGAGGGAAGAGGGGTGCAGAAAGAGGCACGAGGGGTACAGAAAGAAGCAAGAGAGGTACAGAAAGAAATGAGAGATGTGCCTAAAGAAGCAACAGAGATGCAGAAAGGGGGAAGTGGGGTGGAGAAGAGGCAATAGGGATACAGAAAGAAACAAGAGAGATGCAGGTAGAAACAAAAGAAGTGCAGAAAGAAGCAACAGAGGTGCAGAAAGAGACAAGATGGGTGCAGAAAGAAGCGAGAGATGTGCATAAAGAAGCAACAGAGATGCAGAAAGGGGGAAGATGGGTGGAGAAAGAGGCAAGAGGGGTGCAGAAAGAAGCAAGACAGTTGCAGAAAGAAACAAAAGAAGTGCAGAAAGAAGGAACAGAGGTGCAGAAAGAGGCAAGAGGGGTGCAGGAAGAGGGTGGAGGGGTGCAGAAAGAGTCACAAGGGGTGCAGAAAGAAGCAAGAGAGGTGCAGAAAAAACCAAGAGAAGTGCAGAAAGAAGCAACAGAGGTAAAGAAAGAGGGATGAGAGTGGAGAAAGAGGCAAGAGAAGTGCAGAAAAAAGCAACAGAGATGCAAAAAGTGGGAACAGGGCGGAGAAAGTGAAAAGAGGTGTGCAGAAAAAAGCAAGAGAGGTGCAGAAAGAAACAAAAGAAGTGCAGAAAGAAGGAACAGAGGTGCAAAAAGAAGCAAGAGGGGTGCAGAAAGAGGGAAGAGGGTGCAGAAAGAAGCACGAGTGGTGCAGAAAGAAGCAAGAGAGCTGCAGAACGAAACAAAAGAAGTGCAGAAAGAAGGAACAAAGGTGCAGAAAGAGGCAAGAGAGGTGCAGAAAGAGGGAAGAGGGGTGCAGAAAGAGGGAAGAGGGGTGCAGAAAGAGGCACGGGGTGCAGAAAGAAGCAAGAGAGGTGTAGAAAGAAACAAAAGAAGTACAGAAAGAAGGAACAGAGGCGCAGAAAGAGGCAAGAGGAGTGCTAATAGAGGGAACAGGGGTGGAGAAAGAGGCAAGGAGTGAAGAAAAAAGCAAGAGAGCTGCAGAAAGAAACAAAAGAAGTGCCAAAAGAAAGAACAAAGGTGCAGAAAGAGGGAAGAGCGGTGCAGAAAGAGGCACGGGGTGCAGAAAAAAGCAAGAGAGGTGCAGAAAGAAACAAAAGAAGTGCAGAAAGAAGGAACAGAGGCACAGAAAGAGGCAAGAGGAGTGCTGATAGAGGGAAGAGGGGTGGAGAAAGAGGCAAGGGGTGAAGAAAAAAGCAAGAGAGCTGCAGAAAGAAACAAAAGAAGTGAAGGAACAGAGGTGCAGAAAGAGGCACGGGGTGCAGAAAGAAGCAAGAGAGCTGCAGAAAGAAACAAAAGAAGTACAGAAAGAAGGAACAGAGGTGCAGAAAGAGGAAAGAAGGATGCAGAAAGAGGGATGAGGGGTGCAGAAAGAAGCAAGAGAGGTGCAGAAAGAAGCAACAGAGATGCAGAAAGGGGGAAGTGGGGTGGAGAAGAGGCAATAGGGATACAGAAAGAAACAAGAGCGGTGCAGGTAGAAACAAAAGAAGTGCAGAAAGGTTCAACAGAGGTGCAGAAAGAGGCAAGAGAAGTGCAGAAAGAAGCAACAGAGATGCAGAAAGAGGGAAGATGGGTGGAGAAAGAGGCAAAAGGGGTGCAGAAAGAAGCAAGACAGTTGCAGAAAGAAACAGAAGAAGTGCAGAAAGAAGGAACAGAATTGCAGAAAGAGGCAAGAGGGGTGCAGAAAGAGGCAAAAGGGGTGCAGAAAGAAGCAAGAGAGGTGCAGAAAGAAACAAAAGAAGTGCAGAAAGAAGGAACAGAGGTGCTGAAAGAGGAAAGAGGGTGCAGAAATAGGGAAGAGGGGTGCAGAAAGAGGCACAGAGGGGTGCAGAAAGAAGCAAGAGAGGTGCATAAAGAAGCAACAGAGATGCAGGAAGTGGAGTGGAGAAGAGGCAATAGGGATATAGAAAGAAACAAGAGCGGTGCAGGTAGAAACAAAAGAAGTGCAGAAAGATTCAACAGAGGTGCAGAAGGAGGCACGATGGGTGCAGAAAGAGGCAAGAGAAGTGCAGAAAGAAGCAACAGAGATGCAGAAAGGGGGAAGATGGGTGGAGAACGAGGCAAAAGGGGTGCAGAAAGAAGCAAGACAGTTGCAGAAAGAAACAAAAGAAGTGCAGAAAGAAGGAACAGAATTGCAGAAAGAGGCAAGAGGGGTGCAGAAAGAGGCAAAAGGGGTGCAGAAAGAAGCAAGAGAGGTGCAGAAAGAAACAAAAGAAGTGCAGAAAGGAGGAACAGAGATGCAGAAAGAGGAAAGAGGGTTGTAGAAAGAGGGAAGAGGGTTACAGAAAGATGCACGGAGGGGCGCAGAAAGAAGCAAGAGAGGTGCATAAAGAAGCAACAGAGATGCAGAAAGGGGGAAGTGGGGTGGAGAAGAGGCAATAGGGATACAGAAAGAAACAAGAGCGGTGCAGGTAGAAACAAAAGAAGTGCAGAAAGATTCAACCAAGGTGCAGAAAGAGGCAAGATGGGTGCAGAAAGAGGCAAGAGAAGTGCAGAAAGAAGCAACAGAGATGTAGAAAGGGGGAAGATGGGTGGAGAAAAAGGCAAAAGGGTTGCAGAAAGAAGCAAGACAGTTGCAGAAAGAAACAAAAGAAGTGCAGAAAGAAGGAACAGAATTGCAGAAAGAGGCAAGAGGGGTGCAGAAAGAAGCAAGAGAGGTACAGAAAGAAATGAGAGATGTGCCTAAAGAAGCAACAGAGATGCAGAAAGGGGGAAGTGGGGTGGAGAAGAGGCAATAGGGATACAGAAAGAAACAAGAGAGGTGCAGGTAGAAACAAAAGAAGTGCAGAAAGAAGCAACAGAGGTGCAGAAAGAGACAAGATGGGTGCAGAAAGAAGCGAGAGATGTGCATAAAGAAGCAACAGAGATGCAGAAAGGGGGAAGATATGTGGAGAAAGAGGCAAGATGGGTGCAGAAAGAAGCAAGACAGTTGAAGAAAGAAACAAAAGAAGTGCAGAAAGAAGGAACAGAGGTGCAGAAAGAGGCAAGAGGGGTGCAGGAAGAGGGTGGAGGGGTGCAGAAAGAGTCACAAGGGGTGCAGAAAGAAGCAAGAGAGGTGCAGAAAAAACCAAGAGAAGTGCAGAAAGAAGCAACAGAGGTAAAGAAAGAGGGATGAGAGTGGAGGAAGAGGCAAGAGAAGTGCAGAAAAAAGCAACAGAGATGCAAAAAGTGGGAACAGGGCGGAGAAAGTGACAAGAGGTGTGCAGAAAAAAGCAAGAGAGGTGCAGAAAGAAACAAAAGAAGTGCAGAAAGAAGGAACAGAGGTGCAAAAAGAAGCAAGAGGGGTGCAGAAAGAGGGAAGAGGGGTGCAGAAAGAAGCACGAGTGGTGCAGAAAGAAGCAAGAGAGCTGCAGAACGAAACAAAAGAAGTGCAGAAAGAAGGAACAAAGGTGCAGAAAGAGGCAAGAGAGGTGCAGAAAGAGGGAAGAGGGGTGCAGAAAGAGGGAAGAGGGGTGCAGAAAGAGGCACGGGGTGCAGAAAGAAGCAAGAGAGGTGTAGAAAGAAACAAAAGAAGTACAGAAAGAAGGAACAGAGGTGCAGAAAGAGGCAAGAGGAGTGCTAATAGAGGGAACAGGGTTGGAGAAAGAGGCAAGGGGTGAAGAAAAAACCAAGAGAGCTGCAGAAAGAAACAAAAGAAGGAACAAAAGAAGGAACAAAGGTGAAGAAAGAGGCAAGAGAGGTGCAGAAAGAGGGAAGAGCGGTGCAGAAAGAGGCACGGGGTGCAGAAAAAAGCAAGAGAGGTGCAGAAAGAAACAAAAGAAGTGCAGAAAGAAGGAACAGAGGCGCAGAAAGAGGCAAGAGGAGTGCTGATAGAGGGAAGAGGGGTGGAGAAAGAGGTAAGGGGTGAAGAAAAAAGCAAGAGAGCTGCAGAAAGAAACAAAAGAAGTGAAGGAACAGAGGTGCAGAAATAGGCACAGGGTGCAGAAAGAAGCAAGAGAGGTGCAGAAAGAAACAAAAGAAGTACAGAAAGAAGGAACAGAGGTGCAGAAAGAGGAAAGAAGGGTGCAGAAAGAGGGATGAGGGGTGCAGAAAGAGGCACAGAGGGGTGCAGAAAGAAGCAAGAGAGGTGCATAAAGAAGCAACAGAGATGCAGAAAGGGGGAAGTGGGGTGGAGAAGAGGCAATAGGGATACAGAAAGAAACAAGAGCGGTGCAGGTAAAAACAAAAGAAGTGCAGAAAGATTCAACCGAGGTGCAGAAAGAGGCAAGATGGGTGCAGAAAGAGGCAAGAGAAGTGCAGAAAGAAGCAACAGAGATGTAGAAAGGGGGAAGATGGGTGGAGAAAGAGGCAAAAGGGTTGCAGAAAGAAGCAAGACAGTTGCAGAAAGAAACAAAAGAAGTGCAGAAAGAAGGAACAGAATTGCAGAAAGAGGCAAGAGGGGTGCAGAAAGAAGCAATAGAGGTACAGAAAGAAATGAGAGATGTGCCTAAAGAAGCAACAGAGATGCAGAAAGGGGGAAGTGGGGTGGAGAAGAGGCAATAGGGATACAGAAAGAAACAAGAGAGGTGCAGGTAGAAACAAAAGAAGTGCAGAAAGAAGCAACAGAGGTGCAGAAAGAGACAAGATGGGTACAGAAAGAAGCGAGAGATGTGCATAAAGAAGCAACAGAGATGCAGAAAGGGGGAAGATATGTGGAGAAAGAGGCAAGAGGGGTGCAGAAAGAAGCAAGACAGTTGAAGAAAGAAACAAAAGAAGTGCAGAAAGAAGGAACAGAGGTGCAGAAAGAGGCAAGAGGTGTGCAGGAAGAGGGAAGAGAGGTGCAGAAAGAAACAAAAGAAGTGCAGAAAGAAGGAACAGAATTGCAGAAAGAGGCAAGAGGGGTGCAGAAAGAGGCAAAAGGGGTGCAGAAAGAAGCAAGAGAGGTGCAGAAAGAAACAAAAGAAGTGCAGAAAGAAGGAACAGAGGTGCTGAAAGAGGAAAGAGGGGTGCAGAAATAGGGAAGAGGGGTGCAGAAAGAGGCACAGAGGGGTGCAGAAAGAAGCAAGAGAGGTGCATAAAGAAGCAACAGAGATGCAGGAAGTGGGGTGGAGAAGAGGCAATAGGGATATAGAAAGAAACAAGAGCAGTGCAGGTAGAAACAAAACAAGTGCAGAAAGATTCAACAGAGGTGCAGAAAGAGGCACGATGGGTGCAGAAAGAGGCAAGAGAAGTGCAGAAAGAAGCAACAGAGATGCAGAAAGGGGGAAGATGGGTGGAGAACGAGGCAAAAGGGGTGCAGAAAGAAGCAAGACAGTTGCAGAAAGAAACAAAAGAAGTGCAGAAAGAAGGAACAGAATTGCAGAAAGAGGCAAGAGGGGTGCAGAAAGAGGCAAAAGGGGTGCAGAAAGAAGCAAGAGAGGTGCAGAAAGAAACAAAAGAAGTGCAGAAAGAAGGAACAGAGATGCAGAAAGAGGAAAGAGGGGTGTAGAAAGAGGGAAGAGGGTTACAGAAAGAGGCACGGAGGGGCGCAGAAAGAAGCAAGAGAGGTGCAGAAAGAAGCGACAGAGATGCAGAAAGGGGGAAGTGGGGTGGAGAAGAGGCAATAGGGATACAGAAAGAAACAAGAGCGGTGCAGGTAGAAACAAAAGAAGTGCAGAAAGATTCAACCGAGGTGCAGAAAGAGGCAAGATGGGTGCAGAAAGAGGCAAGAGAAGTGCAGAAAGAAGCAACAGAGATGTAGAAAGGGGGAAGATGGGTGGAGAAAGAGGCAAAAGGTGTGCAGAAAGAAGCAAGACAGTTGCAGAAAGAAACAAAAGAAGTGCAGAAAGAAGGAACAGAATTGCAGAAAGAGGCAAGAGGGGTGCAGAAAGAGGGAAGAGGGGTACATAAAGAGGCACGAGGGGTGCAGAAAGAAGCAAGAGAGGTGCAGAAAGAAGCAAGAGACGTGCAGAAAGAAGCAACAGAGATGCAGAAAGGGGGAAGATGGGTGGGGAAAGAGGCAAGAGGGGTGCAGAAAGAAGCAAGACAGTTGCAGAAAGAAACAAACGAAGTGCAGAAAGAAGGAACAGAAGTGCAGAAAGAGGCAAAAGAGTTGAAGAAAGAGGGAAGAGGGGTGCAGAAAGAAGCACAAGGGGTGCAGAAAGAAGCAAGAGAGGTGCAGAAAGAACCAAGAGAAGTGCAGAAAGAAGCAACAGAGGTGCAGAAAGAGGGATGAGAGTGTAGAAAGAGGCAAGAGAAGTGCAGAAAGAAGCAACAGATATGCAAAAAGGGGGTACAGGGGTGGAGAAAGTGACAAGAGACGTGCAGAAAAAACTAAAGAAGTGCAGAAAGAAGGAACAGAGGTGCACAAACAGGCAAGAGTGGTGCAGAAAGAGGGAAGAGGGGTGCAGAAAGAAACACGAGTGGTATAGAAAGAAGCAAGAGAGCAGCAGAAAATGCAGAAAGAGGGAAGAGGGGTGCAGAAAGAGGCAAGGGGGTGCAGAAAGAAGCAAGAGAGGTGCAGAAAGAAACAAAATAAGTACAGAAAGAAGCAACAGAGATACAGAAAGAGGGAAGAGGAGTGCTGATAGAGGGAAGAGGGGTGGAGAAAAAGGGAAGGATTACAGAAAAAAGCAAGAGAGCTGCAGAAAGAAAGAAAATAGTAAAGGAACAGAGGTGCAGAAAGAGGCAAGAGGGGTGCAGAAAGATAGAAGAGGTGTGCAAAAAGAGGCAGGGAGGGGGGCAGAAAGAAGCAAGAGAGGTTCAGAGAGAACCAAGAGAAGTGCAGAAAGAAGCAACAGAGGTGAAGAAAAAGGGATAAGAGTGCAGAAAGAGGCAAGAGAAGTGCAGAAAAAAGCAACAGAGATGCAAAAAGGGGGCACAGGGGTGGAGAAAGTGACAAAAGACGTGCAGAAAAAAGCAAGAGAGGTGCAGAAAGAAACAAAAGAAGTACAGAAAGAAGGAACAGAAGTGCACAAAGAGGCAAGAGGGGTGCAGAAAGAGGAAAGAGTGGTGCAGAAAGAAGCACAAGTGGTGCAGAAAGAAGCAAGCCATCTGCAGAAAGAAACAAAAGAAGTGCAGAAACGAAGAACAGAGGAGCAGAAAGAGGCAAGAAGGGTGCAGGAAGAGGGGTGCAGAAAGAGGCTAGGGTGTGCAGAAAAAAGCAAGAGAGGTGCAGAAAGAAACAAAAGAAGTGCAGAAAGAAGGAACAGAGGTGCATAAAGAGGCAAGAGAAGTGCTGAAAGAGGGATGAGGGGTGGAGAAAGAGGCAAAGGGGTGCAGAAAAAAGCAAGAGAGGTTCAGAAAGAAGCAACAGAGGTGCAGAAAGTGGGAAGAGGGGTGCAGAAAGAGGCACAGAGGGGTACAGAAAGAAGCAAGAGAGGTGCAGAAAGAAGCAAGAGAAGTGCATAAAGAAGCAACAGAGATGCAGAAAGGGGGACGTGGGGTGGAGTAGAGGCAATAGGGATACAGAAAGAAACAAGAGAGGTGCATGTAGAAACAAAAGAAGTGCAGAAAGAAGCAACAGAGGTGCAGAAAGAAACAAAAGAAGTGCAGAAACAAAGAACAGAGGAGCAGAAAGAGGCAAGAGCGGTGCAGAAAGAGGGAAGAGGGGTGCAGAAGGGGGTACAGAAAGAAGCAAGAGAGGTGCAGAAAGAAACAAAAGAAGTGCAGAAAGAAGGAACAGAGGTGCAGAAAGAGGCAAGACGGGTGCAAAAAGGGGGGAGAGCGGTGCATAAAGAGGGACGAGGGGTGCAGAAAGAAGCAAGAGAGGTGCTGAAGGAAACAAAACAAGTGCAGAAAGAAGGAACAGAGGTACAGAATGAGGCAAGAGGAGTGCAGAAAGAGGGAAGAGGGATGTGATAGAGGCACGAGGGGCGTAGAAAGAAGCAAGAGAGGTTCAGAAAGAAGCAACAGAGGTGCAGAAAGAAAGAACAGGGGTGCAGACAGAGGCAAAAGGGGTGCAGAAAGAGGGAAAAGGGGTGCAGAAAGAGGCACGGAGGGGTACAGAAAGAAGCAACAGAGGTGCAGAAAGAGGCGAGATGGGTGCAGAAAGAGGCAAGAGAAGTGCAGAAAGAAGCAACAGAGATGCAGAAAGGCAGAAGATGGGTGGAGAAAGAGGCAAGAGGGGTGCAGATAAAAGCAAGACAGTTGCAGAAAGAAGCAAAAGAAGTGCAGAAAGAAGGAACAGAAGTGCAGAAAGAGGCAAGAGGGTTGCGGAAAGAGGGAAGAGGGGTGCAGAAAGAGGCACAAGGGGAGCAGAAAGAAGCAAGAGTGGTGCAGAAAGAAGCAAGAGAAGTGCATAAAGAAGCAACAGAGGTGCAGAAAGAGGGATGAGAGTGGAGAAAGAGGCAAGAGAAGTGCAGAAAGAAGCAACAGAGATGCAAAAAGGGGGAACAGAGTTGGGTGGAGAAAGTGACAAGAGGGGTGCAGAAAAAAGCAAGAGAGGTGCAGAAAGAAACAAAAGAAGTGCAGAAAGAAGGAACAGAGGTGCATAAAGAAACAAGAGGGGTGCAGAAGGGGGAAGAGGGGTGCAGAAAAAGGCAAGGGGGTGCAGAAAGAAGCAAGAGAGGTACAGAAAGAAACAAAAGAAGTGCAGAAAGAAGGAACAGAGTTGCAAAAAGAGGCAAGAGGAGTGCTAATCGAGGGAAGAGGGGTGGAGAAAGAGGCATGGGGTTCAAAAAAAGCAAGCGAGATGCAGAAATAAACAAAAAAGTGAAGGAACAGAGGTGCAGAAAGAGGCAAGAGGGGTGCAGAAAGAGGGAAGATGGGTGGAAAAAGAGGGGTCAAGAAAGAAGCAAAAGAGTTGTAGAAGGAAAAAAATGAAGTGAAGAAACAGAGGTGCAGAAAGAGGCAAGAGGGTTGCAGAAAGACAGAAGTGGGGTGCAGAAAGAGGCAAAAGAGGTGCAGAAAGAAGCAAGAGAGGTGCGGCAAGAAACAAAAGAAGTGCAGAAAGAAAGAATAGAGGTGCATAAAGAGGCAAGAGGGGTACAGAAAGAAGGAAGAGGGGTGCAGAAAGAGGCACGAGGGGTGCAGAAAGATTCAAGACAGTTGCAGAAAGAAACAAAAGAAGTGCAGAAAGAAGGAACAGAGGTGCAGAAAGAGGCAAGAGGGGTGCAAGAAGAGGGAAGAGGGGTGCAGAAAGAGTCACAGGGGGTGCAGAAAGAAGCAAGAAAGGTGCAGAAAGAACCAAGAGAAGTGCAGAAAGAAGCAACAGAAGTGAAGAAAGAGGGATGAGAGTGGAGAAAGAGGCAAGAGAAGTGCAGAAAGAAGCAATAGGGATGCAAATAGGGGGAACAGGAGTGGAGAAAGTGACAAGAGGGGTGCAGAAAAAAGCGAGAGGTGCAGAAAGAAATGAAAGAAGTGCAGAAAGAAGGAACAGAGGTGCACAAAGAGGCAAGAGGGATGCAGAAAGAGGGAAGAGGGGTGCAGAAAGAAGCACGAGTGGTGCAGAAAAAAGCAAGAGAGCTGCAGAAAGAAAGAAAAGAAGTGCAGAAACAAAGAACAGAGGAGCAGAAAGAGGCAAGAGGGGTGCAGAAAGAGGGAAGAGGAGCACAGAAATAGGCAAAGGCATGCAGAAAGAAGCATGAGAGGTGCAGAAATAAACAAAAGAAGTGCAGAAAGAAGGAACAGAGGTGCAGAAAGAGGCAAAAGAAGTGCTGAAAGAGGGAAGAAGGGTGGAGAAAGAGGCAAAGGGGTGCGGAAAAAAGCAAGAGAGCTGCAGAAAGAAACAAAAGAAGTGCAGAAAGAAGGAACAGATGTGCAGAAAGAGGCAAGAGTGGTGCAGAAAGGGGGGTGAGCAGTGCATAAAGAGGGACGAGGGGTGCAGAAAGAAGCTAGAGAGGTTCAGAAAGAAGCAACAGGTGCAGAAAGAAGGAACAGGGGTGCAGAAAGAGGCAAGTGGGGTACAGAAAGAGGGAAGAGTGGTGCAGAAAGAGGCACGTAGGGGTGCAGAAAGTAGCAAGAGAGGTGCAGAAAGAAGTAACAGAGATGCAAAAAGAGGGAACACGGGCGGAGAAAGTGACAAGAGGGGTGCAGAAAAAAGCAAGAGAGGCAGAAAGAAACAAAAGAAGTGCAGAAAGAAGGAACAGAAGTGCACAAAGAGGCAAGAGGTGTGCAGAAAGAGGGAAGAGAGGTGCAGAAAGAAGCACGAGTGGTGCAGAAAAAAGCAAGAGCGCTACAGAAAGAAACAAAAGAAGTGCAGAAACAAAAAACAGAGGAGCAGAAATAGGCAAGAGGGGTGCAGAAAGAGGGAAGAGGGGTGCATAAAGAGGCAAGGGGTGCAGAAAGAAGCAAGAGAGGTGCATAAAAAAACAAAAGAAGTCCAGAAAGAAGGAACAGAGGTGCAGAAAGAGGCAAGAGAAGGGCTGAAAGAGGAAGAGGGGTAGAGAGAGAGGCAAAGGGGTACAGAAAAAAGCAAGAGAGCTGCAGAAAGAAACAAAAGAAGTGCAGGAAGAAGGAACAGAGGTGCAGAAAGAGGCAAAAGGGCTGCAGAAAGAGGGAAAATGGGTGCAGAAAGAAGCAACGGGGTACAGAAAGAAGCAAGAGAGGTGCAGAAAAAAACAAAAGAAGTCCAGAAAGAAGGAACAGAGGTGCAGAAAGAGGCAAGAGAAGGGCTGAAAGAGGAAGAGGGGTAGAGAGAGAGGCAAAGGGGTGCAGAAAAAAGCAAGAGAGCTGCAGAAAGAAACAAAAGAAGTGCAGAAAGAAGGAACAGAGGTGCAGAAAGAGGAAAGAGGGGTGCAGAAACGGGGAAAGCGGTGCATAAAGAGGTATGAGGGGTGCAGACAGAAGCAAGAGAGGTGCAGAAGGAAACAAAACAAGCGCAGAAAGAAGGAACAGAGGTACAGAATGAGGCAAGAGGAGTGCAGAAAGAGGGAAGAGGGATGTGAAAGAGGCACGAGGGGTGCAGAAAGAAGCAAGAGAGGTTCAGAAAGAAGTAACAGAGGTGCAGAAAGAAGGAACAGGGGTGCAGAAAGAGGCAAGAGGGGTGCAGAAAGAGGGAAGAGGGGTGCAGAAAGAGGCATGGAGGGGTACAGAAAGAAGCAAGAGAGGTGCAGAAAGAAGCAAGAGAAGTGCATATAGAAGCAACAGAGATGTAGAAAGGGGGAAGTGGGGTGGAGAAGAGGCAATAGGGATACAGAAAGAAACATGAGAGGTGCATGCAGAAACAAAAGAAGTGCAGAAAGAAGCAACAGAGGTGCAGAAAGAGGCGAGATGGGTGCAGAAAGAGGCAAGAGAAGTGCAGAAAGAAGCAACAGAGATGCAGAAAGGGGGACGATGGGTGGAGAAAGAGGCAAGAGGGGTGCAGAAAGAAGCAAGACAGTTGCAGAAAGAAGCAAAAGAAGTGCAGAAAGAAGCAATAGAGGTGCAGAAAGAAGCAAGAGAAGTGCATAAAGAAGCAACAGAGATGCAGAAAGGGGGATGATGGGTGGAGAAAGAGGCAAGAGGGGTGCAGAAAGAAGCAAGACAGTTGCAGAAAGAAACAAAAGAAGTGCAGAAAGAAGGAACAGAAGTGCAGAATGAGGCAAAAGGCGTGCAGAAAGAGGGAAGAGGGGTGCAGAAAGAGGCACGAGTGGTGCAGAAAGAAGCAAGAGAGGTGCAGAAAGAACCAAGAGAAGTGCAAAAAGAAACAACAGAGGTGCAGAAAGAGGGATGAGAGTGGCGAAAGAGGCAAGAGTAGTGCAGAAAGAAGCAACAGAGATGCAAAAAGGGGGAACAGGGGTGGAGAAAGCAAGAGAGGTGTAGAAAGAAACAAAAGAAGTTCAGAAAGAAGGAACAGAGGTGCAGAAAGAGGCAAGAGGGGTGCAGAAGGGGGAAGAGGGGTGCAGAAAGAGGCAAGCGGGTGCAGAAAGAAGCAAGAGAGGTGCAGAAAGAAACAAAAGAAATGCAGAAAGAAGGAACAGAGGTGCAGAAATAGTCAAGAGGGGTGCAGGAAGAGTCACAAGGGGTGCAGAAATAAGCAAGAGAGGTGCAGAAAGAACCAAGAGAAGTGCAGAAAGAAGCAACAGAGGTGAAGAAAGAGGGATGAGAGTGGAGAAAGAAGCAAGATAAGTGCAGAAAATAGCAACAGAGATGCAAAAAGGGAGAACAGGGGTGGAGAAAGTGACAAGAGGGGTGCAGAAAAAAGCAAGAGAGGTGCAGAAAGAAATGAAAGAAGTGCAGAAAGAAGGAACAGAGGTGCACAAAGAGGCAAGAGGGGTGCAGAAAGAGGGAAGACGGGTGCAGACAGGAGCACGAGTGGTGCAGAAAAAAGCAAGAGAGCTGCAGAAAGAAACAAAAGAAGTGCAGAAGCAAAGAACAGAGGAGCAGAGAGGCAAGAGGGGTGCAGAAAGAGGGAAGAGAGGTACAGAAAGAGGCAAGGGGGTGCAGAAAGAAGCAAGAGAGGTGCAGAAAAAAACAAAAAAAGTACAGAAAGAAGGAACAGAGGTGCAAAAGAGGCAAGAGAAGTGCTGAAAGAGGGAAGAGGGGTGGAGAAAGAGGCAAAGGGGTGCGGAAAAAAGCAAGAGAGCTGCAGAAAGAAACAAAAGAAGTGAAGGAACAGAGGAGCAGAAAGAGGCAAGAGGGGTGCAGAAAGATGGAAGAGGGGTGCAGAAAGAGGCAAGGGGGTGCAGAAAGAAGCGAGAGGTGCAGAAAGAAACAAAAGAAGTGCAAAAAGAAGGAACAGAGCTGCAAAAAGAGGCAAGAGGAGTGCTGATAGGGGGAAGAGGGGTGGAGAAAGAGGCAAGGGGTGCAGAAAAAAGCAAGCGAGCTGCAGAAATAAACAAAAAAAGTGAAGGAACAGAGGAGCAGAAAGAGGCAAGAGGGGTGCAGAAAGATGGAAGAGGGGTGCAGAAAGAGGCAAAAGGGATACAGAAAGAAGCAAGAGAGGTGCAGAAAGATACAAAAGAAGTGCAGAAAGAAGGAACAGAGTTGCAAAAAGAGGCAAGAGGAGTGCTGATAGAGGGAAGAGGGGTGGAGAAAGAGGCAAGGGGTGCAAAAAAAAGGAAGCGAGCTGCAGAAATAAACAAAAAAGTGAAGGAACAGAGGTGCAGAAAGAGGCAAGAGGGGTGCAGAAAGAGGGAAGAGGGGTGGAGAAAGAGGCAAGAGGGGTCAAGAAAGAAGCAAGAGAGGTGCAGAGGGAAACAAATGAAGTAAAGAAACAGAGGTGCAGAAAGAAGCAAGAGGGTTGCAGAAAGACAGAAGAGGGGTGCAGAAAGAGGCAAAAGAGGTGCAGAAAAAAGCAAGGGAGGTGCAGAAAGAAACAAAAGAAGTGCAGAAAGAAAGAACAGAGGTGCAGAAAGAGACAAGAGGGGTACAGAAAGAGGGAAGAGGGGTGCAGAAAGAGGCACGAGGGGTACAGAAAGAAGCAAGAGAGGTGCAGAAAGAAGCAAGAGATGTGCATAAAGAAGCAACGAGATGCAGAAAGGGGGAAGATGGGTGGAGAAAGAGGCAAGAGGGGTGCAGAAAGATTCAAGACAGTTGCAGAAAGAAACAAAAGAAGTGCAGAAAGAAGGAACAGAGATGCAGAAAGATGCAAGAGGGGTGCAGGAAGAGGGAAGAGGGGTGCAGAAAGAGTCACAAGGGGTGCAGAAAGGAGCAAGAGAGGTTCAGAAAGAACCAAATAGAAGTGCAGAAAGAAGCAACAGAGGTGAAGAAAGAGGGATGAGAGTGGAGAAAGAGGCAAGAGAAGTGCAGAAAGAAGCATTAGAGATGCAAAAAGGGGGAACAGGGGTGAAGAAAGTGACAAGAGGGATGCAGAAAAAAGCAAGAGAAGTTCAGAAAGAAACGAAAGAAGTGCAGAAAGAAGGGACAGAGGTGCACAAAGAGGCAAGAGGGGTGCAGAAAGAGGGAGAGGGGTGCAGAAAGAAGTACAAGTGGTGCAGAAAAAAGCAAGAGAGCTGCAGAAAGTAACAAAAGAAGTGCAGAAACAAAGAACAGAGGAGCAGAAAGAGGCAGGAGGGGTGCAGAAAGAGGGAAGAGGGGTACAGAAAGAGGCAAGGGGGTGCAGAAAGAAGCAAGAGATGTGCAGAAAGTAACAAAAGAAGGGCAGAAAGTAGGAACAGAGGTGCAGAGAGACAACAGGGCTGCAGAAAGAGGGAAAAGGGGTGCAGAAAGAGGCAAGGGGGTGCAGAAAGAAGCAAGAGAGGTGCAGAAAAAACAAAATAAGTGCAGAAAGAAGGAACAGAGGTGCAGAAAGAGGCAGGAGGGGTGCAGAAAGAGGGAAGAGGGGTACAGAAAGAGGCAAGGGGGTGCAGAAAGAAGCAAGAGATGTGCAGAAAGTAACAAAAGAAGGGCAGAAAGTAGGAACAGAGGTGCAGAGAGACAACAGGGCTGCAGAAAGAGGGAAAAGGGGTGCAGAAAGAGGCAAGGGGGTGCAGAAAGAAGCAAGAGAGCTGCAGAAAGAAACAAAGGAAGTGCAGAAAGAAGGAACAGAGGTGCAGGGAGAGGCAAGAGGGGTGCAGAAAGGCGGGAGAGCTGTGCATAAAGATGGACGAGGGGTGCAGAAAGAAGCTAGAGAGGTGCAGAAGGAAACAAAACAAGTGCAGAAAGAAAGAACAGAGGTACATAATGAGGCAAGAGGAGTGCAGAAAGAGGGAAGAGGGATGTCAAAGAGGCACGAGGGGTACAGAAAGAAGCAAGAGATGTTCAGAAAGAAGCAACAGGTGCAGAAAGAAGGAACAGGGGTGCAGAAAGAGGCAAGTGGGGTGCTGAAAGAGGGAAGAGGGGTGCAGAAAGAGGCACGAAGGGGTACAGAAAGAAGCAAGAGAGGTGCAGAAAGAAGCAAGAGAAGTGCATAAAGATGCAACAGAGATGCAGAAAGGGGGATATGGGGTGGAGAAGAGGCAATAGGGATACAGATGAAGCAAGACAGTTGCAGAAAGAAGCAAAAGAAGTGCAGAAAGATGGAACAGAAGTGCAGAAAGAGGCAAGAGGGGTGCCGAAAGAGGGAAGAGGGGTGCAGAAAGAGGCACCAGGGGTGCAGAGAGAAGCAAGAGAGGTGCAGAAAGAAAAAAGAGAAGTGCAGAAAGAAGCAACAGAGATGCAGAAAGGGGGATGATGGGTGGAGAAAGAGGCAAGAGGGGTGCAGAAAGAAGCAAGACAGTTGCAGAAAGAAACAAAAGAAGTGCAGAAAGAAGGAACAGAAGTGCAGAAAGAGGCAAGAGGGGTACAGAAAACAGGAAGAGGGGTGCAGAAAGAAGCATGAGGGGTGCAGAAAGAACCAAGAGAAGTGCAGAAAGGAACAACAGAGGTGCAGAAAGAGGGAACAGAAGTGCAGAAAGAGGCAAGAGGGGTGCAGAAAGAGGGAAGAGGGGTGCAGAAAGAGGCATGAGGGGTGCAGAGAGAAGCAAGAGAGTTGCATAAAGAAGGAAGAGAAGTGCATAAAGAAGCAACAGAGATGCAGAAAGGGGGATGATGAGTGGAGAAAGAGGCAAGAGGGGTGCAGAAAGAAGCAAGACAGTTGCAGAAAGAAACAAAAGAAGTGCAGAAAGAAGGAACAGAGGTGCAGAAAGAGGCAAGAGGGGTGCAGAAGGGGGAAGAGGGGTACAGAAAGAGGCAATGAGGTGCAGAAAGAAGCAAGAGAGGTGCAGAAAGAAACAAAAGAAGTGCAGAAAGAAGGAACAGAGTTGCAAAAAGAGGCAAGAGGAGTGCTGATAGAGGGAAGAGGGGTGGAGAAAGAGGCAAGGGGTGTAGAAAAAATGCAAGCAAGCTGCAGAAATAATCAAAAAAGTAAAGGAACAGAGGTGCAGAAAGAGGCAAGAGGGGTGCAGAAAGACGGAAGAGGGGTGCAGAAAGAGGCAAAAGGGATGCAGAAAGAAGCAAGAGAGGTGCAGAAAGAAACAAAAGAAGTGCAGCTAGAAGGAACAGCAGTGCAGAAAGAGGCAAGAGGGTTGCAGAAAGAGGGAAGAGGGGTGCAGAAAGAGGTACGAGGAGTGCAGAAAGAAGCAAGAGAGGTGCAGAAAGAAGCAAGAGAAGTGCATAAAGAAGCAACAGAGATGCAGAAAGGGGGAAGTGGGGTGGAGAAGAGGCAATAGGGATACAGAAAGAAACAAGAGAGGTGCAGAAGTGCAGAAAGAAGCAACAGAGGTGCAGAAAGAGGCAAGATTGGTGCAGAAAGGCAAGAGAAGTGCAGAAAGAAGCGACAGAGATGCAGAAAGGGGGAAGATGGGTGGAGAAAGAGACAAGAGGGGTGCAGAAAGAAGCAAGACAGTTGCAGGAAGAAACAAAAGAAGTGCAGAAAGAAGGAACAGAAGTGTAGAAAGAGGCAAGAGGGGTGCAGAAAGAGGGAAGAGGGGTGCAGAAAGAGGCACAAGGGGTGCAGAAAGAAGCAAGAGAGGTATAGCAAGAAGCACGAGAAGTGCATAAAGAAGCAACAGAGATGCAGAAATGGGGAAGATGGGTGGAGAAAGAGGCAAGAGGGGTGCAGAAAGAAGCAAGACAGTTGCAGAAAGAAACAAAGGGGGAAGATGGGTGGAGATGGGTGGAGAAAGAAACAAAAGAAGTGCAGAAAGAAGGACAGAGATGCAGAAAGAAGCAAGAGTGGTGCAGAAAGAGAGAAGAGGTGTACAGAAAGAGGCAAAGGGGTGCAGAAAGAAGCAAGAGAGGTGCAGAAAGAAACAAAAGAAGTGCAGAAAGAAGGAACAGTGGTGCAGAAAGAGGCAAGAGGAGTGCTGAAAGAGGGAAGAGGGGTGGACGAAGAGGCAAGGGGGTGCAGAAAAAAGCAAGAGAGCTGCAGAAAGAAACAAAAGAAGTGCCGAAAGAAGGAACAGAGGTGCAGAAAGAGGCAAGAGTGGTGCAGAAAGACAGAAAAGGGAAGTGAAAGAGGCACGAGGGGTGCAGAAAGAAGTAAGAGGCGTGCAGAAATAAGCAAGAGAAGTGCATAGAGAAGCAACAGAGATGCAGAAAGGGGGAAGTGGGGTGGAGAAAGAGGCAAGAGGGATACAGAAAGAAACAAGAGAGGTGCAGAAAGAAACAAAAGATGTACAGAAAGAAGCAACAGATGTGAGGAAAGAGGCAAGGTGGGTGCAGAAAGAGGCAAAAGGGATGCAGAAAGGAGCAAGAGAGGTGTAGAAAGAAACAAAAGAAGTGCAGAAAGAAGGAACAGAGGTGCAGAAAGAGGCAAGAGGGGTGCAGAAAGAGGGAAGAGGGGTGCAGAAAGAGGCACGAGGGGTGCAGAAAGAAGCAAGAGAGGTACAGAAAGAACAGAGAGAAGTAAAGAAAGAACTGCGGTGCAGAAAGGGGGAACAGGGGTGGATAAAGAGCAAAGGGGGTGCAGAAAGAAGCAAGATAGGTGTAGAAAGAAACAAAAGAAGTGCAGAAAGAAGGAACAGAGGTGCAGAAAGAGGCAAGAGGGGTGCAGAAATAGGGAAGAGGCATGCAGAAAGAAGCACGAGTGGTGCAGAAAGAAGCAAGAGAGCTGCAGAAAGAAACAAAAGAAGTGCAGAAAGAAGGAACAGAGATGCAGAAAGAAGCAAGAGGGGTGCAGAAAGAGAGAAGAGGTGTACAGAAAGAGGCAAGGGGTGCAGAAAGAAGCAAGAGAGGTGCAGAAAGAAACAAAAGAAGTGCAGAAAGAAGGAACAGTGGTTCAGAAAGAGGCAAGAGGAGTGCTGAAATAGGGAAGAGGGGTGGACGAAGAGGCAAGGGGGTGCAGAAAAAAGCAAGAGAGCTGCAGAAAGAAACAAAAGAAGTGCAGAGAGAAGGAACAGAGATGCGGCAAGAGTGGTGCAGAAAGACAGAAAAGGGATGTGAAAGAGGCACGAGGGTGCAGAAAGAAGCAAGAGAGGTGCAGAAGGAAGCAACAGAGGTGCAGAAAGAGGGAACAGAGGTTGAGAAAGAGACAAGAGAAGTGCAGAAAGAAGCACCAGATGCAGAAAGGTGTAAGAGGGGTGGAGAAAGAGGCAAGAGGGGTGCAGAAAGAAGAGAGGTGCAGAAAGAAACAAAAGAGATGCAGAAAGAAGGAACAGAGGTACAGAGGGAGGAAAGAGGGGTGCAGAATGAGGGAAAAGGGGTGCAGAAAGAAGCTCGAGGGGTGCAGAAAGAAGCAAGAGAAGTGCAAAAAGAAGCAACAGAGGTGCAGAAAGAGGGAAGAGGGGTGCAGAAAGAGGCAAGTGGAGTGCAGAAAGAAGCAACAGAGATGGAGAAAGGGGGAAGAGGGGTGCAGAAAGAGGCAAGAGGGGTGCAGAAAGAAGCAAGAGAGGTGCGGAAAGAAACAAAAGAAGTGCAGAAAGTGGCAGGAGTTGTGCAGAAAGAGTTAAGAGGGGTACAGAAAGAGGCAAGGGAGGTGCAGAAAGAGGGAATAAGTGTGCAGAAAGAGGCAAGAGGGCTGCAGAAAGAAGCAAGTGAGGTACAGAAAGAAGCAACAGAGGTGCAGAAAGAGGCAAGAGAGGTGCAGAAAGTAGAAGAGAGGTGCAGAAAGAGGCAAGAGAAGTGCAGAAAAAGAAATACATGTGCAGAAAGAAACAACAGAAATGCAGAAAGAGGCAAGAGAGGCGCAGAAAGAAGCAAGAGTTGTTTGTACACCATTAGTACCAATTTAACACCCACATTTAGCAATAAGTAGCAGGTGACCATTCTAGGTTTGCAAAGGGCCTTCCACCATGCTGTAACACTTGTCGCTGCATTTTTGGTAACGTTTGAGTTGTTTGAGCTAGAAACAAGTCTGTTTTGGTTCAAATCTGCAGATTAGGCAGCAGATGAGGGATTATGTGGCTAATGCGGTAAATGTATAACTGTGCGAAAGTCAGTGCAGTCAAACAGTCGCATAATTCCAGTGGCCCTGTTCATACCTCTGACTAGGTCCAGAAGTGCTCCTCAGTAGTTCCTTCTTTTTTTGTCTCATTGAGTTCATAGTTTAGCTTCTATGGAAAGGAGGAAGACTAAACCTGAGGCTACCACTCCACAACACAGACTACCATACCTCATATTTACTCTCCATAACACATAATCCCACTCTACATAATTCCTATACACTAAATACCACATACTTTCTATGCACATCATTTCAATGATCAACATACCACATAAATCCACTACACACAACGTACATCCACTCCACTCCAAAAAACATTAGTAAAAAAAGTTTACATTGACAATGCCAATAGCCCTAACTTTCGCAAATGCGAGACCTATTACATTGCAAATGCTTCTTTAACTAGTAGTCACATTTGCAAAGTGGTGGAGAAAGGGTGCTGGGCCTCCGACCAGCGCTCAGGAATTCCACTGCGTAGGACTCACAGGAGGTACCAGGAGGGCTTCTTGGTCCCCAAAGTCCCTCAGGAGGAAAGTGGACTTCATCCCCCAACCCGTAGTGTGCCAGGAGGCGTGCTTGCAGAGTGGTGGAGAAAGGGGGGTGTGGCCTCCGAAGACCTCTTAGCAATCCCACTGTGTGGGACTTACTGGAGGTAACAGGAGGGGTAGTTGGCCCCCAAGGACATCTTTGGGTGCCAACTACCCCTCCTATTACCTCCAGTAAAACCCACACAGCAGGATTGCTAAGTTCTCAAAGCAGGCCACGCCCCCTTTGCCCACCAGTCTGCAAACGTGCTCCCCGATGCTCTCTTGGATGGGGATTAAAGTCCCCATAGCTTGTGGGGGTCCTTAGGGGCCAACTAGCCTACCTGTTACCTTCAGTAAGCCCCAGATAGTGGGATTGCTGAGAGGTGGGCACAGGCCACGCCCCCTTTCTCCAACACTCTGCATACGTGCCTCCTGGCATGCTCTTGGTTGGGTGATGAAGTCCCCTTGCCTCCTAAGGGTTCCTAGGGGCCAACAAGCCCTCCTGTTACCTCTAGTAAGCCCCACAGCTGGATTGCTGAGAGTGGTGCAAAGCCATGCCCCCTTTTTACACCACTCTGCAAACATGCCTCCTGGCTCACTGCTGCTCAGGGAATGAAGTCCACTTCAGTCCTGAGGTCCTCAGGACACAAAAGCAGCTCATCGCCCCACCAGCAGTGCAGAGTGGTGTAAAAAGGGGCGTGGCATCCTACCACCTCTCAGCAATCCCACTGTGTGGGGTTTACTGGAGGTACCTGGTGGCCTAAATGGCCCCTAAGGACCCTCATCAGTGAAGGGGACTTCATCCCCCATCCCAGAGCATGCCATGAGGCGTGCTTGCAGAGTGGTGCAGGGGGGGGCGGGGCCTCACGCAAGTTGCCGGTTTCATTTTTTTCTTCCTTCTTTTAGGAAGAGGGGCTGTGTGGCCCCCCTTCCCTTAATATTTTTTGGGCCCTGTGGACCCCATCCCCCAGGGCCTGACCTGCTTAAAAAAAAAAATTAAACAGGAAGGGGGCCGCGTGGCCCCCCTCACGAGGCCAATTTCGGCCCTGGGGATCCCATCCCCGTGTCATGGCCACATATATATATATTTTTAAATCATTTATTGGCCCCGGGGACCCCATCCCCCGGGACATTGCCTCGTTTTTTTTTTTTTAAATTATTTATATGGGAGGAGGCCGCGTGGCCTCCTTCCCCTGGGACACTTTTGGCCCCGGGGACCCCATCCCCCGGGGCCTGGCCTCAATGTTGGGGACCACGGGGGCCCCAATGCCCCCACGGTCCCTGCTGGCTCCCCGCTTCCTGCGGGAGCCGGCATTGCTTTTGGGCAAAGGGAGCTGCTAACATGCAGCTCCCTTTGCCCAAAAGCAATTCTGCTTTGCTTCGTGGAAGCGAGAGCAGGTTTCCTGCTCTCGCTTCCACGAAGCAAAGCAGTGTTTGCTATGACAGGGCGGAAGCCGTGCTCCCGTCCTGCCATAGCAAACTGCAATGTCCCGGGGGTGGGTACCCCGGGACATTGCTGGAGTCGGCCTGGGGGGTGGCGGTCCCCAGGGCCAAGGAGGGCTTCTGGAGGGGTGCCGCGTGGCCCCCCTCCCATCATGACTGAAGCCCCGGGGAGGTGGTGGTCCCCGGGGCTGGGGGTCCACAACGGACCCCCACCCTCAATTTAAAATTGCCCCGGGGAGGTGGTGGTCCCCGGGGGGGTGTGGAGGGGCAGGAGCCCCCCCACACCGTTTTAAATTTAAACAAAGCCCTGGGGAGGTGGCGGTCCCCGGGGCAGTGTGGGGAGGAAGGAGCCCCCCATGCATTTTTTAATCAAAGCCCTGGGGAGGTGGCAGTCCCCAGGACTTGGGGGGGCCCACGAGGCCCCCGCCCATGATTAAAATAATGCCCCAGGGAGGTGGCGGTCCCCGGGGCAGTGTGGGGGGGGGCAGGAGCCCCCCCACACATTTTTTATTTAAAGCCCTGGGGAAGTGGCAGTTCCCGGGGCTTGGGGGGCCCTGCAAGTTCCCCCCACCCATAATTAAAATAATGCCCCGGGGAGGTGGCGGTCCCTGGGGCTGAGGGGGGCCGCATGCCCCCGCATATTATTAACCAGGCCCCGGGAAGGTGGCAGTCCCTGGGGCTGCTGGGGTGCCAGCGGGCCCCCACATAATAATTAAGTATTGCCCCTGGGACCTGGCCCACCCGGGGGCTTCAAGAAAATGAAGGGTGGAAGACCGCACTTCGATTTTTTTTACAATTTTGGCCGGATTCGCGGATCCTACGCAAATCCCGCTGAATTTCTTTTAAAAAATGCTTTTTTTGACCCTGGTGGACCCCCTGAGCAGGCCTAGGGGGTCAGGGTGTTTTTACCCTGCCCCCTTTTCTTTTGTTCAACCTTTTTTCATGTGACTCGGTTCAACCGAATCACAAGATGGCTGCCAACACTTCTTGGTTTAGAGTGTTGGCAGCCAATCAGAGTGAAACTCGTGTTCCGGAGGGTTCACGGATTCACTGCGGTCACCAGATATTGATATTTTTCTATTTTTGAATTTCTTAGGAACTACTGAACGGATTTACACCATTTAAAAAAAAGAACACTTTCTGAAGCAAGAGCTACCTTTTTGCCAAATTTGGTGTAATTCCGTTCAGCATTTCGAACTGTAAATTTGGCTAAAGATTCCTATGGAAATTAACATGGAAAAAACGTGTTTTGGGGCCCCCTTTTTTCTTGGCCCCCGCTTGACAAATCACCCGGAAACTTTCAAGACAGGAGCTGACCGGCACGGGCCATTCGTTTTGAAAATTTCACAAAGATTCGTCAAACGGCGCCAAAGATATTGGCAAAAGAAAAAGCTTTTTTCTTATGGAAACTAGGTCCTAACTATAACGACCTACCTATATGAATATATGAATGTAGAAAACGCTAATAAAAAAAGACACTTGTAGCCTCCCATTATAATGTTTTTGAAAATCCACATCCCACTGTGACTACGTAGGAACAAAGGAAGCGGCTGTCATGAATGCTCTGCCTTGCCATTGTCTGACTCTCAAGAAAACCTTTAGGAATCTGAAAATCACCAAAACCACAAAACATCCGCATTGGAAAAGATCATGTCAATATTAGAAGTTGGTACTTAGGATACTTCTGCAAGAGCTACAAGGATTTTGCAGAGCAATTCCTAATATGGCCACAACTACCTGAAGTCAAAAATGTGGTCTAGTTGTCAGGCTGTGAGACTGTGTCTCTCGTTAATGTACATGCGAGAGTATTGCGCTGCACACTTCATCTGATTTCTGAGGCAGTGAAGCAGTGTCTCTTCATCGAGCTTCCTCAGAGAGTAATTATGGTACAAATTTTGGTCAGAGAATTAGTGTTAGAAAATGGTACAAGTGTAAACTGCAGCTACGAAGGAGCTCAAGGTTAAAAAGAGATTAGTGTTTCAGAGCATATTTATTTTATTTTATTTTATTTTTGTGTTTTATAGAGCGCGAACTTGACCCGTTAGGGTATCTGAGCGCTTTACAGGAATCATACAGTTGTACAAAGGTTACGAGTTACAGATATATAACGAATGGGAGGGGGTGGGGGTGCTGGATACATAAGGGGTACCGACACATATGTACAGTTTTCCTTTACAATTTCTCAAGAACAATGACCCAGGTTTCTTGGTGGGTCGACTAGGTGATCCGAAGGGAGGCAGTAGTTGGTAGGTAATCAGGGGCTCTGTGGTGGATAGAGGCAGAGTTTAAATGAGGAATTTACCCATAAGGAAGGTTTTGGCATCATTTTTGAAGCGTGCCAGAGAAGGGATCCTTCTAATGGCGGGTGGGAGGGAGTTCCATATTCTTGGTGCGACCCCGGAGAAAGCCCGATTGTAAGTTTTTTTTTTCCGGAAACGTGCAGGTTGGAGCAAGATGTCTCTGGCGGACTGGGAGTTTCAGATTCCTCCGGATATCACAAGTTTCTGTGCAAGATATGCAGGGGAGCTTGCGTATAGAGCCTTGTGTGCATGCCTGTTTAAGCTGTATTCTGGCCTCGAGAGGAAGCCAGTTCAGAGCTTTCAGGTATGGAGAAATGTGGTCAAATTTCCTTGTGCCGGTAAGTAGTCTGGCGGCCGCATTGAGGCAGGCTTTTAAAGGAGCCAGGGAGATCTTGGGTAGACCCAAGAGGGTGGAACATCCATATTTCAGTCTAGAGATGACTAGTGCTTGGACAGCCATTTTTAGGTCGGGAGCGTCGAGGAAGGGTTTCAATTTCCTTAGGTAGTTCAAGTGGAACCTGGCTGATTTAGCCATCGAATTGATGTGGTCCCGCATGTTCAGGTTGCAGTCCACGGTGATTCCCAGGGATTTGGCCGAGTCCACGATGGTCGGTGGGCAGTTTAAGGCTGTGATAGCCTTAATCCATATCTGAATCTCAGGGTTGGTTTTTGTAGGGGAGATTAGGAGAAATTCTGTTTTCTTTGCGTTAAGTTTGAGTTGATTGGAGGCGAGCCAATGGACAGTCGATTTCAAGGCCTCATTCAGGGAAAGAATCTCCTCGAGAGATGAGGTTTTGATGTAGATCTGAGTGTCTTCAGCATACATATGGTAGGAGATATTCGCTGTGCGTAGAACATCGGCAAGCGGTTCCAGGTAAAGGTTAAAGAGGGTGGGGGACAGGGTTGATCCTTGAGGGACTCCAACCGTGACCGGAGAGGGAGCAGACAGGTTGCCGTTAATTAGGAATCTCTGTGATCGGTTTTGGAGGAAGGACCTAAACCATTCTAGAACAGAGCCGTCCAATCCCATCCTGAGTTTGAGCCGTTCGAGTAGTTTTTCATGGTTGACCGTGTCGAAGGCCGAGGATAGATCTAAGAGGATAAGTAAACAGGTTTTGCCTTGGTCAAGGGCTCGGAGGGCATCATCAACGATGTGGAGCATGGTGGTTTCAGTGCTATGTCCAGGTCTGAATCTGGATTGGAAGTCGTCGAGTAGGTGGAAGTTGTTGATGTGTTGACTTAGCTGCTGTTGCACACACTTCTCCAACACTTTGGCTAAGAGAGGGATGTTGGAGATAGGTCTGAAGTTGCCAGGGGAGGCTGGATCCAGCGACGGCTTTTTCAAAATGGGGAGGACTTGGCCGGCTTTCAGAGAGCTGGGAATCGAGCCCTGCCGGAGCGAGGGGTTGATTATTGCATTCCAGCTAGGAACAATGGATTGGGCGGTGGCAGCTAGGCAGTTGGAGGGGAGCGGGTCATTGAAATGGTTGTTAGGGTTTAAGGTAGATAGGATTTTAGAGACGGAGTCTTCGTCATAGAGATTAAAGTCGGTCCAGTGTGCTTGATTTTTAGGTGAAGCCAGTGAGGGCAGCGCGGAAGGAGGAGGCTGGTCAGGGAGGGGTTGAGAGTATGTGGCAGAGCTAAGTTCGTTCCCTAAGGCTGTGATTTTGTCAGCGAAAAAGAGAAATCCTCAGATGATATTAGCGACTTGGGTGTTTCTTTCGGTGTTTTGGCCAGCTTATTGGATTGGTATTTAACCAGTTCGAAGAGCTTGCCGGGTCTGTTCTTGGCGTTCCCCAATTCAGATCGGAAGAATTCTTTTTTTAAGTTGAGGATGTTTTTATTGTAGGCATTTCTAGCATGGCAGAGAAGTTTTAGATGAGCGGCAGAGGGGTGCTGTCTCCAGATTCTTTCAGATTGCCGGAGGGATCTCCTCTCGTTGTTGAGGGAACCGGTGAACCAGGGGTTTCTGTCTTTGACTTGGGTTCTTTTTAGTTTTAGTGGGGCTAGGTCATCCTATATATATATTTATATATATAGCAACCAATTCAACGCTCCTTCTGAGTCACCGGGGACCCGTGGAGAGTGGCACGTATGTCGGCGGAGCACACCGGCATTAATGTCCTTAGAAAATTCGTATAGTTGAACGCGCTCTCAGAAAGAAAGGACACTGTGTCGATAAATCCCGCTGTTTATTCATAACGCGTTTCGCCTGACAACAGGCTTGATCACGTGAAATGAAAGACCAATGTCGGCACTCTTAATGGAAAAAGTAATAAACATAGAAGAGGTACAATAGTGTCCAAGTTTGGCAGACATCTTGTGAAAGTGAAAAGATGCCACATAGTAAAGTTATTACTAGATACAGGCGCGTCGGCATTTCAAATGTGTGGCTGTCATGTATAACCAATATAATAATCAAATCCCCACAACATGTACAACGAACGTTTGTTAAATAAACATATTAATTGATGTTTTGCCCTGATTGTGTGCGTGCCCGTTAAATAAAACTGCACAAATATCTGCATTGCACATCGTAGACTGTAAATGCACAAATGACCTTTGTCGATCACTTCCTAGCATCCTATGTACACAATTTAGATTCCTACATCAGGGACACTAAGGACTTCATACAGAAGACCAACAATCTATGTTGGAAAGATGAATGCTGGCTTGGGTGCTTAGATGTTGAGAGCCTCTACATGAGCATCAGACACCAGGATGGTATAAATGCATGTAAATATTTCCTTCGTACAAGGAGTGCCAGTGTTCTACAGCATACACAAATGATCATTGAAATGATTGAAACATGTCTGAAGGAAAATATTTTCCTTTTTGAAAATACCCTCTACAGACAGATATAAGGGCCAGCCATGGGGACCTGCTTCGCCCCCAGCTATGCTAATCTCCCAGTGGGATGGTGGGAGGAGCCGGTCCTCTGGAACAGTGACCACAACAAATTTATTGATCGGATCAGTGTGTGGCTCAGATACATTGATGACGTTTTCTTAGTTTGGGAGGGAAACGAGGAGGATCTTAAATCATTTTTGGTGGTCATCAATGGCAATAACGTCAATCTGAGATTCACAATGAAATACAGCAGAGAATGCGTTGAGTTCCTAGACATTAGACTCACCCTTAAAGATGGCACCCTACAGACAGACGTCTTTAGGAAAAGCACTGCTGGAAATTCCATTCTCCATGCAGATAGTTGTCACCCACCCAGCTTTCGCTGGACTATACCCTATAGAGAGTTTTTAAGAGCCAAAAGAAACAGCAGCACAATTGACAGCTATGAGCAAACCAAACAGGAAATGACTGATTGTCTGAGTGTCAGAAAATATCCCCCAAAAAGTCTCTTAAAAGCAAGCGCGAGGGCAGATGAGAAATCTAGAGAGGACTTGTTACAAGTTCACCAGTCAGGCAAACAACTTACGCAGGATTCTAAAGAGTAGATGTACTATTCTAACACAAGATACTGTACTAAAGACAAGAATAGGAGAAACACCCAATATCACGATCAAAGAAATCTCTCCATAAGAAACATGTTGTTGCATAGCCATCTAAACAGTAAGAATCAGACATGGCTCCAACAAAGTCGAGGTTTCAAAAAATGTGGGCAAAGCAAGGCTTGCAAACATAGCATCAATGTTCAAGAGGCTACCTTAGATAGAGTAAAGAGAAAACATTGCATCACCAGATTGATCACTTGTAAAACTGACTCTGTCGTCTATGTTATTGTTTGCCCATGTGACAGATGGTACATAGGTTCTACGACATTCCCTGTACAAAAATGCATACTAGAACATTGGAGGGCAATCACAAACTCAAACATAAGTTACAAACCAGCACTATACTTCAGGGAGTACCATGATGGAGATTGGACAAAGGCCAGATACTTTGGTATCAATACGGTAGTGAGACATCTTAGTTGAGGCAACCGAATTTCTGCTTTACGCAGAATGGAATCTAGATATATATTACAAGCAGGCAGCCTTGCTCCACATGGTATGAACAATGATGAAGAGCTATACACACATCTTTAATACCTACTAGCTCCTTAAGGTTAATCTGTGTATTGTATGTTATTATGATTTAAAGTACCAGTATTATGATTTTGTTGGTTTATGTAAAATATGTCTCCTTTAATCCCCGAATTCAACACTACGAGATCTATCAATCTAGAGTTGGGTTTATTTACAGTGTCGCCTTTCTCCCCATTAATCAGTTTTCTGTTTTCATTATAGATTTAATGAAGGCAGACATGCAAATCATGCTGGCAGAACCTTTGGGAAGAGTAGAAGGCGATCCCCATGTGGAAACACCTTTAGACCCCCACTCTCAGTGGAACACAGTTATTCCAGAAATGGGTACTATACCCGTGAGTGAGAACAAGCACATGTAAACAATTGAGTACATCCAGTATGGACAATAGAAATGCTAAACCGATTGCGAAATTTTATAAGGTCTCAGTCAGTGCATATGAACTTTAGTTTGGAACGCAAAAGGAAGCGCAATTTAATTTGAGCAAAATTGCTTATGAAACTATTGTAGCTGTTTCCGTATTGTGGAATGTTATTTTGATAAAGTTATATCATTTGAATTGAGTAAGGAAAGGAGCTTTCCATATGTTAAGTATTTTGTTTATGTCTGTGAACTAACGTTGAGTATGTCGTGGTATAAAAAGAAGTAATGGAAAAAAAATGGGTTAAGTGAACAAGATCGCAAGATCGAAACGCGTCTGTTTCTATTTGTTGAATAAATACCCCATAAATGACAAACTACATTGGTGTGGCTGTTTCCTTGGATGCACATTCAAAGAGGATTTCATTGAAAAAAATATATATATATATATATATATATAAATATATGTGGCGATTGTGAACGAAATAAAGAAAACTTTGCACGCATATGTGGTGTCTGTGTCTTGCATCCTCTGCAAGGAAATTGACGCGACAGGATTCGAAGCTCATATATATACATATATATATTAGAATATTATAAGGAAAGAGACTTTTCAGTGTTAGTCATACAGTAATGTGTTGTTGTGTATTGTGATAGGTACACACCACGAAACTATCAACTCTAGACAATACAGTAAAATTGTGAAGTAGAAGCACCAGGCATCTGAGGCAGTCTCTCTTGTCATCCACTTCCCCTTCCCCCCCATGCTGGTGTATGTGGCAGATGTTCATAGTCTGTGGCATGTAGTGATGGTAAGGATTGAGGGGTTATCTTCTGCTCCTGTGAAAATTGCTTTCCAGGTATAACTGACAGACTGAAGTGCCCAAAAATAGGACATTAGATTTCTACCAGAGCAGAATGGCTAAGAGAATAGATGTAAAAGCTCTTGCAATTATTTTGGAAAGTATGCAAATCAATTAACAATATCATAGAACAGAATAAAGCATTGTGGGATAAGATAAGAAAATCTAATCAGGAATCAATACAGATCAGGCAAAAGATGGATGAGTTAGATGCAGGAACAGCCTCTGGCCCTAGAGAAGGGGGATCTCAGAATATTCCAATCACTTCACAGGCGTTAGAATTTCCTACACAATTGATTCATGTGATTTCTCCAATAATTCCCTTAGCACCCCAGAACGATTCAGAGGAGATCGACAGAAAGTGCACATTTTTCTACCTCAATGTTCCTTGCATTTCTTGTGTAGACCGGTTATTTTTTAGAAGACCTATCCAAGGTGGCATTCGTGTTGTCTTATCTGAGCGGAGATGCACCGGCATGGTCTGTGCCATTAGTTACAAGAAATTATGCAATTTTATACAATTTCAATGAATTAAATTAGAGTTTTTGCTAATTTTTGACTGGTGAACTGCTACTCAGTCCACAGACAATGAACTGCTAAAATGAAAGCAAGGCAATTAGAGATTTCATTGCTTAGTTCAATTAACTCATTTTAGAGACAAACTGGCCGGAATTTAAGAGAGCTGCCATTTTTTATAGAGGACTTAAACATGAGCTGAAGGATGCTTTAGCACAGGTTCCTAAGAGGCTGACAGAAATATCTGAATTGATTGGTCTGGTTTTGCAAATAGAGCATAAATTAAGTAAACGCAAGAATGGGAAGAGAAGAGATTTTCGTCCACTTCCACCTAGGTATGATAGAGTTAAAATTGAAAATCACAAGTCCTCTGATCTTGCAACTTCTGAAGAACCCATGCAAATTGGTTCCATACGGGGACCCTGGTCTAGGGAAGAAAATGAAAAATGAAGAGCTAGTCACCTATGTCTATATTGTGGTCTTTCTGGACATTTTGGTAAAATATTGCCCAAAAAAAACAAGGTTAATCAGTTGGGAAAAGGCAGGCTTCATCAGTAGGAGGGGTTGCCCTGATCGAAGCTAGTTGCAAAACAACTCTAACTTTGGAGCAAGTTGCAAATACCCTACAGTCAGCTGTGCCTCATTTGATTTTACTTCTCAGAGCAAAGTTCCAGAATACTGAAATTAAAGGAATCTCTGTCATGATCGATTCAGGAGCAATGGGCAATTTTTATGACATCAAATATGCACAACAAATCAATTCAACAAGAAAGCAAATTTAGAGGCAGTACGAGCTATAGATGGCACTAATTTCTCTTCTAGCCCAATCACACAGGAAACTGAATCAATACCATTGATGAAATGTAATGGCCATAAAGAAGAGACAATTTTCAATTTAATTGATGCCCCACAATTTCAGCTGATTCTTGACTTGCCCTGGCTTACAGAACATAACCCCAGAATAGATTGGAGCAGAAGCACAGTGGTGATGGATTCACAGAATTGTAAAAGGAATTGTTTCCATGACAAACAGGAGTGGTGAGGAGTGCCTCCTGCAATCAATTTGCCATTAAATCATACTATGATTTGCACTCTCGCAGCAAAGGAGATTTCCAGGGAATATGAAGATTTTGCTGCAGTGTTTGATAAAAAAGAGGCACAAAATTTACCTTCACATCGGCCCCATGATTGTAAAATCGAATTGGAACCAGGAGCAGTGTTGCCCTTTAGCAGGATTTATGTGTTCATAGAAGCAGAGAACCAATATTTAAAGAATTATTTGGATCAGTATCTAGCCAATGGATTTATGAGCCCCTCACAATCCCCTGTTTCTTCACTTTTGGTTTTTGTTCTGAAAAAAGATGGCGAGCTTTGCACATGCATGGATTATCGACTGTTAAATCAGGTTGCCATTAAGAATCCATATCTTTTACCATTGATTTCAGTGCTTTTAGATCAAGCAAATGGCACCAAGATATACACAAAATTAGATTTGAGAGGAGCATATCATCTGATTTGAATGGTTCAGGGGGACGAGTGAAATACTACCTTCCAAGCGCGATATGGGCTTTTTGAATACCAAGTGATGGCATATGGGCTTTCAATGCCCCAGCTGCCTTTCAACATTTTGTTAATGATGTGTTGAGAGAATACCTTGACAGATTTTCAATAGTTTACATCAATGACATTTTGATCTTCTCTAACAATCTTGATGAATATATTCAACATGTCATCCTTGACAGATAACTAGAAAATCACCTTTATGTGAAATTAGGGACATGTGCATTTCATGTGGAGCAAGTGAAATTTCTTGGATTTGTCTTTTCTCCAAAAGGAGTTCCTTTGTATCCAGCCATGGTTAAGTCAGTTCAAGACTGGCTAGCCCCAAGGAGTGCAAAAAAATTCAAAGTTTCATTGGATTTGCACATTTTTCCAGAAGATTCCTTTCAAACTTTCACAAAAGGTTAATCCCATAACTCACCTCCTAAAGAAAGGAGTCAAGTTTGAATGGACTATGCAAGCAACTCAGCCTTCAGGTTCTTGTAAGATTCTTTCACTACGACTCCAATTTTACTACATCCAAATACTGAATAACCCTTCTTCGTTGAATCTGATGCTTTAGATGCAGCTATCAGGGGAATTCTTTCGCAACATTATAAAAGCACGGGACAGCGGCACCCAGTGGCATTTCACTCACAAAAGCTCACTTTCAATCATTTTCAATCACAGATAAGGAGCTCTTGGCTGTTAAAGATGCTTTTCTCAAGTGGAGACACTACTTGCTAGGGGCACAGCATAAGGTCACCGTAAATATAGATCATCGGAATTTGCAAATTTTCAAATCAGCTCGAACTCCAACCGCTAGACAGTTACTCTGGTCTTTCTACTTCGCAGATTTAGATTTTGTGATCACCTACAGCTTGGAGTTACTGATGGGAAACCGGATGCTTTTTCAAGAATCGATACTGAATTTTCTGATACATACGCAGAAAAGTTGCCTATAATTCCCAGTGAAAAATTTGTCTTGGCAACCCGGTACTCTGATTTCAAAACAGGAATTCAAGAAGCATTATCAGAGGAAACTTTATAGCTTGCGCAAGAGAAGCTCCAGAAAGAGAAAATCATGAATGGTTTCCCTATCACAAAGGAGCATTATATTTACCCACAACAGAACTTCCAGAAAAGGCTCTTCAAGATTGTCTTGACAACTAACTAGCTGGTCATAAGGGAATCCAGAAAACCTCGGAATTTGTAAAAAGAAATTCTTGGTGGCTGGGAATGTAGGCCCAGATAAGACAATATATTTCAACCTGCGTGAAATGCTTAAAAGGGAAACCAAATAGACTTGCCCCTCAAGGTCTTCTATTGCTACTGCCAACAGCCCCATACCCTTGGTACACTGTCACATTGGATCTTATAGTAGACCTTCCCCTTAGTCAAGGGTTTAATTCATTTTTTGTGATTGTAGACACATTTTCTAAAATGGCAAATTTCATTCCATTAACGAATATACCTTGAGCTCCACAAACAGCACAGTTATTTACTCAGCACATTATGAGGCACACGGGTGTGAAGTGTTTTTTTATACAGTCTGTTATGAATATTTACCGAAATAAGAGACTAATTAAAAACCTAACATCTAAGGAAGAACTTATATGCCTTATCTACATATCTCTCTCTCTCCCTATATGTATATATGTATATATATTTCACAAAAACAAAGTTACCATGCTTGGAAACGCCAACTCAGGCGATGGTAAATCCTTTCTTTATTGTGGGTAGCAAAACAGCGCGTTGTTTCTCCATGTCCATGGCGCCATACGCGTTTCAGGCTGTCTGCCCTTGTTCACTGGCAATACATGCAGGCCACCACAAGTGCGAACTGAAAGTCTTTATAACCAACATCATAAGCAAGTGCATTCTGGGTAATGTAGTTCTTACATCTCTCTAATGGTAGCAGTCGGCACTGTATGCATTCAAATAATTCCCAAGTGGGTTTGGATGGAGAATAAAACAGCACTGTCCAGCAAATGTTCATCCCGCAATAATGGACCACCACCTCCATATGGCCCCCCGGTATGGGTGACATGGTCCGCAGGTTCTGCGGCGGGGCATTTCCGCGACGAGGCACGCCGCATTTTGAATTTCACAAAAACAAAGTTACCATGCTTGGAAACGCCAACTCAGGTGATGGTAAATCCTTTCTTTATTGTGGGTAGCAAAACAGCGCGTTGTTTCTCCATGTCCATGGCGCCATACGCGTTTCGGGCTGTTCGCCCTTGTTCACTGGCAATACATGCAGGCCACCACAAGTGCGAACTGAAAGTCTTTATAACCAACATCATAAGCAAGTGCATTCTGGGTAAAGTAGTTCTTACATCTCTCTAATGGTAGCAGTCGGCACTGTATGCATTCAAATAATTCCCAAGGGCTGTCAGCCCGAAAGGCGTATGGCGCTATGGACATGGAGAAATAACGCGCTGTTTTGAATCCAGGGACCCTCAGGATTCAAGGGACTTAATCCCCCAGCTTAAAACGCGCCACGGGGCGCGTTTGCACAGTGGTGAAGGGAGGGGCGGGGCTTCAGGTGACATGTGTGCAAACAGGCCCCGTGGCGCGTTTTAAGATGGGGAATTAAATCCCCTTCAATCCTGAGGGTCCCTGAGGGCCAACTAGCCCAACAGGTACATCCAGAAAGCGCCACAGAGCTGCGTTGCAGAGAGGTGTAAAAGGGGTGTGGCCTCTCTACACGTCTCTGCAACGCAGCTCCTGGCGCATATTGGAGGTTCCTGGTGGGCTAGTTGGCCCCTAGGGACCCTCAGGATTCAAGGGGACTTAATCCCCCAACTTAAAACGCGCCACGGGCGCGTTTGCACAGATGTCACCTCAGGCCCCGCCCCTCCCTTCACCATTGTGCAAATATTCTTCTAAAATCATCCGAAATACAAATTCCGATTTACTCACCTGTTATCAGGAGAGACCTCAGTGCTGTATCTTTCAGCCCAGTACTGGTCCTGAAAAGTAATTTTAACCGTACTTACCAGTAACTTGAATTTCCTTCCATAGGCTAACATTGACTGGTTTCACTTGGAAATTCTTCTAAGTGTGGAGTTTTGGAACTTTAAAATATTCCTCTAAAATCAGCCGAAATACGAATTCCGATTTACTCACCTGTTATCAGGAGAGACCTCAGTGCTGCATCTTTCAGCCCAGTACTGGTCCTGAAAAGTAATTTTAACCGTACTTACCGGTAACTTGAATTTCCTTCATAGGCTAACATTGACTGGTTTCACTTGGAAATTCTTCTAAGTGTGGAGTTTTGGAACTTTAAAATATTCCTCTAAAATCAGCCGAAATACGAATTCCGATTTACTCACCTGTTATCAGGAGAGACCTCAGTGCTGCATCTTTCAGCCCAGTACTGATCCTCAAAAGTAATTTTAACCGTACTTACCAGTAACTTGAATTTCCTTCCATAGGATATCATTGCCTGCTTTTTGCTGAAAAAGTTTCTAAGTGTTGATTTTTGTAACATACAAATATTCCTCTAAAATCAGCCGAAATACGAATTCCGATTTACTCACCTGTTATAAGGAGAGACCTCAGTGCTGTATCTTTCAGCCCAGTACTGGTCCTGAAAAGTAATTTTAACCGTACTTACCAGTAACTTGAATTTCCTTCCATAGGCTAACATTGACTGGTTTCACTTGGAAATTCTTCTAAGTGTGGAGTTTTGGAACTTTAAAATATTCCTCTAAAATCAGCCGAAATACGAATTCCGATTTACTCACCTGTTATCAGGAGAGACCTCAGTGCTGCATCTTTCAGCCCAGTACTGATCCTCAAAAGTAATTTTAACCGTACTTACCAGTAACTTGAATTTCCTTCCATAGGATATCATTGCCTGCTTTTTGCTGAAAAAGTTTCTAAGTGTTGATTTTTGAAACATACAAATATTCCTCTAAAATCAGCCGAAATACGAATTCCGATTTACTCACCTGTTATAAGGAGAGACCTCAGTGCTGTATCTTTCAGCCCAGTACTGGTCCTGAAAAGTAATTTTAACCGTACTTACCAGTAACTTGAATTTCCTTCCATAGGCTAACATTGACTGGTTTCACTTGGAAATTCTTCTAAGTGTGGAGTTTTGGAACTTTAAAATATTCCTCTAAAATCAGCCGAAATACGAATTCCGATTTACTCACCTGTTATCAGGAGAGACCTCAGTGCTGCATCTTTCAGCCCAGTACTAATCCTGAAAAGTAATTTTAACCGTACTTACCAGTAACTTATATTTTCTTCCATAGGAATCCATTGTCTGGTTTTCAGCAAAAAGTTTCAAAGTGTTGATTTTTACAAACTACAAATATTCCTTAAAAATCACCTGTATGACTTAAACGCATTCTTTCAACTGTTTACAGGAGATGCACCAGTGCTGGATCCAGGATCCAACACTGAGTAAGAAAAAGTAACGATAACAGTTTTTACCTGCTAAGTGAATTTCCTTCCATAGGATAACATTGGTGATTCTATGAGAAAAAGTTTCTAAGTGTCAACTTTTAAAATACAATAATATTCCTTAAAAATCACGACTGTAACCAAAACGCTTTTACTCAACTGTTTACAGGAGATGTACCAGGACTGAATCTAGGATCCAGTCCTGTGGTTAGAAAAGTAATCCATAAAGTAACTAATTGCATTTAACTAGAAATTCACATTGAGCTGAATGTTGCATTGTGTTTGAAAATGTGTTGCCCATTGCAACAACTGTAACTACTGTACTTAAAAGTCTATTGCCTATGTGCAAAGTATTTAAACTAAAGTAATTCATTCTGAGAAAGTATTTTTTGTAATGTAATGTATAATGTAATTACAATGTAATTTAAAAAATAAAATCTGTAAAAAAAATTGTTTCTAAAAATGTAGTAAATCAGTATGAAAAAATTAATATAACAATTAATACATTTAAAAATTGTCATTTACAAAACCTTTGAAATTCACTGAAAAAAACGTAGGTTTCAGGCACGTTATAGTTAGAAATTAGCATTTAAAAAACCTTTGAAATTCACTGAAAAAACCATAGGTTTCAGACACGTTATAGTTACAAATTAGCATTTAAAAAACCTTTGAAATTCACTGAAAAAACCATAGGTTTCAGACACGTTATAGTTACAAATTAGCATTTAAAAAACCTTTGAAATTCACTGAAAAAACCATAGGTTTTAGGGACAGTTATAGTTACTTGGACATTGCAATCGTACAAAACCCGTGAAATTCCCCGTTATAGTTAGTTCAGCTAACTATAACTCGCGCCCCGCAATGCACTGCTGATGACGTCACATATTACATCACTCATGACATGGTCAGTGACATCACTGATGACATCACTGATGACATCTCAAATGACATCACTGATGACATCATCCACGTGATAATCTGATGCACCTCCTCACACCCTAATATAATCTTTGATACACCCACTCTAAATTACAGACTGCCATTCACAAAACCATAGACACTCCAACACCAATAACTACATACCCACTCACTGATTCTTAGGTCTACACACACACATCCACTCACTCACCCGTACAGTCACTCATACTTACGGTCACTCAGTACAGGACTATCATATGCACTCTTACTCCTATATAGACACTCAAACAACGCCACTCATCCATAGAGATACTCAGACACCTAGTCAGTCATGCAAATAATTAAACACACTGCCATTTACTCACCTATACAGTTATACACACACCAGCTCACTTACTCATACAAATAGTAACACATTGTTACGCTCTTATACAATCACTGATACAAGCACACACTCATCCATACAGCCACTATCACAATCACTCACTCTTGCTTATAGCTATTTATATACTCCAACACACATATATACTGCCTTTCACATATGTAGTTACTCACACATGTACCACTGGGACATACATTCACTCACTAACACACTCTTACACACACTTACCCACCCATACAGTCTATCACAGATGCACTCTTGAAACCATCCACCCAGTGAATCACCCACTCACACATCTATGCACAGAGTTGCACACACCCCTCCCACACAAACACTCAGGCACCCATACAGATACTCAGACAAGCATTCAATAACTCATTTAGACACTCATTTAGCTAGTCACAAACACATGCAGCCACTTACACAGCAACAGACAGACGGATACAGACATTCACCCAGTTTAGTCACTAACCCATGCATTCAGTAAGATACGTTAAATCACTCACTTATAGAGTCAGTCACGCACCTACTAAATCATCCATACAGACACTTACACACCCACTCATTCTTCAATACGTCTTTTCCTATATATATAAAAATATTTAAACTTTACAGAAACACACAGTCACTGGATGATGTCATCAGTGATGTCATTTGAGATGTCATCAGTGATGTCATCAGTGATGTCACTGACCATGTCATGAGTGATGTAATATGTGATGTCATCAGCAGTGCATTGCGGGGCGCGAGTTATAGTTAGCTGAACTAACTATAACGGGGGAATTTCACGGGTTTTGTACGAGTGCAATGTCCAACTAACTATAACTGTCCCTAAAACCTATGGTTTTTTCAGTGAATATATATATATATATATATATATATATATATATATATATATATATATATATATATATATATATATATATCTACTGGCGGTCGCCAGTAGATAGTTATAGTTAGGACCTATGTTCCATAGGAAATCCGCGACATTCTATTTGAAATAACTCTTGCGTCGGTTGACGAATCTTCGCGAAATTTTCAAACTTTATGTCCCGCTCCGGTCCGCTCCTACCCTGAAAGTCTCAGGGTCATTCGTCAAGCGGGGGCCGAGAAAAAAGGGGGGTCCCAAAACATGTTTTCCCCATTCATTTTCCCATAGGAAACTTTAGACACGGCTACAGCCCGAACTGCTGAACGGAATTACACAAAATTTGGCAAAGAGGTAGTTCTTGGTTCAGAAAGAACCCTTTTGTTAAATGGTGTAAATCCGTTCAGTAGTTGCGGAGAAATTAAAAAATAAGAGTCAAAAATCAATTTCCCATAGGAAACTTTATGCAAGGCTACAGCCCGAACTGCTGAACGGAATTACACCAAATTTGGCAAAGAGGTAGTTCTTGGTTCAGAAAGAACCCTTTTTGTTAAATGGTGTAAATCCGTTCAGTAGTTGCTGAGAAAATCAAAAGTAAAACACACATATATATCTGGGCGGAGCCTAACCACACATGTCATCGTGAGATCTGATTGGCTGTCAGCACTTCATCCTGGAATTGCTGGCAGCCATCTTGGGACCAATATAAATGATAGTACCCCATTGAAATGCATTGTAGTGAATCGAAGATTTTGAGGGTTACCAAAAGGAGAACTATAAAGGGTGATAACAGACTTTAGTTACATTAGAATTCATTTGTTGATGGTACCATACTAATTTCAGGAATTGTGGTGTGTTCTAAGGTGATTTTACCCTGTGAAAAACCTTCTGCTGGGATATCATGAATCATGTTTGAGAGAAAACTATTTTCACATGCTTGTCCCATACAGTTTTGGAAGGTGCTCCAGAAGCTAAAATGAGAGCATATTTTCTGTAAATTCACATTATCTTTCTCAGTCATGTGAGAATGAAGTCTGACATTCTCAGTAAAACATGTACATCCAACAAGGGCAGAGACTGTCAGTTGATTCCTTTGTGTTCTACTGCAGCTTCCCAGAGTGTTCTAAAGAACAACTAGAGTGCTAACAGCCTTACTTATGACAAAAGTATGGCACACCTGAAGCCATCTTGATTGGAATAAACTGGTAACACTTAAAACATTTAATTTAAAAGGAACAAAATGATGGGGTTCATCTTGTCATAGAAATTATGGTTAGTGCTCCGGAAAGAAAAATTAGGACATGTTTCAAGTGAGATCTCAAATATCTTCCTGTTATATTTCAACAGGAGCAGCCTGTCAGTTGATGCCTTTGTGTTCTACTGCAGCTTCCCAGAGTGTTCTAAAGAACAACTAGAGTGCTAACAGCCTTACTTATGACAAAAGTATGGCACACCTGAAGCCATCTTGATTGGAATAAACTGGTAACACTTAAAACATTTAATTTAAAAAGGAACAAAATGAGGGGGTTCATTTTGCCATAGAAATTATGGTTAGTGCTGCAAAAGAAAATTTAGTGCATGTTTTAAGTGAGATCTCAAATCCTCTTCTATTTCATTAGAAAATTCTGACATGCAGACTGAAACAATCACTTTCAATACCAGCAGTAGACTTCCAGTTAACTCCTTGGTGAGCAGTAGCTTTACTACAGTGATCTAATGAACAACTAGAGTGCTAACATTCTGAATTTATGGCAAATGTGTGACACATCTGAATGCCTTCTTGATGGAATCAAAGTAAAAAACTGAAAGCATTTCCTACTGAGGAGACTGCAGTAAATGACGAAATTAGGAAACTTCATAACAAAGAAGTCTTCCAAGATGGCCACCAGTGAAAAAAGAGCCCAAATGTAGCACAAATATTACCCAGATGTAGCCCACATATAGCCCAATGACAAAGAGTGCAAAACACTTTTTATTTTTAGTTTTTTGCAGTTTTATGTAGTGCAGACTGGTCAGGTATTGGAGCGTTGCATCTTAAAACATGACCCCCTACACTACAAAAACACCACTGCACTACCCTAAGCCCTAAAACACTACCCCCAGCACGACCCCCTACACTACACAAGCACCACTGCACTATCCTAAACCCTAAAACACTACCCCCAGCATGACCCGATCCACTACACAAACACCACTGCACTACCCTAAACCCTAAAACACTACCCCTACACCACTGCACTAACCTAAATCCTAAAACACTACACCCAGCACGACCCCCTACACTACCCAAACACCACTGCACTACCCTAAAACATGACCCCTACACTACACAAACACCACTGCACTACCCTAAACCTAAAACACTACCCCAGCACGACCCCCTACACTACACAAGCACCACTGCACTACCCTAAACCCTAAAACACTACCCCCAGCACGACCCCTACACTACCCAAACACCACTGCACTAATCTAAATCCTAAAACACTACCCCCAGCATGACCCCTACACTACCCAAACACCACTGCACTACCCTAAAACATGACCCCCTACACTACACAAAAACCACTGCACTACCCTAAACCCTAAAACACTACCCCAGCATGACCCCTACACTACACAAGCACCACTGCACTACCCTAAACCCTAAAACACTACCCCCAGCACGACCCCTACACTGCCCAAACACCACTGCACTGCCCTAAACCCTGAAACACCAGCCCCTGCATGACCCCCTACACTGCCCGAATACCACTGCACTGCCCTAAACCCTGAAACACCAACCCTAGCACGACCCCCTACACTGCCCGAACACCACTGCACTGCCCTAAACCCTGAAACACCACCCTTTCACGACCCCCTACACTGCCCGAACACCACTGCACTGCCCTAAACCCTGAAACACCACCCCCAGCACGCCCCCTACACTGCCCAAACACCACTGCACTGCCCTAAACCCTGAAACACTACCCCCAGCAAGACCTCCTACACTGCCCGAACACCACTGCACTGCCCTAAACCCTGAAACATCACCCCCAGCAAGACCCCCTACACTGCCCGAACACCACTGCCCTAAACCCTGAAACACCACCCCCAGCACGACCCCCTACACTGCCCGAACACCACTGCACTGCCCTAAACCCTGAAACACCACCCCCAGCACGACCCCCTACACTGCCCGAACACCACTGCACTGCCCTAAACCCTGAAACACCACCCCTGCACGACCCCCTACACTGCACGAACACCACTGCACTGCCCTAAACCCTGAAACACTACCCCCAGCAAGACCCCCTACACTGCCCGAACACCACTGCACTGCCCTAAACCCTGAAACATCACCCCCAGCAAGACCCCCTACACTGCCCGAACACCACTGCCCTAAACCCTGATACACCACCCCAGCAAGACCCCCTACACTGCCCGAAAACCACTGCACTGCCCTAAACCCTGAAACACCAGCCCCAGCACGACCCTTACACTGCCCAAACACCACTGCACTGCCCTAAACCCTGAAACACCACCCCCTGCACGACCCCCTACACTGCCCAAACACCACTGCACTGCCCTAAACCCTAAAACACCAGCCCCTGCATGACCCCCTACACTGCCCGAATACCACTGCACTGCCCTAAACCCTGAAACACCAACCCTAGCACGACCCCCTACACTGCCCGAACACCACTGCACTGCCCTAAACCCTGAAACACCACCCCTTCACGTCCCCCTACACTGCCCGAACACCACTGCACTGCCCTAAACCCTGAAACACCACCCCCAGCACGCCCCCTACACTGCCCGAACACCACTGCACTGCCCTAAACCCTGAAACACTACCCCCAGCAAGACCTCCTACACTGCCCGAACACCACTGCACTGCCCTAAACCCTGAAACATCACCCCCAGCATGACCCCCTACACTGCCCGAACACCACTGCCCTAAACCCTGAAACACCACCTCCAGCACGACCCCCTACACTGCCCGAACACCACTGCACTGCCCTAAACCCTGAAACACCACCCCCAGCACGACCCCTACACTGCCCGAACACCACTGCACTGCCCTAAACCCTGAAACACCACCCCCTGCACGACCCCCTACACTGCCCGAACACTACTGCACTGCCCTAAACCCTTAAACACCATCCCCAGCACGACCCCCTACACTGCACGAACACCACTGCACTGCCCTAAACCCTGAAACACTACCCCCAGCAAGACCCCTACACTGCCCGAACACCACTGCACTGCCCTAAACCCTGAAACATCACCCCCAGCAAGACCCCTACACTGCCCGAACACCACTGCCCTAAACCTGATACACCACCCCAGCAAGACCCCCTACACTGCCCGAAAACCACTGCACTGCCCTAAACCCTGAAACACCAGCCCCAGCACGACCCTTACACTGCCCAAACACCACTGCACTGCCCTAAACCCTGAAACACCACCCCCTGCACGACCCCCTACACTGCCCAAACACCACTGCACTGCCCTAAACCCTGAAACACCACCCCTGCACAATCCCCTACACTGCCCGAACACTACTGCACTGCCCTAAACCCTGAAACACCACCCCAAGCACGACCCCCTACACTGCACGAACACCACTGCACTGCCCTAAACCCCGAAACACTACCCCCAGCAAGACCCCCTACACTGCCCGAACACCACTGCACTGCCCTAAACCCTGAAACATCACCCCCAGCAAGACCCCCTACACTGCCCGAACACCACTGCCCTAAACCCTGAAACACCACCCCCAGCAAGACCCCTACACTGCCCGAACACCACTGCACTGCCCTAAACCCTGAAACACCACCCCCAGCATGACCCCCTACACTGCCCGAACACCACTGCACTGCCCTAAACCCTGAAACACCACCCCAGCACGACCCCCTACACTGCCCGAACACCACTGCACTGCCCTAAACCATGAAACACCAGCCCCAGCATGACCCCCTACACTGCCCGAACACCACTGCACTGCCCTAAACCCTGAAACACCACCCCCAGCACGACCGCCTACACTGTCCGAACACCACTGCACTACCCTAAACCCTCAAACACCAGCCCCAGCACGACCCCCTACACTGCCTGAACACCACTGCACTGCCCTAAACCCTGAAACACCAGCCCCATCAAGACCCCCTGCACTGCCTGAACACCACTGCACTGCCCTAAACCCTGAAACACCACCCCCAGCAAGACCCCCTACACTGCCCAAACACCACAGCACTAAAGCCTGAAACACCACCCCCAGCAAGACCACCTACACTGGCCGAACACCACTGCACTGCCCTAAACCCTGAAACACCACCCCTGCATGACCCCTACACTGCCCAAACACCACTGCACTGCCCTAAACCCTGAAACACCACCCGCTGCACGACCCCCTACACTGCCCGAACACCACTGCACTGCCCTAAACCCTGAAACACCACCCCTCAGCACGACACCCTACACTGCCCGAACACCACTGCACTGCCCTAAACCCTGAAACACCACCCCCAGCACGACCCCCTACACTGCCCAAACACCACTGCACTGCCCTAAAACCTGAAACATCAACCCCAGCAAGACCCCCTACACTGCCTGAACACCACTGCCCTAAACCCTGAAACACCACCCCCTACACTGCCCGAACACCACTGCACTGCCCTAAACCCTGAATCACCACCTCCAGCAAAACCCCCTACACTGCCTGAACACCATTGCTCTGCCCTAAATCCTGAAACACTAGCCCCAGCACGACCCCCTACACTGCCCGAACACCACTGCACTGCCCTAAACCCTGAAACACCACCCCCAGCACGACCCCATACACTGCCCGAACACCACTGCACTGCCCTAAACCCTGAAACACCAGTCTCAGCAAGACCCCCTACACTGCCCGAACACCACTGCACTGCCCTAGACCCTGAAACACCAGCCCCAGCAAGACCCCCTACACTGCCCGAACACCACTGCACTTCCCTAAACCCTGAAAAACCAGCCCCAGCATGACCCCTACACTGCCCGAACATCACTGCACTGCCCTAAACCCTGAAACACCAGCCCCAGCACGACCACCTACACTGCCCAAACACCACTGCACTGCCCTAAACCCTGAAACACCAGCCCCAGCACAACCCCTACACTGCCCGAACACCACTGCACTGCCCTAAACCCTGAAACACCAGCACCAGCACGACCCCTACACTGCCCGAACACCACTGTACTGCCCTAAACCCTGAAACACCAGCCCCAGCACGACCCCCTACACTGCCCGAACACCACTGCACTGCCCTAAACCCTGAAACACCACCCCCTGCACCACCCCCTACACTGCCCGAACACCACTGCACTGCCCTAAACCCTGAAACACCACCCCTGCACCGCCCCTACACTGCCCAAACACCACTGCACTGCCCTAAACCCTGAAACACCACCCCCAGCACGACCCCCTTTACTGCTCGAACACCACTGCACTGCCCCAACCCCTGAAACACCACCCCCAGCACGACCCCTACACTGCCCAAACACCACTGCCCTAAACCCTGAAACACCACCCCCTGCACGACCCCTACACTGCCCGAACACCACTGCACTGCCCTAAACCCTGAAACACCACCCCCTACACTGCCCGAACACCACTGCACTGCCCTAAACCCTGAAACACCACCCCCAGCAAGACCCCTACACTGCCCGAACACCACTGCACTGCCCTAAACCCTAAAACACCACCCCCAGCATTACCCCCTACACTGCCCAAACACCACTGCACTGCCCTAAACCCTAGAACACTACCCCCAGCACGACCCCTACACTACCCGAACACCACTGCACTACCCTAAACCCTAAAATACTACCCCCAGCACAACCCCCTACACTACCCGAACACGACTGCACTGCCCTAAACCCTCAAACACTCCCCCAGCACGACCCCTACACTACCCGAACACCACTGCACTGCCCTAAACTCTAAAACACTCCCCCAACACGACCCCCTACACTACCCGAATACCACTGCACTGCCCTAAACCCTAAAACACTCCCCCAGCACGACCCCTACACTACCCAAACACCACTGCACTGCCCTAAACCCTAAAACACTACCCCACGCATGACCCCCTACACTACCCAAACACCAATGCACTACCCTAATCCCTAAAACACTACCCCCGCATGACCCCCTACACTACCCTAAACCCTAAAACACTACCCCCGCACGACTCCCTACACTACCCAAAGACCACTGCACTCCCTAAACCCTAAAACACGACCTCCTACACTACACAAACACCACTGCACTACCCTAAACCCTAAAACACTACCCCCTACACTACACAAACACCACTGCACTACCCTAAACCCTAAAAACTACCCCAGCACGAACCACTACACTACCCAAACACCACTGCACTACCCTAAACCCTAAAAAACTACCCCCAGCAGTACCCCTACACTACCCAAACACCACTGCACTACCCTAAACCCTAAAACACTACCCCCAGCAGTACCCCCTACACTACACAAACACCACTGCACTACCCTAAATCACTACCCCCCGCACGACCCCCTTCACTACCCAAACACTACTGCACTACCCTAAACCCTAAAACACTACCCCCAGCACGACCCCCTACACTGCCCAAACACCACTGCACTACCCTAAACCCTAAAACACTCCCCCAGCACGACTCCCTACACTACCCAAACACCACTGCACTACCCTAAACTCTAAATCTACCCCCAGCATGACCCCCTACACTACACAAACACCACTGCACTACCCTAAACCCTAAAACACTACCCCCAGCACGACCCTCTTCACTACCTAAACACAACTGCACAATTTGTTACAGGCGTTGCAACGCATGCCTGTGGTGCTTACTGGAAGTACCTAGTGGGCTAGTTGGGCCCCAGGGACCCTCAGGATTCAAGGTGACCTAATCCCCCAACTTAAAACGCACCACGGGGCGCGTTTGCACAGTGGTGAAGGGAGGGGGCGGGGCCTCAGGTGACATGTGCGCAAACACGCCCTGTGGTGTGTTTTAAGTTGGGGAATTAATTCCCTTTGAATCCTGAGGGACCCTGGGGGCCAACTAGCCCACCAGGTACCTTCAGTAAGCACAACAGAGTTGCGTTGCAGAGAGGTGAAAAAAGGTGCGTGGCCTCGGAACGCCTCGCTGCAACTCAGCTCTGTGGTCCTAACTGTAGGTACCTGGGGGCTAGTTGGGCCCCAGGGACCTCAGAATTCAAGGGAACTTAATCCCGCAACTTAAAACGCGCCACGGGGTGCGTTTGCACACATGTCACCTCAGGCCCCCTCCCTTCACCACTGTGCAAACGCGCCCTGTAGCGCGTTTTAAGAGGTAGTTTTAATCCCCCTGCCCTATTATGTACTAGGGACTTGCAGAGGAGGTCATGCTAATCACAGGGGTACCCCAACGCATAGTGTTCCCTAGTGTATGTAGGTGTTTTCACTGTATTCTAAGTGTCTTTTAGCATAGCACTGGCTCTGGTTAGTCAGAGTCAGTTACTACCAGTACCCGTCTGAAAAAGTTGTGGGCACAGGATGATTTTGCAACAAGGCCTCTTTCTGCTCCTCTGTTGGTTCTTTCTGCACATCTTTTGCTTCTTTCTGTGCGTTTTTTCTTCTTTCTTCACATGTCCTACCTCTGTAGGCATAGTTAGAAACTAGCATTTTAAAAAACCTTTGAAATTCACTTAAAAATCATAGGTTTCAGGCACGTTATAGTTAGAAATTAGCATTTAAAAAACCTTTGAAATTCACTGAAAAAACCATAGGTTTCAGACACGTTATAGTTAGAAATTAGCATTTAAAAACCTTTGAAATTCACTGAAAAAACCATAGGTTTTAGGGACAGTTATAGTTAGTTGGACATTTCACTCGTACAAAACCATAGAAATTCCCCGTTATAGTTAGTTCAGCTAACTATAACTCGCGCCCCGCAATGCACTGCTGATGACGTCACATATTACATCACTCATGACATGGTCAGTGACATCACTGATGACATCTCAAATGACATCACTGATGACATCATCCATGTGATAATTTCATGCATCTTCTCACACCCTAATATAACTTTTGATACACCCACTCTAAATTACAGACTGCCATTCTCAAAACCATAGACACTCCAACACCAAAAACTACATACCCACTCACTGATTCTTAGGTCTACACACACATCCACTCACTCACCCGTACAGTCACTCATACTTAGTCACTCAGTACAGGACTATCATATGCACTCATACACCTATATAAACACTCACACACCGCCACTCATCCATAGAGGTACTCACACACCTAGTCAGTCAAGCAAAAACTTAATCACACACCCATTTACTCACCTATACAGTTATACACACACCAGCTCACTTACTCATACAAATACTAGCACATTCTTACGCTCTTATACAATCACTGATACAAGTACACACTCATCCATACAGCCACTCTCACAATCACACACTCTCACTTATAGCCATTTATATACTCCAACACACATATATACTGCCTTTCACATATGTAGTTACTCACACATGTACCACTGAGATACACATTCAATCACTAACACACCCATACACACACTCACCCACCCATACAGTCCATCACAGATGCACTCTTGAAACCATGCACCCAGTGAATCACCAACTCACACATCTATGCACAGAGTCACACACACCCCACCCACACAAACACTCAGGCACCCACACAGATACTCAGACAATCAATCAATAACCCATGTAGACACTCATGTAGCTATTCAGAAAGCCATGCAGCCGCTTACAAACCAACAGACAGACGGATACAGACATTCACACAGTTTAGTCACTAACCCATGCATTCAGTAAGATACATTTAATCACTCACTTGTAGAGTCAGTCACTCACGTACTAAATCATCCATTCGGACACTTATACACCCACTCATTCTTCAATACGCCTTTCCCTATATATATTAAACATATTTAAACTTTACAGAAACACACAGTCACTGGATGATGTCATCAGTGATGTCATCAGTGATGTCATTTGAGATGTCATCAGTGATGTCACTGACCATGTCATGAGTGATGTAATATGTGACGTCATCAGCAGTGCATTGCGGGGCGCGAGTTATAGTTAGCTGAACTAACTATAACGGGGGAATTTCTATGGTTTTGTACGAGTGAAATGTCCAACTAACTATAACTGTCCCTAAAACCTATGGTTTTTTCAGTGAATATATATATATATATATATATATATATAATCTACTGGCGGTCGCTAGTAGATAGTTATAGTTAGGACCTATTTTCCATAGGAAATCTGCAACATTCTATTTGAAATAACTCTTGCGTCGGTTGACGAATCTTCGCGAAATTTTCAAACTTTGTGGCCCGCTCCGGTCCGCTCATATCCTGAAAGTCTTGGGGTGATTCGTCAAGCGGGGGCCGAGAAAAAAGGGGGGTCTCAAAACGTGTTTTCCCCATTCATTTTCCCATAGGAAACTTTAGCCACGGCTACAGCCCGAACTGCTGAACGGAATTACACCAAATTTGGCAAAGAGGTAGTTCTTGGTTCAGTAAGAACCCTTTTTGTTAAATGGTGTAAATCCGTTCAGTAGTTGCTGAGAAAATCAAAAGTAAAAACACATATATATATATGGCCGCGGAGGGTCCGCGCACCCTACCGATGACCAGCTGTATGCTAATTGGCTAAACCAAAGGGGATGATGGACGGAGTGTTGAACATTGCAAGCACTCACCCCCAGTCAACTGATCTGGGTTTAATCCATCATCATTCTTTAGCTCACTCCGCCACCCCAGTTCAGACATGGCCATATGCAAATCAGTCTGACCCTGTGCCTCATGGGAACAGTCCAGCCCGAACTGCCAAGCCATGTCTTCCCTGGACCGGAAACAAGCATCCTGGGACCGGTTTCTGGCTTACAGCCGTCATCAGCCAGGCTATCTTGAATCCAGTGGCAAAGTGAGCAAGGGACCACGTCTGGGCATACCCTGCCAACTTAGGGCAAACATAGCAAAACCAAAGGGGATGATGGACGGAGTGTTGAACATTGCAAGCACTCACCCCCAGTCAACTGATCTGGGTTTAATCCATCATCATTCTTTAGCTCACTCCGCCACCCCAGTTCAGACATGGCCATATGCAAATCAGTCTGACCCTGTGCCTCATGGGAACAGTCCAGCCCGAACTGCCAAGCCATGTCTTCCCTGGACCGGAAACAAGCATCCTGGGACCGGTTTCTGGTTTCTATGCTAATTGGCTGTCAACACTCCAAACCAGAAAGTGTTGGCAGCCATCTTGTGACTCGGTAGAACCGAGTCACAAGAAAACAGTAAAAACAATCGCGCAAAAACGCAAAAGGGGCAGGGTAGAAACACCCTGACCACCTAGGCCTGCTCAGGGGTCCTACAAGGACCCCCAGAGCTAAATTTTAACATTTTTTTTTAAATCGGCAAAACGCGCTGGGTGCGCGGATCCTGCCGATAAAAAAAAAAACGAAGCGGAGCTCCCGCGCTTTGTTGTTAATTGGCCCCCGGGTGGGCCAAGTCCCGGGGGCATGTGTGGTTTTCAATTTTATGTATGGGGGGCCTTAGAGGCCCCCAAGCCCAGGGACCGCCACCCCCGGGGCTTTGAAATTATAATGCTGGCGGGGGGCTCACAGCCCCCGCAGCCCGAGGACCGCCACCCCCGGGGCTTCTTTTTTTAATAAAAAATACCTGTGTGGGGGGCTCCAGCCCCCACATGCCCCGGGGACCGCCACCTCCCGGGGCACTAATTAAGAAATGTGGGGGTCCGTTTCGGACCCCGAAGCCCGGGGACCACCACCTCCCGGGGCTTTGTAGATGGTGGGAGGGGGCCGCGCGGCCCCCTCCTGGAGCCTGTGGTGGCCCTGGGGACCACCACCCCCAGGGCCGGCTCCTGCAGTGTCCCAGGGTGCCTACCCCGGGACACTGTAGTTTGCAATGACAGGGCGGGAGCCTCGCGGCTCCCGCCTGTCATTGCAAACTTGCTGCTTCATTGAAGCGAGAGCAGGAAACCTGCTCTCGCTTCAATGAAGCAAAGCAGAATTGCTTTTCCATAAGGGGAGCTGCATGTCAGCAGCTCCCTTATGGAAAAGCAATGCCGGCTCCCGCAGGACGCGGGGAGCCGGCGGGACCGTGCGGGATTGGGGACCCCCACGGTCCCCAACGAGTGGCCAGGCCCTGGGGATGGGGTCCCGGGGCCATTAGTGGCCCGGGAGGGGGCCACGCAGCCCCCTCCCCAGAAATAAAAAATTATTTAAAAAAAAAAACATAAAGGCCGGCCCCGGAGGATGGGGTCCCCGGGGCCTTAAATGGCCTGAGGAGGGGGCCACGCAGCCCCCTCCAAAGATTTAAATAAAAAAAAAAAGAGGGCATGCCCGGGGGATGGGGTCCCAGGGGCCAATAGAGGCCCAGGGAAGGGGGCCACGCGGCCCCTTTCCCGTTTTTTTTTTTTTAAACAAAAGAAAATCCTCAGGCCCCGGGGGATGGGGTCCCCGGGGCCAAAAGTGGCCGAGGGAAGGGGGCCACGCAGCCCCCTCCCATACAATTTTTTTTTTTTAAAAGACCGGCATCGTGCCGGAGGCCCGCCCCTCCCTGCAGCAGTCTGCAAACACGCCCCCTGGCGCGTTTTAAGAAGGGAAGTAATTCCCCTTGAATACTGGGGGTCCCTGGGGCCAACTAGCCCACCAGGAACCTCCAGTATGCGCCAGGGGCTGCGTTGCAGAGAGGTGTATAGAGGCCACGCCCTTTTACACCTCTCTGTAACGCAGCTCTGGGGCGCTTTTGGAGGTACATGGTGGGCTAGTTGGACTCCAGGGACCCTCAGGATTCAAGGGGACTTAATCCCCCAACTTAAAATGCGCCAAGGGGCGCGTTTGCACAGTGCTGAAGGGAGGGCGGGGCTTCAGGTGACATGTGTGCAAACAGGCCCCGTGGCGCGTTTTAAGATGGGGAATTAAATCCCCTTCAATCCTGAGGGTCCCTGGGGACAACTAGCCCATCAGGTATGTCCAGAAAGCACCACAGAGCTGCGTTGCAGAGAGGTGTAAAAGGGGCGTGGCCTCTGAACACCTCTCTGCAACGCAGCTCCTGGCGCATACTGGAGGTACAGGGTGGGCTAGTTGGACCCCAGGGACCCTCATGATTAAAGGGGACTTAATCCCCAACTTAAAACGCGCCACTGGGCGCATTTGCACAGTGGTGAAGGGAGGGGGCGGGGCTTGAGGTGACATGTGTGCAAACCGGCCCCGTGGCGTGTTTGAAGTTGGGGGATTAAGTCCCCTTCAATCCTGAGGGTCCCTGGAGTCCAACTAGCCCACCAGGTACCTTCAGTAAGCACAACAGAGCTGCGTTGCAGAGAGGTGCAAAAAGGGGCGTGGCCTCTGAACACCTCTCTGCAACGCAGCTCTCTGGCGCATACTGGAGGTATCTGGTGGGTTAGTTGGCCCCTAGGGACCCTCGGGATTGAGGAGGAATTAATTCTCCAACTTAAAACGCGCCACAGGGCGTGTTTGCAGACATGTTACCTCAGGCCCCACCCCCTTCCTTCACCATTGTGCAAATTTTTCTCTAAAATCAGCCGAACTACGAATTCCGATTTACTCACCTGTTATCAGGAGAGACCTCAGTGCTGCATCTTTGAGCCCAGTACTGATCCTGAAAAGTAATTTTAACCGTACTTACCAGTAACTTGAATTCCTTCCATAGGATATCATTGCCTGCTTTTTGCTGAAAAAGTTTCTAAGTGTCGATTTTTGAAACATACAAATATTCCTCTAAAATCAGCAGAACTACGAATTCCGATTTACTCACCTGTTATCAGGAGAGACCTCAGTGCTGCATCTTTGAGCCCAGTACTGATCCTGAAAAGTAATTCTAACCGTACTTACCAGTAACTTGAATTTCCTTCCATAGGCTAACATTGACTGGTTTCACTTGGAAATTCTTCTAAGTGTGGAGTTTTGGAACTTTATAATATTCCTCTAAAATCAGCCGAACTATGAATTCCGATTTACTAACCTGTTATCAGGAGAGAACCCAGTGCTGCATCTTTGAGCCCAGTACAGATCCTGAAAAGTAATTCTAACCGTACTTACCAGTAACTTGAATTTCCTTCCATAGGATATCATTGCCTGCTTTTTGCTGAAAAAGTTTCTGTCGATTTTTGAAACATACAAATATTCCTCTAAAATCAGCAGAACTACGAATTCCGATTTACTCACCTGTCATCAGGAGAGACCTCAGTGCTGCATCTTTGAGCCCAGTACTGATCCTGAAAAGTAATTCTAACCGTACTTACCAGTAACTTGAATTTTCTTCCATAGGCTAACATTGACTGGTTTCACTTGGAAATTCTTCTAAGTGTGGAGTTTTGGAACTTTATAATATTCCTTTAAAATCTGCCGAACTACGAATTCCGATTTACTCACCTGTTATCAGGAGAGACCTCAGTGCTGCATCTTTTAGCCCAGCACTGACCCTGAAAAAGTAATTCTAACCGTACTTACCAGTAACTTGTATTTCCTTCCATAGGAATCCATTGTCTGGTTTTCAGCAGAAAAGTTTCAAAGTGTCGATTTTCACAAACTACAAATATTCTTTAAAAATCGCCTGTATGACTTAAACGCATTCTTTCAACTGTTTACAGGAGATGCACCAGTGCTGGATCCAGGATCCACCACTGAGTAAGAAAAAGTAACGATAACACTACTTACCTGCTAAGTGAATTTCCTCCCATAGGATAACATTGGTGATTCTATGTGAAAAAGTTTCTGTGTCAACTTTTAAAATACAATAATATTCCTTAAAAATCACTACTGTAACCAAAATGCTTTTACTCAACTGTTTACAGGAGATGTCCCAGGACTGAATCTAGGATCCAGTCCTGTGGTTAGAAAAGTAATCCATAAAGTAACTAATTGCATTTAACTAGAAATTCACATTGAGCTCAATGTTGCATTGTGTTTGAAATTGTGTTGCCCATTGCAACAACTGTAACTACTGTACTTAAAAGTCTATTGCCTATTTGCAAAGTATTTAAACTAAAGTAATTCATTCTGAGAAAGTATATTTTGTAATGTAATGTATAATGTAATTACAATGTAATTTAAAAAACAAAATATCTATAAATAAATAGTTTAAAAAATTTAGTAAATCAGTATCAAAAAAATAAATATAACAATTAATACATTTAAAAATTGTCATTTACAAAACCTTTGAAATTCACTGAAAAAAACCATAGGTTTCAGACATGTTATAGTTAGGAATTAGCATTTAAAAAACCTTTGAAATTCACTGAAAAAACCATAGGTTTCTGGCACGTTATAGTTAGAAATTAGCATTTAAAAAACCTTACAAATTCACTGACAAAACCATAGGTTTTAGGGACAGTTACAGTTAGTTGGACATTGCACTCGTACAAAACCCGTGAAATTCCCCCGTTATAGTTAGTTCAGCTAACTATAACTCGCGCCCCCGCAATGCACTGCTGATGACGTCACATATTACATCACTCATAACATGGTCAGTGACATCACTGATGACATCTCAAATGACATCACTGATGACATCATCCAGTGACTGTGTGTTTCTGTAAAGTTTAAATATGTTTAATATATATAGGGAAAGGCGTATTGAAGAATGAGTGGGTGTATAAGTGTCTGAATGGATGATTTATTAGGTGCGTGACTAACTCTATAAGTGAGTGATTAAACGTATCTTATTGAATGCATGGGTTAGTGACTAAACTGTGTGAATGTCTGTATCCGGCTGTCTGTTGCTGTGTAAGCGGCTGCATGGGTTTGTGAATAGCAACATGAGTGTCTATATGAGTTATTGATTGGTTGTCTGAGTATCTGTATGGGTGCCTGAGTGTTTGTGTGGGTGGGGTGTGTGTGACTCTGTGCATAGATGTGTGAGTGGGTGATTCACTGGGTGCATGGTTTCAAGAGTGCATCTGTGATGGACTGTGTGGGTGGGTGAGTGTGTGTATGGGTGTGTTAGTGAGTGAATGTATATCTCAGTGGTACTTGTGTGAGTAACTACATATGTGAAAGGCAGTATATATGTGTGTTGGAGTATATAAATGGCTATAAGTGAGAGTGTGTGATTGTGAGAGTGGCTGTACGGATGAGTGTATACTTGTATCAGTGATCGTATAAGAGCGTAAGAATGTGCTAGTATTTGTATGAGTAAGTGAGCTGGTGTGTGTATAACTGTATAGGTGAGTAAATGGCAGTGTGATTAATTATTTGCATGACTGACTAGGTGTGTGAGTACCTCTATGGATGAGTGGCGGTGTGTGAGTGTCTATGTAGGTGTATGAGTGCATATGATAGTCCTGTACTGAGTGACCGTAAGTATGAGTGTCTGTACGGGTGAGTGAGTGGATGTGTGTGTAGACCTAAGAATCAGTGAGTGGGTATGTAGTTTTTGGTGTTGGAGTGTCTATGGTTTTGAGAATGGCAGTCTGTAATTTAGAGTGGGTGTATCAAAGGTTATATTAGGGTGTGAGGAGGTGCATCAGATTATCACGTGGATGATGTCATCAGTGATGTCACTGACCATGTCATGAGTGATGTAATATGTGACGTCATCAGCAGTGCATTGCGGGGCATGAGTTATAGTTTGCTGAACTAACTATAACGGGGGAATTTCACGGGTTTTGTACGAGTGCAATGTCCAACTAACTATAACTGTCCCTAAAACCTATGGTTTTTTCAGTGAATTTGTAAGGTTTTTTAAATGCTAATTTCTAACTATAACGTGCCTGAAACCTATGGTTTTTTCAGTGAATATATATATATATATATATATCCAAAGAAACCCTTACTCCACGTGGAAAAGAGCACACACTCGAAGTATGCAGGGTAATTTATTGTCCCATAGGATCTCCTCCGACCCGGCAAATAAAGGTCCCTATTTAAAGCGATACATACCCTGATAAAGTAAACACAAGTGCGCACATTCATTGACTTCGGTAAACATACTTTAAAAACCAAATGCTGTAGGAAATAGAAACTTGCATAATATATTGTCAGACATTTTATGACTGCATAGTGCAATCTGACCGCTACGATGTAAATGTATTGCATGCACTTCACTATTACTCCAAGGATGTATCTTTCACCAAAATATTTGGGACATCTATTTAAAATTAGTCACTTATTCATAGAATAGTGCAAACCCAACAGTTGTGACTCTTAAAACATCAAAGAAGCATATTGCGTGAAAAAAGCATCCGGGAGATAAATCTCCGTCCAGCTACTACCTTGGTTATCGCGGAAACTGCTCAGAGCGGAGCCACTAAAATACACTCGTAGCTGAACTAAGCAACTTTGAAACTTTGATGCCAAGTTGAAATAATAGCCATGGGTGCAAAAGGAGCTCATAGTCAATAACGTCTCTGCCCAAATGTCCAAATGCAACACACAGTGTGTATCTTGGCACTCAAATGTTGACACTTGAGCTGCATGCTGACGTCGATAAAACTCCATATCCCATAATGCCCCATCATGTACAAGTGTAAATAGGAATGTCACATGGTCTCCGCTGGAAATAAAGCATGCAAAAATTGCATATAAGTCACTGTGCAGTATCGGAAGAGATCATTGCGTGTAAATCCACATGCCTAACAAATCTCACCATTGCAGTATATATATATATATATATATATATATATATATATATAATTATAAGGAGAAACTACTAACATGGCACAAACAACAAATACTTTGTTGGGACGCATTACAATTTTTTAAGAATGATACACCTACCATCCCTACCTTGTATCTGTTACCTAAGGTACACAAAGATGCTCTGAGCCCTCCGGGTCACCGAATAGTCTCCTCAAAGAATAGCATCTTTGAAAACACCTCGACCTTTGTCGATCACTTCCTAGCATCCTATGTACACAATTTAGATTCTTACATCAGGGACACTAAGGACTTCCTACAGAAAACCAACAATCTATGTTGGAAAGATGAATGCTGGCTTGTGTGCTTAGATGTTCAGAGCCTCTACATCAGACTAGGGGTGGGCGGAATTTGCGGAGTTGCCTTACGCAAAATTCCGCGAAACGGCAAGAAATCTCCGCGATCACGCGGAATTTCGCATGCTCGCGGAGATTTTGCTGCGCCCGTTGCCAGAATGAATCCTGCCCTCCATATTTATCCACAAAGATGCCACCGTTTTGTGCAATACCTCTACTCAACTGGAGTACTTTCTACTGGCTAATCAGTAAGTGCTACCTCGTTGGGTAAATGTATAGTGCCTTTCCTACACTGCACCTGCGTAAAGGACCAGAATAATTGTCTCCAGTGACCTCGTGTGTCTGTAACTTTGCCACCGCGCCGGAAAGGCGCCGGGGTCCTTTGAGTAAGCTGTCCATCATAGTGGGGAAAGGGCGGGAAGACGTTGCATACCGCTAGTGTATGTGGGGCGGGGCCAAACAGGTGGGGCTTCTAGGCGTGTTCACATGCCTCTTGTTTATAAAGGGTGAGAGCAGGATCTCAGCGGCAGACGAGGAGAAGGAACCTCCTGGTCACAGGAACAACACTAGGATTGCGCTCGAGAAAATCAAGGATGCAAAGACCTCCATCAAGGATTACAGCTAACTTTTCATGGTGGAAATGGGAAGAAGGCACATCTGCTTAACCACGCTCACAAATTCTATACGAGGATTGCGCTCGAGAAAATCAAGGATGCAAAGACCTCCATCAAGGATTACAGCTAACTTTTCACGTTGGAAATGGAGAGAAGGCACATCTGCTTAACCACGCTCACGAATTCTGCACACCAGCCCTGCATTTTTGTCCGAGAAGATGCCACCGTTTTGTGCAATACCTCTACTCAACTGGAGTACTTTCTACAGGCTAATCAGTAAGTGCTACCTCGTTGGGTAAATGTATAGTGCCTTGCCTACACTACAGCTGCGTAAAGGTCCAGAAGAATTGTCTCCAGTGACCTTGTGTGTCTATAACTTTGCCACCGCGCCGGAAAGGCACCGGGGTCTTTGTGTAAGCTGTCCATCATAGTGGGGAAAGGGCGGGACGACGTTGCATACCGCTAGTGTATGTGGGGCGGGGCCAAACGGGCAGGGCTTCCATGCAGTTCACATGCCTCTTGTTTATAAAGGGTCAGAGCACGATCTGAGCAGCAGATGAGGAGGAAGAACCTCCTGGTCACTGGACCTACACGGGGATTGCGCTCGAGAAAATCAAGGATGCAAAGACCTCCATCAGGGATTACAGCTAATGTTTGATGGTAGATATGGGCAGAAAGCACTCCTGCTTAGCCTCGACCTTGCTCACAAATTTTTTGTGCTGATTAATGCGTTACAGAATTTGAGCTTCAACTCGGGCACCTGCTTTATTTAAATCTGTAAGTGCTTCCTGGTGAGGTTTAATTACCTCATGCACCCGAATTCCATTCCGCCGCGGATCGCGGAAGTTTCGACATTTCCGCGTTCCGCGCGGAACGCGGAAATGCCGAAATTTCACAAGTTCCGCGAGCGGAACAGAATTTGCCGCCCACCCCTACATCAGACACCAGGATGGTATAAATGCATGTAAATATTTCCTTCATACAAGGAGTGCCAGTGTTCTACAGCATACACAAATGATCATTGAAATGATTGAAACATGTCTGAAGGAAAATATTTTCCTTTTTGAAAATACCCTCTACAGACAGATACAAGGGACAGCCATGGGGACCTGCTTCGCCCCTAGCTATGCTAATCTCCTGGTGGGCTGGTGGGAGGAGCAGGTCCTCTGGAACAGTGACCACAACAAATTTATTGATCAGATCAGTGTGTGGCTCAGATACATTGATGACGTTTTCTTCGTTTGGGAGGGAAACGAGGAGGATCTTAAATCATTTTTGGTGGTCATCAATGGCAATAACGTCAATCTGAGATTCACAATGAAATCCAGCAGAGAATGCGTTGAGTTCTTAGACATTAGACTCACCCTTAAAGATGGCACCCTACAGACAGACCTCTTTAGGCAAAGCACTGCTGGAAATTCCATTCTCCATGCAGATAGTTGTCACCCACCCAGCTTTCGCTGGACTATACCCTATAGAGAGTTTTTAAGAGCCAAAAGAAACAGCAGCACAATTGACAGCTATGAGAAAACCAAACAGGAAATGACTGATTGTCTGAGTGTCAGAAAATATCCCAAAAAAAGTCTCTTAAAAGCAAGCGCGAGGTCAGATGAGAAATCTAGAGAGGACTTGTTACAAGATAAAACGCCTACGGAAAAAGACTCAGAGAAAGCACCAATAAGATTCATTACCAAGTTCACCAGTCAGGCAAACAACTTACGCAGGATTCTAAAGAATAGATGTACTATTCTAAGACAAGATACTGTACTAAAGACGAGAATAGGAGAAACACCCAATATCACGTTCAAAGAAATCTCTCCATAAGAGACATGATGTTGCATAGCCATCTAAACAGTAAGAAACAGACATAGCTCCAACAAAGTCGAGGTTTTAAAACATTTGGGCAAAGCAAGGCTTGCAAACATAGCATCAATGTTCAAGAGGCTACCTTAGATAGAATAAAGAGAAAACATTGCATCACCAGATTGATCACTTGTAAAACTGACTATGTCGTCTATGTTATCGTTTGCCCATGTGACAGATGGTACATAGGTTCTACGACATTCCCTGTACAAAAATGCATACTAGAACATTGGAGGGCAATCACAAACTCAGACTTAAGTTACAACACAGCACTACACTTCAGGGAGTACCATGATGGAGATTGGACAAAGGCCAGATACTTTGGTATCAACACGGTAGTGAGACATCTTAGTTGAGGCAACCAAATTTCTGCTTTACGCAGAATGGAATCTAGATATATATTACAAGCAGGCAGCCTCACTCCACATGGCATGAACAATGATGAAGAGCTATACACACATCTTTAATACCTACTAGCTCCTTAAGGTTAATCCGTGTATTGTATGTTATTATGATTTAAAGTACCAGTATTATGATTTTGTTGGTTTATGTAAAATATGTCTCCTATAATCCCCGAATTCGACACTGCGAGACCTATCAATCTAGAGTTGGGTTTATTTACTGTGTAGCCTTTCTCCCCATTAATCGGTTTTCTGTTTTCATTACAGATTTAATGAAGGCCGACATGCGAATCATGCTGGCAGAACTTTTCGGAAGAGTAGAAGGCGATCCCCATGTGGAAACACCTGTAGACCCCCACTCTCAGTGGAACACAGTCATTCCAGAAATGGGTACTATACCCGTGAGTGAGAACAAGCACATGTAAACAATTGAGTACATCCACTATGGACAATAGAAATGCTAAACCGATTGTGAAATTTTATAAGGTCTCAGTCAGTGCATATGAACTTTAGTTTGGAACGCAAAAGGAAGCGCAATTTAATTTTAGCAAAATTGCTTTGAAACTATTGTAGCTGTTTCCGTATTGTGGAATGTTATTTTGATAAAGTTATATAATTTGAATTGAGTAAGGAAAGGAGCTTTCCATATGTTAAGTATTTTGTTTATGTCTGTGAACTAACGTTGAGTATGTCGTGGTATAAAAAGAAGTAATGGAAATAAAACGGGTTAAGTGAACAAGATCGCAAGATCGAAACGCATCTGTTTCTATTTGCCGAATAAATACCCCATAAATGACAAACTACATTGGTGTGGCTGTTTTCTTGGATGCACATTCAAAGAGGATTTCATTGAAAAAAAAATATATATATATATATATATATATATATATATATATATATATATATATATATATATATATATATATATATATATATATATATATATATCTTTGTGAATTAAATAAAGAAAACTTTGCGGGTAAAATACTCATGCAAATAATTAGATTGCATGAGTGGAACTTTGCAAAGGTTAGGTGGGGACCGAAGGGAGAGCTTACAGAGCCAATCCAAGTAAACCGGGGCGTAAGGCAGGGATGTGTGCTGGCGCCCACCCTATTTTCATTGTATGTGAATGACATACCGGAATATCTATTGGGCTGCGAACATGATTCTCCCAAGCTAGGGGGGGCACCAGTACCTGCGTTATTATTTGCAGATGATACTATTTTAATATCCCAAACCCCAAAAGGTTTACAATGTTTATTAGATAGTTTTAATGCATACTGTGAAACTAAAGGCCTGGAAATAAATTCTAGAAAAACAAAATATATGGCAGTGAATCCCCATAAGTCTTTTAAAAAGAATCTAACAGTAAAAAACCAGAAACTAGAGTATGTGCACAATTTCAACTACCTAGGTATAACCTTGGACACTAAAATGACTTGGAAAGCTCAAAGGAGAAAAGTAAAATTATTCTACTCCAAAATTCATTACCGATAGCGAAGAAACATGAGAATAGTATGTCCAAAGCGGTATCCCCTGCCCTTGAGGTATACAAGTATAGAGCACAATCAGCATCCCTTTATGGAGCAGAATTATGGGAGCCTTCGAGCAACAATACTTTTATGGTAGGAGAAAACAAGTTTTTAGAAAATTATTACGCCTTCCAATGCGCACACCGTTATTACCTATTGTGATGGATCTTAATGTGCGACGTATGGATCACCAGGTAATTTTAAGACCATTATTATTTTGGGTGCGCCTGTGGTCCACAGTAGAGCTTGCACATTATAAAGAAGGGCTTGAGGAAATCTTAAAACTCAATGGAGCCATGGGCTTACCGTGGACCAAGCATGTTAAGTGTTGGTTTTATAAATTAGGGTTGAGTCATTTCTGGGAAGAGCCAGCCCAATTGTCTTTTGCCTCAAAGAAAATACTAAAAAAAACCTTCTAGGCCTACATCCAAGATAGTGTGTCACTTAATTCAGCTACTGGCACTTTAACAACTAGGTTCCTTTCAATGAAATCAACATGGAGTTTTGAACAATTCTTGGATGAGGTACAGCCACAGCTCGCAAAAAAACTGTATATGAAGTTTAGATATGGTGTTTTACAAATTAATTCAAATACATCAAAGTGGGCCCATAAGTAAGGGGACGAAAATATTGAGCAGTGTGTGCTGTGTCAATCTGGTGTAAAAGAAAATGACCAGCACTTATTATTCTTCTGTCCAGTTTATGCAAGATCTAGAACTAAATGGATCAAACCTCTATGTCGGCTATTGGGTATTAGGTCCTGCTTTGAGGCTGAAAGAATACTAAGAACAGATACTTCACAAAAAGTTGTTTTTACTGTCAGCAGGTCTTTATTTGACGTAGGTCTGGTAAGAGCTAAGAAAGGCTTGAAATTCTAGCGCATTGCATTTGGGAAGTTGTTACTATATTAGTCTTGCATTTGCACTTTATGTACTATACTGGGAGTATAGATATTATGATTATCTTACATTTGCACTTAATTGATTAACAAGAAGACCATGTGGAAGGCCACATTGTTTGCACACAAATTGGATTTTAATTACACTTTTTAACGAATAACCCCAATTAGGTAGTGAATTAAAAGCTGATTGATAGACTCCTTTTAGACTTATGGTCAATATAATGTATTCTCCGCTAATCCCTTAATATGTTTTTATTACTCAAATTATTTAAATTTTAATTGTATTTAATTTTAAAGGCGAGAAAGGTCAGTACTGGAAATGTATTCCAATACTTGTGTAATGGTCTAAGCGATACCTTTGGACTGTTTTAACGTTTTAATGTTCTGTTGTGTAAACTGTATTGTGTATCTTTTATGGTTTTTTAAACCGAAATAAAGATTAATTGAATTGAATTGAAGAAAACTTTGCACGCATATGTGGTGTCTGTGTTTTGGCATCCTCTGCAAGGAAATTGATGCGACAGGATTCGAAGCTCATATATATACATATATATATTAGAATGTTATAAGGAAAGAGACTGTTCAGTGTTACTCATACAGTAATGTGTTGTTGTGTATTGTGATAGGTACACACCATGAAACTATCAACTCTAGACAATCCAGTAAAATTGTGAAGTAGAAGCACCAGGCATCTGAGGCAGTCTCTCTTGTTATCCACTTCCCCTTCCCCCATGCTGGTGTATGTGGCAGATGTTCATAGTATGTGGCATGAAGTGGTGGAAATGATTGAGGGGTTATCTTCTGCTCCTGTGGAAATCCCTTACCACGTATAACTGACAGACTGAAGTGCCCAAAAATAGGACATTCGATTTCTACCCGAGCAGAATGGCTAAGAGAATAGATGTAAAAGCTCTTGCAACTATTTTGGAAAGTATGCAAATCAATTAACAATATTATAGAAGAGAATAAAGCATTGTGGGATAAGATAAGGAAATCTAATCAGGAATCAATACAGATCAGGTAAAAGATAGATGAGTTAGATGCAGGAACAGCCTCTGGCCCTAGAGAAGGGGGATCGCAGAGTGTTCCAATCTCTTCACAGGCGTTAGAATTTTCTACACAATTGATTCATGTGATTTCTCCAATAATTCCCTTAGCACCCCCAGAACGATTCAGAGGGGATCCACATAAAGTGCACATTTTCATAACTCAATGTTCCTTGCATTTGTGTAGACCGGTTATTTTTTAGAAGACCAATCAAGGTGGCATTCATGTTGTCTTATCTGAGCGGAGATGCAGCGGCATGGTCTGTTCCATTAGTTACAAGAAATGATGCCATTTTATACAATTTCAATGAATTAGAGTTTTTGCTAATTTTTGACTGGTGAACCGCTACTCAGTCCACAGACAATGAACTGCTAAAATGAAAGCACAAGGCAATTAGAGATTTTGTTGCTTAGTTCAATAAACTCATTTTAGAGACAAACTGGCCGGAATTTAAGAGAGCTGCCATTTTTTATAGAGGACTTAAACATGAGCTGAAGGATGCTTTAGCACAGGTTCCTAAGAGGCTGACAGAAATATCTGAATTGATTGGTCTGGTTTTGCAAATAGAGCATAAATTAAGTAAACGCAAGAATGAGAAGAGAAGAGATTTTCGTCCACTTCCACCTAGGTATGATAGAGTTCAAATTGAAAATCACAAGTCCTCTGATCTTGCAACTTCTGAAGAACCCATGCAAATTGGTTCCATATGGGGACCCTGGTCTAAGGAAGAAAAATAAAAATGAAGAGCTAGTCACCTATGTCTATATTGTGGCCTTTCTGGACATTTGGTAAAAGATTGCCCAAAAAAAACAAGGTTAATCAGTTGGGAAAAGGCAGGCTTCATCAGTAGGAGGGGTTGCCCTGATCAAAGCTAGTCGCAAAACAACTCTAACTTTGGAGCAAGTTGCAAATACCCTACAGTCAGCTGTGCCTCATTTGATTTTACCTCTCAGAGTGAAGTTCCAGAATACTGAAATTAAAGGAATCTCTGTCATGATCGATTCAGGAGCAATGGGCAATAGTTATGACATCAAATATGCACAAAAAATCAATTCAACAAGAAAGCAAATTTGGAGGCGGTTCGAGCTCTAGATGGCACCAATTTCTCTTCTAGCCCAATCACCCAGGAAACTGAATCAATACCATTGATGAAATGTAATGGCCATAAAGAGCAGACAATTTTCAATTTAATTGATGCCCCACAATTTCAGCTGATTCTTGGCTTGCCCTGGCTTACAGAACATAACCCCAGAATAGATTGGAGCAGAAGCACAGTGGTGATGGATTCACAGAATAGTAAAAAGAATTGTTTCCATGACAAACAGGAGTGGTCAGGAGTGCCTCCTGCAATCAGTTTGCCATTAAATCATACTATTATTTGCACTCTCAAAGCAAAGGAGATTTCCAGAGAATATCAAGATTTTGCTGCAGTGTTTGATAAAAAGAGGCACAAAATTCACCTTCACATCGGCCCCATGATTGTAAAATTGAATTGTAACCAGGAGCAGTGTTGCCCTTTAGCAGGATTTATGTGTTCATAGAAGCAGAGAACCAATATTTAAAGAGTTATTTTGATCAGTATCTAGCCAATGGATTTATGAGCCCCTCACAATCCCCTGTTTCTTCACTTTTGGTTTTTGTTCTGAAAAAAGATGGCGAGCTTTGCACATGCATGGATTATCGACTGTTAAATCAGGTTGCCATTAAGAATCAGTATCTTTTACCATTGATTTCAGTGCTTCTAGATCAAGCGAATGGCACCAAGATATACACAAAATTAGATTTGAGAGGAGCATATCATCTGATTTGAATTGTTCAGGGGACAAGTGGAATACTACCGTCCAAGCGTGATATGGGCTTTTTGAATACCAAGTGATGGCATATGGACTTTCAATGCCCCAGCTGCCTTTCAACATTTTGTTAATGATGTGTTGAGAGAATACCTTGACAGATTTTCAGTAGTTTACATCGATGACATTTTGATCTTCTCAAACAATCTTGATGAGCATATTCAACATGTCATCCTTGACAGACTACTAGAAAATCACCTTTATGTGAAATTAGGGAAATGTGCATTTCATGTGGAGCAAGTGAAATTTCTTGGATTTGTCTTTTCTCCAAAAGGAGTTCCTTTGGATCCAGCCATGGTTAAGTCAGTTCAAGACTGGCTAGCCCCAAGGATTGCAAAAAAAATTCAAAGTTTCATTGGATTTGCACATTTTTCCAGAAGATTCCTTTCAGACTTTCACAAAAGGTTAGTCCCATAACTCACCTCCTAAAGAAAGGAGTCAAGTTTTGAATGGACTAGCAAGCAGACTCAGCCTTCAGGTGCTTGTAAGTAAGCCTGGGCGTAGTTCGCGAAGTTGCGCTACGCGAAGCTACGCAAAGTGCAGTTCGCACTACGCGAGCTACGCGTAGCACTACGCGAACTGCGTAGTGCACTGTTCGCAATGATTGCACAGTGCAGGATGCTTGTCCGCACTGTGCAATCATTGAAAACGGCATCTTGCACAGTGCGAGCTGTCTTTTACTGCCGCTCGAGTAGATTTTTACTCGAGCGGCAGCTTTCTCAACGCGGACTGGTAGTTTCTCATCGCGAGCGGTCGTGAGCATACGCGACCACTCGCAATGAGAAACCTGACCTCCCCGCGTTGAGAATCTCGCCGGGAGGTTTATTTTCCATGCTCGCGATCGGCAACTTGATGTTGCTGATCGCGAACGAGGAAAAAGTCTCGCCGAAATGTCATTTTGCTTGCTCGCGGTCGCCAACTTGACGTTGAGGACCGCGAGCAAGCAAAAAATGACCGCTGCACTACGCTACACTACGCTACGCGTGTTTGCACTGTGCTACGTGCAATTCGCGTTGTGCGAAGTAGCGCAAACTTCGCAAACTACGCGAGCGTAGCGTAGTACTTCGCCCAGGGTTACTTGTAAGATTCTTTCACTACCACTCCAATTTTACTACATCCAAATCCTGAAGAACCCTTCTTCGTTGAATCTGATGCTTTGGATGCAGCTATCAGAGGAATTCTTTCTCAACATCATAAAAGCATGGGACAGCTGCACCCAGTGGCATTTCACTCACGAAAGCTCACTTTCAATAATTTTCAATCACAGATAAGGAGCTCTTGGCTGTTAAAGATGCTTTTCTCAAGTGGAGACACTACTTGCTAGGGGCACAGCATAAGGTCACCGTAAATATAGATCATCGGAATGCAAATTTTCAAATCAGCTCGAACTCTAACTGCTAGACAGTTACTTTGGCCTTTCTACTTCGCAGATTTAGATTTTGTGATCACCTATAGGCTTGGAGTTACTGATGGGAAACCAGATGCTTTTTCAAGAATCGATACTGAATTTTCTGATACATACGCAGAAAAGTTGCCTATAATTACCCGTAAAAGATTTGTCTTGGTAACCCAGTACTCTGATTTCAAAACAGGAATTCAAGAAGCATTATCAGAGGAAACTTTATAGCTTGCGCAAGAGAAGCTCCAGAAAGAGTTAATCATGAATGGTTTCCCTATCACACAGGAGCATTATGTTTACCCACAACAGAACTTCCAGAAAAGGCTCTTCAAGTTTGTCTTGACAACCAACTAGCTGGTCATAAGGGAATCCAGAAAACCCTGGAATTTGTAAAAAGAAATTCTTGGTGGCTGGGAATGTAGGCCCAGATAAGACAATATGTTTCAACCTGCGGGAAATGCTTAAAAGGGAAACCAAATAGACTTGCCCCTCAAAGTCTTCTATTGCTACTGTCAACAGCCCCATACCCTTGGTACACTGTCACATTGGATCTTATAGTAGACCTTCCCCTTAGTCAAGGGTTAAATACATTTTTTGTGATTGTAGACACATTTTCTAAAATGGCAAATTTCATTCCATTAAGGAATATACCTTGAGCTCCACAATTAGCACAGTTATTTACTCAACACATTATGAGGCACATGGGTGGGAAGAGTTTTTTATACAGTTTGTTGTTTACTTTTATTTTTTTTACATTTTTTATGGTTAAGGATGCTAATTATTTTGTTACATTTTAAATGCAATACTGTCTGTGTGTCTTTTCAGTTGCTTCGCCTTTATGATAACTTTCAGATGCCTGTTTTTTTCCATGTCCATCCATCATTTTTTAACCTTTTTGACTTGTTTTATCGAGATGTGATATAAAAATAGAATTACTTTTGGTGTTTAAATACATACACTATTTGTGATCATTGTTCTTTTAGGTTTATTTTTTTTTTAAATGTATTATGTACCTAATTACTGAAGCTTGAAGTGATTTTCTGTTTCTTTTATAATGAAGTGTTTTACGATATCCTTTCTTTCAGGCAGAGTGATGTGCTCCTGGGAATTTGGCTTCAGGTGCAGTAGTTTGGTTTGCTCTTCTGTTCTGGTCTTTATTCATACTGTCTTTAAATTAGTGATTTATATCTATTTGTTACTCCTTTTCTTTCAAATTAATTGGTTACATTTCTTGGTACGAGGTTACATTTTTGTAACTTTATGTGGAAGACTAACTAAATGTTATTTTTTTCTGTTTTTACTAAAATAATAATAATGTTTATGTTCACTCTATTTTGTTATAGATGTTTACTATATTTATTATTTTTGTTGATATTTTAGTGTGCAATCATTTTATCGATATTAAGGTTGTGCTTCACCTCTATTACTGTGATCTCAATACATTTATTTCCATATTTTTATGTTCAATAATGTTTATTTAAATTTCTATCTGCAATATTTTTGATGCCCATAATTTTATTGTTTTTAAAGGTGTTTAAAAAAGTTGCAATTAGGGTTATCGATTGTTTTTGCAAATATATTTTTATAGCACAATATTTTTGTACTCGATATTTCACCATACAACTGCTCCCCCTCTCAAGACAGCCCAAGCATTTATTAATAAGGAAGGGTTGTCGTTTTCTTTAGAATCACAATTCCATATTTTCAAGGCAACACAAATTGTATAAAATGCGAAAGTATCTTGTTTGCACTTTCTGGAGATTGAACTTGAGAAAGCCCCAGTTTGATTGTGATCAGCATGTGCATGTATTTCCTTATGAATATATGTCGATACTTCGCAAACTAAAACAACGCATACTTTTACAGCGTTGTTTTTAGTTCGCAAGTACCATTACAACGCATTTTTATATAACGCATACCATTACTTCGCAAGTGCTTTAAAATGCATATAAAATGTCTTTTCAACGGATCCCAATTCCTCGCATACTTTTACAACGCATTTTTTTTTAAATAACCCCCCAACACTATGCTAATTTCGACATCCATATACACTACCCTACATAACACATACTCCACAACACTAGCCTAACCCCTCAAACATTACCCCCAGCACGACCCTCCCCCTTCCCCAATCCGGTCCCTACACTCAAACACTACCCTGCACAACACCCCCGACACTACCCTAAACCCTAAAACACTACCCTACACTACACAAACACCACAACACTACCAAAAACCCTAAAACACTACCCCCTGCACGACCCTGCTCCTACCCTCAGTCCGGTCCCTACACTGAAACACTACCCTACACGACCCCCCAACACTACCATAAACCCTAAAACACTACCCTACACTACACAAACACTAGTGTAGGGTAGTGTTTTAAAAACCCTAAAACACTACCCCAAGCATGACCCTGCCCCTACCCCCAGTCCGCTCCCTACACTGAAACACTACCCTGCACAACCCCCCGACACTACCCTAAACCCTAAAACACTACCCTACACTACACTAACACCACAACACTACCCTAAACCCTAAAACACTACCCCTGCACGACCCTCCCCCTCCCCCATTCCAGTCCCTACACTGAAACACTACCCTGCACGACCCCCGACACTACCCTAAACCCTAAAACACTACCCTATACTACACTAACACCACAACACTACCCTAAACCCTAAAACACTACCCTTGCACGACCCTCCCCCTTCCCCCATTCCAGTCCCTACACTCAAACACTACCCTGTATGACCCCCCTACACTACCCAAAACCCTAAAACACTACCCTACACTACACAAACACCACAACACTACCCTAAACCCTAAAACACTACCCCCTGCACGACCCTACCCCTTCCCCTAGTCCGCTCCCTACACTCCAACACTACCCAGCACAACACCCCAACACTACCCTACACTACACAAACACCACAACACTACCCTAATCCCTAAAACACTAACCCCTGCACGACCCTCCCCCTTCCCCCACTCCTGTCCCTACACACAAACACTACCCTGCACGACCCATGACACTACCCTAAACCCAAAAACACTTCTCCTCAAACACAAACCCTTTAAAAATACACAGTCCCTCTTACCTCTCTCTCCTCGGTGCACGTCCCTTGTCCTCGGCTGCAAGCGTTCTCAATCAAAGGCGGTGAGGACAGCAGAAGTGCCCAAAAATCCCCCAGCCAGCGCACAGGAGCCTGCAGATCCGCCCCCCGGCACCAGCGCCTGTCCCCTACTTGCTCCAGCCGCGCCGCTCAAGGCCCCACAGCTCACCGGTTGTCCAGGCGCCGCCGCAATCTCTCACCTCAGTCCAAGGGACCCCGCTGGTGCACAGGACCGCTCCGAGGCCAAACAGCGCTCGGCGTCCGCCACCGTGACAAACATGCCCGGACTTCCAGAACATGCTGCAAGGCCGCGGAACCAGGCTCACTCGCTACAGGCCGCAGGGGAGATTCAGAGGCCGCCTCCGCCCCACTGCCTTCATCGATGCCTCGCTGCCTCCTCGGGTGCTCTGCCATCTGGGCGCCGGGTTTTGGTTAGTGCCTCTATCCAATGGACCAGGCCGGAGGGGTTGTCACTCCAATTCCGGGTGCAGCCAACCGTGAGTATACACGTTGTGCACAGGGTCGTGGATGATTTGGCCACGCATTACAACGCTTGCGTTGTAACAGCGCATGCGATGTAATAACATGCGTAGTAAAGGCTACGCGTTGTTACAGAGCATGCGTTGTTACGCTTGCGTTGTAATGGTATGCGAAGTACAAGTCGCGTACTAATGGCTGTTTACCTTTCCTTATACATGCTTGTAATAACTTAAACCAGTATCTAAATACAATCAGGCTTCCTTCCCTCCTAATTAAATGGCACTTTCTCACTCCTGGTGTCTTTTGACATTTTCCAGTGCTGAAAACATTTCACAAATACATGGAGAGTTGTTGAGAAAAGCACGGTTTTTGCAAGAAAAATTGGTCTGTTCCCTCTCTAGCAGAGTTTTCATATAGGTTGCATTTTTCAGATGGGTTTTTAAAGTCAATGCGTTTGTTTATGTTCCCTTGGTGCACAAATCTCATCCTTGTGGTTGATTCCTCTTCTTCAAGTTCTAGCTCACCTCACACCGGGCAGTGCAAAGGCCCCAGCTGAGTACCTGACAGCAGAGAGATCTGGGGAAATACTACTATTCTTGGCCGAAAAAAACACAGAGGCTGGATTCTCAGCGGAAGATAATGGTCGCGTGGGATTTAAGAAAGGACAGAAAAGGTGAAAGAGAAAAGGGAAAATGATTCAAGGTACATAGCAAAGAACAGTTTTTTTTTTCTTCAAACCTTTCCACCTTCCTTTGTAAGTAGTAGTTTGTTTATTCAATTTGCCCGTTTTATTAAATTGATGATAGGCAGAACCAATTCAAAACGATAGGAAGACCAATGCAATACAAAAGAAAAAAAAGTATTTTAAGTATATTTCTTGGACGGTTTAAATATGGCATCAAATCCCTGGTTTCTCCCGTTGGGAGCCCGTCCAACCACAAAGCCTCTCTTCAGATCTTTCCCACAAAGCGGCACCTACACGGGACTACAGACAGAATTATCTATCTGAGGAAATGAAAGCGCTTCAAGTCAGAGAGAAAAACAACTTCAGCTGTGCGCTGGATTTATATCTCAAACAGTCACTTCCCCAGCACTGGTGATGCAGGTTTGAAAATTAATCTGCAGTCTGAAACAAGTAAAACACAGCCAGTTGCGCTGATTGTGCATATCATAAATGATGTCAAAGCAGTACATTGTTGTAATCTGTCCTCGCAGCCCTGACGTCACATGCATGCACTTCGTTTTGTAAGCCAATAAATTACAGGCATTACTTGATATGCAGTCTACACTCCCAGAAGTTATGCAGGGATCATTAATTGTCTTCTTCCAGTGTTTAATCTCTTCTGGAGATGAGAACTTTATCCCTAATATAACAAATCAATGGGTATTTAAAGGAAAAAATGTAGAAACACAAGAGTTTCAGTATTTCTTCAAAAGGGGGGCCAAATGTGTTCAGCACATTTTACATCTCCACACTTGGCAGACATACACCTAGATGGTGAGGACACACATAGCCCTTCACTGGCCTTATTTTGAGAAAAGTGAGTGTTGCCACTCATGAAACTGGATGCACAGTCTGGGAGCTATCTACCGATGAAACTTATGTTGTACATTTCAAAGTCACTGAGATAGGGCGTGGAAAGTGTCCCTGATAGCTTCAAGATACCAGTGAGCCTTCTGCCGAAGGAAGACAGTGTGTCGACCACAAAAACTCACCGAGCTGGTCACAGGTTATTGCTGTGGTATTTGATCTACACATAGCAATGGAAGTGGCTGTATAAGAACAAGCTATGCCCCTTTCTAGTTAGATGTTTGTATCTGGTGTTTTGCACTGACAGGGCATGCTATTTAATCACAGCTACTCTTAGGAGCTGTTTTGAAGTATTTATCTGCTTGCTCCAATGAGGAGACTCGGTCTATCGTAAACTGTGCTGAGCTAAGGGGAAGACAAAAGGAAACTAAAAGAGTTCCACATCAAAAACCAAAAGGAGAAACACTTACTGATATAATTGTTAGTCAGTAATGCAATGTACTGCGTTATTCACAAAGAAATCTGGGACAAAGTCAGAAAATATGGAGAGATCAGAGTAAAAAAGTAACAACAGAGGGAACGTGGCTTAACTGTGAAAACTCGCCAATAATGAAAAGCCAAGATGGCGATGGCATCAATTTATCCTCAATCTTAGGGGTTCTATTTTTTCTTGGTTTGGTATGCGGTGGAATAGAGTTACTGTTTTGGTGGATTTTGTTGATCTTTGTGATGATGGTAATATTTCTAAAGTAATTGCAAAGTAAAGGGGCCCCCTGATATTGATGAGAAGTACACCTAGACAGGGAAAATACATGAATGTAAATACTCTAGGGCTACTTCAGACCATTAAATCCCTCAAACCATTATGAGGAGAAAAACAAACTATAGTGACACTAGAAAATTAGAAAAATGAAGAGATTTATTTATTAATTTATCTTTTTCTTGTTTTTGGGTAAGTATAAAAACATGTATTAGAAGTAAAAACAATTCATACAGAGACTAACAAATATACAACATTCTGACTACATTCATTCACAACCACAAACATACTATAAACACATGATCATATTGATATATATGATTTTTTCGTCAAACATGATAAAATTTATAAAGACTATAGCGAACAAACAAGCAGCAATAGCACTATGATGAAAAATAAGCTTTTTTAGGTGGTTTCCAAACTACACTTTCGCTCGAGAACAGCATCTTGGCACCAAGTCTGAAGACTGTAGAGCCACTCGATTTTATGTCTGTTCCAACTGGCTATCAAAAAGGTGGGTTTTCAATTCCTTGCTAAATGTTAAATGGTCTGCATATGCTGTTATTCGAAGTCTAAGGTCCTAGGTAACTGGTGGAACGGCCACTTAAACTCTTACGGGGCTGTTTTAGAGTGCAGTCCATTGTTAGATGTATATCTACTAAATTTATAAGCAAAGCACAAGGTGTCTTTGTTATAAATGACCTTATTTAAAGAGGGTGTGTTGGTTAATAGGGAGCCAATACAGATTCTTTCTGGTCATTATGTGGTTTAATTTTTCAGACCAGTTGCCTTACTGGCTGCTATGTTTCAGGTCTTCTAAAACTTCTTTATTGAGTAATCAAGAAGCCTTAATTATAGGTTATTATTGTAGTTTATTTTGAATGTAACATGCGCTAAGATGAATTTAGGGTGAGCATACTTCGGTACAAGAGCAAGACCTTATTCAGTTGTTTTAATAAGAACAAACAAGAATAAACTATTTTATTTATCTTGAAGTCCATGACTACTTGCGATTGATAAAAAGAGCAAGGGATTTAATCTCTGTGGATTGTTCTGGTGAGTAGCCCATAGAAGACTGGCAGCCATCAGTATTCCAACGGTGAGTATTTTTACCAAAGAATAAACACTCAGCTTTGTTGCTGTACAATTGCAAAACAAATTTACATATCCAGGCTTGGACCACCTTGAGAAATAAGTTGAGGCTGTGCAAGGAGCTGTTAGTATTTTGTAACAGCACATCTTTGGCATAAGATATCATTGAAGAACCAAAAGACTAACCCAGACTCATCAAAGGTTTGACATATTTGTTAAAAAGGGTCAGGGATAGTGAAGATTCTGGAGGGACCATGCAGATCACAGGGATTTTTTTTCTGATCTAAAAGGCAGTGGGCTTATAGTCTGGAAGCAATCTTTAAGGAAGGAATGTACCTATTAGAGCACTTCTCCTGTGGTGACTGTCTCTTCTACGCGAGCCGACATGATAAGATGATCCACTGTATCAATCAATAATAAACTTTGTTCGGCTTTTCTGATAAAAACCATAAAAGTCAAGGATACAACATTAAAAAAGAGCTCCCAGCCAGTTAAGAACAACAATTGACAATTTCCATATGTAAATATCAAACACCTAATTAGCATAAATGATAATCAAAAATATAAATTCATCAGGCTAGCTCAAGGCATAATACTAGTGACAGCTAGATCTAAGCCTAACTGCGGCCTTTAAAAAACCAAGGACATACCATAACATGGGCCCTGAGAGCATGGCTAAGAAAGTAAAAGCGGGACGCACTTGTTTAAAATTTGCTGTTTTTAAAATTGGAATTATATAGGTCTTCCTCGGCACCTCATAAAGACTTCAAAACATTAAAAAGTGGAACATGCCCTGGGGGGACTTACTATCACAAGCACATGGTGGCAGGGTCTCACCTTTGCTGCTCCCTCTAGGGTGGGCAAGGAGAAGATAAAATAAGTCAAAGCGAAACCGTGTCAGCAAAAAGCGGTCATATGTGTTAGTGAGCCCAAGGAGATACGGTTCAGCATATTGAACGGTTTTCAGAATAATATATTTACGTACGCTGGGCTTCATCAACTCACACTCCTCCTTTTTACTGCACGGAGTCTAAAAAAGTACTCTTTAGCCCATAGTAAATCCTTCCTAATGATTGAATCCAGGTCACTGAAAAGGTCATCCCTTCCAAGAGTCCTAAACCCTTCCCTGATATAATTCAACCAGGGGATATGATGGGCATAATCAAGGGCCATGCAATCCCTTATGATGTCTTTATGTAGAGCAGTACCCTTGGTCCCCCACAATTTAAGCCAATAAGATAATGGGCGGAATGACAGCAGATCTGACAGGTAGGGCATACCCAATTCTTCGTGTGCAGAAAAAGTAGGAGTTCCCTGGGGTACACAAAGAAGTCGTCTACAAAACCTATTTTCAATTCTTTGTAGCTCATCAACTGAAGTATAACCCCAGATTTCGCTGCCATAAGTAACTTGCGCTAGACACTTGGCTCTATAGATCTCCAAAATAGCACCTACTGGTTTTTTACCCAACCGCGAAGCAAAGTTAAAAATGGCCGCATTGGCCCTTAGAAATTCCCCTTTCTTTTTGCTTCTTAGGGGACCCCAGTTTAGTTTAGCGTCCAGCATGACTCCCAGTTAAGAAAAGATCCACTGTATCAAAAGCCGTAGAGAGGTCCAAAAGGATCAGTGCAGCAAAGTCTCTCTTGTCCACTATTAGTATCAAGTCATCTGTAATAGGGAGAGAAGCTGTTTCAGTACTTCTTCTGTGGCAAAAACCTATTTGATGATTAACCAGGAAGTTGACATTTTCTAAATAGTTTGACAGTTGAGTAGCTATTGTCCTTTCTGCTGTCTTTTCTAGGAAGTGTAGTAGAGTAATGGGCCGATTATTATTTAGATCTTTGTTGTACAAATTATATTTCTTTAGTAAGGGTAGCATAATCCCCTGTTTGTAGGTAATATTAATGGTCCCTAACTTCAAAGATTGAGTCATTAGTTAAGTGATATATGGAGAAATATCCTATGTCAGTGTTTTATCATTGTACTGGAACATATAGCATCACAAGAGCCTCATTAATCAGCCAAATAGCTTGATTTAAGGTGACAGGGGTAAAGCAGGTCGCCGATTATTTACTAGCAGTATGTTAAGGTCCACTAGGCTGGTCTTTCACTTATTTGAGACCTCTGTACACATAAATAGATCCTCAATATTTGAACAAAATTGGATCTCAGTTTGCAGCATAGGTGGGTAGGCATTTTATTGGGTGTGGCTATTATAGTGGTTCCACTGAGATTATAGTAGTATGAATGGTTGTGTTTTGTTGTTTGTTACTTGCCCGAGATGTTGAAAAAAGTGACTCCTTTTCTATCGGGTTAATTTTAATGTGAGTTAGTGTTTTTCAAGAGCCATTAAATTGGCAATAATTTTCTCTGTTTTGTTTATCTAAGGAATGTACAATTTTGGGATGGTCATTTCACAATTTTCAGATAGATAATTGGGAGGCGGGAGAAGAGGGATGGATATATCCAATTCTATGGCGACCAGCTTGATGTCCACACTTTCTTGTGCGAATACAATACAGCATTGAAATTGCTTAGTGGCATGGTTAAATGTGTACAAGTGTTGCCAAATCTATACAGATTCATATGTGTTACCACCATTTACATACAGATCTTTGTGCATCCGAAGATATCACAAGCTGATAAGAACACTAACACTGTTTTTACCATTGGAAATATATGCCAATACAATGACCGCTCTTCTTCCGGTTTATCATTTACCATAAACGAACAAGTGTAGAAAATCCTCAACACACTGACAGATTTCTTGTGGCAGTTAAGTACCATCAGCAGGCAAAACGGTCTACACGTCCTGATCTGTAATTTTCGATTGAATGTATGCGTGTGTGCACTGATAAATGGTTCGCAACTGCAATTGCGGTCACAAACCACTGACACATACTTTTGCAACTCGCAAGAAGAAGGAGGATGACTGTTTCACACTCTCGTATTATGAGAAAGAAATTCTTTTTCTGCTGGTAAAAGGGCAATTGTACTTTGGAAACAGGCATTTTGCAGTTGTAAACCCTCTGATCTTGCAAATCACATAGTATCAACATCAGAAATACCTTTTTTATATCAGGTTCCAAGTTCCAGACTTCAGATGTGGTTTCAGAGCTACCACTGTACGTTGACCTGCATCCTGGATACAACTGAATAGGAGCTTTGGCCCACGGAATCATCAGTGCTAAAAACCTGGTTCTGCTGCTTATTAAATGAGTCACTAATGGAGCCAACCAGCAGCTTCGACTCTTAAGAGCTCTCCCAAACTGTATTGAGAAGTAGGTTGCTAAAGAAAAGAGATTTGTAATGCTACCTTAACTCTTCTACCTAAACAACCAAGCTTTACCTTGCAAAATGTGTCCACGAAAATCTCTGAAGGTGCAGAACTAATGCACATCTTTTTTGCCATATCTTAATGGGGATTTTAAAAAATACATCGACCTAAATTACCCACTCCTAGTCACTGGCCATCTGAAAGAAAGCAATCAAATATAGTTGTTTTAATCAAAGACAGGCCAGAAACTACAAAGGTATTTTTTCAACAAAATGAATTTACAGTAGATATAAGACTGTTATTTTTCTTCAAAGTGTAGGCAAAATAATTGCACCTAAAATGTAGTCACATAAGAAAGAAAGAAGTATGCAATTTCTGTAGAAATTAAAGAAGAAATAGCCTTTCATTTCCAAGTACAGTCGAGCTCCACTTACTCAAGAAATGACAAGGCAGCCGAGGAAGAGTCCACTTGGTAAATACTGCGGAAGCAGGTGCTCGTTAAAGGCTAATGTCCACAGGGCAGACAGTAGTTGAGTTATCCATAAACTCATTTCTTGCAATGCTTCAGGGACACAAAAATCCATTTGTCTTTATTGAATGAGCGGTTGTGTCTAATCTCCCTCCAGCCTCTGGTCGCCATTACCAGCGTCAGCAGAGCTGACCTCAGCATTGACCTGCTCCCTGCCTTTGGATCAAAGTTGTGACTGCTGGGGATAGGGTACAGGAATATTTCCGAAGTCAGCCGCCGGAAGCGAGCCTTCACATCAGTTCGCAGCGAGTGGGGAGTCCTGTGAGACACCTACGCTTTTAAGGAGACAGCCCTCAAAGTTTCATCCTATGTTTAGCATTTTCCAACAGGCGTGTGTCTTCTTTCGAAAGCATACCCATTTGATAGAGTAAATCACGTAAACAGTCTTCTCAGGCAGACTCATTAATTCTACCAACCAAGGATATGGGTTCTGTGTGCGTGATTCTCGTAATTTGCTTTTGCATAATTAGATGAATTTGCCTGTTGTATTGGGCGGGTCACGTAAACGTGTTTTTGATGGTGGTATTTCAATTTGTAGTGTCCACAATCCTTGGTTTGATTTGAACATGTTGTTTAAAAAGTAATTTCCTGAAATGCTGCACGCGACAATGACAATAACAAGATATTTAGTGCAGTGAGGTGCTAACACCAGGATCTGTTCTCTAAACCTGCAGCTAATTCAAATTTCGGGCCTTCTGATGCAGTCATGTCACAGGAGTGGCTACCATAGGAGAGAGTGTTAATGCAAGTACTTTCGTTTTTTTCTCCTTGCGGATAATGTGATGTTACCTGGGCTTGATTGGTTAAAGAATGTCTTCGGTGTACGCCCTCCTTGCTCTCTGGATGGCGAAGTGATTTGAGGGTGTGTGGGCAGAATGATTAAAAATTTAGTTTGAAAATATTCTGATGTATGTGAGATGGAGAAGAATCTCTTGTGTCAAAGAGTGAGGCCTGACTAGTTATGGCTTTCACCACTAAGCCATAGCAACTTATGGCTCACCCATTTTTGTGAGAACCCCTTTAAACATTTATTAGGTTCACTGCAAGATGACTATTTGTAGATCAGAGTTAATGTCTCACTTAGCTTTCAGCATAGCCTCCAGATTGATATGTTGCCACTGACAACAAATGAAGCATTGGGCACCCCGCAGGAACGTTTAGGGGTGGTTAAAAGTGAGCAGATTAGAAACAGAGGGCCAGTGGTGGTGTTTAAAGTGAGATGTGTGTACACAGGTCAGGTGGGATTTGCAAATGGATGGATTTTTTAACTAAGGGAGTGAGTAGCAATGGCCTCTTTTTCGAATTGACATATAGCTAGACTTCTTCTGTAGTCAGAGGAGGGAAACGGGCATGTAGATGGGAAGGACCTGAGTGGCAAAGTTGAGTACTTTTCCAAAGCGGAGGTGTGAAGACAGTGGTAGACCTAGTAACTTGCTACTGAGGCAGTACAGTTTCCTCAGGATGATGGTGCTCATGAAGATGGTCACTCTGTGAAATGAAGCATCTGCTTGGGGTGAGTGTGAATCATTCAAAGGCGATTAACCGGACAGAGAGGGTGGCCCTTGGTTACTTAGACATTTATGGAGAAGGAGGCAAAGTTTTTTGCCATGTGGGTAGATGGAGTGATAGTTGGATAAGAGAGGGATCCATGACATATAGCAGTGTTAAAAAGCTATTTAGAGTGATTGCAGCGAGATGACGAGGGACTGTACATAGGATGATTTGACTTTTTAAAGATTGGCAGCTTAGCACTGAGGTAGTTTGATTGTCTCATTTGTAGGAGGAAGACATTTATAAATTTGGTTTATAAATGTATTGTTTCAGCAGTTATGCCATAGCAATTAAAAACATTCACTACAGTACATATCATAATAAAACAATCTCAAAAACGTCGACATAAAAACAGCCTGTGAGCAAATCCTATGGTTCTCCTCTCTGCTATCAACAATTTAACATGAGGCCATCTGGGAAAATGATCTATTATCCTCCAGCCTACAAATTCATCCCACTAAAATCATAACAGAAGAGTCTAATTGCACGGCGATTATTAGAGTGCAAGTGTGAAACAATCACCCTTCTACACCCTATCAAATCAAGTTTCCTTTGGGCAATAGGATCATTAGATCATACACAATCATATGAACTAACAAAGCAGAGGCCAGTGTAAAAATACCTATAACGATATATGCTGATGACATTAGTGAAGTGAATGAGGCAATTTAAAACATCTGATAGTGTACCCTTACAACACTGTATCTATGACTAAAAAACACTCAGGGTACACTAAACCAGCGCCCAGCCCTACTGTACAACTTTTTACAAGTTCAATTAAAATGAACAATAATGCATCTATGTACAAATATCTCCGTTGACAGTCTGGCAAAGACTGATCAAGACGTGCGGATCAATAAAATACCAATACCTATGCATACTTTAGCAAAATGCAAATGCAGGTTTAAAACATGTAATAATATACACTCAATGCGCTCTCTAAGCCTGTAAGGCACTCGGGTTCAACCGGAAACAAGCCAATGTTCTGACCGTGCTCCGTCTGTTAAATAAACAAGCTGAGTACATGATTTTACAAAGGGCAGATCTGTACTACTGCACAGGATTCCTCCAGGACTACTCAAAAATGGCAGGATGTCTATTTATTAACTAGCATTTTGCGTTTATTGCCCACGTCCTTCCGCTCTGTCTTTTACTAATCTTGCACCCTTCCATGCAGTGTATATATAGCTAGCTACTGCCTGCTAGATTTCCATGTGGTCCGCACTATAGCAGAATGATAGCACGGCTCTGCAGCACCTCAGGTTAAATTTTCAAAACAGCGGTGAGAGGTTATACCTTATTATTTTCAATGCGGTATCGCACAGCAGCATGAAAAGCATATGTTTTTTCTGGACCCCCTAAAGTCAATGACATGTTTCAGAATCTTCAAATACTTCATGTGTCAGATCTGCTTCAAGAGACCTTGGTCCATGATTTGGTAAAGTTCCTAATGTGAATTGGAGGTATAAGATCCTTTTCCCAGGTGGAAATGACAGGTTCAGAATTGACTCTACCTAAGTTCTTGTTTTAGTTTCAAATAGCTCTGCTCTTTGTGCTGTCATCGGCGTGGCAGTGCCTAGATTTAATGTGCATCGCAAAAAGGCGTTTTCCCCTTTTTGAATGGCCTGTACTTTTTGTAAATCCCCAGATTTCAGCATCGTAGGAGCTTGCCACAAGCACTTTTGTTTTATAAGCAGTTATGGCTGGTTTTATTAATTGATTTCCACATGTATTTGCAAGTCTTGATATTGCACCAGCATCTTGTGTCATTATTGTTTTCGATTTTTCTAACTGAGCTCTCCGATGAAGCTGATCATCCAATCTTATGCCCAAATAGTCACATTTTCTGACTGTCTCAATAGGTTTGCTGTAGACCTTCAATGGTGACGTTAACTTGGAATTGGGTTTAATGATCATATATTTCAATTTATCTTTGTTGATTGCTAACTTTCTTTTTCTGAAAAACAACTCAAAGCCTTCCAGGAGCCGGTGCATTGACTTTTCTGTGCATGCTAGTATTACAGCATCATTTGCGAATAGCAAGATCGGGATATGCTTGTTCTCCAGTTGGGGAATATCAAGACTAATTACTTGATGTAAAACTTTCATTGATGTAGATGTTAAATAATGATGGGGCAAGTACACAGCAATGCCGGACTCCTGTTTTTATTTTGAGCTTATCCGTGCATTTGCCCTTAGTACCATATTTTACTCTAAAGTTGTTAACATGGTGCAAATCCTTTAAAAGACTCAGAAGCTTGTTGAGAAAATCTCCTTCCTCCAAAATACTCCAGAGGACTGTCATCTCCAACACAAGAAAGAGCCCGTACTCCATGATGTGAAATCCATAAGAATTTTATTTTGCTGGCAGACATGTTTCGACCTGCCGGTCTTTGTCAAAGCCAACATGATAGTGAAGAGTGCCCAGATTCCATTAAAAAACCAAAACATCACATGTGGACATAGTAGAAACAGTCACCTTGCTTAATGTAACATTCACATATTCGTTTTCAAAACATTTCCACCTGTAAATAATATAGATGCAAAAACAACAATTGATGGACAGAATGCAGAACAATTTCATACACTCACCCCAGTACAGAGATCTGGGTCTAAATCCATCGTTTTTTTTGCTCCCCATGCCATTCCAGCTGGAACGCAGCCATATGCAAATCAGTCTTGACCCTGCGCCCAAAGGGAACAGTCCAGCCCGTACTTCCAGGCCAGGTCCTCCCTGGACTGGAAACAAGCATCCTAGGACCTGTTTCGAGGTTTCACCCCTCATCAGCCAGGATAGCTTGACTCCAGTGGCATGGAGAGCACGGGACCCATGTCTGGGCCTACCCGTCCCACTCGGGGTGACAAATGTAAAAACAACAAAAGATGCCACTGGATTCAAGCTAGCCTGGCTGATGAGGGGTGCTGCCCCGAAACTGGTCCCAGGATGCTTGTTTACGGTCCAGGGAGGACCTCGCTTGGCAGTTCGGTCTGGACTGTTACCATGAGGCACAGGGTCAAGACTAATTTGCATATGGCTGGGTCTAAACTGGGGTGGCATGGTGAGCAAAAGAACGATGGATTTGATCCAGATCTATTGACTGGGGGAAAATGTTTGATTTGCTCTGCATTCTGTCCATCATCTGTGTCTCTTTTGCTTTCTCGCCCTAAGCGCGCCGGGTATGCCCAGACTTGGGTTCCGGGCTCACTGTGCCGCTGGATTCAAGCTAGTCTGGCTGATGAGGGGTGATGCGCCGAAACCGGTCCAAGGATGCTTGTTTCCAGTCCAGGGAGGACCTGGCTTGGCAGTTTGGTCTGGACTGTTCCCATGAGGCACATGGTCAAGATTGATTTGCATATGGCTGGGTCTAAACTGGGGTGGCATGGTGAGCAAAAGAAGGATGGATTTAACCCAGATCTATTGACTGGGGGAGAATGTTTGATTTGCTCTGCATTCCATCCATCATCTGTGTGTCTTTTGCTTTCTCGCCCTAAGTGCGCCGGGTATGCCCAGACATGGGTCCCGGGCTCACTGTGCCACTGGATTCAAGCTAGCCTGGCTGATGAGGGGTGATGCCCGGTAACCGGTCCCAGGATGCTTGTTTCTTGTCCAGGAAGGACCTGGCTTGGCAGTTCGGTCTGGAATGTAACCATGAGGCACAGGGTCAAGACTAATTTGCATATGGCTGGGTCTAAACTGGGGTGGCATGGTGAGCAAAAGAACGATGGATTTGACCCAGATCTATTGACTGGGGGAAAATGTTTGATTTGCTCTGCATTCTGTCCATCATCTGTGTGTCTTTTGCTTTCTCGCCCTAAGCGCGCCGGGTATGCGCAGACTTGGGTTCCGGGCTCACTGTGCCGCTGGATTCAAGCTAGTCTGGCTGATGAGGGGTGATGCCCCGAAACCGGTCCAAGGATGCTTGTTTCCAGTCCAGGGAGGACCTGGCTTGGCAGTTTGGTCTGGACTGTTCCCATGAGGCACATGGTCAAGATTGATTTGCATATGGCTGGGTCTAAACTGGGGTGGCATGGTGAGCAAAAGAAGGAGGGATTTAACCCAGATCTATTGACTGGGGAAGAATGTTTGATTTGCTCTGCATTCCATCCATCATCTGTGTGTCTTTTGCTTTCTCGCCCTAAGTGCGCCGGGTATGCCCAGACATGGGTCCCGGGCTCACTGTGCCACTGGATTCAAGCTAGCCTGGCTGATGAGGGGTGATGCCCGGTAACCGGTCCCAGGATGCTTGTTTCTGGTCCAGGAAGGACCTGGCTTGGCAGTTCGGTCTGGAATGTAACCATGAGGCACAGGGTCAAGACTGATTTGCATATGGCTGGGTCTAAACTGGGGTGGCATGGTGAGCAAAAGAACGATGGATTTAACACAGATCTATTGACTGGGGGAGAATGTTTGATTTGCACTGCATTCCGTCCATCATCTGTGTGTCTTTTGCTTTCTCGCCCTAAGTGCACAGGATATGCCCATATGTGGGTCATGGGCTCACTGTGCCACTGGATTCAAGCTTCCTTGGCTGATATGGGGTGATGCCCCGAAACCGGTCCCAGGAGGCTTGTTTCTGGTCCAGGGAGGACCTGGCTTGGCAGTTCAGTCTAGACTGTTCCCATGAGGCACTGGGGCAAGACTGATTTGCATATGGCTGGGTCTAAACTGGGGTGGCATGGTGAGCAAAAGGACGAGCAATTTAACCCAGCCCTATTGACTGGGGGAGAATGTTTGATTTGCTCTGCATTCCGTCCATCATCTGTGTGTCTTTTGTAAATAATATAGAAGCTAAACTTTAGTTGTTTGCAAATTGTCCAAGACATTCAACTCCATAAATTAAGCAACTGACAGGCCTGAGGCATGCCTTCAAATAATACAGCCAATGAGTCAAGTGACAATAATCAACAAAATTCAGTCTGAGGTATTAACCCTTCGTCGTAACATCACATGGTCACATTTTGTTAAGAATTACAAGAATTCACTACATTACGAATAGCAATACAGCATTGCCAAGTGGCAGAAGATAGTGTGAGACCACCCTCTATTGAGGTGTCTAGGCTGCACAAACACGAGCATGTGACATTTGTTGCGCTGTAACACAAAGCATGCCAGTACATACTGATACAAATTATCAAGTACATATCAGAGCCAAGTGTTGCCAAGCCAAGTGGCACATGAAGCTCAAGTTTAAAAGTAAAGATGCCGGTCTTCACTAAGTCAAAGCAGAGTGACCAATCAGATAAAACATAAACACACAGCCCCTTGTGAAAAACACGTGTGTCAATAAAATAAAGAAATTAAAAAGAACAAAGACAAATTACACATATTTATTCGGTATGAGCTTTGTCTCAATAATAGGCAATAGTAATACACCAAAAAGGAAAATCTAAAACAGAAGGGTAATTATTTGGGGCAGAAAAAATATATAATATATGTACAGCATCAGTCACATAATAATAGTGGACATATCCAAAAGTTCAAAACAGACTCCTATAAAAGCTTACATGTCATTCACGGAAATTCAGAGCTTCATGTGCACATTGGCAAGGAGCCCGGACTGTATTTATCCTTCAGTTTTCTTTGAGAGTAGTATGGGAAGAATTTGGTTCAGCTCTCCTTTCATTTGTCAGTATCTGAATTTTCTTTTGCTCTATTTCACTCCAAAGGCATTGATGGGCAGCCCATCCAGGGCGCGATTGCATGAGGAGGACTGATTGGCTATTTGCACATTTTGAATTTGAAGGTACTGAGACATTTCCATATGTTATCCCTATTTAGGGTTGAGTTCACCTTTGGGAAATAATACATCATAACTGGAGATACTCTGGTACTGCATTAGCCATGAATGTATAATTACGTGCAATATGGCTGCTGAAAAAACAAAGTATTATGTACTAAGATGGCGTTGTCCTCCTTTTCTGTCCAGGAAAAATACTCTAATGTAAGCGTTGATTGAAATCATTTAAATGGATTGTGTAACAAAGTCGATTTGATGCACACTATCAATGAGGAAGGCATTTGTTGAAACGTGTCAGCTCGATTCTATGAAATTTATGCATTGTGAACTCTGTGATTGCCCGTAATCTCTTTGTGGAGTTGTAGTGAATATTTCACGTGAGTTTCACTTTCATGAATGGAGGCACCCGCCCAAAAGAGTTCGGCGAGCTCCTGGTGGAGTATTTCCTTGTATGATTAATCATAGACATTGCCACAAGCCATTTGGAGGTATAAAGGTCCCATCTGCAAAAGTAGGTGATTATTGAATCTCTGGGTCAGTCATTGTATTAAGCCATGCGGGCAGCGATATGCCTGTGAAAGCTGTCTTGCGGTTGGTGTAAGGGGCGCATCAAAATGTTGATCGAGGTGGCACGCAAACCGCCAGATTTGATGGGCATGCAGGATCAAGTGACATGCCCTTTTTGAAAAGTAAAGAACTGGTCTAATATTTCGCTCCTTAGGCATCCATGGGCAGCCCATCCAGGGTGTGATTGTATGAGGAGGACTGATTAGCTATTTGCACATTTGGAATATAAAGGTACTGAGACTTTTCTATATGTTACCCCGCTTAGGGTTGAGTTCACTTTTCGGCAATAATACATAATATCTGGAAATACGCTGGTACTGCACTAGCCATGAATGTATAATTACGTGCAATATGGAGGCTGAAAAAAACGAAGTATTTTGTACTAAGATGGCATTGTTCTCCTTTTCTGCCCAGGAAAAATTCTCCAATGGGAGCATTGATTGAATATCTTTTAAATGGACTATGTAATAAAGTCGATTTGCGGCACATGAGCACTGAGAAAGGCATTAGCCGAAAGCTATCGCCTCAATTCAATTAAATTTATGAATTGTGAACCCCATGAGTGCCCATAATCTCTTTGTGGAGTTGTAGTGAATATTTCACATGAGTTCCACCCTCACGAATGGAGGCACCTGCCCAAAAGAGTTTGGCGAGCTCCTGGTGGAGAGTTTCATTGTACGACCCAAGACCTGCTGACCTTCAGGAGGCTACTCAAGACCTGGTTGTTCGACCAGTAGCAGCACCCCTCCCCCCCCCTTTTTTTCTCCCCCAGCGCCTTGAGACCCTCGCGGGTAAGTAGTGCGCTTTACAAATTCTGTGATTGATTGATTGATGGACATTGTCAGAACCGCCGCAAGCCATATAGAGGTACAAAGGTCTTATCGGCAAAAGTTGGTGATTATTTAATCTATGGGTGCAGTCATTGGATTAACCCCTGCTGGCAGCGATATGCCTATGAAAGCTGTCTTGTGGTTGGGGTGGGGGGCGCATCAAAAGTTTGATTGAGGTGGCACACATACCGGCAGATTTGAAGGACATGCAGGATCAACTGACATTCCCTTTTTGACAAACACAGAACTGGTCTAATGTTTCGCTCCCAAGGCATCCAAGGGCATCCCATCCAGGGTGCGATTGTATGAGGAGGACTGAATGGCCATTTGCACATTTTGAGTATGAAGGTACTAAGACATTTCCATATGTTACCCCTATTTGGGGTTGAGTTCACATTTGGGCAATAATACATTATATCCGGAAAAACACCTGAAACACATCTGCTTGATTCTATTACATTTATGGACTGTGAACCCTGTGAGTGCCCGTAATCTCTTTGTGGAGTTGTAGTGAATATTTCACGTGAGTTCCAACCTCACGAAAGGAGGCACCCGCCCAAAAGAGTTAGGTGAGCTCCTGGTGGAGTATTTTGTTGTATGAGTAATCATGGACATTTGCCAGAACCACTGCAAGCCATATGGATGTATAAAGGTCTTGTCGGCAAAAGTCGGTGATTATTGAATCTCTGGGCGCAGTCATTGGATTAACTCCTGCGGGCAGCGATATGTCTATGAAAGCTGTCTTGCGGTTGGGGTGAGGGGGCGCATCAAAATTTTGATCGAGATGGCACACAAACCGGCGGATTTGAAGGACATGCGGGATCAAGTGACATGCCCTTTTTGACAAGTAAAGAATAGTCTAATATTTTGCTCCAGAGGCAACCATGGGCAGCCCATCCAGGGTGTGATTGTATGAGGAGGACTGTTCGACCATTTGCAAATTTTGAATATGAAAGTACTGAGACATTTCCATATGTTACCCCTATTTAGGGTTGATATTACATTTGGCCAACAACACATTATATCTAGAAATACACTGGAACTACATTAGCCATGAATGTATAATATGTGCAATATGGCGGGCAAAAAAACAGAGTATTACGTACTAAGATGGCGTCTTCCTCCTTTTCTGTCTGGGAAAAATCCTCCAATAGGAGTGTTGATTGAATATGTTTTAAATAGACTGCATAACGAAGCTGGTTTGATGCACAAGAGCATTGAGAAAGGGATTAGCCGAAATGTGTCTGCTCAATTCTATTAAGTTTATGGATTGTGAACCCTGTGAGTGCCCTTAATCTCTTTGTGGAGTTGTAGTGAATATTTCACGGGCGTTCCACCCTCATGAATGGAGCCACCCACCAAAAAGAGTTCAGAGAGCTCCTATTTTTGTTATATATATATATATATATTCACTGAAAAAACCATAGGTTTTAGGGACAGTTATAGTTAGTTGGACATTGCACTCGTACAAAACCCGTGAAATTCCCCCGTTATAGTTAGTCCAGCTAACTATAACTCGCGCCCCGCAATGCACTGCTGATGACGTCACATATTACATCACTCATGACATGGTCAGTGACATCACTGATGACATCACTGATGACATCTCAAATGACATCACTGTTGACATCATCCAGTGACTGTGTGTTTCTGTAAAGTTTAAATATTTTTAATATATATAGGAAAAGACGTATTGAAGAATGAGTGGGTGTGTAAGTGTCTGTATGGATGATTTAGTAGGTGCGTGACTGACTGTATAAGTGAGTGATTTAACGTATCTTACTGAATGCATGGGTTAGTGACTAAACTGGGTGAATGTCTGTATCCGTCTGTCTGTTGCTGTGTAAGTGGCTGCATGTGTTTGTGAATAGCTACATGAGTGTCTATATGAGTTAATGAATGCTTGTGTGAGTATCTGTATGGGTGCCTGAGTGTTTGTGGGGGAGGGGTGTGTGCGACTCTGTGCATAAATGTGTGAGTGGGTGATTCACTGGGTGGATGGTTTCAAGAGTGCATCTGTGATAGACTGTATGGGTGGGTAAGTGTGTGTAAGAGTGTGTTAGTGAGTGAATGTATGTCCCAGTGGTACATGTGTGAGTAACTACATATGTGAAAGGCAGTATATATGTGTGTTGGAGTATATAAATAGCTATAAGCGAGAGTGAGTGATTGTGATAGTGGCTGTATGGATGAGTGTGTGCTTGTATCAGTGATTGTATAAGAGCGTAAGAATGTGCTAGTATTTGTATGAGTAAGTGAGCTGGTATGTGTATAACTGTATAGGTGAGTAAATGGTAGTGTGTTTAATTATTTGCATGACTGACTAGGTGTTTGAGTACCTCTATGGATGAGTGGCGGTGTTTGAGTGTCTATATAGGAGTATGAGTGCATATGATAGTCCTGTACTGAGTGACCGTAAGTATGAGTGACTGTACGGGTGAGTGAGTTGATGTGTGCGTAGACCTAAGAATCAGTGAGTGGGTATGTAGTTATTGGTGTTGGAGTGTCTATGGTTTTGCGAATGGCAGTCTGTAATTTAGAGTGGGTGTATCAAAGGTTATATTAGGGTGTGAGAAGATGCATGAAATTATCACATGGATGATGTCACCAGTGATGTCATCAGTGATGTCATTTGAGATGTCATCAGTGATGTCATCAGTAATGTCACTGACCATGTCATGAGTGATGTAATATGTGACGTCATCAGCAGTGCATTGCGGGCGCGAGTTATAGTTAGCTGGACTAACTATAACGGGGAATTTCACGGGTTTTGTACGAGTGCAATGTCCAACTAACTATAACTGTCCCTAAAACCTATGGTTTTTTCAGTGAATTTCAAAGGTTTTTTAAATGCTAATTTGTAACTATAACGTCCCTGAAACCTATGGTTTTTTCAGTGAATTTCAAAGGTTTTTTAAATGCTAATTTGTAACTATAACATGTCTGAAACCTACGGTTTTTTCAGTGAATTTCAAAGGTTTTGTAAATGACAATTTTTAAATGTATTAATTGTTATATAAATTTTTTTAATACTAATTTACTCCATTTTTAGAAACTATATTTTTTTACATATTTTATTTTTTAAATTACATTGTAATTACATTATACATTACATTACAAAAAATACTTTCTCAGAATGAATTACTTTAGTTTAAATACTTTGCACATAGGCAATAGACTTTTAAGTACAGTAGTTACAGTTGTTGCAATGGGCAACACATTTTCAAACACAATGCAACATTCAGCTCAATGTGAATTTCTAGTTAAATGCAATTAGTTACTTTATGGATTACTTTTCTAACCACAGGACTGGATCCTAGATTCAGTCCTGGCACATCTCCTGTAAACAGTTGAGTAAAAGCGTTTTGGTTACAGTCGTGATTTTTAAGGAATATTATTGTACTTTAAAAGTTGACACTTAGAAACTTTTTCTCATAGAATCACCAATGTTATCCTATGGAAGGAAATTCACTTAGAAGGTAAAAACTGTTATCGTTACTTTTCCTTACTCAGTGTTGGATCCTGGATCCAGCACTGGTGCATCTCCTGTAAACAGTTGAAAGAATGCGTTTAAGTCATACAGGCGATTTTTTAGGAATATTTGTAGTTTGTGAAAATCGACACTTTGAAACTTTTCTGCTGAAAAGCAGACAATGGATTCCTATGGAAGAAAATATAAGTTACTGGTAAGTACGGTTAAAATTACTTTTCAGGGTCAGTGCTGGGCTAAAAGATGCAGCACTGGGTTCTCTCCTGATAACAGGTGAGTAAATTGGAATTCGTACTTTGGTTGATTTTAGAGGAATATTATAAAGTTCCAAAACTCCACACTTAGAAGAATTTCCAAGTGAAACCAGTCAATGTTAGCCTATGAAGGAAATTCAAGTTACCGGTAAGTACGGTTAAAATTACTTTTCAGGACCACTACTGGGCTGAAAGATGCAGCACTGAGGTCTCTCCTGATAACAGGTGAGTAAATCAGAATTCGGATTTCGGCTGATTTTAGAGGAATATTTGTATGTTTCAAAAATCAACACTTAGAAACTTTTTCAGCAAAAAGCAGGCAATGATATCCTATGGAAGGAAATTCAAGTTACTGGTAAGTACGGTTAAAATTACTTTTGAGGATCAGTACTGGGCTGAAAGATGCAGCACTGAGGTCTCTCCTGATAACAGGTGAGTAAATCGGAATTCGTATTTCGGCTGATTTTAGAGGAATATTTTAAAGTTCCAAAACTCCACACTTAGAAGAATTTCCAAGTGAAACCAGTCAATGTTAGCCTATGGAAGGAAATTCAAGTTACTGGTAAGTACGGTTAAAATTACTTTTCAGGGTCAGTGCTGGGCTAAAAGATGCAGCACTGGGTTCTCTCCTGATAACAGGTGAGTAAATTGGAATTCGTACTTTGGTTGATTTTAGAGGAATATTATAAAGTTCCAAAACTCCACACTTAGAAGAATTTCCAAGTGAAACCAGTCAATGTTAGCCTATGAAGGAAATTCAAGTTACCGGTAAGTACGGTTAAAATTACTTTTCAGGACCAGTACTGGGCTGAAAGATGCAGCACTGAGGTCTCTCCTGATAACAGGTGAGTAAATCAGAATTCGGATTTCGGCTGATTTTAGAGGAATATTTGTATGTTTCAAAATCAACACTTAGAAACTTTTTCAGCAAAAAGCAGGCAATGATATCCTATGGAAGGAAATTCAAGTTACTGGTAAGTACGGTTAAAATTACTTTTGAGGATCAGTACTGGGCTGAAAGATGCAGCACTGAGGTCTCTCCTGATAACAGGTGAGTAAATCGGAATTCGTATTTCGGCTGATTTTAGAGGAATATTTTAAAGTTCCAAAACTCCACACTTAGAAGAATTTCCAAGTGAAACCAGTCAATGTTAGCCTATGGCAGGAAATTCAAGTTACTGGTAAGTACGGTTAAAATTACTTTTCAGGACCAGTACTGGGCTGAAAGATACAGCACTGAGGTCTCTCCTTATAACAGGTGAGTAAATCGGAATTCGTATTTCGGCTGATTTTAGAGGAATATTTGTATGTTTCAAAAATCAACACTTAGAAACTTTTTCAGCAAAAAGCAGGCAATGATATCCTATGGAAGGAAATTCAAGTTACTGGTAAGTACGGTTAAAATTACTTTTCAGGACCAGTACTGGGCTGAAAGATGCAGCACTGAGGTCTCTCCTTATAACAGGTGAGTAAATCGGAATTCGTATTTCGGATGATTTTAGAAGAATATTTGCACAATGGTGAAGGGAGGGGCGGGGCCTGAGGTGACATCTGTGCAAACGCGCCCCGTGGCGCGTTTTAAGTTGGGGGATTAAGTCCCCTTGAATCCTGAGGGTCCCTAGGGGCCAACTAGCCCACCAGGAACCTCCAATATGCGCCAGGGGGCTGCGTTGCAGAGACGTGTAGAGAGGCCACACCCCTTTTTACACCTCTCTGCAACGCAGCTCTGTGGTGCTTTCTGGATGTACCTGTTGGGCTAGTTGGCCCCCAGGGACCCTCAGTATTGAAGGGATTTAATTCCCCATCTTAAAACGCACCACGGGGCCTGTTTGCACACATGTCACCTGAAGCCCCGCCCCTCCCTTCACCACTGTGCAAACGCGCCCCGTGGCGCGTTTTAAGTTGGGGGATTAAGTCCCCTTGAATCCTGAGGGTCCCCGGAGTCCAACCAGCCCACCATATACCTCCAAAAGCGCCACAGAGCTGCGTTGCAGAGAGGTGTGAAAAGGGGCGTGGCCTCTGTACACCTCTCTGCAAGGCAGCCCCTGGCGCATACTGGAGGTTCCTGGTGGGCTAGTTGGCCCTCAGGGACCCCCAGTATTCAAGGGGAATTCGTTCCCTCTCTGCAAACGCGCCAGGGGGCGCGTTTGCAGAGTGGTGAAGGAAGGGGCAGGGCCTGCGGGCCCGATCGTTTAAAAAAAAAAATAAATAATTGTGTCCCCTGAAGGGGGCTGTGTGGCCCCCTTCCTTTTTTCTGTTTTTGGGCCCTGGGGACCCCATCCCCCAGGGCCTTACCCTTTTTTAAATTACAAAATAAAAAAATGGGAAGGGGGCCGCGTGGCCCCCTTCCCTGGGCCTGTATTGGCCCCGGGGACCCCATCCCCCGGGGCATGGCCTCTATATTTATTTTTATTATTTTGAGGGGGCTGCGTGGCCCCCTCCTCTGGCCATTTTAAGGCCCCGGGGACCCCATCCCCGGGGCCGGCCATACCCTTTTTTTTTTTTTTTTTAACTTTGGGGAGGGGGCCGCGTGGCCCCCTCCCGGGCCACTACTTGCCCCGGGGACCCCATCCCCCGGGGCTGGCCTCTCGTTGGGGACTGTGGGGGTCCCCAATCCCCCACAGTCCCGCCGGCTCCCGCGTCCCTTGGGAGCCGGCATTGCTTTTACACATGGGGAGCTGCTAAGATGCAGCTCCCCATGTGGAAAGCTATCGGCTTTGGATATTGGAAGAGAGAGCAGGTTTCCTGCTCTCTCTTCCAATATCCAAAGCAGTTTGTAATGACAGGACGGGAGCCGCGAGGCTCCCGTCCTGTCATTGCAAACAGCAGTGTCCCGGGGGTAGGCACCCGGGACACTGCAGGAGCCGGCCCTGGTGGGTGGTGGTCCCCAGGGCCATCAAGGGCTCCAGGAGGGGGCCGCGCGGCCCCCCTCCTACATCAGCACAGCCCCGGGGAGGTGGTGGTCCCCGGGCTTCGGGGGTCCAAAACGGACCCCCATTTTAATTTGTTAGTGCCCGGGGAGGTGGCGGTCCCGGGCGTGTGGGGGCTGGAGCCCCCTCACACAGGTTGTTCAATTTTAAAAAAAGCCCCGGGGAGGTGGTGGTCCCCGGGCTGCGGGAGGGCTCAGAGCCCTCCCGCAACATTTTCAAAAAGCCCCGGGGGTGGCGGTCCCGGGCTTGGGGGCCCTTGAGGCCCCCACACATAAAATTAACCCCTCACCATGCCCCCGGGACTTGGGCCACCCGGGGGCAAAATACAATCAAAGCGCGGGAGACCGCGCTTCGATTTTTTTTTTTTCAGCAGGATTCACGCACCCTGAGCGCATCGTGCCGATTTAAAAATTTTTTTTTTTTTTTTGCCCAGGGGGTCCTTGTGGGACCCCTGAGCAAACCTAGGGGTCAGGGTGTTTCTACCCTGCTCCCTTTGTGCGCTTTACGCACTTGTTTCTGTCCTTCGGTTCTACCCAGGGATAAAATGGCTGCCAACATTTCCTGAATCGGAATGTTGACAGCCAGCTGACAGCCAATTAACATGCAGCTCGTGATCGGGAGGGTACGCGGACCCTACTCGGCCATAGATATCACTATCTTTTTACTTTTGATTTTCTCAGCAACTACTGAACGGATTTACACCATTTAACAAAAGGGTTCTTTCTGAACCAAGAACTACCTCTTTGCCAAATTTGGTGTAATTCCGTTCAGCAGTTTGGGCTGTAGCCGTGTCTAAAGTTTCCTATGGAAAATTGCATGGGGAAAACGCGTTTTGGGACCCCCTTTTTCTCGGCCCCCGCTTGACGAATCCCCCGAGACTTTCAGGGTAGGAGCGGACCGGAGCGGGCCACAAAGTTTGAAAATTTTGCGAAGATACGTCAACCGGCAAGAGAGTTATTTCAAATAGAATGTCGCGGATTTCCTATGGATAATAGGTTGTAACTATAACTATCTACTGGCGACCGCCAGTAGATAATATATATATATATATATATATACATATATATATATATATATATACTCCGCTCCTGTTCCACCATAGGCTGCTACTGCACTCTTCGCGGTGGGTGCAATGTAACATGGTGGTGGGTCCATGTAAATAAATCACGCTCACATCCAACATGGTGATGGTTGGAAGAAAATAAAAGCAACTTGCACTATATTGGGTCTGCTCTTGCCGTTTGTTCTTGGAGTACTGGAGTACTGGGCTTGTTTGCAGCTATATATATATATATATATATATATATATATATATATATATATATATGGAACTAATAATGCTTCTTGAACAGGAGTATCCAGTCCTTCCCGTCTGTTATATGATCCCCAAAGTGCACAAAAATTAAAAAAAATCCACCAGGGAGACCAATAATATCGGCTCAGAACAGTCTCTTTGAAAATGTCTCCAAGTACATTGATTTCTTTTTAAATCCAATCAACAAAACTCTTCCATCATATCTAAAGGATTCAGCTGATTTTCTGAAACACATCTATGATGGGAACAGAATATGGTTCTTATAACCTTAAACATTTCGACCTTATACACAAGTATAAGGCATCGGGATGGTTTGAATGCAACAGAACACTTTCTAAGGATGAAACCTATTAGATTTGCAGAACACAATCGGATGTTGTTAGAAATTATGGAATGGTGTCTAACAAAGAATATCTTTCTGTTTGAAAATGAGTTGTTCCAACAAGAACAGGGGACGGCTATGGGCACCTGCTTCGTCCCCAGCTATGCTAATTTACATCTAGGCTGGTGGGAGGAGCAGGTGCTCGGGGCCGACTTTGGAGCAATGGTCAGAAAAGATTTTAATATGGCTGAGATTTATAGACGACGTCTTCGTGCTGTGTCAGGGTACGGAGACGGAAGTAGAACGATTTATCAGTGATTTAAATGAGAATGACTTGAACTTGAACTTTGTGGGACAGATAAGCAAAACAACAATAGATATTTTAGACATAAAAGTGTGGGTGAAAGAGGACAAATTAGAAACCTTACATGCAAGTAGCTCACACCTGACACCTCTTCCCAGAAGCATTCCTTTTGGAGAGTTTTATAGAGCAAGGAGGGCATGCAGCACTTTAGAAGAGTACGATAAAGTAGAGAGTGAAATGAAATGTCTCTTTGTTTAAAGGGGCTACCCACCTACAATTTTAGAGACAGCCTCGAAAAGAGCAAGAAGTATGAATAGAGAGAATGTATTCTTTGAACCATCCAAAACTGCTATGAAAAAGAAGAACAGAGGATTACATAACACCCACAGGTTTATAACAACATATAACATTGAACATATGAAAATACGTCAAATTTTAAAGAAGCACTGGCACTTTATCAGAGATGATCCGGTAATAGGACAGCAGGCAATGAGATATCCACAGATTACATATAGAAAATCCAAATCATTGCGGGACTATCTAGTAAAAAGTGATTGCCTGGGTGGTACACCTCAACAAACATGGCTTCACAGAAGGAAGGCTTTGAAAGTGCTTGAAATGCAAGGCATGTCAACATGGGGAAAATATCAAATTTTTTAAAACAGTTTTAACAAAACTGTAAAAGTAAGGGGATTTTTAACTTGTAAAGCAAGCTTTGTAGTGTACATCTTGAAGTGTCCGTGCAATAAAGTTTATGTCGGAAGTACTACCCCACAGTACATAAGAGAATATTACAACACAGGCGAGCCATAATTAATAAGGACCGTAGTTACCCCGTAGTTAGACATTTTGAGAAAGAACATCAAAGCAAATCAACACTAATGAGATACAGCTGTATAGCACAAGTGCCTAGAAGAAGAAGGGGTGGAGACAGAGAGAAGGAGTTGAGAAAATTAGAAACGTACTTCATCTTAGAACTGGACAGTAAAGAACCTAATGAGTTTAATGTAGATGAAGAACTGTTTACTTGTCTTTATTAAAACCTACATCCTGTTATGCACAGTCATCACAAGGGCAAAGTTAGATATATAGAATAGAAGAGGACAGAAAAATGAGCACTAGCACTTTAATAGTTAAGGGAAGCACTTTAGTCACATAGAGTATAGATTTTAGCTTTTTATTTTTGGTATTCTGAGAACTAGGAAGTAGAAATAACCACAATAATAAAATTGGAGAAATTGGAGAATTTAACTTACTCCAATATACCAGATTAATTAGGTATAAATGCCCTTTCCATTTAATTTGAGGAGAGAAACTCATATCAATAGATGAAATTAAAATAGTTACAATCTGGGTGAAAATTTGCACTTTCAAAAATATAAAAAAAAGATTAAAGCACCTTTCAAGCACAAGCACTTTAGGTAGGTTTGACACTTTTTATTGTTTTTGCTGGGAACACACTGGCAGGAAACGGAAGCTATGGAAAAAAATAGGCACTTGCCCATTTTAAATCTGAAATTTAACATAATGTTAAATAAGGGGAACTGTCCATCTGAATGTAAGCAATAAAGTTTATAATTTACAAGAAACTGTTCTGGAGATTTGAAAGAGATTCAAGGATTGTGCCTTTATATATGCTCCAAGATGGCGTTAATGTTTACCTAATAGTGTGTGTATGAAAAATGACAGCAATTGTCCTCTTTCTATGTGTATTTTGAAAAAAGTTTGTATTTAAGCAAAAAAGTAAACGGTGCTCGTCATCGTGAACAAGGCTGTGTTTAACAGCCGAAACGTGTGGATGATTATGTTACTCTTATGAAAATAAAACCGGAGTGAAAAACCGACGGAGTGCCGAATCCATCTCTTCTTTTAGCAACGAGGTGTTTTGTTCGTATATATATATAGATATATATGTATGTATATATATATATATATATATATATATATTTCGCTCCACATTCCACCTCGGGCTTTTTTGCACTCTTGGAGACGGGTGCACTTGCTACATGGAGGTGGGTCCATGTTTGAAATTGCCGCTCAAATCCCGAAGGAAACACGATGCACTCTCGGGGTCAGTTTCAATACTTTAATCGCAAGGACACGTTTCGGCGTGAGCCTTCTTCCAGCTTGCAGTCAAACAAGACAGCGCCGGTGTACCAACATTTAGAGCACATGATGTTATCTCATTGAATGAATAGTCATTGCAGGTAAAAGAGGACTGCTGATTGCTCAAATCTCACGCTGATGCCATTTCGCGGCCATCTTAGTGCAGTTGTACTTTACTTGGGGCCAGATGGTGACACTTGGAGAGTGATGGATATTTTCATTGCTGCATTGATTGCACATACACAGTCTCGCCTCTATATGGGCACACTCTCAACAGGTGTTCACAATTCACCTCCCCTAAGATGGTTTGTTAACAGCAGTTCTCAAAGTTCACGATGAAAATAGTGTGCACACTTCTCACCTAGCTAGGGGGATCTCGGATCATTCCCCTGTTTGTACCACCCTTATGGGCCCGGTCGTAAACAGAGCGGTTTTTCCGAGAATTGACCCTTGGCGCCTCAGAGACCCTGAAATTGGTGATAAGCTCAGAGAGGGATCTGAGCTGTATTTTGAGGAGAATAAGGGGTCCGTGGACTCCCAGATTACCTTATGGGAAGCGTACAAGACGGTACTGAGGGGATTGGCTCAGTCACTTATTGGGGCGAAAAAGAAAGAGGAGTCCCTCCAGATTCGGCTCCTGGAGAGTGAGGTTCATCAACTAGAGGGAGACGCGGCTGCGACCCCTTCAGTGGACACGTGCCACAGGCTTAAGCTGAAACAGAGGGACCTCAGGGCATTGGCCGAGAACGAGGCCCGAGCCTATGCGTTGGCCACGCAACACCGACTGTACGACGTAGGCGATAAGGCGCTCAAATTATTGGCGTGGTTGGAGCGCCGGGATAGAGATCGCTCTTGGGTAGCGGCGGTGTGGGATGGAGCGGGCAAATTATGCTCGTCCAACACAGATATAGCAGAGGCCTTTGCGGCTCACTTTGAGAGGGTATACTCACCTGTATGCACTAGAACAGAAGAGGATTGTGAGGACTTCTTGAGGGACTTTGCGCTCCCCACGTTGACTGAGGAGACGAGCAAACGACTAGAGGCGGATGTCACGGTAGAGGAGCTAGGGAAAGCGCTCAACTCACTGCAGTCGGGCAAAGCCACTGGTCCGAATGGGCTTCCAATCGAAATTTATAAAAGACAGGCCTCGGTCGTGACAGCCCCCATGCTGGAGATGCTAAAGGAGGCCCGAAAGCGCAGGCACCTACCCCCTGACCAGAGAGAGGCCATGATTGTGGTGATACACAAGGCTGGGAAGCCGACAGACCGATGTGCCTCGTACCGGCCGATCTCTTTGCTTAATGTGGAGGTGAAGGCTCTCGCCAAGGTCCTGGCGGATCGGGTACTCTCAGTGGTCACAGAATTGGTCCATGTGGATCAATCTGGCTTTATGCCCGCAGAAGTACTCGTCATAACCTTCGGCGTCTCTACGGGGTGTTGTATTTGACTGAGGATGTGGGTGACACTCAGACGGCATTGATGGCGCTGGACGCGTCAATGGCATTTGACCGCATAGAATGGCCATACTTGTTTATGGTACTTCGGCGGTTGGGTTTTGGGCCGACCTTCTGCAGCTGGGTACGGCTCCTCTATGAGCGGCCGTCGGCTCGGGTGCGGGTTAACGGGGCGGTATCTAGGGCTTTCTCCTTACGGAGGGGGACAAGGCAGGGATGCCCTCTGTCCCCTCTCCTCTTTGCACTGGCGCTGGAGCCTTTGGCTCATTGGATCAGGAGGGACCCTTCGATTTGGGGTCTAGCAGCAACGGATGAATGGGAAGAGCATATATCTCTATACGCCGACGACATCATCCTGTATCTGGCAAGGCCATATCACTCGATTGCCCGAGTAGTTCACCTCTTTGAATTGTTTGGTAGCTATTCAGGCTATACCATCAACTGGTCAAAGTCCGTGATCTTCCCTTTGTCGGGCTCTCCCCCTCAAGTTCCGTCTAGGTGCTCCGCCACAGTGGTCCTGGAAGGATTCAAGTATTTAGGGGTGTACATCACTCACAACAGACAGGAGTTCTTCGAGAGGAATCTCAAGCCCCAACTGACTCGCCTACAGGCGGACGTGGCCCACTGGCGCACTCTCCCGCTCTCGCTCATGGGTAGGGCGGCCATGTTTAAGATGCTCACACTGCCGAGGCTGCTGTATGTTCTGCAGAACACCCCCTATCCGATACCCGCAAGTGTATTCAAGAGGATCTCTCAGGCGGTGCGCACCTTGTTATGGGACGGACGGTCCCCTAGGATAGCGCTACACAAATTACACAGGGGGGTGTACGACGGAGGGTTGGCAGTCCCGGATATCAAATTATACTACTGGGCGGCACAATTGCAGGTAGTTAATGATTGGGTGTATGCTGACAGTAACGAACCAGCCTACAGGGTGGACAGAATGGTTATGCCACGGGGCACTTGTGAAACTCTCCTGTATGCCCGTAAACCCCAGAAGGCGTGGCCAGACCATACAAGGGTAGTCGTTCACTGCTGGCAGGAGGCAAATCGGCTCCTGGGATGCGCTGGCAAGCTCACCGGGAAAACTCCACTTTGGCAGGGGGACCTAGTGAGGCAAGTGGCGACGTTAACAGGGTTCAGGGGTTGGCAGCAAATAGGCATTGACTATCTGGGGGACGTCTGGAAGGGAGATGCTATCCGCCCTTTCGAGTATCTCCAGAAGGAGTACAGTTTACACACCTCCCAGAGCTATCAGTATGTGCGCCTCCAGCATGCGCTCCGCTCCCACATACCTAGTGGCACAGTAGTCCCGGAGTATTCCCCGATGGAAGATCGTTTGTTACTGGACCCTATCGAGGAGAAACCCACATCCACCATCTACCATAAATTGTTAAACAATATACCAGATCCCTTGGTCAGTCTCAGAGCGGCCTGGGTTCAGGACCTTGGGAGCCTCGATGAGGAGGACTGGCAGGATGCGCTTCAGGGCCCAGGGAAATCGCTATCCGATCTCGGTTTCGACTTGTTCAGTTCAAAGTCCTCCATCGCACATACTATCCTCGCACTCATCTTTATACATGGGGAAGGTGTCTGTCGGCGCTCTGTGTGCGGGGCTGTCAACAAGAGGGCTCCTTCTTTCACATCATTTGGGAGTGTCCGGTGATTAGTACATTCTGGGTGAAAGTTACGGACACTATGTCCAGGGTAGCGGGAGTGCCAGTCCCGATGGACCCGAGGTGGCTCCTCCTGCTGATTAAAGGGGACAGCGACTGGTCGAGGTATGTTGAGCTATGGCTGGCCCTGGCGGCGGGGGTAGCGAAACAGAATATTGCTAGGGCCTGGGGGGTGCGGGCGCCCCCTTTATGGGAAGATTGGCAGCGGGTTCTAGACTGGTGTCAAAGAGCGGAAGAAACGGTATATAAAAGCAGGGGGTGCACGGGAAAATGGAAGAAAATATGGGCGCCATGGCGCAAATACAGAGAGGCAGTTGCCCTTGTGTCGGAATAGTCAAATTGTATTGATGAAAGACATTTGTTATTCACTGATGTGTACCTCCCGGATGACGTCTGTATTGTTCCCTAAGGAGCTATTTGTGCATAGTGTTGTATCGTATGGTCTTATGAGCATTGTTACAATAAAAAGATTACCAAAAAAAAAAAAGAAAATAGTGTGCACATTCCTCTTGCTTGGTCATGCCATATATATATAATTATTAATCCACAATCCTGATCGGACAAGAAAGACGCTCACCCAGGACAGTTAGATGCCAAAGTGTTTATTCCAAAGGATCCCCTTGACTTGTTTCAGGCGTACTTGCTCCCCACTTGTTTTTCAGAAGGGTCTTGATCGCAGAACAAAGTGAACGGTTAGACTGATGATATATTCTACCATTAATAAAAAAGGACAAAAGCTTGTTGTACACAGCAGTGCCATCTTGGAAGAGAACAATTAATCTCACAGATTAAAGTGTACAGTGCCAACAGTGTATAATACATTAAAAAGGCCAGAGAAACGAGCCAACAACTGAAATAGCATTCTAAATGAAGATAAAAATAAGTAGAGCAAATTGTTATTACCATTGTTATGGACGTTCTCATATTCCAAATCAACATATCATTTCACATATGTCAAACAAAGATGATATCATAACATAATTATATATGACATATCTCATGTCCCATTATGTCAGTTCTATCAGACTCTCCATCGTACAATAACCCTAGCTGGCTCATCACCTATGACCATACTGTATTGAAGTGCAAACAAGTGAAAAGAGGTGAACATCGTTGAACAACCCCCAGTGTGAATCAAAAGCTCCTAACCGTATTCCATCTTGTGGTACGCAAATACATATTATTGTTTGAATTGATAAGCATAAAATAGTATAACAGCCCAAGAACCCATTCTAAATCTTATAACTAGTTCTTGGACTGCTATACTATTTTGCGCTTATCAATTCAGCATAACAATATATACTTTTGTACCACAGAGCTTTTTATTCATGCTGGGGGGTCTATTTACTGTAAATGCTGAAAACCTGAATATTTTAAAATGTGTTTGTTTATTGATGAAATATTTAAAAAATATATATATATTAATTTCAAAATATATATGTATAATTAAAAATATACTTTAAATTATTAAATACAAATTATTCAATTCAAATAGTTAAATGTTTTAAATACACTACTTTAAAGTCGATATTTATTAAACAAAAATATATTTTTGTCTGTTTTTGGTTAATATTCTTATAAACGATATTTTCGACTCAATATTTTTGTATTTTACAGTATAATTATTGGACTACAATATTTATGACACAATATTCTGTCATTGATCTTTTCAAACTATGCATGTAAATCATTTACAACAGAAACAGGAGGGCGATACTGCCCTGGTGCACCAGTTAGCACTGAAAATATAGTTTTACCCAGTTCAGGTACTCTTTAGGGGAAGTTATAGCTCTTACGTAAACAAGCTATAGGCTATATTTTCCTTTCCGGCCTATTTCAGAAGAACTGGGCCTGAGTAGCTTAGGTGCAATGACGTCCCACTCGCAGGTTGCATGCCTCATGTCCTCTGTAATATGTGCTTCGCAGTTCTTAACGGCGCAGTTTATCACGCTGTCGCCGCCTACGTGCTTCTTGGGTGTTCCTGTAAAATGGTTTCAAATAAAGTGTGTGTTCAATTGTTTAGGCCTTAACGTAAGGAGAATGACTCACGCAGACTTAGCAGCCGAGCTCCATTGTGCTAACAGTGTGGCTCCAGTTCTCTGGCTTTCACTTTTATTAGCTGCTCTCATTGGTGAGAGCGATTTATCAGCACATACCCAATTTAAACTCGGTATATTGAATTCTAGAACAGTTTCAATTGTTACTTAGTAATTCTCAAATAACAGTGCAGATAGTTGTTAATATTTCTATTTTTGCGAAGACAATGTTGTTGAATAATGGAGGATTGTGATAGCTTTTCAGTATTACTGCTCTGAAGGGAAAAAAGATGTGTTGCTCCTTTTTCGCAAATTCTTGAATTCCTTCTGTTCTGATTGAAATATTCACGAATCTATTCACTCACTACCTTTGGAACTTGCATTATAAAAGTTTGGCAATATCACAAGGGTATTTGTGTACTATTTGATGTCCTTGATGTAGGAATCAACACCCTAAGCATACAGTAGCTGAGCACTTTAAAGGGTAGCATAAAATAACAATGAACAAACAAATACAAGTCATAAGCAAGAATGTGAGGAATCCCAGGAGATTGTTACATCTTTATAGGGCAGGTTTGAGAAACTGGAAAAACAAGAAGGTTCAGATTACATAAGGTCATTTAGTAATTGCTAGCAGAGGTCCCGTTTAAAGGCTCGAATTGTTAGGGCCTGTCAAAATGGTGCATCACGAGCACTCCAAATCCTTGATGAATCGGTAGAGTAGTATTGTTTGATGGTCTCTGTAGGAAATTGGATTACTGGTTGAGAGGGTTGAAACCCTACTCAGGGAGCAACCACAATTCTGGACAGGGTGGAACACAAGAAACCACAAATAACCTGTGCCCTGCCCTCTAGTAGCTTGGCACAAAAGATGTCAGACTTAACTTAGAGTCAATGTGTATAGTATTTATGCAACACACAAACAATAATAAAGGTAAAACACAAGACAAATCCCAGAATAGAGTAAGATCCAATAAATAATTTGACACCAAAATGACAAAAATCCAATTAGTAAAACCGGTGATATGCAGTTTTAAAGTTTTAGATCAAAAATAGTGCCAAAAAGCACAAAGTGGCAACTGCGGTTATCTGGTCATGCGTACCGGGAGACAGTCACAAGTTCTGGCCAACCACGATGAGCACGAGCTGGAAAAAGGACCAAGTTAGGCTCACTGAAAAAAGTACCTTAAATCCTGCTTGCGGAGCATTGCAATGTCCCGCGTGGAGGATGCGTCGCACAGCAGTGGTTCCAAGGAAGTGAGGGGCTGTGATACAAGGTCCGGGGTTGAGGATTTGTAGCACAGTGGCAGTTTCAAAGAGCTGTGAGGCTGCAATGTGAGTTCCTGCATCAAGATGCATCGCACAACGCCAGTTCCCATCAGCTGAGGGATGATGAGTCCCCCTGTGTCGGTGTTGCAGGGACCAAAGCTGGGCTGGCAGAGCACATCAGGACCGCTCTGGTCCAGGACTCGGGTGGCACCACTTGGGAGGCAGGACACACAGCAGGCAGAGTCCAGATGCAGGGTTCAATGTGGTTGGAGCCTTTTCTGTCCCTGAGGCTCTGATCAGGAGGCCACCCAACTAGTCCTTAAAGTCACTTTGGTTGCCCTGGGTTCACGATGCAGGTCCAGTCCTTCACACTGAGTTAGAAGGGTAGCAGGTAGTAGGGCAGCACAGTAGCAGGGCAGTAGAGTAGCAGTCCTTCTTGCAGCAGAGCAGCACAGCAGTCCTTCTCTCTTGAGTCTTCCACAAGTCCAGGAGTGTACTGAAGAGTTGGGTCTGAGGGTCCAATATTTATACTTAGTGCCAGCTTTGAAGTGGGAACATCTTCTAGGGCCAGATGTACGAACACATTTTCCCATAGACATTGAATGGGTAAAACTGTTTGATATATCTGGCCCCTAGAGTTTTTCCCCTACAGTGGTGCCTGGAATTTCCTACCTCCCTGCCCTGGCCCCAGCTTTTCTGGGGGCACAATAGACTAGTGTGAAACCACTTGTGAGTGTGCTGAGGCAGAGGCTTTGTCATGTGTAAGTGTGGCAGGCGACACCTCCACCCCCCCTATCAAGTCAGAGATGGCCCATCCTGCCAGCATCTATTCCCCCTTCGTCTCATTGTCTAGGACTAATACACAAAGACCAATTGCCAGCCACACCTAGTCATGTGACACAGGATACAGTCTGCAGGTACCAAATTGTTAGGACAAGAAAATGACAGCTTTTTAAAAGTGGCATTTTCACAATTGTGACTAAAAATCCAACTTTACCATTGAAGAGAGTTTTAAATTTCAGTTCTTGAGACCGAACTCAACTTTCCTACCTGTTCCCAATTGAAAGTTATCACTTAATAAATGTAATATGGTAACCCAATGTTATTTTATAGGAGAGGTAGGCCTTGCAGTAGCGAAAAACTAATTTAGAAGTTTTTCAGTACCAGGACATGCAAAGGTTAAAAGTCCATGTCCAACCTTTTAAGTACACTGCACCCTGCCCGACTGACTGTTTAGGGCCTCCCCCAGGGGTGACTTATATAAATTAAAAGAAAAGGTTTAGGCCTGGCAAAGCATTTATTTTGCCAGGTCAATGGAAGCTTAAAATTGACTGCACACACAGGTTGCAATGGCAGGCCTGAGCCAAGTTCAAAAAGGCTACTCACACGGGTGGCACAATAAGTACTGAAGGCCCACTAGTAGCATTTAATTTACACGCCCTGGATACATGTAGTACCACTTTACTATGGACTTACAAGTAAATTAAATGTGCCAGCTGCTTGTAAAGGAGAGAGAATAATCCTGTTAGCACTGGTTAGCAGTGGTAAACTGTGCAGAGTCCTAAGGCAAAATAAAACAAATTAAGCAAAAACCAGAGGAGTAAGGCAAAATGTTTGTGGAAAGACCCCCCCTAAGGCTGACAAGTCTCTTTCTTGAGAAATTACTTTCTTAATCTGGGTGTGCCAGTTTCAGTAGAACTTGGCTTCTTAATGTCCTGCTTCTGCCAGGGAGCTAAACCTTTTATCACAAATATTCATGTTTCTTCCTGTTAATCAACGTGTGAGTGAAGCAAACAATCATATATGCCAAACAGCAGTACATGGGAAACCAACCTAGTGATGTAAGGACCATTTGGTTGTGCTGAACTCTTTTTATTAGGAGACCTCCAGGGCTACAAAAAGGAAGACTTTTTTTAAGAGGAGTTGGCTGAGATCTGGGCAAGCCAGTCAGTGGTGCAGTGAATGTTTGAAATGACTTGGGCTTGAATTGCAACTTAATCATTTGTTTTTGGGAGGAAAAACATTGTTTGTGGAGAGAAGACAAAATCCAATCTTTTGATGGTTCAACTTTAGTCTTATGTCTGTTGCAGCATTTGAATTTGATATATACTTGAGTATCATTCACATATTGTAGAAAAGAAATACAGTGTTATTAGCACTTAGCCTATTGGTCCCACAAAGATATTGAAGAGCGGGGGAGCGAAAATGACATCCTGAAGTTCTCCGCAAATGATTTTGACAGGAATAGTGAAAGAGTTTCCTATTTTGTTGAGTTTTTCTGGATCTAAGCCATTTTGGCCCTTGCCCTTCGATACTCATTCTGTTTCTTAGGATTTTGAAAATGGTATTGTGACCAATAGTAGCAAAGGCTGGAGAACCTAGAGGCAAAAATGCCCTTCATCTAACAGACAGAGAGTGTTGTCTACAGATCTGAGGATGGTGCTTTAATGCTTTGTTGCCAAGTGACACGCTCAGATCCACATATTATATTTAACCACATTGTTTTTTTTTAATTACTGTTGTAATGTAAATCCACCTATTGTCTTACATACCGAAATGAAAGATGTTCTCATGAAATGTTACCTGCTGCCACTTTTGATTCACTAATTAATTGAATAAATACATAACTAAAAGAATGAATGAAAGAAAGAAAGAAAGAAAGAAAGAAAGAAAGAAAGAAAGAAAGAAAGAAAGAAAGGAAGAAAAAGAAAGACAAGAAAAAAGAAATAATTAAAGAAAGAAATGTGGGTTCTCTTTAAAATAGATTAAGGCTAGAGAGATTTATGACTGAAAAGGATTGTTTTTATTTTAGAATGTGGTGAGACTGGGGAGAGGAAGGATTTTATAGGGGTGATAGTATGTTTTAGGATTTACTGGGGTTTGTATAATGTTTGATGGGGACTTTAAAGGTATGGGGGTATGATTGTATTTCAGTGGGCCTGGGTGGTGGGGTTTTGAGCAGATATTCATGCTAATGCATGTCATCTTATGTGTAAATTGCCTTCTCATGCCAATGTGCTGTTGACTTCACATACTATTCATATTACCTAATCAGTTAAACCTTGATGATACTCCCCCACATCCTCCAGCAGTTCTACTTCGGTGGTTCAGTTATGCTTATCAAGCAAGTGCTTCTGGAAAGTTTGACTTGCCATCAGACACTCTGACATTGGCACAATGCCCCTTTGTTGGCATTGCTGTTGTGCCTGGGTAGCCATTTTTTGCTTCACAATTGTAATACTCTCAAGAGCATGTGATGCATGGTGTGGCCATGTGGAAACGTGCTATTCTAAAGGCTTCACGTAACTGATGGCATGATGTCTATTTACTCAGTGATCATGACATTGTGCGCTGCCACATGCTGTTTTCGCACGTCATATTGTTAATTGTGTAACACTTCAATCGCTTTGACTGTTGATAAATTATAAAAGCTATGCGAAAAAATCAGTTTTCTTGATTCAGCCAATACTATTAACAAATTCGAATACCGGAGGAATTAATCTCCAGCCTCAGTTGATGCCAAGCCCGAAAAGAAAGTGACACAGGCTGATCATTTTGCACACTCAATAAAATGCATTATGGACTGCCAATCTTACCGTGTGCAGCCACTTGTGTCAGGAGCAATATAACACGGCTGTGCTTCCAGTGGCAGCTACCATGTACAAAGGATGGGGGCGGGTAATATATATATATTTTTTTTAAACAGACTTACCTTCCAAAGGAACGTCCTCCTTAGGTCTTCTGGTATGCAGGAAACTCCCCTAACCAATACTGGTGCTGCTTTCACCAGCATGAGAGCAGCACCAGGATTGGTTGGCGCGGCCTCACTCAGTGCTCCTTTAAAATGTGCATGTCTGGCTGGATAAAGAGACATGTGCATTTTAAAGTGCAGAGCTCCCTGCTGCTGTCACTTGGCAATCACTGGCCGCGCCCCATCCTGTCACTCATTTCAGGACCGGTCGGTTGCTGAAAAATAAAACAGTAATAATTCAACTTTATTAACGTGTTATTTTTCAGCTGCAGCCTGGGGCTTTCTTAGTGGGGCGACACTCCTCCACTCAAACGGAGGAGCCACCCCTGTGTGCTTCAGAGGCAGGGCTCATCACAACTTTTTGTAATCACTGCTTTAATCTATAAGCAATTGGAACAACTAACAGAGCAAGTACTGCTTCAGCGGGGTGAGTACAGGTGCTGCTGCCTTGGATGTATGGTATTTAATGCTGGTGCATTCCTTTGTGGAATGACGGCAGTGCATCTGGTATTGTCAACTGTCAGTAAATGTTTCTCTACTGTGATTAGAACAAATAGAACGCATAACAGCCTTCAGTTTCTGTACAAGTCACTAAGGGGCATATTTATGGGAGGCTTGCGTCACGTTCACACCAAGCAATGTGGTACAAGTGAGATGCAAACTTCTAAGTCAGATTTGGCTTTGCATGGCTCTGAGTGGCCTCAACAATATGGAGTAGTGCAACACAGTGCAAATCGCTGTGTTGTGCTACTCTGCCCTGGGTAGGTGTTCCATGGGAGTTGCGGTGGGTGTTACCACGCAACTCCATGGATTTTGACGCATTCACAGATTTACAAGGACTTGTAAACCTGGGAATGCACCAAAATCTTATGCCTTCCCAGGAGAGGCACTACTAGGAGAAATTAGACATGCCCAAAATTCTGAGGACTCAACTTCTGAATGGGGAATTGGCTCTCACGATGCTAGACAGCGTGAAGGAAGTAACCCGACTAGGGACACCTGGGTCACTCGCGACCACCTCTCAGCCTTCCATACAAACGAAGAGTCGGTCAGACAGTAGAGAATACAAACCAAGTATATTTTATTCAGGTACACTCGAGTGGAGTCCAGTCTGACCAGCCTCCAAGGATTGGTGCAGTGGGACTGGCTTCAGCAAACATAGAGATACATTATGTAAATTTATGAACCATGAAAGTCCCGCCCATGATGGAATTCTACTAGCAGGTGCAGCTAAAACAAAGAAGCACAGTAAGGAGATTTTTCTCAACTCTAAGGCCGGACGCGCATTATCTTTATGCCAAGGTCGTTCTGTTCATGTCTACCGCTAGGTTAGTGGGAGAAAGCCTCTATCTATGGGAAAGGAATGCATTAATAAGAACAGTGTATTCATTAGCAGAGAAAGGCCTAACCTTGGGTAAATGGGATTTTCCACAGCCTGCTTCTTGAGGAGAGAATACGCAGCTGACAACATGATTCAAAATGGCGACTAAACATAAAATGGTGCCGCGAATGCTAACTTAACATAAGAACAAAACACAAGCAGGGTAGCAAAACATATTCATTTCATCAGACCCTCCTTTTAGCATTCGCTAAACTCATTTTAGATTATGAGTGGAAAAGCTGGAATCCTCTTAAAAACAAAAGGCATCAACAGTCAGAACGAGATATGTACTCAGTATCAGGAATAGAAGTGGCAAGGGACGATGTGGAACCAAAAATGCCCTTGTCAATCTGCATCATGTTGTTGATGTCCTTCTGCAACATGATCGCAGTACTAGTGTCATGAACTGACTTCTTCTGTTTAGGGGTGAGATCATGTATACAATAAGTGCAACAGGTCGGGAGACAGTGTATGCAAAGGCAACATGTGAAGAAAATACCAGCAATCACAGCTAGAAAGATAAGAATCTTCCAACCCCAGGATGTGAGCATACTCCAGAACCACCCAGATAAGGTCCACGTACCATTTTCTTGGTGTATGTCAGATGAGAGTCTATGCAATTTCTGTATGGCAGCATACACATTGGGGGCGTGGTCAGGTATGTACACACAACAGCTACTGCCAATGACATGGCGCGCTCGACCTCAATCTGCAAGTATGACGTCTAACACCATCCTGTTCTGTAAGGTGACTAACCTCGTAGCCTGAAGCTCCTCAGTGATGCTTGTCAGTATACCAGCTGTTGTATTAATAACCCCTTCAACAACCCTTGTTAACTGACGAATTTTAAGGCTATTGGACATGGGGCCCCAAAAGGGTATGATACTCTTCATGGCATCCTCAAACTGTTGTAGTGTTGTATCTGTCTGATCTATATCCTTTGTGGCAACAACCCTTCTGACTCGGGGCAAGTACACACTCCTACGCTGCAGCCGATGATCTCTATGGTACGAGGGAGGACCAACATACACTGGGGGAAGAAGAAAGGAGAGGTAACATCTGCCTGACCATCCCCTAGGAAGCCAGACATAAGTTGGGAACCACAGACAAAATTGACATTAGGGGGTAAGATCAAAGGAGGACTATTAATCGTGCTGAGTGGTTATGTGAAATTGCATTTGCTTTCCCCCACCTCTATCTCACCCCTCCCCTGGACACAGAAAGCTGCTGCTGAACTGACCACAGACACTGGTATTGGTTTGTCCTTAGTGACATTGCGATCTTGGAAAGATTGGAAATACTCAGATGTGTTAAACTTCTGGAAATCGGCCATTTCCATTTGAAGTCAAGTCCCCTTGTCATATTTGCTCATACAGGAATTTTGGGACACAGTACCAGAGATATTTAGTCCTGCCTTACCTATAGGAGTAAGCTCATGATGAAAGCGTATATAATCAATCACAGTGCGAGAATCAGCAGGTGTCATAACCTGAGTGGAGTGGTGGAAATGATAGTGTACCATGACAAACAATTCAAACCAGCCCTCACAACTTCCAACGTATGACAAAGGCATGAACAACAAATTATCACCCTTGTGAGTAACTGAGGGGAGCAATCCACAAACCCAACAATTTGTTGTATTGGACACGTCATGAGCTTGATGCAGCATTTATATAAAGACATTATCTGTGAAAGTCTTTCGGTGCTCTCCTTTGTGAGGGGCCAAAGTAACAAAAATGTGTTCAGGGGGAATGGGCGTTGTACCAACCAGAGAATGCACAGGATACTTTTCCTCCAGAAACCAGGATATTCCAAGTATTGCTACCAGGGCAATCACAACTATTAATGCAAAAACTATTTTACTCTTTGTAGACCAACCCCGTGCTGGACGCGGTGGTGCAAATGGCTGTTCCTCCTCATTAATTGGCCGACCAAACGGATACATTGCGAAACAAGGAAAAGGGAATGCAATAAAACTGATGACAAGGGCAAGGGCAAGTGTTCCCAGTGTCTGTCAGAGCCTCACTGGTAGACTCCTATTGTTCATCAACGTTGGTGCTCTTGAGCACCGGCGGTGGAGCTGCTCAGTCCTAGCTCTCGAGGAATCCCACGTCGCACAGGATAATGTACCCCCCTCCAAGGGAGCATGTTCGATCTATCCTGTCCAATGTCAGAACAATGCACCAAGCTCGCCTCACCCTAAACTAACACAGTTGGTACTATGACAAAGTACACCCTGACTTGCACCGTCCATTCCTAACTAATCTGACTTCTCCTTTGGTGCACCGTTCTTCAACCGAGGGTGCAAATTGTACCTGGTGACTCCAGGCACAGAGGGGTCAATGAAAAGGGGCTCTTTAATGGCTCTGATTTCGGGTGGGACAGCTGCATTTAGTACATCATCGTTCTCTGCATCCGTTTGGGTCCATATTAGCAGCGTGTCACTGAAGGAGACGAACTGAGGTATCTTCTCTCCCTCGGCGTCCCCTATACCATCCCTCACCCACTCGTCATAGGGTAGGGGGAAGGGTACTCTTCGGCAGCGACTGCAATGTATCCAATTCTTTCGGCCTACGACCTTCACAGCTGTCCTGTTAGCGAGGAGGACCAGCTCGGGCCCCTTCCCATGGGGCTCCAAGCTCTTTTTCCACTGAAAATCTCGGAGTAACACCCAATCCCCCGGCTGGATGTTGTGACCGGGCCCCTCTGGTATTGGCGGAAGGTTTTCACGTATCTGTTGGTGAATAGAATGCAAATTTTCAGTTAACTGGTACAGATAATCTGTGAATAAAGGGTACTCAATCTCTGAGAATCTACGCAGACGCTGGATGCCCCAGACATTCACCAGGTGTCCGAACACGACCTCGTAGGGTGACAATCCTGTCTTAGAATGTGCTGTAGTTCTTGTGGACAAAAGAGCTAGGGGTAAAGCATCTGGCCACTGCAAACCTGTGGTCTCCTGAATCTTTGTCAATTTCAGTTTTAGAGTACCATTGTACTTTTCAACCAAACCTGCTGACTGGGGGTGATTTGCAGCATGAAACTTCTCCCTGATGTGTAGTCCCTCACAAACTAACTAACTAACCTTGGCATTGAAATGACTTCCGTTATCACTCCAGATCAAGCGGGGCAAGCCAAAGCGAGGAAAGAACTCCTTCAGGGGTACCTTTGCAGTCGCAATGGCTGTGTTCTCTTTAGTACGAAAGCCTCAACACATTTACTGAATGCACAAACAACTACCAGCACGTAATTATTGACCCTGTCCATTTCAATATAATCTAGTTGAAGGACCTCAAAAAGGAAAGTGGGAGGTGCAAAATTGCCGGGTGGTGTAGGGGTGCCTTTGCCAGGATTGTGCATCATGCACACCATACAATACTTTACTAGGTGTGCAGCCGTCTTTGGAATGTTATCATTTTGCCATACGGGGTCTAATAGTTTGCAAATACCCTTAGCACTGATGTGAGCTGGGCCATGGGCCATAGTAACTACAGGAAGAACATATGCATCTGGCAACATCCATCTCTGGTTCCCTGACTTGTCAATCCAACACCCCTCATCATTCAACTTTGCTGTGCTTTCTTGCCACACTGCTAACTCCTCTATCGCAGCCTCACTCTGTATCTCCTTCACATTTTCCAGTGAATCCTCGAACATTGTGACCTCGGGAACCCACCTAGCGGGACCTGCTACAAACCTTCTTTTTATCTTTGTTCGGGCTGTTTCCTTAGCTGTCTGATCTGCAAAAGCGTTCTTCTTACCCACATCATCAGTAACTCTCTTATGGGCGCTGCACTTCACTATCACCAATTTCATAGGGAGGGCCAAAGCAGACAAAAGCCTATATATGAGAGGACCATGCTGTATTCTCGTCCCGTGGGAAGTAAGGAACCCTCTCTCTGTCCAGAGCCACCCGAAATTATGAACGACTCTGAAGGCGTACTGGCTGTCAGTATAAATATTAACAACCAGTCCCTCACTCAATTCACAGGCTCGAATAAGGGCAACTAACTCAGCTACCTGGGCGGACTGATAGGGAACTCGTGATGTCTCAACTACTGTGCGCAGTGTAGTAATCGCATACACAGCTGTTGTGGTGCCATCTGGTAATTTAAAACAAGAGCCATTGACATATAGTTCTCCTTGGGGGTCAGATAAGGGAACATCAGTCAGGTCTACCCGTCCTTTTGTCTCTTCTTACGTCCGGAAGATACAATTATGTATGTCAATGTCCTCATTCTCAGAAGGGAGGGGTAGTAACGTGGCTGGATTCAGAGTGGCACAGCGTTTATTCGTAATGTGCTTTTGAAAGAGCGTTAGCTCGTAACCTGTCAGACGTCCACTGGTGAGGTGCTGTGTCCTTGTCTTATTCAAAAGTGTATCCACAGCATGGGGTACCATAACTGTGAGGTCAGTATCGAGAACGAGTCCTGCCGATTGTCTTATTGAGACAGCCGCAACCGCTCTTAGACAGCTCGGGAGGGCTCGCGCGACAGGGTCAAGTACAGCAGAGAAATAAGCACACAGTTGTTGCTTATCCCAGAATGTTTGTGTTAAAACAGAAAGCGCACAACCACCCAGCTCATGGACGTACAACACAAAGCATTTAGCATAATTAGGGGTACCAAGCACTGGAGCCGAGCAAAGCGCAGTTTTCAATTGCTCAAAAGACTGCTGACACTCTGGCATCCAAGGCAGGGGTTCATGCACATCTTTTAGTGTTAGAGCAAGCAGGGGCTTAACAAGCAGTGAATAGCCAGGTATCCACTACCTGCACTAGGAAGTGATACCTATGAAAGCACGCACATCTTTCTGAGTTTGCGGGACAGACATTTTAACAATGGTACTAATATGCTCAGGGGTCAATCTCCTACCCTCCTTCGACAGTAGGTGACCTAAGTAGGTGACCTCCTGACGACAATACTGAAATTTGGAAAAAGATACTTTATGGCCATGTGGAGCTAAATGTAGCAGCAATTTAACTGTACTGTCTCTGCAACCTTGTTCTGTGTCTGAAGCAATAAGTAAGTCTTCGACATATTGAAGCAATACATTACCTGTAGGGAGGGACAAGGAATACAACTGACCTTTCAATGCCTGACTATAGATACTCTGACTTTCTGTTAGCCTTGAGGAGCGCGACAGAATCTAAAACTTCTACGGGCGAGGGTGAACCCAAACAGATACCTGCTATCAGGATGGATGGGAATACTGAAGAATGCATTTTTCAAGTCAATGACAGAAAAGAATTTAGCAGAAGAAGGAATCATCGTCAAAAGAGTCGTAATGTCAAGGACCACTGGGAACCGGGTAATCACTATTTTGTTAAATTCACGCAAATCAATCACAAGGCGATAAACATCTTCGTGATACTCAGAGGGACCCGAAGGTGTCCTTTTAAGAATGGGAAGAATAGGGCTATTACAAAAATTAGCGGTCGTCTCCTCAACCACTCCTTTCTCAATCAAATCCTGCACAATCTTTATCAAAGCTTGCTCTTCTGCCTGCGGTATCTTATACTGAGGAATACGGGGTAAGATAGTACCTTCCTTGACACGTATCGAAACAGGCGATATCTGCAACAAACCCACATCTGTGTCGCCCATTGCCCACAACGCGGGTGGCACATCTTTAAATTCAGCAGGGAGGGCCGCATCTTTGGACAGACACTGCTTAGCGCACACCACATCAGGACCCATCGTCATATAGACACTGGCCGGGGAGCAGTAAATCGTAGCATGAAATTTCTTCAACAAGTCCAAACCCATCAAATTCTCTCCACAATTGGACGTCAACAAGAATGGCGAATCCACAGTGAAAGGGCCAATAGTCAATGCAAGAGGTTTCGAAATGGGGCTTAGAACCGGTACACCAGAAAATCCTACGAAACATTATTTTGGCCAGACAGACCCGCCCCAGGGACCAAGGAACGAGAAATAGAGCTTTTTGTTGCACCTGTATCCACCAAAAACTCCTTAATCGAACCATGGACATCCGCACTAATGTACGGACCTCGTGGGTCTACAGGTATCAAAACTGGTCCCTCACCCTGTCCCCGGCTGTCCTAGCTGTAAGACAACCCGGTCACCTCATCCGTATCATAGTCATCATGATAATACTGTTTGCCCCGAGGGTCGTCAAAATAATTTTGATCAGTACGACCCTGAGATGCCACAGCATTCTGAGCCCTGTCCTGGCCACCATCTCCCCGACCCCGTCCACGAGACCCCCGTCCTCTAGGAGCCGCTACCTTCTGCAAAAGCACCAGACACTCGCTACTCCAGTGCCTCTCCTCTTTACAATATGCACACTGATTCGCCCCCAAAGGCGCTGTATTACCGGGCCTGCTAGTGCGTGGAAGCTGTTGAGCCATACCACCTCGTCCTCTACTGTTCCATCTAGAAGCCTGCTGTAACAACACCTTCGTCTTCAAATCTTTGTGCTTCCTTTCCGTCTTCTCCTTCTCATTTTCCCGGTGCTCATAATATTGTGCCATATTCAAGATAACGGAAGGGGAAGAGGTGGACCAAGTGCTCTCAGAAGCCTGCAAATCTCAGGAAGCAAATTGGAAATGAATCTATTAACAAACAGCCGCACACGACCTTCAATCAACAAATCCTGTCCACTATAGTCTAAGAACACACCTTCAAACCGAGTAAAGAAATATGACACCCTCTCATCCTTCTTCTGGTGGCAAGCTGGTAGCCTGTCCCAATCAACCTATCTTGGAGGGATAATAGAATGCATATACGTGATAATGCGGCCTGGCAAAGCAAGTATCTCTGCCCTAGGCTTATCACCTGGCTGTCGTTCCTGATCCCATGCTTTAATTTGGTCCCATGTACCACCCAATTCCGCAACATGATCCTGTGTGTGTACTTGTCTCCAAATATCAACCGGAACTAGTAAACCAAAGAACATTTCAATATCAGCGAGCCTCATCACTGTCGAAGAGGCAGCTTCAGTCAGCTCCTTACAATAAGCGGTGGGATTTTTCCTAGGGTAAGCTAACTGAATCTTAAAGGACAAGACTTCACTCCTTTTCCATGGAGTATAAACCCATTGTTCTTGGAAACAGGCCTCTACCCTTGGCCTAGTAACATGATCATGTTGATCCCTTAGCGCTGGTATCTCTGGATGGTAGATGGGATGAACCTCTCGCATCGGAAACTGAGTTACCGGGGTGGGGCTCTTCTCGAGCAGTCTCACCCGATAAGCAACCAACGTCGCAACATTACCAAAGACATGGGCAGGTTCCATATCAGTAACATACACATGATCCCTAATATCGTATATAATCTGTGGTGCTGCATCCTTTAAACGCTGCTCCCAAAGACCGATCAAAGTAGCCGACATATGCTTAAGGGCATGTTGTTGTACAAAAGGCTCATAATCTTTCATGACACTCCACACATCTTCCAAACCATAAATGGGTTTACGAGCCCACTGCGCAGCCTGATTAGCCACCACCTGTTTCTCTGCATCTCCCACAACAGATCGGACCAACATCTGCCCCATACGTTCCTTAAATTTAATCCAATTTCTATCCTCAGGGCTGCGTACCACTGTCCCACTACTCAGTGATGTTGGGGAATGGAGGAACACAGTGGGGGCGACAACAGAGGAAGCGGGCACTAACGTCATTGTCGGCTGCGTAGTGGGGGTAAGAGCTGGAGAGAGAGAAACCGAAGTAATAGGCGTTGCAGGAGTACTAACAGTCACAATTGCCACAGACGGCAAAGGCAAAGAAAGGACAGGAGGTGCCGTGGCCAAGGCAGTCTGATCAACAATAACAGAGGCAGAAGCAGCGGAGACAGAAGAGCCAGGCAGCTGGGCCAGGGAGGGAAGAGCGGGATAAATCCTCTGTGGGGCTTAAGGGGGTGGGGGTCGAGTATCCAACAATTGTTCCACAAACTTATCACTTTCTTTTTGGGCTGCATAAGATTTGTCAATCTGCAATCGGAATCTCCTATCTTCATGTTCAATGCCTATCTCTTGTTTCTCTCTATCATGTGATACAGCCTTCTGAGTCAACGTCTGCATTCTCCCTTTCCGGGCCTCTTTCTCTGCTTTCATTTGTCTCTGCTTAACCTCCTTTTACCATGTTCTGAGGGAATCAAACATAGACTGCCTACTTCTTCTTGCAAACAGCTTCTCCTGTAAAAAGGCAATTTTCTGTTCATCAAAAGTTCCCGTCAATGACCACTGCAACTTGGCATTGTCCGTCGTATATTTGTGCCATAATGTACTAAACATAATAGGGCCAAGGCCATGCTTCACATACATATCAAAATTAGGAGTGCCTTCCGGAGGCGCTTCCAGTCGAGCATCAGCAGAACAACAACGGCAACAAGAAACCAAAAAACGACTGAACACAGGCATTTTCAAAAGTAAGCCAAATTCGTTATGTTGCCTGGCAAAGTGCTCACAAACACTTTGTATCCAAATCGGTCTTCAGACCGGACCAAATGCAAACCAAAATCGGTCCTCAGACGGTACCAAAAACAAACCAAAATGGTACCAATACCACAAAGAACCAAAACAAACTCACCTGGTGCACACAAGCCAAACGAATTTATTCTCCACTGCGGACCAAACGCTCAGATCCAAGGGTTTCGCCGTTCAGGACCCCAGTCAGGATGACCGCTGGGCGAGGCACAAACCAGTCAGACTGACGGGGCAGCTGCGAGTTCAGGACTCTCTCGTGCAGGGATCCCTGGTCCGCCCGTCCGACCCGGCGATGGCCCTGACTTCCACACCCATCCGCGGGCGAGGATGGGTCACCCGATGGGGTCCCTGTTCAGGCGACAACAGAAGGAAGTGACCCGACTAGGGCCACCCGGGTCACTTGCGACCACCTCTAAGTCTTCCGTACAAATGAAGAGTCGGTCAGACAGTAGAGAATACAAACGAAGTATATTTTATTCGGGTACACTCGAGTGGAGTCTAGTCTGACCAGCCTCCTAGGACTGCTGCAGAGGGACTGGCTTCAGCAAACATAGAGATACATTATGTACATTTCTGAACCATGAAAGTCCCGCCCATAATGGAATTCTACTAGTAGGTGCAGCTAAAACAAAGAAGCACAGTAAGATGAGTTTCGACTCCAAGGCCGGGCACGCATTATCTTTATGCCAAGGTCGTTCTGTTCGTGTCTACCACTAGGCTAGTGGGAGAAAGCCTCTTTCTATGGGAAAGGAATGCATTAATAAGAACAGTGTATTCATTAGCAGAGCAAGGCCTAACCTTGGGTAAATGGGATTTTCCACAGCCTGCTTCTTGAGAAGAGAATACTCAGCTGACTACATGATTCAAAATGGCGACTAAACATATACAATGGTGCCACGAATGCTAACCTAATATAAGAACAAAACACAAGCAAGGTAGCAAAACGTATTAATTTCATCAAGCGCAGCAGAAGTAACAATAGCTCGCCAGAACCTGATGGAATTTCTGGTGACAGCGGAGTTGAATGAACATATCATGTTGGAGACACCTGATATGAGGGTAAGTGTCCCACATAGGTTAGTTTACATGAATTAACACTCCAAATGGAGAGGGACAAACCCAGAAAAATTAAAGGTCTCTTTTGGGAGAATGGATATGACATCCTTTTGGCTGAAAAATATTGGCCGCCCGAAATTGTTATGGATTGCCCAAAGGGAGAAACTGTAATTTTACCAGCTTTTTCCGACCTTGTTCCAATATATTTAAATCATACATACGCGCAGGAGTGGGCGATAGCACTTGCTCCAGTATTATATCACAACCATGTTGGGTGGGATGCTGAGTCACCTCACCATGTAATTCCAGTAAAAACTACTCCAACTTCACAGAGACAGTACCCAATAAAACAAGAAGCGAAAAAACAGGTAAGGGAGATCTTAGATCAACTTGAATACCAAGGTGTAATTGAAACTTGCACCTCTTCAATAAACAATCCTTTGTTTCCTGTAATGAAGCCCGATAATTCATACTGTCTAGTTTTAGACTACAGACATCTGAACACATGCACTAAAACATTTGCAGTGCAAAATGCACACAGTGCCGCATTAATGAATAACATTGTGCGGAAAAAATACAAAATCAACATTGGATATCTCTAATGGATTTTTCTGCTAAAATATAGTGCCTGGAAGCAGATATTTGACAGCATTCTCAGCGCTCGGTTCCCAGCTTCAATTTTGTTGACTCCCCCAAGGGTATAGGAATAGCCCTGGGTTGTTCTCAGCTAGGGTAACAGAGTTACTTCAGAATTTGGATGAAGAGTCATTGTCCTATGTAGATGATATTTATCTAATGGATGATGATTTGAAGGATCACTTGACCAGGGTGAGCAACATCATTTTGGGGTTCGCCTGTGAAGGCTACAAATTCAACTTTAAAAAATCGAAAATAGCCCACCTCAATGTCCTATTTTGGGATATGAGCTTTAAAGTGAAGGGAAAAGCCTGGCAGCTAACTTTTTAGAAAAGTGCACGCTGCTCCAACAACCTAAATCATTGAAAAACTTACAATCCACATTAGGATTCATAAATTTTGGCAGAACTTACATTTTAGATTACGCAGAAAAAGTTAAACCTTTCTACGACCTAATAAGACTTGATTTTTCAGTTAGGCATTGGACACAGGAACATACAGATATCCTTCATTCCCCACAAGCTGACATGTTAGCTTCCAAACACCTACACGCATGTGTAAACACCACAAAATTGGTGATCCGTGTTATAGCGGGTCAATCTGGGTATACTTACCTAACCTTCAGTGAAGGCGAAACAGTACCCATAGCATACAAATCACACTTGCACATAAACGCTGAAATGCGTTTTGCTTCTACAGAAAAAATTCTGACAGCAGTACTGACCACTGTAGTGAGAGAAAGAGCACTGGCTCAGGGGAAACAAATAATTATCGTAACTCCAGTACCAGCCTTAGAGGCTGTTACAAAGGAAAGCGTTCCAAATGCTAAAGCCTTATATCCAAGATGGATGGAATGGGCTAATTCTCTTACTGCAACAGATGTAGATTACCAATTTGACTTTACACTAAAAACACAACCATTCCTGCAATATGAACAAGAATATCCTCTCCCGAATGAAATAATGCCTCTAGATCAGTATGAATATATGATTTACACTGACAGATCTGCTCAGCCGGCCATAGGAAGTAAACAACAATACAGCACTGCATGTGCAATTGTGAAGGGTCATATGCAGGAAGGCAAGTTCCATCCTAGCAGTGCGAAGACACAGTCTCTAGGAGACTGCACGGCACAGCTGGCAGAACTAAAAGCCCTGTTACTGGCACTAATAAATACAGATCGAGAATTTCCCACACTGATTGTGTGCGATTCTTTTTACTGTGTCCAGTCATACAATGAATATCTTGACTACTGGGGTCAGAATGGGTTTAAAGACTCAAAAGGTTGCACAATTAAGCATAAATTACTATGGGAACAGGTAGCTGAGTTGAAAAACAAACTACCGAGACCTCACGTGATACACACGCTGAGTCATCAAAGTGATGGCATTCATGTTGAAGGGAATTCATTGGCTGATGAAGCCGCAAAAGGGGCAGTACGAACTGCAATCAGTCGTTCTAGAATGAGAATAGACGGAAGCACAATTGATTCACGTAAAAACAGCACAGCCTTGCCGAAAGGTTTTCCACTCAAGTACTCTTACAAGTTAAATGCTAATAACATTCCGTATGCTCAAATTCCAGGAGTGGGGGATAGAGTAATACCAAACATAGATCGCAAAGTAGGCTTAATACTAGCTACACACAAGGGTCTGGGTTCTGCACATGCAGGGATTACCGCAACGGTTTCTTTACTGAAGCAACGCTATTGGTGGCTAGGGTTAACTAAGCAGAAGAAGAATTTTGTCTTAAGGTGCGACATCTGTCAGCAGATGAAGGGTTCCACCGTGGCGCGTCCAGCGCAGACACCATTACTAATATTAGACAGACCACTCGCTTGTGTCTATTTGGACCACTGCAGCCCCCTACAATCGGATGGGGCTTACAAGTACATCTTGGTGGCAGTGGATTCATGCTCCAGATTCCTGTGGGTTTGGGCTCAGCGCTCGGCTGACGAACGAACTGTTATAAAAGATTTGTGAGTCTTCATAAGGACATACGCAGTTGGCACATTACATTCTGACTGTGGCCCCGCGTTTAGCTCTAGGGCTTACAAGGAAGCTATGGGAAGTTTGGGTGTTGCATTGCGGTACTCCTCTCTGTACCATCCCGAGCGCAATTTGGTCATAGAGAGGAAGAACCGAGACTTAAAGCAGTCTTTAACACAAAGAGTATTAGGTTCGGGTGGTAGTTGGGTCAATCATTTATATCGGGTCCAGAGGGCTCTTAACAATATGCCAAGAAGTTCCCTAGGAGGTGTTACTCCTTACGAAGTCCTATTTGGGATGAGAATGTGGGTACCTGATCTCGACTATGAAAGCACAGTGTGGATAAAAAACCATTTGACATCAATAAATGTTTGGTTGTTTTACAGGATCTCAATGAATTCCGGGCACTCCAAAGCAACGTGCAAGTAAAACGCACCACCACAGGAGAAGTCAAATCAGTCACGGCAAGACCTGCAATGATCCCTAAAGTCGGGGATCTGGTCAAAGAAAAGATTGTGGACAAGAAAGAATTTGGGCCATCATACAGAAAGCCTGTACCTGTCCTGGCTTTCGAAGGAACAAGAACAGTACTTCTTCCGCCTCTTGCCGGAAAAAAAGAAAAGAGATTTGTCTCCAACGAATTGATCAAACCACACTATGTGGCCAATACTGAACAGTCCGCCTTGTGGGCTCCTGGGTAGCCGACGCTCTCCTCTCGCTACCATACAGGAAGTTCAGACGGAAAGACTCATAACATTTGAAGAGTCACCAATACAAAATAATGAACTTTCCAACAATGAAATGGAACTCGTTCCTTTTGAAACAGAACATCAAAACACAAATGAAAGACAAATATCGATTCGGCCTAACACCGACAGCTACATAAATATGCCTCTACAAGAGACGCCTGCCAGTTCAACAAAACCTGCTGAAATACCAAAAATAGATTGAACTGCTTATGGCTACTTCATCGATTTTGATACCTTCCCTCTGGATTCCAGTGAACCTGAAACAACACCAGCTAAAATTTCCCGTAAACAGCAACTTCATGATTTCTAAATTTTTCTGAAAAAGTCTTACCTAGTATCACCTTGGCTCCAGCTCTGGATAATAACTAGAATACTGTTTTTCCTATTCTGGATTGGTCTAGTGACTGTCTTTTGCTTACTCATGAATGGAAACTATCTCCCAGAACGCTCTGCAGTATCAAATTTGAAATTGGTCCTGAAACCTCATACATCTTCTCATCGTGAACAAAGAGACCTGTCCTTCGTGAACATTACAGCTGTTCCAATTCCTCATGGTATAGGTTGGGACAGAGTTTCAAATGATGTATTTGGTCCCACTGAACTTTTGAAAATACCTCATGTATTTAAAATTTCTCTAAATGATATCATTACCTCCAGTACATTTTCTGTCGATTGGGATTGTGAAACTGTAAATAATTTGTTGTCTGATTTAGAACAATCCGCGGCATTTTTCAAGCCTTGAAATGTTAGAGGACACATCTGATTATGACACAACATTATGGTCATCACTTTTTACATAAATCCAGTATCCCAGAAAATATTTTCACATACCACCAATGGTAACATTGCCCGACACCGCCAAAAAGAAGTTCGAGAACGTTCGCACAGAAAATTATTTATTTTTCAGGGTTTAACACTTCTGACCCGACCTCATATTACTATAAGGTTGCACCTACAACTGCACAGAAAAATATGCTAACAAACACCAAACAGATTTATTCTGCATCCTTTATTTCCCAACTGTCTGAACAGGGTTTCGACTTATGGAAGGACACTATAGACAGTATAGACATAAAATCAGTCTGGGGTTCAAAGGAATGGCAAGTTCAGGGAACAAAAGCACTATTTCGAGCGTGCCTCATTCCACAGCAGATAATTTCTGAATGATACTGTGCAACAGACTTCCTGTCTTGGAACAGCCAAGAACCAGGACTTGAACACACCTCAGATTCCCTCACCATCACACTTTGAGGGGTGGCAAAAGTTTACAACACATGGTGGGGATGCAGTAGATGACATCATACATTACAATTCATCAGACCCCAATTGGAAGGGATGGTTAGTTTGGCCCACAGACACAAATAGATGTCAAACAAGATTCAGGGGTACCTCCGAAGGGTTTAGTATCCATAGGCCGGACCAACGCTATGCACAACGAGAACATCCGAGGGTGGTGACATCATACAGTGTTGGGAAGTTATGCCTCGATTGGCTAAAAACCTCGACACTGTCTCAGGTGAAACAACACTTATCCTTACTATCAGATGAGGTAGATTTAAGGGATTTTTTATTAGGTCCCTGAAAGCCAGGTCAGAAACGTTTCTTACACGCTGTCTATAATGAAATCTGGAAAATCTCTCAACAGGAAGCTGCGGAGAGACTTCGTGAAATTGATAGAATTAACCTAGAAAAAGCAATAGCTGTAGTTGATTATGGTATGACTACATTAACATCCAGAATTTATTCACTGGGCAACAATGTATCTTCTGCTATAGATAAACTAGAACAGGATTTGTCCATACTACAGCACGGACAGTCTCAGTTACGTTCTATTATGTTGTTAAGCTGGACGCTACAAGCATTATGTTCTGGTTATGTGCCTTGGTGATTTACCAACAGTACATCCTAGTTCTCTGCATACAATCTAACTAAAAACAGATAACAATGGCACAAAGGGGAGCAAAATATACAATGCTGTGTATTGAAAAACTGGACCAATTACCTTTCACTGTGGCAGAGTCACCATCCACAGAATGGTTAATCCATGGCCATATATCAAACAATACCGGTCACCAGTTTCAGTATTGCCTAGAACAACAACATGCAGGCAGATGTGAAGCGATGGGTAGGAAATTCATCAAGGAATCTTGGGAACTGCCATAGAGATTTCAATGTAGGAGTGGGGACATGGAAGTGTTTCTAAGCGGTACAAACTGTGAGAACGCTTTAAGTGGATCTCTCAAATGCCAGGATATCATGCTTCACTGGCCTGCAATGGTTCAGTTGCAAACTTATCCTGTCATTTGAAAGGGTCCCTGGCTGCAGTGATTAATCCGGTATTCAAGTTGCTCTTGAATGGGAGTTATTTGATGCTGAATGATCAAGGTTGTTGTGGGATGCTCCGGGCATCGCATATCTTGTCACTGTAAACTCCAGGGTTACTTGTTGTATGCAAGTATTGTTTCCACTGACCCACACAGTCAGGGAGGCACCGTTATGGCCTTCATTGAATGTTTCCTTTATACGGTTTGATACTCTGAGCCGAATGAAAGCCATGATTTCACAGAAAACCGTGCCCTTAACCTCCGCCGGAGAGACTTTTGATCTTCAGGTCGCAAGGTCCTCAGCTGAGATACAGGCACTTGTATGAACAAACTGCCCTTTCCATTTCACAGAAATGGTACAACGTGTATAGTACACCTATTTAAGACCATAGGGTCTGGACTGTTAAGCACCTTTGAGACAGTCTTCGGAGTGATTCCAAACTTCATACACTCTGTATTCTGAAGCATTTTTGGAGGACTTCCGCTAATCTTGTTTCTAATTGCAGGAATCCCGATTGTAATTTTTCTGCTACGCAATGGACGATTCAGTCACCAAGGAGATGGAAAAAATGCTCTTGGAGCGCCGATACCATGATTGCATGGTACTCCATCTGGGCACACCTCGCCTCCGCGAAGTGAGCGAGTCTTGTTTCCTGTCATTTAGACCAGTCTGGATTGACTGTGTTCTGCCTGTCCTCCGATGCCTGTTCTGCGGACAAGAATGCATGTTGGATCTCTGTCTAACACTTCCATCGGTTGCGCCACCGGACATTAATGCTTTACTGGACCCGATAACGGCCCATGTACTGCTGTGTCCTCAGCGTATTCCCATGTTGATGTCTGCATTCTTTGAGCCACCACAGGATGTTTCAGCTCCTGTTGGAACGGAGACCGGCTCCTCTACAAACACTCAGGCCTTGGAAGTCACACAGGCTTCCCCAGCATTGGCTGTGGGCAATACAGAGGATCATCTGTGCTTGATTGACCTAATCTGTGAGGTGTTACAGGGATCGTCATCTGCGATGGCAAGCAATAGCGATGTTGCGTCTCCCAGCCGGGACACGTAAACATTTAGCTCATCGTGTGCTGGGAAAAATTTGGCCTTTTTTAAAACAACCAAATTTGGAATTTTAAACAATTGACCCTTATTGCTGAGCTGCATGGCTTTCAGTTACTCATAGTTGTTCGAACTATATATACACGAACATATTTTAGTAAAGGCTTCTATCGCTTAAAATATAATTTTAGCATTTAATTTTTTTTTTTACATTTTTTACACACTATTTATGGACTTATTAGTTGTTTGCGTACAACGCCTAGAAGTACATTAAAATTTTAGTATTTGGTCCAGTTGGATGAGGAGTGGGTGGTATGTTTCATATAGGTACCCCAATATGGGCTCAGGTAGCAACCTAACCTTTCACCTATATTTTCCCCTGCCATTACACTCCATAACAGTTCTTGGGACTGACCTTTTACCTAGTCACGGTACTGCTTACAGGACACGGGGTTTTCCCTGAAAGCTTAACCTCATTCATTATGCATGAGGATTCTTGGAAACTCAGCAGGACTACCATCTCCTGCATAATAACTATGTATAAGGGTCATTCCTTCCATCATCCTAAGTCCGACATGATCCAGCAAAGTAGATCCCCTGTGGGTACCACTTTGGGTATATAAACACCATATCTTTGCTGATGTAGGCAAAAGAAAAAGGACTTCCATGCTGACACACTGACGCGAGACGCTGAGGTTCTTGAACGCAGAAACTCCAGCTTGCAGTGGTCTGACATCCCTCGCGGGGTGTTCATCTCGAGTCCAGGACGGGGTCCCACAGTCTCTCATTTCAGGTAATGGGGTTGACTCTATCCTAGAGGGATTCTTGGCTCTACACCTACATACATGCTAGGTACACTTAGGTACATCTAGTTAGGGTCGCATCGTAGGAGCACGCATTATTACTGTCATGTATTTTTATACCTGCCTGTATTAATTGTTTTAGCACTATGGTAGGAATCTACCATCCTTTTACTCTGTTGGTGCTTATAATAATTTATATCTGTTTCTGTCTTATAATTGTTTCAGGACACCTATTTTACGCTAGAATGACGCGGGTTCAATAAATGCTTATTGAAAACGTCCCCACCGTTTATTCTGTGTATCTCTCTGAGACAAAGTAAGCACGAGTGACTGAGTGAAAAGTACTGTACTGTTTCCACGATCCCTGATGGGACAGAGTTGTCATGTTCGATAGTTGCCAAGAATTATTCTCTTCTTGGTAAGAGGGGTTTCTAGTGGCACTGTGAGTTAGCTGGTATACAGGCAAACATACCCAGTGGGGGTGTCTAGAATCAGTCTCGACACCAATCCTACAATCTATGTTGTCTAAACGCGCAGATCCTATATAGGTTTATAGGAACTACACAACAGAAGAGACATCACCCACACCACTGCCAGACAGATGGTTTGTACACATGACGCGTGATCACACAACAACATGTGATGTTAGTCCTCCAATCTCTTCAGTTTGTGCAGCTAAGTGCCACTGCCAACTGACAGCTTCAAAATGGCCCCAAAGAAAGGTGCTGCCAAGAAAGTGGCCAGTGATATGGTCAAACATGACACCATGATTGATCTTCTTGAGAAAAGGATGGGGTGTCTGGTCCAGTTTTAAGCTGGTTTGCCTCGTTCCTTCATAACAGAACGCAAAGAATCAAAGTCAACCAGTCCCTTTCTAACAGTATGCCTATCTCAATTGGAGTGCCTCAAGGATCAGCACTCTCACCCATGCTTTTCAACTTGTTCATGGAACCTCTCACCGAAATTCTGAATCACTCAAACATACATTATCACATGTACTCCAATGATACTCAGTTGTACATGAAAATATCCTTACCCGAAGATATCAGAATTCTTAACTGTGCCCTACTGAAAACTCAACAATGGTTAGCATGCAATCACCTTATGCTAAACACGCTCAAGACAGAATTTCTCCTGATTTCCCCCCACAACCACTCTGCCTCATAGAAGAATGGCTCAAACAACTAACAGCAATCAACTGCGCCCCACATGTTGTTGAATTCATGAGATCATTAGGCATAACTCTAGTCAAATACCTGAATATGCAAGACCACATTAGTGCAACCCTCAGTGGAGCCAATCACCAACTCAACACTCTAAGGAATATCAAACCGTTCCTGCCTTCAGATTACTTGCAGTTAGCAGTCCAATCCCTAGGTATCTTCCATTTAGATTCAGGAGTGCAACCCTGGCAGGGTTACCCAAAGCTAGTCTGGCTCCTTTAAGGGCTACACCGAACGCAGCTGCAAGACTCATCATGGGATCCGGAAAAAAAAAAATCACATCACACCAGATCTGAAACAACTCAATTGGCTGTCTCTGGGAGCAAGGATTCAGGTCAAGATAGCCTGCTTGACACAAAAAGCTCTTCATTATAACACTCCCCTGTACCTGGCAAAAAAACTAAGTATGGGTGGTGTACTCCGCTCCGCTTGCGGAGTTTGCGGAGATTTCCGCACTCCGCATTACGCGGAGCTCGCAGACTTCCAAAAAACTCTGCTTCGCAGAGCTGGGTGGAGTTTTTTCCCTCGCTCGCATTCGTCAACGTCAAGTTGGCGAGCGCGAGCGAGGAAAATCCACCTCCCGGTGAGATTTGTCCTCGTTCGCGATCGTCAACATCAAGTTGGCGAGCGTGAGCATGGAAAATCAACCTCCCGGCGAGATTTCTGAATGCAGGTAGTCAGATTTCTCATTGCGAGTGGATGCATATGCTTGCGACTGCTGGTGTTGAGAAACTGTCCGCTCGTGTTGAGAAATCTGCCTCTTGAGTAAAAATCTACTCAAGCGGCAGAAAGGAAGCAGCGTCCGCTTGCTCTGGGCATTGTGCAGTTTGCGATGATTGCACAGGGCAGACAAGCACCTGGTACTGAAAATCACTGCGAACAGAATTTATCCATCACACTCCGCCGCTTGCAGAGCTCCGTGTAGCGCGGCGGAGTTTTGTTTGTACTTCGCGGAGTTCCGCGTAGCAGAACTCCGCAAACTCTGCCCAGGTTTAAAAACAACACAAACTATCTAGTATGAGTCGGTCTCTAATAAGTTCAAACTCTCTACTGTTGAAACCAAAAAAAATCAAAAAGAAGAGTACTTATAACCACTCCTTTTCCGGCCTTGCCCCTAGAATATGGAACACACTTCCTCCCAAAACCAGATCTAACCCTTCGACCTCCTCATTCAAATAAGAATTAAAATGGTTGCTCCTGAATAAATGCTTTCAACAATAGACCTGAAGCCACTCAAATTGATTATTATTTCATGTATACAGTTCTGAAATCCTATTCTATTATGCAATTTTGCTACTTTATATCTTCTATGTTTCTTGTTGTTTATTTTCTCATTTTGTTTGCTTAACCTGTTGTTATATGTACAGTATTTACTATTTGCATCTATACTTGTTTAACATGTCTGCTTCTTTGTACAGCACTAAGACACCCAGAGGGGTCATGTCCGTGATATATAAAACTTCTAAAATAAAATAAATAAATGTTATTGCCCACATCAGTAACTTTGAAATGGCACAAGACTCAAAGTCAGATGGAGATACCACAACAACAGCATACAGTGACTGTCCCGAGATGCACATTGAGTCTACCACTTTCTTCTCTCCAGAGGTTGCCTGCATCAGTGGCAGCAGAAAAGAAAATATTCTAGGCTACTGTTACTTCCATGTTTAGGTAGGAGGGACTGCACGAACGCAACCACCCAACGGCACGTTTGTACAACGGGAAACTGGCTAAAATGCTAGCGCTGGACCTCCTCCATTTTTGGGGTGAAGAAGTGGGTTTTCTAGAATATGTGTTGGCTATCTGCCTGAAATGGAAGGCTCCCAGCTGGATCTATTTTGCCAGAGTTGCTGTTCCAGCGCTCCATCATGATGTGCTGGAATTGTTTGGACAAGCTTTGCAGCAGAGTACTGTTCACACTGTCCACCTGACGACAGAAATGTGGACCTGTTCCCAAGCCACTGATTACATGTGTATCACTGCACACTGGATCTTTTTTGTTGGGGTTATAGAAATGATATCATCAGGTTTTGATGCTGAGGACATTTTTAATGGCATTCGGAAGCATGCAACAGTAACCATGTTTGCCATGGAGAAAACACATACAGCTGCAAACATCTTGGAAGACTTTAATAGCAAGGTGTTTGAATGGCTGCAAACCAGAGGGTTTAACATTTGATTTGTTGCCACAGACAACGGCAGTAATACGAGTTAATATAGATAAACAGACAGCATCAACCCTTGATTACACAACCACCAAGGTGACTTTTTTAGAGACCAGTCCAGCAGCCAACAATCCTCCCATGGATCAAGGTGACCTCCATGAGCAAAACAGAACAAGACCCGGAGAGGTAGGAAACACAACACAAAACGGAGTCACCACCAGAAGCCAGAAGAAGCACTAGTAATTAATATTTCATCATCCAATTTAACTCCAGCTCAAATCCCGGTTTTGAACAAGGGAATGTCTTTCGTTCCATCACATCATACCAATTCTCTTCAGGCCGAAATGTCCTTATTCAAGTTCACCAGGAAATTACACTTAAGATATTTCTTTGACAACCTAGAAACAACAAACACAGACAATAAAGAACCTAGATACCAGGAATTCAGACCAAAAAGTATCTTCACATCCCCCATTTCACAAAAAACAATTGACACCTGTAAGACACTCGTGAAAAAGGACTTACAGAAAATAACGAATTCAAGACTAATCACAGCAACATATCAAGGGGAGAATACGCATTGAAGTCTTTAACAACCAACAAACCTTTAACTTTTTTGCCAGCTGACAAAGGAGGAGCCCTGGTCATGATGGACCAAAGTTTTACATGCGGAAAGTGGAAGAACATGTCACAGATTAATTGACAAACTTACCTTTGCAACAAGATCCCACGATGGAATCTAAACAGATTCTATCAACAAGATTGGCCAGAGCAATAGAGATGGAATGGATTAGTGAAAAAACTCAACAGTTTTTATACACAAAACATCCAAGAAGGCCCACACTCTACATGTTACTTAAAGTTCATGAGAACTTGCCTAATCCAACTTTTAGACCAATAGGTTCAGTTTGTGGTTTCATTCATGAGCCAATTGGCAAATATCTAGATACTTTATTACAACCATTGGTGCAGGCTAGCCCTTCATATGTGCAGGACACTACGCACTTTCTAAAATTACTCAAGAACATACAAACTGAAGACATTCAAGATTTATGGTTATGCACGGTGGATGTGGTAGCACTCTACACATCGATTCTGCACCTAGAGGGCATAGAGGCAGTAGAATGCTCACTACTGAATACACATGAGTTAAAAGCTAATAACATTTTTCTGCTGGAGTTACTCCATTATAGTCTATTTCACAGCTACTTCAGTTGAGATGGTTACTTCTACATGCAGACCAATGGCACATTCATGGGATTTTCAGGAGACCCCAGCTATGCGAACATCTTCATGTCTAAATTTGAAACTGACTACATCCTCGGATCAGAAAAATGGAACAAACACCTCATCATGTACCGAAGATACATAGACGATATTATTATACTTTGGAATAGCACTAAACATTATTTACACTATCAAGTAGAAGAACTGAACCAAAAAAAAACCCTAACTCACCATTAGCGACTCACTGGAATAATAGAGAGCATAACTTAGTTCAATTACGTTTTACGGTATTAGAAAAAGTTCTTGAGAACCGAGGCAGAGACACCTCGAAGTTACTCTCTCAACAAGAAACACATTGGATCAAATATATGGACACCCTTTTTCTGAAAGGTTTGAATGACAAACTTGAACTATTGTGTTTCTTTAAAAATAGAGGAGACACACGTAGACTAACTGTGCCATCAATGCACATTATGATTAGGGCTCCCTGTTTTCCGTTTTTACGGATTTTTACAGATAAATACAGACAGAAAACAATGTGTTTTCTGTCTGCATTTATTTTTTTAAATGGATAAATACAGAAAATGTGCTTCTTTTCAGTGACTCTTCGTGCTGTCCTTCATGAATTTAGCTCAACAGCTGAGCAGATGGACAGCATGGGAAATGTAAAAAATGGGATAAAATTTCTTTAAATAACTGCATTTGTCAACAACATTTGTGGCTAATGCTAATTTGCCAGTGGATGTACTGTTATGTAATATTTGGCAACTTAAATAGCTAAAACACAACAGACATCAAAGTATGAGTGCGCGTCTATCATTTAAATAAATATGGAAATGTACAGTTTTACAACTAGATTTATACGCAAAACACAAAATAAATATGGATAAATACAGATAAAATGGCCAAAAATTAAATATGGATAAATACAGACGGAAATGTTAAAAAAATAAATACCATAAAACCGGGAGCCCTAATTATGATACATATTTAGACATAAATCACAGATACTACTTTTTCGCATAGTATTTTACATTTCACGCAACAAGGGACACACTGACATAAACATTTAGGGTAACCCCTAGTGATTAGCCATCATAACCGGATTAAGATGTACAACTGATTAAGCAGCATGTTTCATGTTCCAATTAAGGGGTATATTCGCATTAACCTTAAGATGTATATATATTTTTTATGGGGTATACTGTTAACAATTCTATACTATTTTTTACTTCACGAGTAGGTGATTAATCTGTACCCAAAGATTGTAGATCAATCCTGTTGATTGTTAGCAGTCAAGCATACCGTAAAAAGGATCTATGAAGTCTTTTCAAACAAAATCGTTTTTGTACTATTTTTCACTCTACGAGCAGGTGACGAATCTGAACCCAAAGACTGTAAATTAATCATGTTGATTGTCAACTTTCAAATGTACTGTAAAACGGATCCATGAAGTTGTGTCAAACAAATTGTTCTGTAATATTGTTATATTATTAGTCTGTATGCAACACAGTATTCAGCAAATTTATAACATTTCTCTTCGGCAGAAGCATTTTTCCACGAGATTTCAAGTAACCGTTTTAGAGTCTTTCTTAACTGTTCATCGCTTGGTTGCGCATATCATCGTATAAGAATAGCACGCACCCAATAATGAGCACTGGCGCTTGTTCGAAGCAATCTGTACTAACCACTTGCCATTTCACATGGCGGCAGAGTTTAAACTATTAGCTTCCCCAGATGGGTAAGCAATGCTTTTTTCTCATCGGGATTTTTTCGAATCCAGGAACTGAATAACAACTAACTAACACAAACTCTGCTTTTTAACTCAGCCCCATAATAGGAGCAACACGGACTATTCACCCTTAAATGCTAAGGACGCTGGCGAACTCATCAGTCAGCTGTTTATTGATAAGCATAACTAAGATAGGATTAGCACCAGAGCACTTACTTTAAGGAGATGCACTCTGACGATTAATATTTATTCTCTTTTTAATCCAGCCTAAGTCCATAGAAATTGTTATTTAAACGACCGCCATTTGGATCACAGGCTCATGACGTCTGCTTAGAGGTTATAACTCATCACGATTATACAAACACTAAGCATGTAACATAGGTAACACTCAAAGACTTCTTGATACCGCTGTAAATCTGGTCACGTTTATCTGTCTTTTGGTATGGTTTCATGAATCCGTTTTGAGTTGCATGCTGGGAAATGAAATCTCCCACAATATCAATTTATAATTGTAAAGATTACTTATCTCACAGGTGGCACAGTTATCTACTGCACTATTTCAAGTAGAATAACCTTTCTCTCCATTCTGGCAACTTCATTCTTCATTCTGCTACACCTAGATGATGAGTCACATGATGAACCTTGAACAATGAACTGATTTTAAGAATTAAGCATTTTTATTTCTTGATTGTAGTAACCCCTGACAAAGGGTCTTTTTGACCCGAAATGCATTGAGTTTCTTTGAAAGAACAACCAAAAGAAAAATAATTGAACCTTCATGCTGGATGACACGAATGTGAAATAAGATTTGTGAAATGTATTTTGAATTTATGATCAACAAAATTAAAAGAACAGATTTATTGTTAACTTATTTATCGCCACTTTATTGTGTAAGATTATGATGTTTGAATCATTGTATTTCACTATGGTGACGCAGCAGCCTTAGGGCACAGTAGTGTGCACAGTGTCTAGGACATTAGTTTTAGTTTCTTTTCAATTTATATACCATTGGGATAGAGTGGAGCCCTTTCCACCGTGTACACACAAAATACATTTAAGATTTTTAAGCATTATCAAAGGTTTTGAATCCATAGAATTAAACATTCAGTTACCACTGAGTGCATTACTACCTACTCCAATTAACAGTAATATAGTAAAGGCCATGGCAGATGGTGGCTATTTCAGGGCACTTTGTTTGGCGCACTATATCAAAATCGTTTTACAGGACTTTCTAAAAAAAAAGACCAAATCAGCAACTTACTGTCCACCTGCAGAAGAATCTGCAATCATTTCAGCCATTCTTTTAAAGCACCCAGAAGTTGAGGATCATGCAGTGTGATAATAGAGTGCCAGTTAAAACCCTCATAAGGGAGGTGCCAATACATTGGAACTCTACCTATTACATGTTGCAATGTCTGTTTGAGCAGTGCAGACCGATCAATGATTATGTCATGCAAAGACGGTATGCACTTTGGAAAGGCATGATCATTGAGATTGACAAATGGGGCTTAGTCAAATGCCTGACAGAGATGCTGCTTCTTTTTGAGGTTTTCACACTGGAGGTCAGCAAGGAGGACAATACAATGGACCAAGCTTTCCCGTCGTTGTATCTGCTATAGGACCAGCTAAAGAAGGTGTCTGAAGTGTGCGCAGGTGTGGCTGAAAAGAAAGAGATGCATGAGTTGGTGGAGAGCTTAATCCTTCGCTTGGCTGATAATGCAAGGCTGCAAAGAGACATTGTGTCAACCAAACAGTACATCTGTGCCACAATTCTTGATCCACGGTACAAACAATTACTGACCTCTTTCATTCTTTTTTCAGAAGGGGATGTTTCACAATACATGTGACCTGGAAGAAGAGTGACTGGAAATTAGAGGTCCACTTCCTGGCAGAAGTTATGTGGTGCAGTCTTCAACATTTATAGAGGCCACTGCTGTTGGCTCACAGCAGCCAACACCAGCAACAAGAACACCGGCAACAACCACAACCACAGGAGCAACAGCCCTAACATCTGCAATGGTTTGGTTCCAAGTGGCAGGTCTTAAGACTTGTGCAGAGGTGAAGGCAAAAGAGGTTGAGCAAGTTGCAGCATCAATTACTATTCAGAGGATGGTCCAGGACTGTCTGGATGACCCAACAGAGGTCTATCTGGATCAAAACCCATTGGTGAATTGGTATGGGAGAGGCACTAATGGCCAGTGCTCTGCAGGCTGGCAATAAAGTATGCAGCTTTTCCGGTAGCCAGTGTGTCTGCTGAGCATGTGTTCACTGCAGCTGGCACAGTTGTCACAGTGAGAAGGACCAGTCTCTGGCCTCAAAACATGGGGAGATTGACCATGATAAAAATGAATCAACACTTTATACTACCGAATTACACCATACCTGAAATTACAAAGGAGGAGGATGAGGGTGATTGGTCAAACTCAGGTCATGGTAGTGTGTTAGCTGACCAGCTTCTGGGCGAACCACCTAAGTTTAAGGGCAAACTCTACTTTCCTGACTGAGTATGCCTGGGCCACCATAGAACTTTCTATCGGTGAACTGCTTTGCCAAACAATAAAATGGAAATAGCTAGGGGAACATTATATATTTTGTTTGCTTGTGTCTGACTGACTTATGCAGCCACACCATTTTAGGCACATGTATGGCTGGATTAGCGTTGGACCAATATGCAGTGAAGAAGCCCCCCATTCCCTTCAAGGACATTGGAGAGACAATGCCTGTCTCCATCCTGAGCCTATCCTTTTTCATCCTCTAGCAGTACTGTCCCAGAACATTTGATTTACAAGACTGCCCATTGTGTTTTGCGTGCATCAAAGAGGTTCAACAATTGTGTACCACCATGCTTGGAACTACTTTGCTTGGATTGGAACAGGGACCAATGAGTGATATATGAGTGATTGTGAGTGCTGATTCATTTGGTGGCAGAGAGTGAGGTAGGGTGTTAAACTATTATTTGTACATTCGATTGTGAAGATTTGCAATGTTTGAGGTCTGAGGGGTGGTCATTTTTACTGAAGGTGATTGGCCCTTCGCCTTTGACACTTAGCATAATTATCTTCCCGGGTCTACTCCTTTGATTTCTAGTTCACACTCCTCAAAGACCAGACAAGTCTGTTTAGTTAACAAACACATATCTACACCAACAAATTACTCAATGTTACTCCTCTTGTTCATCAACTGCAGTGCACTACAGGTCGATCTCTCTCATTTGGATCGGGATACAGAACGGAGTTAGACAGATTAATTACTCGGAGTCAGGAGGATGAAGGTAGGACTCAGGGTGGGACTATCTCAACAACAGCCAGAAGAAGGAAGTTATCAACTTCAGGGAGCCAGCATGATGATGACTCTAAGAGGCCTACTCAGCTCTGTGGACTGGTGCATTAATTTGGGAAATGCAATGCTGCTGAGTGTGTGTGCTGGCTCAAATTTGAAACTCCTCTATTATCTGGTCGGGTGGGGGGCCTGTTGTTGTAAGTTACTGGAGACAGACATGTGATGTCACATCATCACATTATGCACATGCTTGGCTAAAAGTTATGATCAGCCCAGTACATGCAGCCACTTGTCTGTGATTGGTTGTAATTTGCTTTCACTTCTCAGTTAATTGATCGCACATGAGTCATAAAATTAATGATTGCATCAGACTATGCTCTTGCTCTGCTTCTGAGTCTTCTTTTTACACTCCTAATGAAGCTTACCTTCTGTCCTTCTCTTTGACTCTACGATATTGTTTCTCTTTTACAATTCGCAGGCCTTCTCTTCTCCTGTACAAAAGGCGAAAGCTCCATAGCACTCCTGCTTACCTTACCAGACCACTTCAGCCAGGCACCTAAGATTGACGGACAGCTCGAGAAGAATGCAGATGCAGCGCCCATTTTGGCAAATACAGAATCATTTTTCTTTTGAAGAAGCATTTTTAAGAACTGTGTGGGTTCACTTCACTCCTCCATAATTTACACTTTTCAAACCTAGATCGCAGAGCATTTAAGATATATAATAATAAGTTGAGTCCATGTGATCCATATTTTAGATATAGAAAAACATCATTTGTCAGCATCATTATTCAGGCCATGTGTTGCGTAAATGCTTAACCTTGTTCATTCCAGACGTTGAGTCCACTTTTCCTGACTCGAGGATTTTGTAACTTTAGTTTTAATTAAATCCTAGCTCCCCATTTCTCAGAAGAAGCTACTACTTGCTATTTTTTATTACATTATCATGTATTCTTTGCTGTGTCATGGTGGAAGTAGTCTGGTCTCAATCTTTGTAAAGCTATGATATAAATATAACCCACTAACTCTGTGTTTTCTTTGAATGTAGCTGCCTGTGATGGATAATCCTTTCAATTAATCCTATAGTTGGAGCTCACCTAGGTGGGAGTGGGACCTCATTTGTGATGCCTTCGCTAGTAGAGCACTAGCCTACTACTACTACCACCACAATTAAGAATGGGACCTTGGACCCTGCAGTAACTAAGGTTTTGGAAGATTGAGAAAGGTAGCAGCCATCGCTTCACCTATTCAGGTAAGAGAACTATGGTGAAGTGAACTAGTTTAGTTAGTAAGTAACTAACTTCTACTGTATATGTAATTGTTTATCTAGGTTGTTGTAGGCAGTAGAGGTCATGGCAGCTTACCCCTAATGGTCAAGATACTTACAGAGGGTAGTAAGAAAAGGGTATATAATTAACTATAACTAACCCGTATACGCTTTGTTAAGCGGATTAGAAAACCAGGCTGCACAAAAAGGCAGCAGTGCCAAGTAAATGTAAAACACAAAGAAACTACTTCAGGCATAAGTATGATAAAATAATTTTCCCTTTACTTTTTAATAACAAAAAACCCCACTCTCTCCACCCTCAACAGGCCCACCCCTCTCCCCAAACAAAACACCCCATCTCCAACCAATATCCAATGTCCAAAGAAAACTGTCAAACAAAGTCCCTCTCACCAAAACAAAAAATGTAAAAAGGGCTAGAAGAGGGCATCATCTATGCAGATCCAGAGACGATCAAGGCTTTGCTCCATACAGGCCATCCTGTTTTCAAATTGGTCCATCCGGTGCAGGAGGCAAGCAGGCGTAAATCTGTTATGGAAACCATGAAATATATTTATGTATGATTTCACATGGCCATAAAAATGTGGCACACGCCAAAAATTGATTTTTCAATTTTTTGGCAGGCTGGGACAGAACTTAGGAAAGAACAATGGAGTGAAGTACTAAGAGGTGAGTGAGCGGGCAAAGGGAAAAAACATCTTGTGATTGATTTGCAATTCATTGAATACTTTGGAAATGTCGCATTAACTGAAGCAGGCACATATTGCACAGCCAACACTGCTGTCACCATGCTGCACTTAGTTCGTGCATAATGAAATGCCATGGGCAGGGAAGGAGGTGATGAATGATGATGGGTGGGATACATATCTGCTTTGCTTAACAAATACAGTGAGTCAAGGGGTAGACCAAAAATTAAAAGACCCTCCACTTTGAACCATAGCTTTGATAAAACAAGCAAGCAAAGTAGGTGACCATGCCCCTCTCCAGAAGAGCTCCCTTGTTTCTTCATCCAAGCAATTATTTAGTCATCCTTTCACTCTTCTATATTCACCAATTAATAGCCACCATGATTCAATCTTTAGTTTCTCTCATCCTGTCATTCACCGAAATTTCCATCCATATATCAATCCATTCAGTATCCACCCTTTCAACCATCCTTTCACCCATCCATCGATTTATCCAATACCCACCCATGCATCCTTTCACCCACCCACGCATCCTTTCACTCATACACCATTTCACCCATCCTTTCTTTTAACCTTCTGTTCTTTCTGTTTCCATCAACCCATCATTTTAGCGTTTATTATGTGAGCTTTTGATGAGTTGCAGATAGAAGAGGCCATAAGAATTCAACCACTGCTGTAGCTGCTAAAGCTAGGGGCTCATGAGTCACAAGTCTCACAACACCCTTGTAGTGTATATAATAGTAATTGTAAATAAGCATGCAATGTGAATTATCACTGCCCATCCCTGCCGCTGCTGTGTCTCCCCCTCCAACCGATTCTGCAGCAGAATTGGCCCCGGCACTGATGGTCTGTGCAGCTAGAAAAAAACATTACACATTTATTAGATGCCAGATACACCTCCCCTTATTTTTTTTTTTATCAAAAAAATACAACCGCAATACATCACTACAGTTTGGTTAGCAGTATCTTCTATCAAAAATATAACTTTGGGCATTTTGTTGGTTGACAATGTTAGAAAAGCCAGGTAGTGAAGCCAGCCAAAATCTTTTCGTAATAGTGCAGAGCCATAGCCTATGATGATGACACTGAGTCATTGAAGCGCAATGAAGGGGTAGAATAATGGTCAATGAAAGAAATATGATGTTGATTGGCAAATTCAATGGGACCTCATAATTTTCACGAAAGAAGAAGAGAGAGACCCCTTGAACCAACCAGGGGAATGAGGTACTACTTCAATGTAGAAAAAAGAATCCCTTGGTGGAATAATATACATACACACTTCATACAAAGCTCAAACACACAAGGCGGATATATGACCTATATATTCCACCCAAAAAACCTACCAAATCTCTAGCCCATGTGGTAGAATTACACAAGCAACAATTGCCTTTTTGCTATTAAAAATATATACTTTATTAAAATATCTGTGTCACAATATTGTTAGAGCGTTATAAAACCATTATAAAAACACAATTGTTCAAGTGTACAATTATTAAAACAAAAATCTGACATTCATTACAGACCCCACATACATATATTTCTATGCAACACCATTTGTTTAGAGAGAAACACAAAGACAGTTCATTTTGTCATGAAATAACATATCCATTCAGAACATTTCTTTGACTACTCCTAAGTCTAATCGATTATTGTAGGGTAGACTTGTTCCACGGATTATGTTTAAAAAGGCGTCGACGCGTTTCGATGGCTCTAGTGTTTTTCCATCTTTATCAAGACAATCATTGATCTCTCTTTGAATGAACAGCCTGATTTTTCGTCAGACAGAAGCAGCTTCCTGTAACGAGTAGGAGGAGAAGGGGGAGGAGCGGTCAGCAGTCAGCGGCGGCGGCGGTGGCGGCCAGCGGTCTGTGCGTAGCAGTGCGGTGTTGTGTGTGGAGCTGCGGACCGGACAGAGGTATTGGGGGACAGTGGAGAGGAGTCAAGCCCGGTCGAACGGGTGAAGTGGCGTTGGCTTACTCACCTGCGCTCCCGCGGCTCCCCCGGCTCCCGCGGCTCCCACGGCTCCCATTTTCGGCATCGGCATCGGCATTAAGCACCGAGCCGAGCCAGAGCCGAGCATTGAGCACTGAGCCTGCCCTATCAAAAACGCACGGAGAGCGGACTGGAACCCCTCCCTTTCTCTCCTCTGTTTTCATTTTTTCCACTTTTTTTTTTTTTGGGACATTTTTCCAATTGTAAGGGGGCAGCAACTGACGCGGAACCTACTGCGTCCACTGCGGATTAAGCGAAGTAAGCGTCGAGACAATACCCAGATAACCCTGACTAAGGGCACTTGCACACCTCCACTGCCTTCTGCCCCCTCTGCCCTTATTGCCCGTCATCACCGCCGGGAGGGCAGATGAGAGGCAGGTAATGCGCATGGAGGATAAGTACTACGCACTAAACATCTAAGTACGAAGTTTGCCTGCAGGGCCTCAAGCAGTGCTAGCGAGAGTGCGAGAGCGCGGCCCCCGCTATCGGCGGGCCGCAGAGTGTTGAGCCCGGGAGTGCCTACTAAAGCGGCTCAACTAGGTTGGGTGCAGGCTTTTGGCGCCCCCAGTGTGCCCTGCTCCCGCACCTCCCGCACCTCCTGCACCAACGGTTCCCCAGGCCTTTAAAGCTCTGCAATCCAGGTCCGTAAGCTGGAAAATGCGCTCAGGAAAAACCAGAGGAGCGCCCCTATCTAAGGAAAAGCACAAGGCCAAGGAGGAACTAATGGCACCTACTATAGCCCCTTCCAGCGAGCACCTTTTAGGACCAGGAGCATCTAGCAGCGAAAATCTGGAATCGCCATGTGATTCGGCGGCCTTTTCAGCTTCAATAGCCCATGAAGATGGAAATCACGCCCTGGTAGGCGGCGAGCCAACAGCAACTTCGACAAATCTCACAGTATCGACCCCGGAAGCTAAGTGTAAAGGCAGCATCACAACCTCTACTAGGCCTCACTTAGCTCGGAATAGCAGCAAACGGGCTCTGATCACTGATTTTCTAAAAGTTGCTATTAAATCTACTGCGGAAACCCGATACCCTTATCACTCCGGGACTCCGAAAATAAACATTTCAACTCATTCCACCACAGTTCCTGCAAGCGAGGTTCCCACAAGCCCTCCACGTGATAGTTCCTCGATAAGATGCGAGACCATTAGGAGTGGATCTAGGAGTGGTCCTCAGGCCAAAGGCTGGGCAGCTACATTCAAAGCAAATAGTGTAGTCCCAAGTCTTCAAATTCTATCATTAACAGCCCTCCACCCCGTGGACCCGCATCAAAAGTTAAAGCCAAAGCCCCTAGTCATCGAGGCACAATTTCACCATCATCATTTTCAGCCTCTTTCAGCTCCTTTGAGCTCACAGCCATTACTTTCACCTTCGTCGAGCCCCCAAGACTCTAAAAACCTAAGGATGGCACCCTTATTGACCAATCAGTTATAAACATTATGAACCCATTGAGCGATTTGATCACGTTATCACGAGGCCTACACCTTGAGGCGCAAAATAGCAGAGAGAACTTTGAACACTCTTCGCACCTGTGTGAAGCAACAGACCACCAAGTCCAGAACTCCAGCCATATTGAATTTCTGGAGGAGTTGTTCTTTCAGTTTGAATCACCAAGAACCACTCCTGCGTTGTCTTCCCTTGAAATTAAGGACCCTAAGAAAAGGGATAAATCCAGCAGGCCCCCGGAATGCCAGAATGCCAGAGTAACTCTCTTCCTGCCTTTCCTAGTAACAGGGATTACCACGCTCAGGCTCCCTCCGGCGAATCTAGTTGTTCCCCAACATCTCTTGTTTGGCCACTACTGCTCAATACTTTGGATACTATCGGCAAAGCCATGACCCTCCACGCTGACAAGCTAGATACACAAGTAGATCTTTTAAACATCTTAGCTAATCATGTTCAGGGGGTCGAACAGAAACTACACAGATTTAATGAGATGATCACGAAGGTGCAGCAGGATCAGGACACCACATACCAATCGTGCCACTGCCATTGCACTCAAATCATTGACAAGCTTGCTACTGTCCCAACATTACTGTCAGATCTCCTGGGCACCACCAGGGAAGCCCTACTAAACATCTCTCCTCAGGCCAGGAAAACCCATGAGGCCCCACGGGATAAGAAAACGGCAGGCTCTAGCCCCACGGAGAGTCAAACCACTGTTAGTTTGGGCATCCCTCCAACACCAATAATAGCCAAAACATCGGCACTCGCGGCCGCATCCTCCCACGACAATTCCATCACTTCGGCCTCCCAATCTTTTAACAATAGCGATCATTCACCAGGAAGGCCGCCAAAAGAAAACAAGCTACTGACTAAGCGGGAGAAAAACGCCTTAGAAAAGCGAGAAAAGGCAAACAACCAAGACAGTCAATTAACGTAATTTCCACTAAATCTGAACAGGGAAGGAAACAAAGTGAAAACGACGAGGCCTCAAATGTCCCGGAAGCAATAAGCAGTAAGGAACCCTTGATTATGCCACTCGATTCCCCGACTACACTCAGTAGCCCAAACGACATCAAAAGGGAACAACCGCTGTCAGACAAACTATACAGTTTATTTAAACCCCCAACTAGGAAAGAGAAACAACATCCTAACATCTCGGCCACACAATTAATAAAACTTGTATCCCCATCTAGGACTGAAATGAAAGAAGTAAGCGCAGTGTGCCCTATAGAGGTTTACACGATCAAGGAAAATGTCGGGAAAGTTTGTTGTAACCTAGTGATAACCGACAAGCCGAGTCCGGGATGCAATGATATCACCAACACAAGGGTCAACGAAACTCATACCCAAAACAATACCAACGTTTCCTTGCACCCGCCCTTGTCACACTCCGAGCCGAAAGGGGGTGCTAAAACAACCATAATGGGCGCCGAACGCGTGCGGCAGCATGACTATTTCCTATACAAAAAAAAAATGGAATTTATTCCATACTATGTTTCAAGGGGCAATCACGACATCCTTAATAGAAGTGTTCTATTAAAACTATTCAAAGCCTTTCCCCCCTTGAGTCACATCAATACAAGGGACATTGATAGCATAGAGTTCAAACAGAACCCACATTCCACGGAATTCCAAGAAATAACCACGGCCACGTTCACAGACCCCCTCTTTACCGAGCAAATCTGGCAGCAGAGGGATCCCCTTGAAAAGTGGGGTATCAAGTTAAAAAAGATCGACCATCCATGCTATCCTAGTCCATTAAACCTGCCCAAACATTCAGCAGGCCTGTTAAAAGGTGCCAAAGGCCCGGACAATTGTAGCCCTCTATCAGGCATAGCCTTAAAGGCCAGGACATTCCAAATCACCTTCGCTCATCCTGAAGCTAGCCAGTCATTAGGACCTTTGCATCCAAACATGGCTGGAACATCTCAAGCCAGGGCATGAAAAAATCCACAGGTAGCCATTGATCCACCTAAAGGCTTTAAAATTTGCTCCTGGAACGTGTTTGGACTCGGTACGAAATTAGAAGATCCTGACTTTATGGAGTTCATCACACAGTATAATATACTCCTATTTCAGGAAACATGGCTTACAAACTCTACACCTCTAGTCGGCTACAAGGAATTCCTGAAACCTGCCAAGAAGGGGACTAACCAAGGGAGAGCAAAAGGGGTCTCTCCACTTTCATTTCAACTGATATTTCTGGTCTTGCTTCCGCTATAGACCTTGATTCCTTCTGGTTGCAATGTGTCAAACTTGAAGCCCCGCCCTCAACCAGCCTGCTGATCGTGAACACTTACATCCACCCCGCGCTCAAACAAAAACGAGTAAGCATTGAGCATTTACTAGCCTCACTTGCCACATTAAAACTCGCCTATCCTGACGCCAATATCATCCTGTCCGGGGACTTCAATATGAATTTATTGCAAGAGTCAAAAGGCATTAGGGGACACGCTCGGGCCTCAAATCGACGTGACACCCTAGGTAAGAAATGTGCAGCTCTGTCTGCACGATCTCTCAATGCGCATGCTCAATGGCCAAAGCCCGACAGACTGCCCAGCAGCATATACAAGGGTCACTCAAAAGTCAGCCTCAACCATCGATTACACTTTTACGGATCATAATCTTGCTCCTTACATTACGAATTTCCAAATTTTGGATAGAGCAGAGAGCGACCACCAACCGCAATCCTTTACGCTCTTAAGAAAAATCGCAAATCCAATCCTTGTTAATGCAACGCTACAACAGCTTAACTGCCATAACCTTAAACGTCTCACATGGAAAAAGGATAACATATGCGACCTTATGGGCACATGCATTAGCATTTTGGAGAAATCCAAAACAGAACCATCAAGCATCTTGGCCTGGGAGTTGTTTATTAGAGAACTAAACCAAAAATGCTCCAATCCAGCAATTGACAGTAAAGCAGGAAAACCTTTAGGGGCAATATGGTTTACTAAAAGCCTCAGAACTCAAAAACAACATTTGAATAAACATTTACGCCAATTAAGATCCCGGGGTTCACCCTTTCCCCAAGACCTCCTGCTTTTAATTTCAAAAGCCAGAAAAGACCTAAAAAGAGACATAAAGGCGGCTAAGAAAGCGTTTCACGAAAACATCTGGGCGAAACTCCATTACTCTTGCAATCAAAGAGACTCCAAGCTCTTTTGGGGAATCATTAACCAGCTCACCCACGGTAGGAATCGACACCACAACTCGGACGTAATGGAGGAGACATGGAGAGCTCATATTGAATCACTATACAACGAAACTTCGTCTCCAGGTATCGCTGACTGTGGCTTTCCAACAAGGAACGGAGCCGCTGCTAGACATCCGGTAAAACATGATTCCATCTCTGATTCACCAGACTCCTCACCGCGGATCCTTAATGAGCAAGTCCTAAAAATAATAAAAAACTTAAGATCCGAGGGTGCCCCTGGGCCCAATGGCCTTCCAAATGCCTTGTTTCGGCAAAATCCACAACTGTGGGCGAACCATCTGACTCCTCTTTTCTCGGACGTTTTAGTCTTCAACACGATCCCCGATTCCTGGAGGGGAAGTATTCTAAGTCCAATATACAAGTCGGGTCCTCGCTCTGAAAATATACGCATCGAACCTGTTGGCGGATTTAGAGGATTGGGTGGCACGAATAAAACTTATCCCTTACACGCAAACCGGATTCAGGGCCGGGATGGGCACTCTTACGAACATTTCTGCTGTAACCCTCCTAGCCAACCAAGCTCTCGTAAAATCAAGGCCACTGTATGCATGCTTCATCGATCTCAAAGCGGCCTTTGATAAAGTTTCGAGAGTCACGCTATGGGCAAAAATGTATAATTGGGGGGTTCCAGCCAAGTTGTTGGAGGCTATAATCAACCTATATTCTCAGACGTGGGTGCAGATCAGGAAAGGAGACGGGCTCAGCATAACTGACAAGATAACCGGACACGTAGTTCCCTGTTTGTTTCACCTACATAACCCATTCCACATGGGCAGACAAGCAGGTATACTACGTTCTTGCTCCGGCAATTATTTAGGGTTGTAGCTGTCAGTGTTTTGCCATTGAAATTCAAGTTTTTGGCCTCTATACAGTGCGGACACATGGAACATGTACCACACCTATAGTTTCCTACCGCTTTTTGATTATACAAGGTGTTTTGACTGTCACTATCAGTTTATTTATATGTTTTCACCAAGTTAAATGAAATAAGGTAAAAATATTTATGAGTTCTATTAAAAATGATAAAATTTAAAACTTGAGATAACATTGCCTACTCCTAAAATACGAAAAACAATGGCAAACGATAGAATAGGGTGGCGCAATGTTCACAAGATCAAAATAGGCATGTGACTGTGAATGGTTTGTGCTATCTGGTTATATTAGAAACCGGTGGAGGTACCATAAGAGTAGAGAGATAGATATAACATAATGAGCCCATTTGATAGAAATTTTTACATATATGTTGTGTCGCTTTAGGAGCTTGTGGAAAAGGGATATGCTGTACCACATTAGTCAGTAAAATTTGAGATATGGTGTAAAGAGTTTTTTTATTAAATGTAGCTATAAGCATTGACGATAGTAGAGTGTGCTGAATTGTTATAGGGGTAGTAAATCATGAAAAACAACTGTTCAATTAAAAACAACTGTTTAATTAGAAATGATGATTTTGCCTTATAACAGGATTTGGAATTAATGGCAACCATACAGTGCCAATAGAGAGATCAATGATTGTCTTGATAAAGATGGAAAAACACTAGCGCCATCGAAACGCGTCAACGCCTTTTAAACATAATCCGTGGAACAAGTCTACCCTACAATAATCGATTAGACTTAGGAGTAGTCAAAGAAATGTTCTGAATGGATATGTTATTTCATGACAAAATGAACTGTCTTTGTGTTTCTCTCTAAACAAATGGTGTTGCGTAGAAATATATGTATGTGGGGTCTGTAATGAATGTCAGATTTTTGTTTTAATAATTGTACACTTGAACAATTGTGTTTTTATAATGGTTTTATAATGCTCTAACAATATTGTGACACAGATATTTTAATAAAGTATATATTTTTAATAGCAAAAAGACAATTGTTGCTTGTGTAATTCTACCACATGGGCTAGAGATTTGGTAGGTTTTTTGGGTGGAATATATAGGTCATATATCCGCCTTGTGTGTTTGAGCTTTGTATGAAGTGTGTATGTATATTATTCCACCAAGGGATTCTTTTTTCTACATTGAAGTAGTACCTCATTCCCCTGGTTGGTTAAAGGGGTCTCTCTCTTCTTCTTTCATTTAAATGATACAGCCCGGTTGGGCTGAGAGTATTCTTGTGAATATTAATTCAGATAGTCCCAAAGTGTGTCAGTGGACTTTTTCAATGAATAAAATGGACAATTTTAAGACGTTCGGTTTTACCGAAGATCAATTCAATAAGCTAATTAACCAAAATCCACGCAATGGGAGTAAGTCCATGACTAGTGGCAACAGTCATGAACAAATAATAAAAGTCTTGAACCTTAAGAAAAAACTAATAAGAACGGAACTCCATGCTGATTTTTTAATTGAATATTTAAAAGCTGGAGTGATTCCCATAGGACTACGTATTAGAAATGAACCTGGGTTATTTTTTGAGAACAGGAAATTTCTAGAGGTTTGGACTCATATAGCCAACCGATGCAGTAGAGACTGGTTAATTCTGATAATCGAAACAGCACATGAAATAATGATTGTTGAAAAAAAGCAATTAGAAGAGCTAGAAAATGCATTAAAACAAAATACAGCTTTTGAAGATACCAAAAAAGGTTAGAAGAATTAGAACTAGAAACTAATGGCTATCGTGAGTACCTTATAAACAAGAAAACAATGAAATTAAGGAAGGATATAGAGAGATTTAGTGCGGAGGTAGCATATCCATTTCTTGAAAAGGAATATTATAACACAAAGAAGGAACAAAGATGGGACAAATCACAATATCAAAGACAAGTGTACTCCAGAGGGGGAAACAAGAGAATAACTTTCTCTGAATCCTCAGGTTCAGGCAGTGAGGAAGAACAAATGAATGAACAACCTGGAAGAACAGCATCCAATTTTGAGCGTGAGCCTTTTTAGGTGGACGCCAGAATCGAGGACAGAGGAACTATCGGAATTATGTCAGGGAAGAACCGACGAGAAACCATCCACCTCAAAATTATACAGCCCAAGATTATCTCACGACAAGGAACAAGCGGTATTGGAGGTAGAGGAATTTCCCATCATAAATTTGTCAAATAGGATTTTGACAATAGATGAGCAGGAAGTATTAAGAAAAGGATTTAGCTTTGCTCCTACTGCTCCTGTTAATAGATTTGAATTAGAAAAGGACATGAGGAGCTTTTTTAGAAAAATAAGATTAAATAGGTTCTTCCATGATAGGACATATAACCCAGGCCTGAATATCTCTGGATTTAAACCAAAATCAAACTTTACTCCTAGCCTAAATCAGGTAGATAAGAATGTGGAAATATTTGAGAAGATAGTAGAGATTGAAATCAAAAATATTGTAGAGAAGGACCACAGTCAGAATAATAACATGACACTTTTGCATAGGAAGGCATTAAAAACACTCAAAGAATGTGATCAAATTACTATCAAACCCGCCGATAAGGGCGGGGGGGTTGTGGTCCTAGACACCAATGATTATGAGAGAAGAATGAGGACATTACTCAATGTAGGGAATCACTATAAACGAGTGTCTTTTCAAACGTTTGAGGATTTAAAAAGGGAGGTAGTTCAACTACTGGATAATATAAAGGGAGAGGCTTGGATATGTGAGAGTGAGCATAAATTCCTTTTGAACAATAATCCTATTCTTCCGGCCATCTATGGACTGCCGAAAATTCATAAAGATGTAGTGGACCCACCAATGAGACCAATAGTGAGCAGCCTGGGCTCACTATTGGAGCCATTGAGTAAATATGTTGAATTCTTTTTAAAACCTATTGTTCAGAAACAAAAATCATATTTAAAAGATACAGCTCATGCTATTTCAGTTTTTGAAGGACAGTGCTTCAACAGGGTGACCCAGCTTCTAGTCACCCTGGATGTTGAAGCCCTGTATACAAATATTCCACAAGATGACACGATTATGGTGATGTCATCCATCCTGGAAGAAGTTGATTTGAATGAGGGTCACAAAGACTTCATCTTGAGTTGTATTAGGATGGTCTTGAAGAATAACATCTTTTTATTCAAGGATGAACTCTACAAACAGATCAAGGGGACCAATATGGGGGCCACCTGTGCGCCTAGTCTGGCCTGCCTTTATATGAGTAACTTTGAACACAAACACATTTACAACGAAGTGGCACCCTATTATGAAAATGTCACGTGCTGGCACCGGTTCATAGATGATATTGTCTTCATCTGGAACGGTGCCAGCAGTGACTTGATGGTGTTTTTAGAATGGCTAAATTTGGGAGATAACAACTTGAAGTTTACGGCCCATCACAGCAATACTAGTGTAGACTTCTTAGATATTCGAATAAAGGACACACAGGGTGTCTTAGAGGTAGAGGTGTTTTCCAAGCCCACGGATAAAAACACCTTATTGCAGTATGGAAGTAATCATCCAAAGTCACAGAAAGATAATATTCCCTTTGGCGAATTTTTAAGATTGCGCCGTAACTGTACAAATCTAGTTGACTTTTACCATCATGCAGGAGTCATGGAGAATAAATTGAAGGATAGAGGATATCCCAAAAAACTAATAAAACATTCTCTTAAACGTGCAAGGTTCTATGACAGGGATCATTTGTTAAATATGAACAAACAAAAAGACAACAAAACCCTAGACAGAATTGTATTTGTGAGCCAGTACTCAGGCATGAGTAATAAAATCAAAAATGTAATCAGTCGGAATTGGAAAATCCTAAATGATGGGCTCCCAACTCCATTAACAAAACCCCTCTTTTCATTTAGGCGAAACAAAACTATAAGAAATTCCTTGGTGAAAGCATATAAAAAAACTGATAGTGACAGTCAAAACACCTTGTATAATCAAAAAGCGGTAGGAAACTATAGGTGTGGTACATGTTCCATGTGTCCGCACTGTATAGAGGCCAAAAACTTGAATTTCAATGGCAAAACACTGACAGCTACAACCCTAAATAATTGCCGGAGCAAGAACGTAGTATACCTGCTTGTCTGCCCATATGGAATGGGTTATGTAGGTGAAACAAGCAGGGAACTACGTGTCCGGTTATTAGAACATAAGTCAGCATTGAAAAATAAAAAAGAAAATGCACCTTTAACTGAACATTATCTGAAGAAGAACCACGACTGTAATCAGTTTAGTTGGTTCATACTGGAGAAAGTAAGTATAAGTAGAAGAGGAGGTAATCTGGATATGATTAGGAAAACGCGCGAACAATGGTATATGTGCTATCTAGATACCATCGATAAAGGCATGAATTCAAGAGAAGATTGGATGAAACTGATTGCGAATCAGTAATACCCATAGGTGAGAATTCTTGTGGCTGTGAATATATCATCACTTTGAGTGTTAACCTTATAATAGTAAGGTTCACTAGCTCTGGTTTATTACAGTAACCTTGGTTTAAACAATAAAGACATTTATGTGAGGGAAAGGTTGGCTTAGCTCTCAAGGTAATGACACAGAAACCAGGGAGGAATGATTTTATAGTACCATTCAAATGAGATATATCGGGTTAGAAGACACGTATCATGTTAATTGACATGATTAAGGCACTATAATTATAACACATGCAGCGTTGTCTAGTGTCAATAGTAGGAATTCCATATCGACTTTATAATTGAGATTATCGGAAATTGCAACATGGACCGTTTTTTATAATATCAAATGAACAGGTATTTATGTTCCGGGCCAGCAAGAACATAAGAAAAAGAGCAGGCTCGGTGTTAAAACGTGGTCGTAGTACTTCCGGGTTATTAGGAGAAGAGTTAGCGGACTGTGAGGTAGAGCATGAATAGGATCGGCTCGGCTCGGTGTTAAAACGTGGTCGTAGTACTTCCGGGTTATTAGGAGAATAGTTAGCGGACTGTGAGGTAGAGCATGGATAGGATCCAGCGGTTAATAATTGAGAGTTAGTAGTTTTAACCAATGGTAGAAAGGGATTAGGATATTTAAACCGGAAGGGTAGACGCCACGGGTGTTGGTGTATTGGAGACGTTAGGTGCCCGTGAGCGGTGTGGTGAAAAGGTAAGGAGCGAAGAATCTCTTGAGAGATAATCCTATGGGCCTTGAGAAGTAGTATATTTGTTTCTGTCTCAGCATGCACGAGGAGCCTTTTTCTAATAGAAATAATGTTCTGTTTAATTTTATCTCTTTCAGCGTTTTCGACTGAAATTGATTTTAAATTATATACAACTCCTGGAAAGTTTTAAATACATACATCGGATACCAGGCTAGCGAATTGCCAGGAATATACAGGTACGAGATGTTTATAGGGGATTTAGCGAGTAGAGGGTATAGGCCTAACTAATAATAATGGTGCATATTGAGGTGTGTACATATATATATTTTTTAGACTCGAACGAAGAAACACGCAACGAACTGCAAAAAGATAATAACAGTACGAAGGGGCATACATCGGATACCAGGCTAGTGAAGTGCCAGGAATATACAGGTACGAGATGCTTAAAGGGGATTTAGCGAGTAGAGGGTATAAGCCTAACCAATAATAATGGTGCATATTGAGATGGTATATATATATATATATTTTTTAGACTCTAACGAAGAAATATACGAAACGGACTGTAAAAACATAATAACAGTACGAAGGGACCTAGAACTAAGGAGGAAACTCTAGAGACGGGGGAGACAATTAATGCTGTCAGGTGAGAATGAGTTATTGAAAAAAATACGTATAAAATGACTGTTCAAGTTAGTAAAGGGAGTAAGATATATAACCTGGTGACGTCTTTTTTAATAATAGATGTTCGTGGACCGCAAGCTGGATTTATGCCAAACAGATGCACAGATTTAAAAGTTCGTTTTAAAACAAGTTAAATGAAATAAGGTAAAAATATTTATGAGTTCTATTAAAAATGATAAAATTTAAAACTTGAGATAACATTGCCTACTCCTAAAATACGAAAAACAATGGCAAACGATAGAATAGGGTGGCGCAATGTTCACAAGATCAAAATAGGCATGTGACTGTGAATGGTTTGTGCTATCTGGTTATAGGAGAAACCGGTGGAGGTACCATAAGAGTAAAGAGATAGATATAACATAATGAGCCCATTTGATAGAAATTTTTACATATATGTTGTGTCGCTTTAGGAGCTTGTGGAAAAGGGATATGCTGTACCACATTAGTCAGTAAAATTTTAGATATGGTGTAAAGAGTTTTTTTTATTTATTTTTTATTAAATGTAGCTATAAGCATTGACGATAGTAGAGTGTGCTGAATTGTTATAGGGGTAGTAAATCATGAAAAACAACTGTTCAATTAAAAACAACTGTTTAATTAGAAATGATGATTTTGCCTTATAACAGGATTTGGAATTAATGGCAACCATACAGTGCCAATAGAGAGATCAATGATTGTCTTGATAAAGATGGAAAAACACTAGAGCCATCGAAACGCGTCGACGCCTTTTTAAACATAATCCGTGGAACAAGTCTACCCTACAATAATCGATTAGACTTAGGAGTAGTCAAAGAAATGTTCTGAATGGATATGTTATTTCATGACAAAATGAACTGTCTTTGTGTTTCTCTCTAAACAAATGGTGTTGCGTAGAAATATATGTATGTGGGGTCTGTAATGAATGTCAGATTTTTGTTTTAATAATTGTACACTTGAACAATTGTGTTTTTATAATGGTTTTATAATGCTCTAACAATATTGTGACATAGATATTTTAATAAAGTATATATTTTTAATAGCAAAAAGGCAATTGTTGCTTGTGTAATTCTACCACATGGGCTAGAGATTTGGTAGGTTTTTTTGGTGGAATATATAGGTCATATATCCGCCTTGTGTGTTTGAGCTTTGTATGAAATGAAATGAAATTTGTACTTGTAAAGCGCACCCATACCCCCAAAGGGGTGTCCAGGCGCTGTACGCATACCGCTGTGGAACCCTTCCTGGCTTTTTCCCTGTGAAATGTCCACTCCTGGGCACCCCCAGGGTGAAGCCAGGCATCCCAGCGCTGTTGGGGCCGTTGTGGAGATTAAGCAAGCTATTGCCCAGAGTTGCAGAGTGGGACCCATGATTAGAATAGGCACCGAGGCGAGAATTATCAGGTCCGAGGAAATTGAGCCCAAGACCCACCGAGGCGGGAATTGAACCCTGGTCCCGGGCCAGATCTCTGCATCAGGGTCTGCCGCTCTAACCATTGAGCCACACTTCTCCACTATGAAGTGTGTATGTATATTATTCCACCAAGGGATTCTTTTTTCTACACCTCATAATTTCCAGCCATGCTGCACTGTCATAGAAACTGCTGGTATAATGAATAAAGGAATTACAGCACAAAATTGGGGGGGTCCATGACCATGGACACTCTCTCCTTAACTGTTAGAGCATAAGCAAGAAAAAGAAAGCCTTCACAACAAACATGCATGGTGAATAATACTAGCTTTTTTGGGCATGCAATCTTCAAAGTAGACAGTAGAGTACCAAAAAATGTTTTCTGAGTCTTACAGTACTACAAGATATATAGGGGAGAGGGAAAGCTTACTAACAGAGCAGAAGAAAAATAGATACTAATACAGACAGAAGATAGTCAGCTACAGAAAAACCAAAATATGAAATAAAGGATAATGCAGGGATAACAAGAATTAAACAAAAATTGGATAGGGCAGTTGGAAAAAAAAGAGGCAAGATAAAAAAATAAACAAGGGGAAATAAAAGTAGTATAACAGTTGGCAGAGGCAAACGTTAGGGAAATAATAATAATAAATAGTAGGACTTACTGGGATGAGCAGAACCTTTGGCAGCTGGGCTTGTGGTCGGCACCTCCTTGCAGGCTCCCGGACCCACCTCTGAGCTGTCCCTCCTCTTCTTGCCCTTTGGTGTTGATGTAAAAAATAAAGAAAATAAAACAAATAGATTAGTTGTACAGCTAATCTCCCCAAACATTTTTTGACAGGCAAACGCAGTAACATTGTACTTTATACTTTTCTAAATAAGATCGCCTATAGTATTAGTATCGACTATCGAGTTGGCCATACTAATCCTAAAATCCCAATTCCAAATTTCCTTAACAAAAACTACATTTTGAACTAATGCATTGCAATGAATGATCTTTGATTCTATTCTCATTTCTCAACCCCCTTGATTGGCCAACTCAGTCTCCCTTTTTTGTAATGCATAGATGCATACTTCACATCACTGTGATATTGCTTGGGACCACACGAGCTACATAAAGAAAGTCACAGAGAATGCTAACTCACTGATATCTCTAATTCACTATCTAGGTGGCAGGAGAACAGAGGCATCTGCAATGGCTTCTTAAATAATCAGCCAAAGCGAGTGCCGACTAGTACGATTAGGTAGCGCCAAACACCTGGCTAGCTCAAACTGGATCCCATAATATTTTTAACGCAAACTTAACTTACCTCTGAGTGTGAACAGCATGCTATTCGGAAAATAAATATTACTATTGTAGAACACAAACACAACAAATAATTACTCACTGAGCCCCGCAATCTCCATGGCTAGCAAGCCCTGCTCGCGATCGATGATATCTGCACAACGGTGCGTCAGCTATTGTTGGGTGCCCTGGACGTAGATGTTGCAGAGCACACACTGGCGCACCCTCCCCTAATGCAGCTGATGCTCCCGCAGGGGGTAACCACTGCTAGGCCAGCCACCTGCTGCCACCATGGAGGGGTGGTGGTGCTGCAAAAAAAGACTAGTGCTGCCACCTCTGCCTCGCAAAACATTACGCTGGGCTGCACCCCTGAAGGGAGCAATAACCGCAAGGTGTGTGGCTAGTCATACAGGGCCTGACGCCACCGCTATCCTGCTCCCCATGCTCTACCATGGAGCTGGGTGGGGGTAAAAAAATAAAGGAAAAGGAAGGAAGAAAGGAAGCACTTAGGAAGTAAAGGGAAAACTTAAGAAAAGTACAAAAAAAGTCACAAAAAATGTAAAGCACACAAAGACACACACTGATACAATAAATAACAAGCATTTGCAATGCAATCGGTCTCGCCTTTGGGACCTTATATGTTGTTAGCTATGCAGCACATTAGTCTGGGTGCTGAAACATCTACTGTTCTTTAACATGGAGAGAAAGTAAGCACCAAACTGCGTGAAACACCAGGTATGGGAACATACCTGGAAATAGTTAACCAGTCTTCTCCGGCTCCAAGGGGTGAATCTGCCACCGCGTGTTGCTATATACATTTATAAACATTACCCTCTCCAGCCCCCACCTCAACCAAACCACACGCAGAAAGAGGAGAAAAAAGTCATGCATTAAACATGCAGTTTATTGCCTTCTGGAAGCTTGTTGTTTCACTCAATGCCATTAACTGGACCTTCAAACATGCAGATTTCTCATGGAAGAGGGAAGCTGACCCACTGAGCACAATGGAAATTAATCAAATATTTGCAACTGTGGTATCCTACGCACCCAATAATATTTCAGATTAATCGCTTTTACTCTCGTTACCATTTTATGTCAAATTGCAATTAGACGAAAATGGCCAAAAAACCCAGAGGGAAATAATAGGAAACATTTCTGCTTCACTGAATAAATGCCTGTGACCCTCCTCCTCCCCCCACCCACCCAGCCCTGTAATTGCGGCCCACCCCATGTTCCTCCATATTTTCTCAATCTCCAGCCCTAAAACCGGTCCTAGCCTGTACCAGCAAATTACAAAGCTTGGTCTGATCACCTCTCCCCGATTGAACTAGCATGTGCACAGCTAGCTACACTTTGTAACAATGGCAGTGCAAACACACACTTACATTTCACACATGCAAGTAAGTGGTGCTTGTAGGAATCCTCACTGCAAATGTGTTTAACATACAACCTCGCGGATGCAATGCAAAATGTACACTTTTAAAATTTCGAGGATTTTTGAAAATCCTTACACGAAACTGCTCCTACTAAGGGCTCGATTCCGATTCGGGTTGTAAAACGTACCGACCGACACGGACCGGGACTGGAGTCCGACCCACACGTACACGCTCCGTACGACCGTACGAGTACGATGCTATGCGTGTGATTTCCAAACGAGTCTCACGGAGCGCAATCCGCACGGTAAACAGTGACTCGCCCGTAAAGGGAACGCGAAACCTATCGACCGATACGGACCCGGATTGGACCCGAACGACACGTACATGCACTGTACGACTGTACGAGCACGATGCAATGCATGCAAAAGGAAAACGACTCGCACGGAGCACAATCCGGAAGAACGAGACGTACGGGAAACAGTGACCACCATTGAAAACAGCCCGTGGCGACCGACGCGTACGCAAGCGCTGCAACAGAGCACATTGTGAGTGAGACAGACTCGGAGTACCTCCCAATTGCCCCTGTCAGTGTCCTTCCCAGTCAACTGAACGTCTCCATCATGCACCACAAAACCTACGTTTAAATCCTGAGAAAAAAATCAAACAAGCAATGTCCAAATCAATAAAGAAATAAGAAAAAAAAAATCATGACCAAAGACACACCCACGACTCCACCTACATAAAGGCCCAAATCCACTACCATGATCCTTTGCTATTTTCAAACACATGACAGCAGAGAAGACAACTACGCTGCACTCTGAGCCACACCCACAACTCACTCACCACACAACATCCACACCTCTATCACCTCTATCACCTCCTAAACACACTCACAACAAGCAAGAGAAACTGACACCCACTCACCCTCACTTACACCCTCACACACACATCAATCTCCACAACCACCCAGCACCATGCCCCCAAAGAAGAATCCAAAGTTCACAGATAGTGAGTTGGTAGTCTTGGTTGATGAAATACTCCGAGTAGAGCCACATTTATTTGGGACCTTGGTCCAACAGACCCCCATGTCACAGAAAACAAAGATGTGGGAGAGGATCGTCGAAAAGGTGAACGCACAAGCACCTTGCCTGCGCACAAAGGATGACATCCAGAACAGGTACTACGATGTGCGAAGGAGGGTCAAGAAGCTCATAGCCAGAGAGCATGCCTTGAGCCAGCGTACTGGCGGTGGCCCTCCTGTAAAACCAACATACTTCACGTCCTGGGAGGAGAAAGTGCGGGCCATACTCCCACCGGAGGGCATCCATGGATTGACAGGAATACCAGAGCCTGGTGAGTACACAACCAATCTAGTCAATATTGTTTGGCAACACACACACATCACTGCCAAGGGGACATTGAAAACAAGTAGCGTTAGCAAAGCCAAATTAAGCCTGAAAAAAGTTATTCTGTGATGTGTATGCCAGTTACACAAACGCAATAGCTGCTATCTCAGAGTAATATAGAACTAGGTCATAACATGTAAAAACCTAACAACAAATACAGCAAGGCATTGGTACTAAACACCAACAAACACTGTCAGCCATCTTGCCAAACCTGTCACACTACCTCACAGGGAAGCTGATTCACAGGAAGGAAGGTGGGTATGCTGGGAGGGTGGGTGTAGCCAAAAGCTTGATGGGAGTTGTAATCACAGACACCAGACCCCCTCCCACATGGTCCATCAAGCCCACCCTGAACCATGTTCACCTCACAGGCAGTGGAAAAGTACTGACAATATGGCTGACACTGGGCCCTGCTATGGGGAGCACAAGGGCCTGGTGGGGGTTGTGCTCCAACATACACCAGGACACCACTGTCAGCCATCTTGACAGCACTGTTACACCACCTCACAGGGAAGCTGAGTCACAGGAAGGAAGGTCCGGTATCCTGGGAGGGTGGGTGTAGCCAAAAGCTTGATGGGAGTTGTAGTCACAGACACCAGACCCCCTCCCACATGGTCCATCAAGCCCACCCTGAACCATGTTCACCTCACAGGGAGTGGAAAAGTACTGACAATATGGCTGACACTGGGGCCTGCTATGGGGACCACAAGGCCCTGGTGGGACTTGTGCTCCAACAAACACCAGGACACCACTGTCAGCCATCTTGACAGCACTGTTATACCACCTTACAGGGAAGCTGAGTCGCAGGAAGGAAGGCCGGGAATGCTGGGAAGGCGGGTGTAGCCAAAAGCATGATGGGCTTTGCAGGCATAGCCAAAAGTCCCCCTCCCACATAGCCCATCAAACCCACCCTGAACCATGCCCACCTCACATGGAGAGGAAAAGTACTGACAAGATGGCTGACACTGGGCCCTGCTATGGGGACCACAAGGCCCTGGTGGGACTTGGGCTCCAACAAACAACAGGACACCACCGTCAGCCATCTTGCCAGCACTGCATCACCCACTCCCAGGGAAGCAGAGTCCCAGGATGGAAGGTTTGGTTTGCTGGGAAAGTGGGTGTAGCCAAAAGCATGATGGGAGTTGTAGTCACAGCCAATAGTCCTCATCCCACATGGCCCAGGAATACCCCCATGCACCATGCTCACCTCACAGGGAGTGGAAAAGTACTGCCAAGATGACTGACACTGGGCTCTGCTGTGGGGAGCACAAGGCCCTGTTGGGACTTGGGCTCCAACAAACAACAGGACACCACCATCAGCCATCTTGCCAGCACTGCATCACCCACTCCCAGGGAAGCAGAGTCCCAGGAAGGAAGGTTTGGTTTGCTGGGAAGGTGGGTGTAGCCAAAAGCATGATGGGAGTTATAGTCACAGCCAATAGTCCTCGTCCCACATGGCCCAGGAATACCCCCATGCACCATGCTCACCTCACAGGGAGTGGAAAAGTACTGCCAAGATGGCTGACACTGGGCTCTGCTGTGGGGAGCACAAGGCCCTGCTGGGACTTGGGCTCCAACAAGCAACAGGACACCACTGTCAGACAACTTGAACATTAACTTTGACTCACTGTCATGGAAGCATGGGCCATGGTGGTCTATCTGCTCCAGGGGGGAGGAGGAGTGTCACCTCAGACTACATCTACCAGCAGGCCCTGTCACACACACCCCTCCCAACAACAACAAACAACACACCTGTGTCAGGCACGGGAGTGCACTTGCGTCGCATTCTCCATGTAACTCAAGTAACCAATACATGAGCTGTTCATGCACGCAGCTCTACGTGCACACAAAAACCCATCAGGTGTTAATGACAATGTTCAAAACCAACATTGGCATCTGTCTGTGACAATTGAGGACAATGCAATGCACATACACCCATCATGAAGCACAGAAGCAACTTTAATGTGTATGATACGTTGATGTGTGCTGAACCACAACATACATTGTGTGTCTATTCCACCCACAGGGGCAGATGTGGAAACTGCACGTACAGAAGAAGAAGAATCCCAGTCCCAGACTCTGGTTGACAATGAGCTATCTGGTGTGGATGCCTCTCAGTCCTCTTCGGATGACTACGAACGACCTGGTCCCTCCGGTGTGGATCAGCGTGCAGCACAAGCAGTTGTAACATCAGCACCCCCTGCCACCACTCCTGCTACATCTGCGAACACCCAGATGACCCCTACCAACACGGACACACCAACTCAACATAACACCGAAGGCACAGCAACACAGGGCACCCTGGAGGTGGTGGGCAATACCACCAGGGACAACACAGAAGAAGGCCCAGTGTTGTCTGTGCCTGCAATGGCAGGTCGTGTTCGTGTGGGTAGGGCTGGTGGGAGTGGGGGCAGGTTGAGGCCACGGCCTGAACATGGTGCTGCACCGCAAGATGATCCACAGTTGGGACGCATCATACAAGCCTATCAGGAAAGCACCGGAGACTTTGGCCAGGTAGTGGGGATCCTCAGGGACATCAAACAACAGCAGGCTGAACATCATGCCAGATTGGACTCCCACTTGCCCCGGGTGGAGACACACATGTCCCGCATAGAATCCAAAATGGACAAATTGGATGACGTCACAGCGGTGCATAGGGACATACTGACATGCCTCCGCCAGATTGCAACCAACATGTCCACACCTCCCTGTGTGCCCACTACATCTTCAACTGCCACAGGGAGGGATGAGGACTCTGGTGGAGAGTCCACAGAACCGCCGCAGCCTGCACCTGAGGGTCCCCCTAAAAAGAAGAAGAGGGGTCATCCAAAGAAGGACAAGTGAGAGCCAGCTGGCCATGCACATCCCCCATGAAGTGAACACCAGTTCCTGATATTACCCATTGTGTGCAAACCGTTCACCTTGTTGACTGTCACCCAACTCTCCCACATGTGATGGAGGGGCTAAGTTGGATCAATGAATCAAATGACTGTGGACTTCACTCTGGAAAATTCATCTACCAACACTACCAACTCCTCTGTGAACTTTGGATTTCTATTGCATAGTACAGCACTTTCTACCACGTATACCATTCACACACATGTATGTAAATAAATTGTTAAACACACAATACTTGCCTCTGTTGTAAATTAAACTGGGTTTAGAGATGACGCAATGCTAAAGAAAGACTGTGCATGGAAACTACTACAGCAATGCCAACATAGTTCTGTGACTCATGTTGATGTGAGACATATGAGAGATAGACACTACTAGGTCAACACAACACTAATTCACTATGCCCATCATACTCATTGCCTCCAACATTGTGAACTGAAAATACACAGAAATACAGAGGCTGTGGCAATCAGGCCACAGGTATAGTATGCCAAAGATTGTTAGATGTATGGATACAGAGGAAGCACATCACAAAGTGGTGCACACCTTTATTACACATACACAACAAGTGAACTGACTGACAGATGCAAGGTATCCTCACATGACAGTGAGCACAAAGTAACCCAGAGGGCCAGACATGACAGGACTGGCTTGTGTGGGATGATGCATCCGGGTTCCATGAAAGGTTGCACTCTGTAACTGGATTGTGTATTTTTGGAGGTCACATGTCACCAGACAACAGCCAAAGGATCCTGTGAAGGACAGACATACAACAGTATTGTTATCACAAAATGACTGCATACATCTACAATACACATTACATACACAATTCCTAAGATTTGTGAAAAAAACCTATGAATCATGTCAACACTGTTTGTGAGAACATACTAACTCGAAGGACACATTAATGCAACGATCATGTCAATTAGCATCCAGACACACGTATGTATCCACATTGCACCACAAAAACACATATCAGGCAAGGTAAAACCGCAGACAACTCATCACTGCATACTCACAATTATGAGAAAAAGTTGGTGATGAGCTGAGTCCGGAGTGGACATCCCCCTCACCCTCATCGTCACTCGCTACATGACCCAGGCCTGGATCCTACCCTGCTGGCGGTTGATGGTCGTCATCATCTTCGATGAGAGGCACCTCCTCCCTCACTGCCATGTTGTGTAGCATGCAACACACAATAAATATCTTGCACACCTTTTCAGGTGATTATTGGAGGGCCCCCCCTGCCTTGTCCAGGCAGCGGAATCTGCTTTTCAGGAGTCCAAATGTCCGCTCTATCACTCACCTGGTCCGCCCATGTGCTTCATTGTAAAGTAGCTGCGCTGGTGTGACTGGGTTTCTAAGAGGTTTCAGCAACCACGGCATGTTGGGGTATCCAGAGTCACCTACATACAGACAAACAAACATGTCATGGGTCAGGAAAGAGCGTTAAATTTCAAAATAACAAAAAAATCACAAGGTAAACAGAAATTGCACACCGTCAAGCCAGGCACACTGGTTCTGCAGCTGTGACATCATCTGTGGGATCCTGCTATTCCTCATGATGTAGGCGTTGTGTGCAGAACCAGGGAAACGGGCACAGACATGTGCTATTGTCATGACCGGAAGACATACAACCAGGGCATTAATGGAGTGGAAATGTTTCCTGTTTCTGTATGTCTGCTCATGTGCGTGTGGTGGTACCAAAGCCACATGTGTACCATCAATTGAGCCTATAAAATGTGACATCCTTCCCAGTGCATAGAAGTCAGCCTTTATGCCAGGAATTTGTTGTGGATTCGGAAATTTGATGTATCTGTCCAGATGACACAACATTGCCTCCAAAACATCACGTAGCACACGGCTGAACATGGTCTGTGACATACCACCAGCACCAGCCACAGTGTATTGGAAGGTTCCCGTGGCAAAGAAATGTAGGGCTGCCATCACCTTCACCTTGGGGGTCAGCGCAGTAGGATACGCCAATCCAGGTTGTAAATGTGGGCCAACTGCTCCGACAAATCCTCAATCAGTGGTCCTGTGAAGTGGTAACGTCGGATGCAGTCACGTTCATGCATGGTTGCAAGGTCTGGGAAGGGTCTGTGGACATTTACCCTCCTGCAGTATATAGGGAATCAAAGAAAGATTGTCAGTTCCCCTACATATGTGGTAATGACCATGCAGAATCACATGCTACATCATATCAAGACACAGCTGAGTAAGGTGTGTGCTATTCATCATGGACACATATGCCAACCATGTGCCCCTCACATAACATTTCTGCTCCATATGGTGATACAACAAGTGCTATGCTATGCTGTTGTCAATCTATGGGCTCTGTCACAGTACATCTGAACAAATGTCACATACCAAACACACACCTCAGTGAGGATAGATGTGTTGTCAAGGTGACAGGTGTTTGTAAGTCACACACACAGGGATCATGCATTGCCACATGGACACAGTCATGTAACGTCTGATGTACATGTACCAACACAACTATTGAACACCCATGATGTGCTAACAGGCTTATTTGCAGGGCAGACATGGATGTCTGTGACACACAGACACAACAGCAACTTACATGCCCAAATCTGATGGATGTTGGAGAGGATTCAAATCGCTCAAATACAATTAGGTCCATGTGCGTAGCACAATACGCAAATCCTCATGATGTACCCCACAGTGCCATCTCAGGAACACCCTGTAACACACAGTACATATCATGTGCAATTTAGGGTGTATGTAACATGTCATGAGACTATGTGCCCCTGTCACTGTGCCCAGGCCACGTGTGTTGATCAGCAGAGTTCTAACTGACAGTAGTGAGGTGCATCAGACAGAATGTCTTTTTGTCACCATGTAACATGTCACATCCTGGTAGTGTGTGACACAATGTGCAACATCCAATATGAAATGTGTGGGCATGTACCCACACATGTAATGAAGCATGCAATGTACTTACATGTACTGTGTGACAGGCTGTCAGTGTGTTGTAGAGCACCTGAGTCCCTGTCAAAAATCTTTTTGGTGGCATCCTTTGGCCATTGACTGGAATGATGACATACGCGGGTGGGTTTCCAAAAGACGCGTCTGACACCTAGGGACCAAGCCGTGCGCATGCCTTGGACCCTGAATGTAATGGTGACATACGTGGGTGGGTTTTCAAAAGACGCGTCGGACACCTAGGAACCAAGGCGTGCGCACGCCTTGGACCCTGAATGTAATGGTGACATACGCGGGTGGGCTTTCAAAAGATGCGTCGGACACCTAGGGACCAAGGCGTGCGCACGCCTTGGACCCTGAATGTAATGGTGACATATGCGGGTGGGTTTTCAAAAGACGCGTCGGACACCTAGGGACCAAGGCGTACGCACCCATTGGCTATTGACAGTCATGGAGACGAACGCGTGTTTGCTACTTTTACGACTCGTGTGCACACAGATTCCGTTGGCTCTCTGCAACAATGTTTCAAAGTCAATGGTGTGATGCTGCAGAATATTTGAACAACGCGGAAGGCGTGTCTGATGCGTTCAATGGCATGGATTGGGCAATTTCGGAAAATGCGAACGACTCTGACCTATCTCTTTGTCCGCATCAAACAGATTCTGCCTCAGCAGCACAGATATAAGGCTTTCTGTTCCCCAGAGACTTCACTTGCCTGCACTACATGCTACAGGATTGGAACTCAGAACACCACTGCTGCTGTCTCTGCATCCCCTGTGTCCTGCAATGGCACGTACTGTGGAGAGAGCACCATCATTCACAGAGGAGGAGAACCAGGCCCTGCTGGACGGCCTCCTTCCACAGTACTGCAAGATGTATGGGAAAGCAGGGGAGCAGGTGAGTGTAGAGTCCACTGCCTTTTCAATTGTACATGTTAACTGACTGGGACTAGTAGCATTGTGATCACAAAGGGCAAGCATGCACACTCAGTAAGTTTAAGTCTCAGAGTGTGTAGATGCATGTACTGTACTTGAACAGTGATGAATCAGTGTACTTTTTGCAAGCTTTGATTTTCAAGGCACTGTATCATGTTGTGAATGCAGCCTTGCACACAGGACAACTGCCCATGACCATAGTTGCACTACCTGTATACATCATATGCACTGCTAATTTCAACATGTATGTCCAACTGTGTGATTGAGAAACATGGTGCATGTGTAGTAATGGTGTCTCACTTTGTCATCCTCACAGGTTACTGCCCATGAGAAAAATGAAATTTGGCAGACCATCGTCCGGGCAGTAAGATCGGTGGGGGTCTTCAGACGCCGCGTCCGCCACTGCCAGAAGAGGTGGCAGGACCTTCGTGGCTGGACCAGGAGGATAGCCAGAGTCCAGCTGAAGCTGTTGCCTCCACGCAGACGGGGCGGACGCCGGACCCTGACCCCCCACATGCTCCGGATTCTGGCGGTGGTCTTCCCAGACCTGGATGGGCAGTTGAAGGGCAGACAGCATCAAGGAGGGGGTAAGTCCATGGTATTTTGGTGTATTGTGTATGACCTGCACTTTGCACTCTTTCAGCCTTGTTACACTCCCACAGTTTGTCTGTCTGCTCAGACAAGTACCATGTGGCTGAATTTGGTGATGCACTATTCTCATCTGATGACCAGGTGTGTCCCTTCCCCTCTTTGACATGTGTCACTTGGGTTGTGTGTATTTGCTGTTGTCCAAGGGAATGTTGAGAGCCACATCTGCAACAGGTGCATTAAATTTAGCATCATGTGTGAGGCTATTGTGTGACATGTATCAGCACATTGACTGATAACTGACCTGTGCTCTGTGTCTGGTCCACATATATGCACAAATTGCTGTTGTGGGTCATCATAGGACTGTGAGGTATTGACTACACACACATGCAGCAGCCATGACCAATGTTGAGGCCTCAGACAAACGATGTGTATGAGTGTAAGAAATGCATAGTCACCTGCATAGTGCTCCTGGTAATCCCATGTATCACATGGCCCATGGACAGGTATGCCTACTCCGGTAATCTGAGACACTCTGGCCTCCTAATCTTTGTTGTGATCCAACACTTTGCCCATTGTGAACGTATTTATCATGTGTCTGACTCTGTGTCATGGTGGACTGGCATAGTTTTTTGTATTTCAGAAGTCTGCTATATGTTTCTCATGGACAGACATCTGACATGGGGCTAGTGGATCTGCACACCGGGCAAAACATATGTGTGTAGACACTCGACTGTGCATAATGGTGGATTGAACAGATATGTGTAAGCAGCCTTACTATGTTCCTGTGAGGCCCTTATGTGTACAGGTAGACCGAGTTGTTGACTCACAAACAGTAATATGTCATTTTTATTACGTGGCATCATCAGATTCTCTTACATGGGTGTAGCATGTGGTGATCATGTACACATGACCACTACCGAAGTTCCAATCACAGTGCAAACATGAGTGTGGCACGGTGCTGACTGTGGAGTCCGCATGCACTGCCCCTGGGACAGGAGTCAGTACTGACTGATTGGCCAGACAGGCCTGTGGCCTTGTGTTTCACAATGAAATCTGGAGCATGCAGTTTGGTAACTTGGCTGTTGTCCTGCAGCCACACTGTTGTAGCTTTGCATTTCAAGACATGAGGCCATCATGGTGTCTGGGAATGGAAGTATGTTCATCATATCAACAATGAGTTAGACCATCACAAATGCTGTCCCTAATGCAGAGTCAGTGTCCCGAGATGAGACATGTGTGTAATGACACATGACAGTAACCATCATTGCAGATCAGACAACTGGGTAATCAGGGAATGGCTGCCCATGTGATGACTGACATCATACAGACTATGGAGGGATGGGTCCAGTGCCAGCTTGTGTACGCGAAGCATGGTTTACTGGCAGACTGATAAGTGCCAGGTTCACTATTGTGTATTCAATTTAGATGTGGCTTTTAAATGATGCCAGGGCTTGCACAGTGATGTGTTGCATTTAAGATCATGTGTCCAGTGAATACAGGTGACTGATGTGTATATGTTTCTCCTCCTTGTTCACAGCATCATCAGCAGATACTGCAGGAGACAGCTCCATGGGCCGAGAGGAGGCGCAGAGCCAGGCTGGTTCCAATGTGGAGGATTCAGAGGGACCCAGTGGCACGGAGGGTGAGAGGAGCCACACTGAGGGCCAGTCAGCAGCCAGTACCTCAGCTGAAGACTGCTCCAGTGAGGACTCCCTTGTGGAGGTGGGTGTCACAACACCACAAACCACAGATAGCGAGTCTGTCCCCACCACCACCACCATCTCCACCCTCCCAGTTGCCCCCATCCCTGATGTCCATGGAGCCTCCCGTGTTAGGGAGCATGTCTCCTTCAATCCAGGCACCGCACCCCCTGCCCCTGTCTCCCCTGCTGCCCTGAGTGTGGAGTCTGTGGACTTGCTGAAGCAAATCCATGTGGGTCAGACATCGACGCTGAGTGTACTCCATGCTCACACTGGTCTATTGACCCAATTGATGTCATTCATGGAGGGCATCTCAGCAACCATGTCTGCCCAACACCGGATCAGTCAGTCCATGGCCTCCTCACTGACGGCAGCAGTGTCCCTCCTCCAACAGTCCGTCACCCCACCTACCTCTGCCCCATCCACAATCACCACTACCCTACCGGACCAATGCACACTCACACAGACACCTGCACGCACAACAACAGACACAAACAGCACACAGCAAGGTCAGCCAAAGCAGAAATGCACAAGCACGCACACGCAGGGGACTGATGGCACACACACAGGGGATAGGGTACAGACACACAGACAGGCATCCATGACCACTCCGCAGTCCTCACATACATCTCCCTTCAAAACCCCTTCCCTTGACTCACCTGCAACCCCCCCTTCCCAGAAGCTCTTCCTCTGTGAGCTTGGCCTCTTCCCCACAGATACATCAGGTCCAACTCACAAGGGGAAGAGGAAGCCAACACAGCCAGAGGGTAGACCCACCCACCCCCACACACCCTCCCCCAAGAGCAGGGACACTGAGGCCCCCACCCGCAAATCACCCAGGACCAGGAAGAGCAAGACCCCACCACAATCACGCACTCCCAGCACACGGTCTCCGTCATCCAGCACCCAGGCCACAACTCCTTGGGTTCACACGCCACACCCTACCCCCGGTTCACCCACACACAGGTACACCATCCCCAAGTTGATTAGGCCCTCCCCCCTTCCACATGTACTTCCACCCCAACCTCACCCCCTCAGCCTGTTACTACGACTGCTGTGGAGACCGTGTCCCCCCATCTGATGCTCACACTTCATCTGAGCCACAGACAACACCTTTGGACATTGACACTGCAGTGGAGACCCCTTCCACTCCATCTGACTTGGGCACTGCAGTGGCGATGGCGCCCACTGTATTGGACACATCCACTGCAGTGGCCACTGACACTCCTGCACCCACCACACCCACCCTGCCCCCTACTGCTATGCCTTGATCCTGTCCCTGTGGTGCCTGGACTGCCCCTATGTATGCCCCTCCAAGGGGAGATGTCCCCTGGCTTTAGCAGTGCAGGCAAGCATTGTGTGACGAGTAGTCCTATGTCACACGAAAACAAAGATTTGCAATAGTCTGGCTATTGGCCTTTGGATTGTTCATCGGATGAAACTGATCATTTTTCGGAAGCTGAATAAAGCTAAAGTTCTTTTTGTCTCAAGTTTTGCATTTAATGTACATGATGTTGCTGATGAGTGTCATTCAGTTGCTGTTGCTAGATTTTTAATTGGAAATAAGTGATTTGGTGATATGATCGACTGCATGTGGTCCATGGTATATGTGTCCTATTACAGTATGTAGCCATGTCATCCTTTGCTGAGGATTGAGGTAGTCATGATCCCAAGTACTTGGCACAATGAGTGTCACCTTCTTTTCACAACTTCACGTCTTTGGTTTCCACTGTTGCACATATGTTGGGCTGAGATTCGTGCCCATTGTACTTTTTTGCAGATTGTGGGACCATCTACACTGGACATGCAGATTGTCATTTCAATGCTGGACAAGTGATGTGTGTCTTCAGTGCAACATGCTAGACATGTGTTCTGATGTTGTGCAGATGACTTAAGAGTCACTCCTGTGCACAGGCTGATGTGACCAGAGCTTTCAGGCTGTCGTAATTGGTGTCTCAGTGACCAAGTTTAATACTGACATGACTTAGTCCTACACAGACAACGTTTGACAAAGCTGACCTTACACATGAGTGGAGTCACCTCATGGCAGTGTGTTATTCCGTGACATTGACTGTGCCCATGTGGTGCGTTATGTGAGCATGTCTCTGTGGGTAACCTTACCTTCCCTGTTTCTACACAGCCTATATTCCCTGCAGATGTTCCTGTTTGTGATGCTTGCTGATTTGTCCTGTGTTTATTCAACGCCTTTGGAGTATGTTTTCTGGGATGTAGGTGCATGGTGGACTACTGGTCATTCGGGTGTAATCCGTGGGTCATCTTGATATAAGGGCCTGGAATGTGGGCATACACACATGGGACATATTCAGGAATCACAACGGCACATTTGTGTTTCACACATCAGGCTGTTTTCACTATGTGGTGTCTTTATGTGACAGGGTCACTTGTATGTGTGTGTGACTGCTCACAGTCATCAGATCCTAGCCTTCAATGTCGTATGATGTCAACATGGGTTCTTTGTGGGTCTCCTAGGGCTCTTCATTGGTCTGGGTCTGTGAGAGGGACCCCGATGTGTCTGAAAACTTGCACGTCATGCACATGTAACTCATACTATGCAGTGTGGAAAACATTCACAAGGGTTGTTGACTGGCCATGTGTGATGTGTTTGTACACCTTGGATCCTCCCTCCACCCCTGGGATTGTCATGGGTGCATGTGCAATGTCACCAGTCCATGTGGGCTTAGCTGATGCACATTGTTGCAGATCAAGGTGTGTGGTGTTGAGAGTGGGCATATGTGAGTTCTCTCATGTCTAGGCCCCTGCCTACATAGTGACCTTAAATTACAGGCCATGGCCAGGGAGTTTTCTGTGTGTGTGTGTGTGATGTGAGTTGGTCTGACACGACATGACAAGGTGCGCACATGTGACTGTGCTCCACAGTATGGGTTACATCGAAATCAGTCATCACAGAGGGATTATCATACAGGCTACTGTCACCACAATGTAGGGTCCTTGTGGGTACTGATGGAGTGGGTCTGTCTCTTGCTGTGTTGGTTGCTGTTCCAGGCAGCTTATGTCACATGAGTCTGTTGTGAACCCACTCATCTGACAATGCCTGATTGCCCACAGAGGTACCCAATTCCTGTCAAACTTCTGGGTTGCACTGTGTACACATATGTCTCATTGGAGATCAGTCCCACATCATGTGTATCGTACTAGCCTGGGTACATGGAGAGACACACACACAAGTTGTGTTTGATATACAGTGTGAGGCTGACTGGTTGTGTTTGTGCATCTGCACACATGCATTGGTATAGCTTTTGTGGTCCATTGGCAGGGAGTTGGGTGTATGTTTTTTCATGCTGTCCCTGGGACTCCTACCTCATCAGTCTGCACATTCATCATGGTTTGTGTGTCCCATTGCTGCCATGGTATGGGTCTTGATTAGGCCTGGGAGGTGAACTTCGCTCCGTTCGCGGAGTTTGCGGAGTTTTCTGCACTCCGCACTCCACAGAGCTCGCGGAGTACAGAAAACTCCGCTTCGCGATGTGCAGCTGAGTTTTTCCCCCGCTCGCGAACAGTAAGTTCGCGAGCGTGAGCTGACGCTCGGGTAGAATTTCTACCCGAGCAGCAGGAATACCTGCACAAACTCAGTTCGCACTGCACTCCGCCACTCGCGGAACTTCGTGGAGTTTTTTTGTAACTTCGCGGAGTTCCACGTAGCAAAACTCCGCGAACTATGCCCAGGCCTAGTCTTGATGACCAAAAAGCTGAAGTCTACATAGGAATCCTTAGTATGTGTGTCTGTTGTTGTGCATATGTGTGAATGCATTATGATGGTCACTACTTACATAGTTAAATTGGCCATTTGAGCCATTGTCAACCCCCATGTGCAAGACTTCTCTGCACATGGCAGAGGATGTTTAGTCGACACAAATCTTACACTCAACCGATCGATGTTTGTTTGCAACCCAACCACTACTTTGCCACTACATTGCTTGTGGTGTTACGACCAGGAATCATACATGGTGGTTTTCAGTTGTGGGTTAATTTGTGTCCGCAATCATCGATTGCTCACTGTAGTGAGGTGGGGTTTAAGCCCATTGTGACAATGATCCTGATTTGCTGGAGTTTTGGAGCCCACACTGAGCTTTTGGTCACTGGAGTGGGGGGGATTAAACACCATTCCCACAATGTTCATGTTAGGCTGGTGTTTTGGGCCACAGACTCACATTTTGGTCACTGGAGTGCATGGGGGTTAAACCACATTGCGATACAAAAGGGGATGATGAACGGAACGTTTGAGCCAATCAAACACTCACCCCCAGTCAACTGATCTGGGTTTAATCCATCATCATTCTTTAGCTCACTCCACCACCCCAGTTCAGACATGGCCATATGCAAATCAGTCTGACCCTGTGCCTCATGGGAACAGTCCAGCCCGAACTGCCAAGCCATGTCTTCCCTGGACCGGAAACAAGCATCCTAGGACCGGTTTCTGGCATTCCAGCCGTCATCAGCCAGGCTTGCTTGAATCCAGTGGCAAAGTGAGCAAGGGACCCACGTCTGGGCATACCCCCGCCAACTTAGGGCGAACAAAGCGATACAAAAGGGGGATGATGGACGGAACGCTTGAGCCAATCAAACACTCACCCCCAGTCAACTGATCTGGGTTTAATCCATCATCATTCTTTAGCTCACTCCACCACCCCAGTTCAGACATGGCCATATGCAAATCAGTCTGACCCTGTGCCTCATGGGAACAGTCCAGCCCGAACTGCCAAGCCATGTCTTCCCTGGACCGGAAACAAGCATCCTAGGACCGGTTTCTGGCATTCCAGCCGTCATCAGCCAGGCTTGCTTGAATCCAGTGGCAAAGTGAGCAAGGGACCCACGTCTGGGCATACCCCCGCCAACTTAGGGCGAACAAAGCGATACAAAAGGGGATGATGGACGGAACGCTTGAGCCAATCAAACACTCACCCCCAGTCAACTGATCTAGGTTTAATCCATCATCATTCTTTAGCTCACTCCACCACCCCAGTTCAGACATGGCCATATGCAAATCAGTCTGACCCTGTGCCTCATGGGAACAGTCCAGCCCGAACTGCCAAGCCATGTCTTCCCTGGACCGGAAACAAGCATCCTAGGACCGGTTTCTGGCATTCCAGCCGTCATCAGCCAGGCTTGCTTGAATCCAGTGGCAAAGTGAGCAAGGGACCCACGTCTGGGCATACCCCCGCCAACTTAGGGCGAACAAAGCGATACAAAAGGGGATGATGGACGGAACGCTTGAGCCAATAAAACACTCACCCCCAGTCAACTGATCTGGGTTTAATCCATCATCATTCTTTAGCTCACTCCACCACCCCAGTTCAGACATGGCCATATGCAAATCAGTCTGACCCTGTGCCTCATGGGAACAGTCCAGCCCGAACTGCCAAGCCATGTCTTCCCTGGACCGGAAACAAGCATCCTAGGACCGGGTTTCTGGCATTCCAGCTGTCATCAGCCAGGCTTGCTTGAATCCAGTGGCAAAGTGAGCAAGGGACCCACGTCTGGGCATACCCCCGCCAACTTAGGGCGAACAAAGCGATACAAAAGGGGATGATGGACGGAACGCTTGAGCCAATCAAACACTCACCCCCAGTCAACTGATCTGGGTTTAATCCATCATCATTCTTTAGCTCACTCCACCACCCCAGTTCAGACATGGCCATATGCAAATCAGTCTGACCCTGTGCCTCATGGGAACAGTCCAGCCCGAACTGCCAAGCCATGTCTTCCCTGGACCGGAAACAAGCATCCTAGGACCGGTTTCTGGCATTCCAGCCGTCATCAGCCAGGCTTGCTTGAATCCAGTGGCAAAGTGAGCAAGGGACCCACGTCTGGGCATACCCCCGCCAACTTAGGGCGAACAAAGCGATACAAAAGGGATGATGGACGGAACGTTTGAGCCAATCAAACACTCACCCCCAGTCAACTGATCTGGGTTTAATCCATCATCATTCTTTAGCTCACTCCACCACCCCAGTTCAGACATGGCCATATGCAAATCAGTCTGACCCTGTGCCTCATGGGAACAGTCCAGCCCGAACTGCCAAGCCATGTCTTCCCTGGACCGGAAACAAGCATCCTAGGACCGGTTTCTGGCATTCCAGCCGTCATCAGCCAGGCTTGCTTGAATCCAGTGGCAAAGTGAGCAAGGGACCCACGTCTGGGCATACCCCCGCCAACTTAGGGCGAACAAAGCGATACAAAAGGGGATGATGGACGGAACGCTTGAGCCAATCAAACACTCACCCCCAGTCAACTGATCTGGGTTTAATCCATCATCATTCTTTAGCTCACTCCACCACCCCAGTTCAGACATGGCCATATGCAAATCAGTCTGACCCTGTGCCTCATGGGAACAGTCCAGCCCGAACTGCCAAGCCATGTCTTCCCTGGACCGGAAACAAGCATCCTAGGACCGGTTTCTGGCATTCCAGCCGTCATCAGCCAGGCTTGCTTGAATCCAGTGGCAAAGTGAGCAAGGGACCCACGCCTGGGCATACCCCCGCCAACTTAGGGCGAACAAAGCGATACAAAAGGGGATGATGGACGGAACATTTGAGCCAATCAAAACACTCACCCCCAGTCAACTGATCTGGGTTTAATCCATCATCATTCTTTAGCTCACTCCACCACCCCAGTTCAGACATGGCCATATGCAAATCAGTCTGACCCTGTGCCTCATGGGAACAGTCCAGCCCGAACTGCCAAGCCATGTCTTCCTGGACCGGAAACAAGCATCCTAGGACCAGTTTCTGGCATTCCAGCCGTCATCAGCCAGGCTTGCTTGAATCCAGTGGCAAAGTGAGCAAGGGACCCACGTCTGGGCATACCCCCGCCAACTTAGGGCGAACAAAGCGATACAAAAGGGGAAGACATGGCTTGGCAGTTCGGGCTGGACTGTTCCCATGAGGCACAGGGTCAGACTGATTTGCATATGGCCATGTCTGAACTGGGGTGGCGGAGTGAGCTAAAGAATGATGATGGATTAAACCCAGATCAGTTGACTGGGGGTGAGTGCTTGCAATGTTCAACACTCCGTCCATCATCCCCTTTGGTTTGGTTAAACCACATTGACACACTTTTACTCAACATGCTTGGTGTTTGGGCCCCACATTCACCTTCTGGTCACAACTGTGATGGGAGTTACAGTATGTGTTCCCTTTCAGTGTCACTGTTGCAGGCAGTTCCCACACAATACACAATCTTTCCATGATGGTAGGGGGGGGTGTTTGGCCTACAACCCCTAAGGGTGGGAATGCTAGTGGTGTTAGCCATCACCCCCTAGAAGTAGGGACTGCTGGTAGTGTTGGTAACCCCCCTATGAGTGGGACTGCTGGCAGTGCTAGCCATCAAGCCCCCTATGGGCTGGACAATGCTGGGAGTGGTGGACATACATCCCCTATGGGTGGAGACGACTGGTAGTGTTAGCCATCCCCCACCCTATGCGTAGGGACTACTGGTAGTGATAGGCATACACCCCCCTATAGTTTGAGACTGCTGGTAGTGATAGGCATACACCCCCCTATGGGTTAATGATGATGGTAGTGATAGGCATCCACCTCCCTATAGTATGGGACTGCTGGTAGTGATTGGCATCACCCCCTTATAGTTTGAGACTGCTGGTAGTGATAGGCATACATCCCCCTATGGGTTAATGATGCTGGTACTGATAGGCATACACCTCCCTATAGTATGGGACTGCTGGTAGTGATAGGCATCCACCCCCCTATAGTTTGAGACTGCTGGTAGTGATAGGCATACACCCCCTATGGGTTAATGATGCTGGTAGAGATAGGCATCCACCTCCCTATAGTATGGGACTGCTGGTAGTGATAGGCATACACCCCCTATAGTTTGAGACTGCTGGTAGTGATAGGCATACACCCCCTATGGGTTAATGATGCTGGTAGTGATAGACATACACCCCCTATGGTATGAGACTGCTGGTAGTGATAGGCATACACCCCCCTATGGTATGAGACTGCGGGTAGTGATAGGCATACACCCCCCTATAGTTTGAGACTGCTGGTAGTGATAGGCATACACCCCCCTATGGGTTAATGATGCTGGTAGTGATAGGCATCCACCCCCCTATAGTTTGAGACTGCTGGTAGTGATAGGCATACACCCCCCTATGGGTTGATGATGCTGGTAGTGATAGGCATCCACCTCCCTATAGTATGGGACTGCTGGTAGTGATAGGCATCCACCCCCCTATAGTTTGAGATTGCTGGTAGTGATAGGCATCCACCCCCCTATGGGGTATGCAATGCTTGTAGTGATAGGCATCCACCCTCCTATAGTTTGAGACTGCTGGTATTGATAGGCATATACCCCCCTATAGTTTGAGACTGCTGGTAGTGATAGGCATCCACCCCCCTATGGGGTGTGCAATGCTTGTAGTGATAGACATCCACCCTCCTATAGTTTGAGACTGCTGCTAGTGATAGGCATACACCCCCCTATAGTTTGAGACTGCTGGTAGTGATAGGCATACACCCCCCTATGGGTTAATGATGCTGGTAGTGATAGGCATCCACCCCCCTATAGTTTGAGACTGCTGGTAGTGATAGGCATACACCCCCCTATGGGTTGTTGATGCTGGTAGTGATAGGCATCCACCTCCCTATAGTATGGGACTGCTGGTAGTGATAGGCATCCACCCCCCTATAGTTTGAGACTGCTGGTAGTGATAGGCATCCACCCCCTATGGGGTGTGCAATGCTTGTAGTGATAGGCATCCACCCTCCTATAGTTTGAGACTGCTGGTAGTGATAGGCAAACACCCCCCTATGGGTTAATGATGCTGGTAGTGATAGGCATACACCCCCCTATGGTATGAGACTGCTGGTAGCTATAGACATACACCCCCTATGGTATGAGACTGCGGGTAGTGATAGGAATTCACCCCCCTATGGTATGGGACTGCTGGTAGTGATAGCCACCCACACCCTTTGGGTTAGGTAATGCTGGTAGTGATAGACATCCACCACCCTGTAGGTTGAGACTGCTGGCAATTATAGCTATCTACACTAGGCCTGGGCAGTGAACTTCGCTCCGTTCGCAGAGTTTGCTGAGTTTTCTGCACTCCGCACTCCGCGGAGTTTGCGGAGTGCAGAAAACTCTGCTTCGCGATGTGCAGCAGAGTTTTTCCCCCACTCGCGAACTGTAAGTTCGCGATCGCAAACGGTAAGTTCGTGAGCGTGAGCTGCCGCTCGGGTAGAATTTCTACCCGAGCGGCAGGAATACCTGCACAAACTCAGTTCGCACTGCACTCCGCCACTCGCGGAACTTCGCAGAGTTTATTTGTAACTTCGCGGAGTTCCACGCAGCAAAACTCCGCAAACTGCGCCCAGGCCTAATCTACACCCTATGGGTGTCGAACTTACCGTCTGCGGGGTACGCGTCGATTCCTGTTGTTGTTTCGGTCATAGACGTACAGTACAGGGATGACATGCACGATCGGATACATGGTTTGTTCGTCTCGTAGCCGTGGATCGTGTTGTTGCGCGATTCGACGCGGAGGTACTGCAGTTCCGGATGCTGAGGCATGCTGTAAGTGGCGACCAGTTTGGCGCGTAGGAAGTACGCATCGTACTTGCCCGGTCGCAAAGTGATGTTTAAATGCTTCCGGACGACTCCATTTCTGTGTTTCTGGTTCCGGCTCGTACGTAAAATGATGCTTGTTTCGGTGCGTACGTGTCGTTCGGGATTTGGGCACATTTGCGCATTGTACTTCCTCGTCCGGATGGACCGGCCCCTGGAACGAGTAGGTCGGAAGAAAACGCTACGGACAGCTCTCGGAGGGCTGTCCGACCCGGATCGGAATCGGCCCCTAAATGTAGATATTTATCTATAGCGCCTAGATTCGGAGTTCTTGGCGCGCTATAAATCTATTAACACTGCACCCATAAGTGGTTCACTAAAAGTGCGCACAAATGCAGCGAAGAGTACATCATATATGCGATGTTAGGTTTTAGCACGCAGTTACATTATAGCATTTATCTGCAGATTATCAAAAGTCCAGCGTTTAGAGGATGAATGTGCGTTATAATAAAACTACCAGGTTAATATAAAACGATCACAAACAAATAAAAAAATATATATAAGAGGATCGTAGCTAATAAGGGTTAACAGATCTTTTCTCGCTCCCCCAGGTTAGTATGAACTCTGGCGGATATCACCCCCTGGCAGGGTCCCCACGACCCCCGAAGAATCTCGACCCGCAGACCATCCGCTCATGGGGCTATTTTAGAATGTCGGAAATCAAAGATGGCTGGAGGTCAGGGAGGCAACAGAGGTCCCAGGGCGATGGCAATCTGAGGGTGCCGAGAACCCTAAAAGGAAAACTTATAGACTGGGGGTGGGGGTTCAGGGTGCTTGCTATAGGGGCGCCTCAGCGCAGGAGCTAAGTTTACAAAAGCAGCTATCCGTCCGGAGTGTACCCCCTAAATGTACGGTGTCCACCCGGATCCCGACATCAGCAGCGAGCAGCAGCGCACCGTGACAGAAGTCCCCGTGCTCTGATCAAACAAAAACTCACCAAACCGCTCTTCACACGTACTTAAAAGCCCGGAGCTGGGAGAGTGGGCCGCTTTGTCTTCAGATGCCTTCACTAGCCGGGTCTCCAGTAGCAGCAGATCAGAAGCAGAAAAACAAGGAGCGTTGACCGGTGACTGGCCAGGCAGGCCGCAGCTTTGCTGCTTGTGCTGTCTCTGCCTCCCACAGTGATTTGGAAAAACGCCACTGTTTTGTCACGCATGCGTATGATGTAAGGCATTGCGCGCATGCGAGACAAAGAGTGCAAATTCAACCACCAATCATAAAACAAACAAGCATTGAAAATGCAATAGGACTCGTATTTACGCGAGCCCTATTGCATTTTAAACAGAAGTGCGGGCATTAAAGAAGGCACGAATGGGAGGGGGTGGGGGAGTGGTTGTGGTCAAAACAATTACGGACTGCGGGAGGGAACCGGGAGAGGCAGTGGAACAAAATGGTTTTTAAAGTAAAGGGGCTGATAGCCTCGGAAGAACAAAAATGACGACATGGCCGTCAGGAGGCGGGACTAAGAAGCCAAAAACCAATCACAATGCTGAATTTATGATTGAAGCCAATGAAAATTATGGACGGAAACTGGGCAGAGCTTCCCCCAGCTATAGTGTATACTGCATGCCTCGCAAAGCGAACAGTGCGTTGCGCTGCAACGCTATGCGAGACCTAAAAATGAGGGGTGAATGAGTTAGATAGGGGGAGGATTAAAAAGATTAAGGATAGATTGAAAAAACAGGCCCAGCACCATGCACAGAACAGAAAACAAAAAATTAAAAAAATACTAAAAAATTATATAAATATATTTATATTTTAGTATTTAGTATTTTTTGAATATCCCATTTTTGAATAATAAATGTATCATATTTGATATTTACTCTCATGTCCCTCTGATTATTGTTATATGTGATCTTAAATGAAATTTGTTGTGTTTCATTTGTCGTAAAAGAAGAGTTGCCTAGGAGTTTTTTTACATTTGATTTAATTATCCCTGCCTTAGGAACCAGATTCATCAGCAAGGGAACCCCTTCTTTATTTGCATTGTTTCCCACACTCCACTTAATGACAGTCGACTCGACGACAGTGAACTGTAAGATTTGGAACAAATTTTTATTAAAAATAAAAAATCTTTGAAATTCAATGACAAACCAAAGAATACATCTTTGTTATAGTTAGGAAACCCCTATTGATTATTTCCATACAAACAAAACTTAAAATATACAAACATTACAAATTTTTAACTTATAGTTAAACTGTAAATGTATAATTTACCCACCAACTTCAAAGTAATATAATTTTACTTATTGTTTATCTACAAACGAAGAGTAAACTACAAAGAAAACTACATTTCTAAACTTATACTTATATCTTTAATTTATCATTTATGCAATACTTTCAAATTCATATTATTCACACTCCTCCATTAACAGCGTATTCAACTCATTAGTCATGCTATATTAACTTTAACTAACCATGTTCTCACAAAACATTTGATTTGCAATGTCATAACTGTTCTTGTAAATACTATTATTTTAGATGGTATAAGTGCTTTTAAATATGTTATATATACATAATATATATTTTTTTCTTTCTTTTGGGAGTTGACCCTTCACCCCTCCCTTTTCTATTTTCTTTTTTAGGGGTAGCTTTAAACCCCTTTTTTTATAAGTCCCTAACTTCCCCATACTTCTACCCACACCTCTAAAAAATGCTCCCTTTACCTCTCCCCTCCTGAACCTTAAAAGCCCCTTACCCACTACACCCTACCTGCCCCTGAACCCTAAAGACTTCCTCATCTCCCTTTACCTCTACCCATCCCTATACCATAAAAAACCCATACCTTTATTTACTTTTATTCACCCTTGAACTCTTAACCCCTTGCATGCGTCGGACGGCCCCCGGCCGTCCGACGTCACGGTGGGCGTGTGCGGAGCACGGCCGGGGGCCATCCGAACCCCGCCCACTCATTAATTCGCCAGCACAGTGGGGGAATTCGCGTAGCGCGCAAGGGGTTAAAAAACCCTTATCTCCCATTACCTTTACCTGCCCCTGAATCCTAAATATCTGTTACTTCCCTTTATTTGCCTCTACCCACCCTTAAACCCTCAACACTTACCTCCCTTTACCTCTGCCCTCCATTACACTTACCAATCCCTTAACTCTTACCCATCCCTTAACCCTTAAATTAATTTTTTTAAGGGACATAATATTTCTGTCATATAAAAAAAATATCAGAGTGGTAAAGTAACGTAGGGTAAAGTACCAAAAAGGGCACTGTGTGGGACCTACCTGCATATAAATGTCCAGTGGGTTAAGACTGCGGGATAGAGAATGTATACCACAGAATATACATGAAGCAAAGTAAGTACATTGGACATGATGCAATGGAAAAACCGGGACTGGATCAGATACTCATGCGTGGACCTGGGAAATTTGAGAACTTTGCCATGACACTTATGGCTCCAGATGGGGAGGGATTACTGAATGTGACCCCTTCCTGGGAGGCAAAGAGCAGTATTAAAGAAGTGGACAAAAGGCCCCTTTAGTTATACTGAATGCACATCAACTGTGGCAGAGTATTCCCTCATTTGAATGACTTCTGGACCTAATAAAAATAAGGGACTCACTTCATCAATCAATCAATAAGGGGTTAGTAAAGCGCAGCTACTCACCAGTGAGGGTCTCAAGGCGCTGAAAGTGGGGGGCAGCTCCATTGGGTACTGGGATCATCTGAAGAGCCAGGTCTTGAGGTCCCCTCTAAACTGTAGCAGTGAAGGGCTTTCCCGGAGGTGTAAGGGGAGGTCGTTCCAGGTCCTGGCTGCAATGTAGGAGAAGGACTTTCCACCCGTTCTGGTCTTTTTGATGCGCGGGATGGTGGCCAGGGAAAGCACGCCTGATCAGAGGTTTCTCTTGGGGACATGGAAGGAGAGGCGGCTGTTATGGTATGCTGGTCCGATGTTGTGGAGGGTCTTGTATGCGTGAGTGAGGAGCATGAAGGTTATTCTTCTTTCGATGGAGAGCCAGTGGAGATCACAGAAGTGTTGTGTGATGTGGTTGTGACGGGTTATGTCTAGGGTCAGTCTGGCTGTAGCGTTCTGGATGGTCTGGAGCTTGCGAAGGATTTTAGTGGTGATTCCCTTGTAGAGGGTGTTGCTGTAGTCCAGTCTGCTAGTAGATTTGGAGGGGATCCATTTGAACATTTTTCGGAGTATGCGGAGCGTGTTGAAGCAGGCCGAGGATACGGCATTGATCTGGCGGTTCATTGTGAGCGATGAGTCCAGTATGATGCAGAGGTTTCATGCATGGTCTATCGGGGTGGGGGTGGTTTCCGAGGGCGGGGGGCAACCAGGTGTCATCCCATGCTGAGGGGGTGGAGCCAAGGATGAGAACTTCAGTTTCTCTGAGTTGAGTTTCAGGCAGCTTTTCTTCATCCAAGTTGCAACAGCTTTCTTCCATTTTTGGAAGTTGTGCCTGGTGATGTTGGGTTCCTTGGATAGGTAGAGGATGAGCTGGGTGTCGCCGGCATAGGAGACAATGTTGAGCCCATGGTTTCTGATGATGGTTGCGAGGGGTGCCATGTAGATGTTGAAGAGGGTGGGGCTGAGGGAGGTACTCCACATCTGGTCTCTGTCGGTTCTGATTGGTAGGGCGGGAGTCTGACTCGCTGCATTATGCCTGTGAGAAATGAGCATGTCCAGTCAAGTGCCTTTCCTTGGATGCCCATATCGTGGAGTCTGGTGGCTAGTGTGCAATGGGAGAAAGTGTTGAAGGCAGCTAAGAGGTCCTGGAGGATGAGAGCTGCTGTTTGGCCCTGGTCAAGGAGGGCACGGATGTCATCGGCGAGAAGGGCGGTCTCAGTGCTGTGGTTGCTGCGGAATCCGGATTGGGAGATGTCCAGGACGTTGTTAACTTCGATGAAGTTTGCTAGCTAAGTATTAACAGCCTTTTTGATGACCTTCGCTGCGAATGGAAGAAGTGAGATGGGTCTGAAGTTCTTGAGGTCAGTCGGGTCTGCAGAGGGTTTCTTCAGGAGGGGGTTGACTTCGGCGTGCTTCCAGTCGTCAGAGAATGTGACGGTCTCCAGGGAGCAGTTGATCGTCCGGCGTAGTTTGGATGCGATGGCCATGGTAGCCCTGTGGAAGATGTGGGAGGGGACAGGGGTCTGAGGGTGCTCCGGAGTGGATGCTCTTAATGGTCTTAAAGGTGTTTTCTGTCGTGAGCGGGGTCCAAGTGAGTAGGGTCTGTTGGGTAGCGTCGCTGGGGGTGGGGGCTGGAGTGGTGCAGAGGTCGTGGTTGTCAAAGTTGTCGTAGAGCGTCTCAATCTTGAGGTGAGAGAAGGAGCTGAGTCTGTTGCAGAGTTCTTGGGAGTGTGGGACATCTCTGCCGGGTTTGGCAAATTCCTATATGATAGAGAAGAGTTTCTTGGAGTTGTGACCATTGGTGAGGATTCTGTCTTGGAGGAAGTTCTTCTTTGTGGATTTGATGAGTTGGTGGTGTGGGGTGGCGGCTGTTCTGTAGGCGGAGCGTGTTTCAGGGGTTTTGCTGTTTCTCCATGTCTTTTCAAGAAGTCAGCAGGAGCGCTTGGATTCTTGGAGTGCAAGGGTGAACCAGCTTGCTTTCTTGTTGTGTCGTCCTGTAGCTTTGTTGAGGGGGGGAGTGTGTTGGTGCAATTAGTGATCCAGCGGTGGAGGTTGCCTGCCGCGGTGTTGGCGTCTGGCGTTGTTGGAGGTGAAGTACTGGTGAGGGCGGAGGGGAGCTGTTTTGGTGACTTTGTTCCAGCTTCTGCGGGGGAGGTGGAGCGCGTGATTGTGTATGGTGGGTTTTCTAAAGGAGAAATGGATGCAGTGGTGGTCCGTCCAAAGAAGTTCCTGTGGTGTGGCTGTTGGAAACTCTGCTTTCTCCTGCGAAGACGGGGTCGAGTGTGTGTCCTGCTGCGTGGGTGGAAGCAGTGACAAGTTGCTTCAGTCCTATGTTGGCGAGGTTCTCTAGGAGGGCAGTAGTGTTGGGGTCATCATGGTTGTCCAGATGGAAGTTTAGGTCTTCAAGTAGGATGTAGTCTGTGGAGGTGAGGGCGTGGGGTGTGATGAGGTCGTCGATGGTGTCGGTGAAAGGAGCACGGGGGCCAACCAGCCTGTAGATGAGGGTTCCACAGAGAGTCATTTTGGGCTTGATCTGGATCTGGAAGTGGAGATGTTCCATAGGGGTCGTGGCGTCGTCCAGGTCAGTGGTCTTGCTTTTGTGGACAATGTCAATGCCTCCTCCTGGGTGGGTGTGGCCCTGTCTTTTCTCAGGATCTTGTATCCGTCGGGAATGGCGGTTGTGATGTTGGGTGTGGAGTTGACGTTGGTCCAGGTCTTTGTGAGGAAGGCAACATCGGGCGTGTGGGTGTTGAGGAGGTCCCAAATTTCTAAGGCCTGCCTGTATAGGGCGCGCACGTTGAGGAGTATGCTCTTCAGGGGTTTGCGTGCAGTGGCGTCTGGTAGGCTGGGGGCTGCTGCTAGGGCTCGGAGGTGGGTGAAGGTGCCGTGGCAGTGTCTGCAGAAGATCGAGCCTTGAGTGTTGCTCGGCATTGAGAGCTGGCAGTTGTTGCTGCATCCGGGGTTGAGAGAGCGGAGGGTGCTGGGGTCGTAGCGGAGGTGGGTCAGGTGACCAGGGTCCCTGGCGCTGGTCACGATGGGGTCGCAGACAGGTGCAGATGGGCTTGCATTTAGCACACCTTCGGCGTGCCAATGGCCGCCATTAAGTAGGGGTCGGGGCAGGGCGGTCAGCTGGGAGGCGGGAGTGGGAAGGACATGCTGGAGGGGCCTCTGGGGCAGCAGCGGCGGGGAGCACGGGAAACAAGAGAGAGCAAAAAGGAGCAAAAAGAAAAAAGAGAAAGAGGGGGCAAAGAAAAATTAGAGCAAAAGCGAAGAGAGAGGGCAAAAAAGAGAAAAGGGGCACAGAGGGCACAGAAGAAAGTGGAACAGCAGAAGAGCAGAGTGCTCTCCCACTTGACCCTAAGGGATGAGATGCAGGCAGGAGCCTGCAGGGGGAGGAGGGCCTCAAACACCTACCTGGCACGGAGGCTCCGGGCTCAGAGGGCAGTACCTCAATGGTGGAGCTGCGCGGGGGAAGAGCAGTCACACTGACCAGGTCAGTGGGCTTGCTCCACATCCACATATATGCTCCATGTTACAGCATCATGCAAAGAAGAGGATGGGGGCACCACAAATAGGTGCTACCATAGAGGCAGTGCACAAAAGTACACCTACTAGGTTCTCTTTATGAGGTGACGCAGAGACCCCAGAGACACCCGGGAATGAGTGATAGGGGCTCTTCGTCTTCATACAAATTCAGTTGTACAGTTATTCTTACTTTTATGGTTGCCTGGTGCATTGGGCTTTGTTCATATTTGGCTGCTCACCACAAGAGAGGTTGCAGTCTGGGTGAGTGAGTGCACTCATTTGAAAACCTGGGCTTCTTCTGAACTGACCTGCCATCACAATGATAATTTATTTTATTGTTATTATAGTAAATAATGCATTACAACTATGTTAGTGGCAGTTCTCTACAAATTTATGCCAGAAATCCTCGCACTGCAGCGTGAAAATTCTGCCCCAAGTGCGAAGATTACGCCCCGAGTGCAGAGACTCCGCACTCGTAACTTTACGAGTCATAAGTCCCTCCACATCATCCTCTCCATCCTTGTCATCTGTCATAACTGGCAACTGGTGGGCCTATGCCCTCAGAGCCATTTGAAGCTCTACCTTCCTGGTGCTTTTTGTGACAGGCAGCCCCCTCTCCTTACAAAAGTCCTTGAGCTCAGCCACAGTGTTGCTCTCCAGACTGAGGAGCTCAAGTCCATTCTTGTAGGTGAAGCCACAGACACAAACAGTCAGGTAGAGTAAGGGTGAATCTGGAAAAAAAAAGCAAAAAGGCCAATCAAGGAGAAATGTAAAACTAAAATTGGTCTCAGATTATTTTTTGGGGATTTTCAGTGTAATAGAAAATACCTGTATGGCACTGCACAAACACAAGTCCTAATCCCACCGCCGATCAACAATGTAAGAAATTGGGCTACTGGTTGAGGGGGTGAAACCCTACTCAAGCAGAAACCACAATCCTTGTCAGGGTAAAGTCACAGGTAAACCTCAAATTAACCTGTGCTCAACCCTCTGGTAGCTTAGCACAGAGCAGTCAATAAATGTTGGTAAATAAATCAAGACCAAAACAACAAAAAACCAATTAGCAGAACCAGAGACATGCAAGTTTAAAGATTTCAGTGCAAATAGTGCCAAAAAGCACCAAGTGCCAACTGTGGTTATATGGTCGGACTGGACTAGGACAAAGTCACAAGTTCAGGCCGACAACGATGATGAGTGGGCCAGCTACCGAGACCCACTACGGTCCACTGAAAAAAAGTACCGTAAATCCTGTTTGTGAAGAAATGCAGTGTCCCTTGTTGGGAATGTGTCATGCAGCAGACTAGATGCGAGGTCTGGGTGAGGAGATGCGTTAGGCAGCGGTGGTTCTGGGAAGCTGCAAAGTGTGATGCACTGTCCTTGCATGTAAATGCATTGCGTTGAGGTAGTTTCAGCAGGCTGCATTGGGCGAGGCAATGTCCTTGCGTGGGGTCGTTGCACAGCATCAGTTCCAATGGGCTGTGATAGGAGATGCAAAGTCCTTGCATCTGGGAAGTTTGTGCAGCAGAGGTGATGGGTCAGTTCTGAGGGCGATGCATCGAGCAGCAGAGACGGTGTGCCGGTTCTGAGGGAGATGCACAGCACTGTGAAGAAAATTCATTAGTTCTGCCGAATCCACAAAATGACTGGCCGAGTACCCTCAGGCCCACCTCCAAGGGTACAGGACAGGGATTAGAAATACTCACAGATGACAGAGTCTAGGTACTGGGTTTAAGGTTGTTGGAAACCTGTTCTGTCCGTGAGACTTCTGATCTGGAGGCCAGCCAACTAGCCCTTGGAGTCACTCTGGGGCCCTGGGTTTAGAGATGCAGGTCCAGTCCTTCTTACCCAGGCAAGAGGGCAGCAGGCAGCAGGGCAGCACAGCAGGGCAGCAGTCCTTTCATGCATCCATCCAGCAGAGTAGGGGTCCATTCAGTAGCACAGCAGCCTTTCTTCCTTGCAGAGTTCACAGGTCCAGAAGTGTACTGGAAAGTTGGGATCTGAGGTCCAATATTTATACTGGGTGCCTACTTTCAAGTAGAGGAAGTTTCTAGAGGTTTCCACCCACCTGAGGTGTCAGGCATCCCCTTCCTCCCTACCCTGGACCCAGCTAGTCTGGGGTCACAAATGAATAGTGACAAACCCTTTATGAGAGTGCTCAGGCAGGGCCTTTGTGATGTGCAAGTGTGGTAGGTGACAGCTCCTCCCCCTAGTTAACTCAGAGTGGCCCATCCTGCCAACACCTATCTTCCCTTTGTTTCACTGTCTGGGAGCAATGCACAAAGACCAAGTACCAGCTGTTATTAGTCATGTGACCCAGGAACAGACTACAGGCACCAAAGGGTTAGGAAAAGAAAATCTCAACTTCCTAAAAGTGGCATTTTCAGAATTGTGAGTAAAAATCTGACTTTACCAGTAAAGAGTGTTTTAAATTAAAATTAATTTGAGTGGAAACATAATTTTTCTAATCACTCCCAAACTTAAGTTATCACTTGTTAAGTTTATTAATTTAACCCACTGTTATCCTATGAGAGAGATAGGCCTTGCAATAGTGAAAAACGACTTTGGGAGTTTTTCACTACCAGGACATGTAAAACTTCAAAGTACATGTTCAACTTTTTAAATACTCTGCACCCTGTCCTAAGGGCTGTTTAGGGCCTACCCTAGGGAAGAGTTATATGTATTAAAAAGGGATGTTTGGGCCTGGCAAGAGGTTTCTCTTGTCAGATCGAAATGGCAATTTAAAATTGCACACACAGGCTTCAGTGGCAAGACTGAGATATGTTAAAAGGGCTACCTAAGTCGGTAGCACAATCAGTGCTGCAGGCCCTCTAATGGCATTTAATTTACAGGCCCTAGGTATATGTAGTACCACTTTACTACGGACTTACACGTAAATTAAATGTGCCAATTGGGTATAAGCCAATTTTACCATGTTTAAAGGAGAGAGCACAAGCACTTTAGCACTGGTTAGCAGTGGTAAAGTGCACAGAGTCCTAATGCCAGCAAAAACAAAGCCAGCAAAACAGGAGGGTTGAAGGCAAACAGTTGGGGGAGAACCATACCAAGGATGCCAGATCTAACAATCTTCATCAGACATTACTGGTGCTCATACATCATCTGTACTTCAATCCCAGTCCTCCTTTAGCGGACAAGGTTGTCCGCCTCATCTCCCTTTGGCTCATCATAATAAATGTTAACAGCAAGAAAGTTTATTTTAGACATATCTTTGGTATCTTCCTATAGGATTGGGCTATCCAGTCGATTGAGGCATTAATAAAGCACAGACTGTAGTACCGCTGTCACCCTCGGCAGTTTTATATAGTTGCTCTTTTATCCCATATTGTCCTACTGATTGCACTAAATCTAGAAGTCTACATGAACTTATCATGTGCAATGTTCAACCAGGACCTCTGGTGCACTTGATTAAAGAATGCTAAATAATGTACAATTAAAACAAAGTACTACACCAATCTACAAATACATAACATAATTGCTCAATAATTCTAATGGTATAGAAACAAAATACATCAATAATAGGCGTTATAATCTTCCTCAATCTTCTGTGTAACTTCATCACTGCATAAAACATCTATGAGAAGTGTTCTGAAAAATAAGTGTCAAGATTTGATTCCCCTGTATAAAATGTAATGGCTGTAAGGCTTGAAGTGCCATTGAGCACTGGTGAAGTCAACCCATGAGATTAATGATTTAAATCGTGATTGATCTAAATAACTCACAAGAGTGTGTAATACTGTTATGATAGCAAAAAAAAGTAATAGATGCAGCGAGTGACCCTCTTACACTAGTGACAACAACATCTAAAATCACACTCTGTCTTCTTTTGGAATTCGTACTCTCAACTCTAACACTCTTCAGGTAAATAGGAAAAGTTATTCAGAAGAATCGTCAACATTTAATAATTATCCAGCAGAAAAGAAAATACCTTAAGTTTAACATCCCCAAAACGAATGATAGTAACTCGCAAAATATAACGTCTGACATTGAAAAACACACTGACCGTGGGATTTCTGTGTTTAAAAAAAAGTAGCAGCAGCTATCGGGAAAAAATTATGTACCATCCTTTCAAAATGCAAAGTGCCCCCAGAACTGAAGGGGGTGACCCACATTTGTATAGGCTGTCATAGGTTTAATCTGAAAAATAAGCATAATGTACAATTTAGCAGTACAGGAGTAAGCGTCCTTTTTAGAGTTTGATTAAAAAGGAGAGAGGGATACAGCTTTTATTTCCGTTATACTTGCTGGCGTTTTCTCTGCCTTTTTATAGGTCGAGCCTGATAATTGGCGTCTGACGTCATCAATGCGGTGTGTAATTCAAACTCCGAGCGGAAGCCTACTTCTCATTTTCGAAACATTAATAACAAGAAGAATATGAAAGGGCATAACCATACTCATTATTTTGACTGACTGCATACCTGAATGCTAATTCTAAGGTATAACATTGGGTTAATTGACAAGTTTTAAATAAAACGCTTATTTTTTCAGAAAGATGTCCAAAAACATTTGACAGGAGAATCAAACCCCAACAGTGAATCAAACGTCTATAGAATGAAAGCCTCGCACCGCTTTACCAAACACACCCAGGAATGAAGATATGCAATATATCGCTTCCCACATAAGTTATATCCTCGTTGTACATCAAAGGAGATGATAAATAGGTGACCACAAATTAACTCTCCATCGAGCCAAAAAATCCTGAGTCCCAGTGATACCATTAAACATGAGGCAAAAAACTCAAGTGAGTCTCCCCAAGGGCTGTTACAGATGAAATGCTTTTATATGTGGAAAATGGTACTTAACGGAATAATAGTCTTCAGTAACTGCAATGGTACCTGCCAATAGCGCATTGCGGATCTCATTAACTGCAAGATGACATTTTGGGCGGATTCAAAAACTGCTTTTTGTTTAACATTTAGCAGTACTACAGTAGTACTACACACTTCCTACAAAATGCAATTCACACGGATATGTGCGGAGACCTCCGCCTACACCGCTTCCATCTTTTCTGTGTGGATGTCTCTGGACACGTATATATAGTTTTGATATTAATGTGGGCGGGACCATTTCTAGACTTATCACGGGGGTGCAAGTGCGCCATGCCGCTCACCTCAGTTTTATGTTTTAAGACAGCCGGATCCTGTTCTGTTTACTCTCCTCGTGCAAGTTCTGTATCTTAGGTATATTGTCTGTAGTAGTGTTGATGGGTTCAAAAGAACTCATTCACCAAGTTTGCCCAAAAAGGAGAACTTCTCGCCAAGGATCTCTACTCGGTGTCGTCTTAACGCATGGGCACGCTGGGCAGTTGCCTGGGGGCCCCACGATCATAGGGGCCTCATGCAGACCAAAATGTAACACTAACTTTCCCTTAAACGTTTTTATTCCTGTGAGTGGTTGTATAGGCAGGGCCCTAAGCACTGCTTTGGCCGGGGGCCTATAATGCTGCGCAGAGGCCCTGTCTCTACTGAGCTGAACAACTGGCAGGAAACAGACTGAGCCCGGAAGTGTTCTTTGACAAGCTCCTTGGCAGGCGGGTGAAATGGTCAAGAAAGTGAGAAAGAGACCAAAAACCAACCAAGTATGATTTCGTAATAGGAGAATTTCTTACAGCATTGGCCGCTATGATTAAACCAATTAGTTTGGGGCCTCTTAATAGTATCTTTAGTGGAACCGGAGCCCAGGCATAGGAGGGGCTCACCACATTACAATTCTGATTGTGCAGGTAACTCATTCTCCGTGCTTGCATTGGTGACCATGGCACCCTTGCGGTGCTACTGGTTAGCGGTAAGGTCTGAATAGCATATTAAAAATAACAATGTTAGAACAATTTTCTTTTATAATTCTGCACTTCCATGCGACTGCATAAAATTTAAGATATATAACCAAGCGGCCATGTTGTGTATGTACTTCAGTGCAGGAAATCTACGTCATTGAATGTATCGGCATTTGTTTCTAGGATTCATTACATGTTCTGCCTCTCGGCACAAAGGAAAGCACATTTCCCTCTTAGCGTATACGAGCTCTCCAAGGGCTTTGTGACTTTTTAATCACTTCGATTCTGATGTGGCAAAGACTAGTGGTGGGCGCAAGTGAAGAGAAAATGCTGACAGTGTACACTGGGTCCCTTGCCTGTGCTCCTAATTCCTAAATAGAAGCATGTAAAAGGTATGTTAATCGAACAACCTATGCTTAATGGCTCTTATTAGACGATGGAACACAGGACCTTGGATCTCCGGGGGAAACTGTGAAGATTAACGCGGGAGCTAATGAATTAAAGGCCGCCTATTCACAACAGGAAATCATTACCACCGCCTTTCAGATGGAGAATGAAGGCAAAGTTAATGTGAATGACATTCCATCACTTCCAGGCGCTGGGCAAAACCGCCGAGCTGAAAGGATTTCTATCATTTGGCAATCTGATCAGGAAGCAAAGAGAAAGCGTTATCTGAAATGAAGTTCTTAGTGTAGTTTCCACTCTAATATTTTCAGATTGGAACTTCGTGTTGTTTTGTAAATGTGAATGGTTATTCATATTGCAAAAATGTTGAACAGATAGAGAGCCAGCTAGCTTGGTAGATAAATAGCTGGATGGATGGATGGATGGATGGATGGATGGATGGATGGATTTTGTCTTCATCATAGTTACCTCAGAGTTTCCATAGGCATAGCATTTTTTTGTTTCAAGAAGAATACTTGTGATGTTTGATGAATCTTCATAAAACTTTCCAAAACAAAAAGTTAATTCACTTCAGCTGCTACCTGGAAAGAGATCCATGTAAGCAGGACCAATAAAAAGGTGGGTCCCAAAACGTTGTTTTCCCATGTTAATTCTAGTAGAAAAAATTGGGAAGACATACAGAATAAACAGCTGAACAGAATTACACCAAATTTGGCAGAAAGTTAGAACTTTACTCAGAAAGCATGCTTTTCATTATTTGCAGGGAATCTGTTCAGCTGTTTTTGAGAAAAATCCGCATTTAAAGAGGAGCTCAGGGTGGTCTCAAAGAGTGACAAATGTTAACACTACCTGGATGGGTGGCCCACTGGAGTCCCGCTGTACTGTAAATGTAAAAAATAAGTGCCTCTGTTTGGCCGAGTGAGCTTTTACTCCCATCTGCTTTTTCACCCCTGTACGACCCGTCCCAGTCTTGGAACCTAATAATCTCCTTAACTGGCCACAACTTGGAAAAAAATGTTGTGGTCGCCATTACCGGACACTATCCTGAACTTTTTTTAAAAACATATAGGGGTAGGGTAGTAACACCCTAACCTCCTGCCACTCATGCAGGAAAGCCAGAAAGGCCCCACCCCCGGGGTCAAAAAATATTATGAATAAAATTCATACCGTGGGTGCCATGGCACTCCTGCAGGACCCATGGTGGCACTCCAGTGAGGTACCGTTATGCTGCTGGGTACAATACAGGGTGGAGCTTCAACAATCCCACTGGAGCACTGAGGTGATGCTTGGTCAATGGGACAGCAGGACTACTGGGTACCATGAAAAAAATAAAAAAATGATAACTGTGCCTGTAGGGTGGTGGTCTGAGGGGGGATTGGTGTCTGTGAGGGGTTCGGCACATCTACTGAACAGAGGCCATGCCGTGCACCCTTTCTGTGCACAGCCAAAGGTTGCATGTAGCGAGGGTTGGGTGCCTGTGGGGGTTTGGGTCTCGTCCCGATCATAAATTGAGGCGCACACTAGGGATGTTACTCCTTCAAATTTTTATTGTCAACACGACCACAGCACCAGACAGACGCGTTTCGGCTTCACGCCTTTCTCAATGTCGGTGTGGTCTTTCAAACATGCATTTTTAAAATAAATTCAATCATGAACATAAAAGAAGGAAGCAATTCATTCGAGTAACTGACATAGAGGAAGTCTGTCTCTAATCACAAAAGGAAGGATTTCATTGTCGGCCATCTTATAATGGTGTGTTTTTACCTGATTGTTATATACAAAGTTTTTGAACAGGGTTTTAAATCAAACATAAATCCATTGATTTCGCTTTATGTTGAAATTTCGTAATCTTATAATCTCGTTGTTAGGAACAATTCAGATATAACTCAATATCATGTCACACATTAATTCAATGTTCATTGATATAGCCCTGAATGGGCAAATGCTTCTAGGTAGGTAATTCATTTTTACCAATTGATATTTACATTGAGTCCACAACGAGATAAATTACATGATAACATATATCAGAAGACAATCTTGTATGAATTGGCAAACCCTTCAATTCCAAGTAATAGATGATATGTTATTAATATATACACTTTCTATATCCTATTTGATTTTAGACATTCTCTTTGTTATGTGATCAGCTATTTACAATATATTTTAGTTTTACGGAATGTGTAACCATAACTCCTCTTCGTTGTTAAGACCCCGAGGAGTTTTTGTCTGTAACTCAATAATGTATTTCGATTCTAATGCTCTGAGCTTTTTAGTTCTATCCCCTCCTCTTTCTTCCTTTGGCACCTGGTCTAGGCAAAAGAATTTTAATAAGTTTTGATTGCTTTTATGTTTCTCTTGGAAGTGACGGGAAACCGGATATGTCGCATCATGAGTTTTTTATGGCCCGCATGTGTTCAAGTATGCGTTTCTTAGTGGGATGTATCGTGCTCCCAATATTTTGCATTCCGCATGGGCAGATAAGACAATAAACTGTATATTCGGAATTGCAATTCAATAGTTTGTTAATTTTACGTTTTGTCTTCCTGCCTGGTATTTGGAATTCTTTAGTCTTCTGACTGTTCTTACAGGCCTTGCACACCATACATGGAAAGAATTCAGTAACCATGTCTCTCTTCTTCTGACCCTTTATAAAATGGCTTCTAACCAAGTGATCTTTCAAAGCAGGGCCTCTTCTATACGTAATAAGTGGGACTTGGGAAATGTGCGGACCCACAATGTTATCTGCTTTTAATATTCTCCAGTTCTTACGGAAAATCTGGTACACTTCAGAGGAGCTGGTTGTGTATTCTGTGATCATTCTTATTGATCCCGTCTCCTCTTGTGTCTCCCCGTGCTGCCCTTTTTGTTTAGTAAAAGGTCCTGTCTATGTAAATGTTCTGATTTTTTCACTGCCTCCTTCAGTATCCCTTCGGTATATCCCTCTCTTTGAATCTACAGAGGGCCTTATCTCTCGATTTTAAGAATTCATCCTTTGTGCAGCAGTCAGGGACTGTGATTGATTGGAAATGCTGATGCCGGTTCCATTAATAAAAGCTCGTTTGAACTTTCCTCTGCAGGAGTGGCGTCCTTGAAGCTCTGGGGCTTTTTGGAGGAATATATATACATATATATATTTATTCACCAAAGTTTGTCCAAAGACGAAGACGCACTCACAGAGAGAAGCTCTCATCAGAGTTTTTATTCAGGGAAACCTGCATGCTCCATCGTGAAAGTTCCTTGCCTTACGCGTTTCAGACCCCTTAGTCCTTGTTCACAGGCATGAATGAATCCGGCAACACCAAGCACCTCGCTCTCCAATGCATGCTGACATAGATAATTGCCCCCAGGTGGGCATCTCCAGTGAGTGACATTTCTCAAAGCATGCTAGACCTTGTAGTGCCTTATAAAAAATGTAACCCTCCAGTGGGTGTGCGCCGCAAACATTGCAAAATTAATTATTTATAAGCCCTCCGGTGGGCCTCCCAATGATGCAGGCAGGTTCAAAATTGCAAAATTCTGCTGTACCGATGTGAGGCTTAAGTCAGTTCAAGCCTCCGGTCCCACATTGCAGTAGTGGCGGTGCAGTCCTCACGGCGGGACAGTCGTTATATATTCACCAAAGTTTGTCCAAAGACGAAGACGCACTCACAGACAGAAGCTCTCATCAGAGTTTTTATTCAGGGAAACCTGCATGCTCCATCGTGAAAGTTCCTTGCCTCACGCGTTTCAGACCCCTTAGTCCTTGTTCACAGGCATGAATGTATCCGGCAACACCAAGCACCTCACTCTCCACTGCATGCAGACATAGATAATTGCTCCCAGGTGGGCCTCTCCAGTGATTGACATTTCTCAAAGCATGCTGGACCTTGTAGTGCCTTATAAAATATTTAACCTTCCACTGGGTGTGCGCCACAAACATTGCAAAATTAATTATTTATAAGCCCTCCGGTGGGCCTCCCAATGGCGCAGGCAGGTTCAAAATTGCAAAATCCTGCTGTACCGATGTGAGGCTACAGTCAGTTCAAGCCTCTGGTCCTACATTGCAGTAGTGGCGGTGCAGTCCTCACGGCGGGACAGTCGTTATATAATCACCAAAGTTTGTCCAAAGACGAAGACGCACTCACAGACAGAAGCTCTCATCAGAGTTTTTATTCAGGGAAATCTGCATGCTCCTTCGTGAAAGTTCCTTGCCTTACGCATTTCAGACCCCTTAGTCCTTGTTCACAGGCATGAATGTATCCGGCAACACCAAGCACCTCACTCTCCACTGCATGCAGACATAGATAATTGCTCCCAGGTGGGCCTCTCCAGTGAGTGACATTTCTCAAAGCATGCTGGACCTTGTAGTGCCTTATAAAAAATTTAACCTTCCACTGGGTGTGCGCCACAAACATTGCAAAATTAATTATTTATAAGCCCTCCGGTGGGCCTCCCAATGGCGCAGGCAGGTTCAAAATTGCAAAATCCTGCTGTACCGATGTGAGGCTACAGTCAGTTCAAGCCTCTGGTCCTACATTGCAGTAGTGGCGGTGCAGTCCTCACGGCGGGACAGTTGTTATATATTCACCAAAGTTTGTCCAAAGACGAAGACGCACTCACAGACAGAAGCTCTCATCAGAGTTTTTATTCAGGAAAATCTGCATGCTCCTTCATGAAAGTTCCTTGCCTTACGCGTTTCAGACCCCTTAGTCCTTGTTCACAGGCATGAATGAATCCGGCAACACCAAGCACCTCACTCTCCACTGCATGCTGACATAGATAATTGCCCCCAGGTGGACCTCTCCAGTGAGTGACATTTCTCAAAGCATGCTGGACCTTATAGTGACTTATAAAAAATGTAACCCTCCAGTGGGTGTGCGCCGCAAACATTGCAAAATTAATTATTTATAAGCCCTCCGGTGGGCCTCCCAATGATGCAGGCAGGTTCAAAATTGCAAAATTCTGCTGTACCGATGTGAGGCTAAAGTCAGTTCAAGCCTCCGTTCCCACATTGCAGTAGTGGCGGTGCAGTCCTCACGGCATGACGGCCGTTAAATATTCACCAAAGTTTGTCCAAAGACGCACTCACAGACAGAAGCTCTCATCAGAGTTTTTATTCAGTGAAACCTGCATGCTCCATCGTGAAAGTTCCTTGTCTTAACCGTTTCAGACCCCTTAGTCCTTGTTCACAGGCATGAATGAATCCGGCAACACCAAGCACCTCACTCTCCACTGCATGCTGACATAGATAATTGTCCCCATAATTGATAATTGTCATCAGAGTATTTATTCAGGGAAACCTGCATGCTCCATCGTGAAAAATATATATTTTTATAAGGCACTACTAGGTTCAGCATGCTTTGAGAAATGTCACTCACTGGAGAGGCCCACCTGGGGGCAATTATCTATGTCAGAATGTGAACGAAACATGTCAGGATTGCCGGCTGTGTTTCAAATTAAATGGATGTTACCTTCGTTGTGGAGTGCGGCTGTCTCTCTGTAAAAGGAGGGTTCTTTGTGAATAATTAACGGCGTGGTTCAGCCGTAGCAACGCACCGCCAGCAAGAGCGCCACAGTTTGCCTGAAAAAGAACCCTGTTTGTGAAACGTGAAAGCAAAAGGGTAAACAGGCGCCGCCAAAGATCACTTTGGTATGGGTCTCGGCAGCCTCGAAAATGGGCTATGCCTGAGACACAACAAACATTGATATGCAGCAAAATGGATTTTATCTAATGACATCACCCACTGGAGGGTAGAAATTTATGGCGACATTGAACCGCAAGTACCACAATGCACTGAACCCACTGCGGGCGTCCACTAGGGGGCGAAGACTTTAAATGTTAGTGACCAGCTTGTTTGGTTCATTGCCCAAATAGATGTCAGCGGCGCACCTTTGAAAAAGTTCAATGTGAACGAAACATGTCAGGATTGCCGGCTGTGTTTCAAATTAAATGGATGTGCGGCTGTCTCTCTGTAAAAGGAGGGTTCTTCGTAAATAATTAACGGCGTGGTTCAGCCGTAGCAACGCACCGCCAGCGAGAGCGCCACAGTTTGCCCGAAAAAGAACCCTGTTTGTGAAACGTGAAAGCGAAAAGGGTAAACAGGCGCCGCCAAAGATCACTTTGGTATGGGTCTCGGCAGCCTCGAAAATGGGCTATGCCTGAGACACAACGAACATTGATATGCAGCAAAATGGATTTTATCTACTGACATCACCCACTGGAGGGTAGAAATTTATGGGGACATTGAACCGCAAGTACCACAATGCACTGAACCCACTGCGGGCGTCCACTAGGGGGCGAAGACTTTAAATGTTAGTGACCAGCTTGTTTGGTTCATTGCCCAAATAAATGTCAGCGGCGTACCTTTGAAAAAGTTCAATGTGAACGAAACATGTCAGGATTGCCGGCTGTGTTTCAAATTAAATGGATGTTACCTTCGTTGTGGAGTGCAGCTGTCTCTCTGTCAAAGGAGGGTTCTTCGTGAATAATTAACGGCGTGGTTCAGCCGTAGCAATGCACCGCCAGCGAGAGCGCCACAGTTTGCCCGAAAAAGAACCCTGTTTGTGAAACGTGAAAGCGAAAGGGTAAACAGGCGCCGCCAAAGATCACTTTGGTATGGGTCTCGGCAGCCTCGAAAATGGGCTATGCCTGAGAGACAACAAACATTGATATTCAGCAAAATGGATTTTATCTACTGACATCACCCACTGGAGGGTAGAAATTTATGGGGACATTGAACCACAAGTACCACAATGCACTGAACCCACTGCGGGCGTCCAATAGGGGGCGAAGACTTTAAATGTTAGTGACCAGCTTGTTTGGTTCATTGCCCAAATAGATGTCAGCAGCACACCTTTGAAAAAGTTCAATGTGAATGAAACATGTCAGGATTGCCGGCTGTGTTTCAAATTAAATGGATGTTACCTTCGTTGTGGAGTGCGGCTGTCTCTCTGTAAGAGGAGGGTTCTTCGTGAATATATATATATATATATATATCCCAATAGCGGTCAGCAGCACTGCTGGATTCAAGTATGTGGCTAGATATTACCCTGTGGCAGTCTGCACTGGGTAGGTACAGTTAGGACCATGTTCCCACAAGAAACATATTTTTTGGTTTGCTTTAAGTTTGGCTCAGTTTGAAGAATCTTCACAAAATGTTCCAAAAAAAGTTCAGCCACCCCAGCTCCTAACTGGAAAGTTCTGGGGTTATCCGTCAAGCGGGGGCCGGGTAAAAGGGGGGTCTCAAAACATGATTTTACCGTTCATTTTTCTTGTAAAATTAGACACAGCTATTATACTAAATTCGACAGAAAGCAAGATATTGGCCCAGAAAGCGTGATTTTTGTGATTTTGTGTTTTTCTATTCACTAGTTTTCAAGAAATTAAGGTTAAAAAACGTATAACTTACGCCCTTGCCATGCACTGATAATTACTTCCCACAATACATCACTCATGACATGTTCTATGACATCATTTATAACATCACTGCAACATCTGAAATGACATCATTGATGACAACACTGTACATGGTGGGGTACAAGTTATAGTTACTTTAGGGCATAATTTATAGTTACTTGAGATAACTATAAGTGGTGCATCTCAGTGGTTTTATTAGTTTTAAATGGTATGTTCGAACTGGCATTTTCACCTAGCTATAAAATCCATTTAACGTTTTTTACTTCAGTGAATATATATATATATATTTTTTTGTTTGTTTTGTTTATATTACCTACTGGCGGTCGCCAGTAGGTAGTTATAGTTAGGACCTTGTTTCTATTCAAAAGCGTTTTTTCTTTTGCCAATAACTTTGGCGCCGTTTGACGAATCTTCGCAAAATTTTCAAAACTAATGGTTCACTCAGGTCAGCTCCTGTCTTGAAAGTTTTGGGGTGATTCGTCAAGTGGGGGCCGAGAAAAAAGGGGGGTGCCAAAACGCATTTTCCCCATGTTAATTTCCATAGGAACTTTAGACACGGCTACAGCCCAAACTGCTGAATGGAATTACACCAAATTTGGAATAAAGTTAGCTCTTGGTACAGAAAGCGACCTTTTTTTTAAATGGTTTAAATCCGTTCAGTAGTTCCTGAGAAATTCCAAAAATAAAAATATTGATATCTGAGAGCCGAGGGGAGTTCGCGAACCCTCCTGAGCACGAGCTTCATTGTTATTGGCTGCCAACACTCCAAACCAGGAAGTGTTGGCAGCCATCTTGTGACTCGAAAGACAGTAAAAAAAAAAGCATAAAAAACAAGAAAAGGGGGCAGGGTAGAAAAACCCTGACCCTCTAGGCCTGCTCAGGGGGTCCCACAAGGACCCCAGGGCCAAAAAAGGCATTTTGTTTTAATAATTTCAGCTGAATTCGCGCTGGGTGTGCGAATTCGGCCAAAATTATTAAAAAAACGAAGCGTGGGCCCTTGCGCTTCGTTTGTTTTAAGCTCCGGGCGGGCCAGGTCCCGGGGGCAATTCATAATTATGGTGTGGGGGCCCATGGGGACCCCCACAGCCTGGGGACTGCCACCTCCCCAGGGCTTTGTTTATCATATGCAGGGGGCATGCGCCCCCCGCAGCCCGAGGGACCGCCACCTCCCCGGGGCTTTTTTTAAAAAAATGCGTGGGGGGGCTTCTGCCCCACCACACTGCCCTGGGGACTGCCACCTCCCCGGGGCATCCGTAAATATGTGCAGGGGGCCTTGCAGGCCCCACCAAGCCCCGGGGACCGCCACCTCCCTGGGGCTTAAATATTAATAAAGAGAGTGTGGGGGGAACCTGACCCTCCCCACACTTCCCCGGGGACCACCACCTCCCTGGGACTGTGCAAATGATGGGAGGGGGGCCGCGCTGCTCCCCTTTCATCATTTGCTTCATTTCCAAGAAGCAAAGCAGTATTGCTTTTGGACAAGGGGAGCTGCATGTTAGCAGCTCCCCTTGTCCAAAAGCAATGCCGGCTCCTGCAGGAGGCGGGGAGCCGGCAGGGACCACGGGGGCATTAGGGCTCCCCCGGGATCCCCATCAAGGAGGCCAGGCCCCTGGGGATGGGGTCCCCGGGGCCAAATATGGCCTCAGGAGGGGGGCCGCACAGCCCCCCTCCTAAAAAATAATTTAAAAAAATAAAATAAATATGTGGCCATGTCCCTGGGGATGGGGTCCCCGGGGCCGAAATCAGCCATGGGAGGGGAGCCGCGCGGCCCCTTCCCTTCCCGTTTTTTTTTTAAATGATTAGTGGCAGGCCCTGGGGGATGGGGTCCCCAGGGCCCAGAAAATATTGAGAAGGGGGGCCACACAGCCCCCCTGTTAAACCCCCAAAAAAGGGGGGAAAAATGGCATCTTGCCTGAGGCCCGCCCCCTCCCTGCAGCACACTGCAAACGCGCCTCCTGGTGCGTTGTGGGTTGGGGGATTAAGTCCTCTAGATCGCTAAGGGTCCTTAGGGGCCAACTAGCCCACCAGGTATCTCCGGTAAGCCCTACACAGTGAGATTGCTGAGAGGTGGTCCGAGGCCACGCCCCTTTTTACACCACTCTGCAAACGCGCCTATTGGCGTACTGCTGGTGGGGCAATGAGGTCTTCTTGTGTCCTGAGGACCTCAGGACACAAGTGGACTTCATCCCCCGAGCAGCAGTACGCCAGGAGGCACGTTTGCAGAGTGGTGTAAAAAGGGGGCATAGCCTCAGACCACTTCCAGCAATCCAGCTGTGTGGGGCTTACTGGAGGTACCTGGTGGGCTAGTTGGCCCCCAGGGGCCCTCAGTAGGCAAGGGGACTTCATCCTGCAACCAAGAGCATGCCAGGAGGCGCGTTTGCAGAATGGTGGAGAAAGGGCTCATGGCCTGTGTCTACCTGTCAGCAATCCCACTATCTGGGGCATACTGGAGGTATCAGGTAGGCTAGTTGGCCCCTAAGGACCCCCAGCAGCAAAGTAGACTTTAATCCCCATCCAAGAGCGTGCCAGGGAGCGCGTTTGCAGAGTGGTGGGGAAAGGGGGCATGGCCTGCTATGAGAACTTAGCAATCCTGCTGTGTGGAACTTACTGGAGGTAATAGGAGGGGTAGTTGGCCCCTCCTATTACCTCCACTAAGTCCCACACAGTGGGATTGCTAAGAGGTCTTCGGAGGCCACGCTCACCTTTCTCCACCACTCTGCAAACGCGCCTCCTGGCACAGTACTGGTTGGGGGATGAAGTCCACTTTACTCCTGAGGGACTTTGGGGGCCAAGAAGCCCTCCTGGTACCTCCTGTACGTCCTAAGCAGCAGAATTCCTGAGCGCTGGTTGGAGGTCCAGCCCCCTTTCTCCACCTCTCTGCAAATGCGACTACAAGTTAAAGAGGCATTTGCAATGTAATAGGTTTCACATTTGCGAGAGTTAGAGCTATTGGCGTTGTAAATGTAAAAGTGTTTTACTAATGTTTCTTGGAGTGGAGTGGATGTAGGTTGTGTGTAGTGGAATTATGTGGTATGATGTGCAGTGAAATTATGTGGATAGACTTTGACTTTGATGTGGATAGAAAGTATGTGGTATGCAGTGTGTAGGAATTATGTAGAGTGGGATTATGTGCTATGGAGAGTAATTATGTGGTATGGTAGTCTGTGTTGTGGAGTGGTAACCTCAGGTTTAGTCTTCCTCGTTTCCATAGAAGCTAAACTGTAAACTCAATGAGACAAAAAAAAGAAGGAACCACTGAGGAGCACTAATGGACCTAGTCAGAGGTATGAGCAGGGCCACTGGAATTATGCGACTGTTTGGCTGCACCAACTTTCACATAATTAAACATTTTCCGCATTTGCCAAATATTCCATCATCTGCTGCCTAATCTGCAGATTTGAACAAAAAATGCCTTGATTCTAGCTCAAACTGCTCAAATGTTTCCAAAAATGCAGCGTCACGTGTTACAGCATGGTGGAAGGCCCTTTGCAAAGCTGGAATGTTCACGTGTTACTTATTGCAAAATGTGGGTGTTAAACTGGTACTAATGGTGCACAAACCTCTCTTCTTTCTGTGCCTCTCTTGCCTCTCTCTGCATTTCTCTTGCTTCTTTCTGCACCTTTCTTCCTCTTTCTGCACCTCACTGTCTTCTTTCTGCACTTCACTTGCCTCTTTCTCCACTTTTCTTGCCCCTTTCTGCACCTCACTTGCCTCTTTCAGCACCTCTGTTGCTTTTTTCTGCAGATCTATTGCCTCTTTCTGCACCTCTCTTGCCTCTTTCTACACCTCTCTTGCCTCTTTCTGTACCTCTCTTGCCTCTTTCTGCACTTCTCTTGCTTCTTTCTACACCTCTCTTGCCTCTTTCTGCTCCTCTCTTGCCTCTTTGTGCATTTCTCTTGCCTGTTTCTGCAGTTCCCGTGCCTCTTTCTGTACCTCTCTTGCCTCTTTCTGCACCTCACTTGCCTCTTTCTGCACCTCACTCTCTTCCTTCTTTCCGCACCCCTCTTGCCTCTTTCTGTACCCTCTTGCCTCTTTGTGCACCTCTCCTACCTCTTACTGCATCCCTCTTGCCTCTTTCTATACCCCTCTTCCTTCTTTCTGTACCTCTCTTGCCTCTGTCTGCACACCTGTTCCCTCTTTCTGCACCCCTTTTGCCTGTTTCTGCACCTCTCTTGCCTCTTTCTGCACCTCACTCTCTTCCTTCTGTACCTCTCTTGCCTCTTTCTGCACTTCTCTTGCATCTTTCTGCACTTCTTGAGCCTCTTTCTGTACCTCTCTTGCTTCTTTCTGCACCTCAAGTGCCTCTTTCTGCACTTCTCTTGCCTCTTTCTGCACTTCTCGAGCCTCTTTCTGTACCTCTCTTGCTTCTTTCTGCACCTCAAGTGCCTCTTTCTATATATCTCTTGCCTCTTTCTGAACCTCACTCTCTTCTTTCTGCACCTCTCTTGCCTCTTTCTGCACCTCACATGCTTCTCTCTGCATCTCTCTTGCCTCTTTCTGCACCTCTATTGCCTCTTTCCGCAACTCTGTTGCTTCTTTCTGCACTTCTCTTCCTTCTTTCTGCACCCCTCTTGCCTCTTTCTGTACCCTCTTGCCTCTTTGTGCACCTCTCCTACCTCTTACTGCATCCCTCTTGCCTCTTTCTATACCCCTCTTCCTTCTTTCTGTACCTCTCTTGCCTCTGTCTGCACACCTGTTCCCTCTTTCTGCACCCCTTTTGCCTGTTTCTGCAACTCTCTTGCCTGTTTCTGCAGTTCTCTTGCCTCCTTCTGCACCTCACTTGCCTCTTTCTACACTTCTATTGCCTCTTTCTGCACCTCTCTTGCTTCTTTCTGCACCCCTGTTGTCTCTGCACCCCTGTTGTCTCTTTCTGCTCTCGTCTTCCCTCTTTCTGCACCTCTCTTGCTTCTTTCTGCACTTCTCTTGCTTCTTTCTGCACCTCTCTTGCTTCTTTCTGCACCCTTCTTCCCTTTTTTGCATCCCTCTTGCCACTTTCTGCTGTTCTCTTGCCATTTTCTGCACCTCTCTTGCCTCTTTCTGCACCTCACTTGCCTCTTTCTGCACTTCTCTTGCTTCTTTCCACACCTCTGTTACTTCTTTCAGCAATTCTCTTGCCTCTTTCTGCACTTCTCTTGCTTGTTTCTGCACCTCTCTTGCGTCTTTCTGCTCCTCTGTTGCCTCTTTCTGCACCTCACTTGCTTCATTCTGCACCCCTCTTGCTTCTTTTTGCACCCCTTTTTTCTCTTTCTGCACCTCTCTTGCGCCTTTCTGCACCCCTGTTCCCTCTTTCTGCACCTTTTCTGCCTGTTTCTGTACCTCTCTTGCCTCTTTCTGTACCTCTGTTGCTTCTTTCTGCACTTCTCTTGCTCTTTCTGCACCCTTTGCGCCTCTTTCAGCACCTCTGTTGCTTCTTTCTGCACTTCTCCTCCTTCTTTCTGCACACCTCCTGCCTCTTTCTGTACTTGTCTTGCCTCTTTGTGCACCTCTCCTACTTTTTTCTGCACCCCTCTTGCCTCTTTTTGCACCTCTGTTGGTTCTTTCTGCACTGCTCTTGCTTCTTTCTGCACCTTTCTTGCCTCTTTCTGCACTTATCTTGCTTCTTGCTATACCTCTGTTGCTTCTTTCAGCAATTCTCTTCCTTCTTTCTGTACCCCTCCTGCCTCTTTCTGTACCATTCTTGCCTCTTTGTGCACCTCTCCTACCTCTTTCTGCACCCCTTTTGCCTCTTTTTGTACCTCTGCTGGTTCTTTCTGCACTGCTCTTGCTTCTTTCTGCACCTCACTTGCCTCTTTCTGCACTTCTCTTGCTTCTTTCTACACCTCTGTTGCTTCTTTCAGCAATTCTCTTGCCTCTTTCTGTACTTCTCTTGCATCTTTCTGCACCTCAGTGGCCTCTTTTTGCACCTCACTAGCTTCTTTCTGCACCCCTCTTGACTCTTTCTGCACCCCTCTTCCCTCTTTCTGCACCTCTCTTGCCTCCTTTTGCACCCTTGTTCCCTCTTTCTGCACCTTTCCTGCCTGTTTCTGCACCTCTCTTGCTTCTTTCTGTACCTCTGTTGCTTCTTTCTGCACTTCTCTTGCCTCTTTCTGCACCCTTTGTGCCTCTTTCAGCACCTCTGTTGCTTCTTTCTGCACTCCTCTTGCCTCTTTCTGCACCCTTCGTGCCTCTTTCAACACCTCTGTTGCTTCTTTCTGCACTTCTCTTCCTTTTTTCTGTACCCCTCCTGCCTCATTCTGTACCTCTCTTGCCAATTTGTGCATCTCTCCTACCGCTTTCTGCAACCCTCTTGCCTCTTTTTGCACCTCTGTTAGTTCTTTCTGCACTGCTCTTGCTTCTTTCTGCACCTCTTTTGCAAATTTCTGCATCCCTCATGCCTCTTTCTGCACCCCTCTTCCCTATTTCTCCAACTCTCTTGCTTCTTTCTGCACTTCTCCTGCTTCTTCTTTCTGCACCTCTCTTGCAAATTTCTGTATCCCTCTTACCTCTTTCTGCACCCCTGTTCCCTCTTTCTGTACCTTTCTTACCTGTTTCTGCACCTCTCTTGCCTCTTTCGGCACCTCTGTTGCTTCTTTCTGTACTTCTCTTGCCTCTTTCTGCACCCCTATTGCCTCTTTAAGCACCTCTGTTGCTTCTTTCTGCACTTCTCTTGCTTCTTTCTGCACCCCTCTTGCCTCTTTCTGTACCCCTTTTGCCTCTTTGTGCACCTCTCCTGCCTTTTCCTGCACCTCTCTTGCCGTTTTCTGCAGTTCTCTTGCCTCTTTCTGCACCTCTTTTGCTTCTTTCTGTAATTTTCTTGCGTCTTTATGTACCCCTCTTGCCTCTTTCTGCACCTCTGTTGGTTCTTTCTGCACTGCTCTTGCTTCTTTCTGCACCTCTGACTTAGAGGTAGTTTTAATCCCCCTGCCCTATTATGTACTAGGGCCTTACAGGGGAGGTCATGCCAATCACAGGGGTACCCCAACACATAGTGTACCCTAGTGTATGTAGGTGTTTTCACTGTATTCTAAGTGTCTTAGCATAGCACTGGCTCCGGGTCTGGTTAGTCAGAGTCAGTTACCACCAGTACCAGTCAGAAAAATGTTAGGGGCACAGGATGACTATGCAACAAGGCCTCTTTCTGCACCTCTGTTGGTTCTTTCTGCATATCTCTTGCTTCTTTCTGATCTTTCTTCATCTTTCTGGACTTCTGTTGCCTCTTTCTGCATTTCTCTTGCTTCTTTCTGCGCCTTACTTCCTCTTTCTGCATATGTCCTACCTATGTAGGCATAGCTAGAAATTAGTATTTAAAAAAACCTTAGAAATTCACTGAAAAAACCATAGGTTTCAGGGACGTTATAGTTAGAAATTAGCATTTAAAAAACCTGTGAAATTCACTGAAAAAACCATAGGTTTCAGGGACGTTATAGTTAGAAATTAGCATTTAAAAAACCTTAGAAATTCACTGAAAAAACCACAGGTTTCAGGGACGTTATAGTTAGTTGGACATTTCAGTTGTACAAAACCAGAGAAATTCGTCCGTTATAGTTAGTTGAGCTAACTATAACTGACGCCCCCGCAATGCACTGCTGATGACGTCACATTTTACATCACTCATGACATGGTCAGTGACATCACTGATGACATCTCAAATGACATCACTGATGATATGTGGCTTGCCCTTGCCCCCTCTTAGCCAGGACTGGCGGATTAGTTGAAACTCCTCATGAAAAGGTGTCTTCATACTTCTAGTCGCTGAAGTGCTTGCTGCGTCATCTCCCGATTGTTCACTTTCAGTGACATCAGATTCTGAAGTTTCCACTCACAACTTGGGTGGTGCTACCTTCTTGATGGATAGTTCTCTTCTTGGGACATCACATTTTTTCACCAAGGTTAGCACTCTCCCCTGTGCATAGTCCCTTTCAAATTTTTCTTGCTTTCTTTGTTTTATTTTCAGCTCGTATTTCATTAGACGATTTTTCATAGATTCCTTTAATTTCTCCTGTTAACTTTTGTCTTCATCTTTTGATATTTCTTCTTCTAATTACTGAATTTCCTTTAGGACTTTGTCCCTGTCGCTCCAGGCGAATTTAACAAGAATGTTAAGCATCCCCTTACAGGATTGTGCAGTATGATCTGCCCATTCCTCCAGCAGGAGTGGGTCCGGGTTTTCATAGGCTGATATGGTGTAAATGCGCAATCCCCTCGGGAGTCTATCTACATCCATGTAGTTCTGGAGGGAGGTTTCCTCCCACCATTTGCGCATCTCTCTTTCATACAGCCTCTCCAGTTTGGTAAATTGTGTATTCAGATTAATAGTGGCCCTGGCTTCACTTGTTGCACCCAGTTGTTCTTTCCCTGGTTTCTTTTTAAAAATATTCATTGCCGCTTCACGGCGTGCCATTTCACTGAACATGCTGCCAACGTTCAGTGACGTATTACAAGTGTTGTTTTAATTCCCCTCGTCCTGCCGCTGCACTGCGATATTAATAACACGATGCAATGTCATAAGCCGCTTACCTCATACAGGATGATTCTGCGCCGTGACTCTTTCGACCTGCTCGGCACACTCAGCTCTTCCCCGTATGGCAGGCTTTTTTGAAAGTTGTAGCGGTGGTGCCTCCAATTTAATACAATCGCTCCAGTGCACCATGTGGAGCACTCTCGGACGGGTGCTTTATCCGTGGGGGTGCACCCACGTAATATCTCCGGCTTCTTTTCCTCCCAATTGAAAAGAGAAAACAGCACTCGCGGGGATAGTTGCTTTTCAATTTATTTAGCAACTCAACAAGCGCAACAAACGCGTTTCGGCGGATGCCTTCGTCGGTGTTATGAGGCTCCCTGGAAGCAAACATATTTTTAAAGGAAATGGTGTCAGTGATTTCTGGTCAACAAAACAAACAATGGACAATACATTAAAGTCCGCGAAAAAATAAAGCGCCATCTTTGCATAACTCGAAATCTGATTTCCAAGGTTCAAAATCATTGTATATATTATCAAATCTGAGGTAATGTCCTTACATGATACCATTTCCTTTAAAAAGATGTTTGCTTCCAGGGATGGGCAAATATGTCCGGCGTTGTACAGAAAATCGACAGCCGGGAACTCCACACTCCACTCTACCAGTAGTCACCCATTAAAGTTAAAACAAAGCATACCGTATGGGGAATTTCTCTGGTTAAAGAGAAATAGTACCAGGGAATGCGATTTTCAGGTAGCTGCCAGGGAAAGCACAGCTAGATTTGTGGCAAGAGGGTATGATATAAATCTATTAACAACAACACTGAAGAAAGTAGAAACAATGACTAGAACAGAAATACGACAGGGAAAGACCAAAATTGTGAAAAACAATGACATGAATAAATTCAGGATGATCACAATGTACTCGGAAAATGCAGGCTCTCTGAGGACAATTCTTCGGAAAAACTGGCATGTTCTGTAGACGGACGTGATCATAGGGAGGGATATACCATCAGCTCCCCTAATTACGTTCAAAAGAGCAAGATCTTTAAGAGACATGCTTGTGAACAGCCACCTAGAGAAAATCCCACAGATAAAAGGTACAATCAAAGAAATTAAGGGATTTTTCCCTTGTGGAAAATGCAAAGCGTGTGCTCATAGTAAGAGAGTATCATCGTATGATATACCAGGAGTGAAAAGGAAGAGGGACATTAAGAAATTTTTGACATGCCAAACTGCCTTTTCGGTATACTGTTTAGTATGTCCCTGTGAGTTAAAATACATAGGGAGTACGATACACCCAGTAAAAATCCGCATACTGGAACATATGCGAGCAATAACTAAAAAGGATGTATCATACCCAGTAGCTCGGCACTTTGCAAATAAACACCAAAGCAACAGGGATCTGTTGCGGTATTTCAGTATTGACAATGTACCCACTAACATCAGGGGAGGAGATAGAATCTTAAGGTTACGTAGACTTGAGTCGCATTATATTATTGACCTACAGACATGCGCACCCAATGGTTTAAATAGTGGGGAAGAATTGGCTGTTCACCTAGGAGATTAGATGTTATAGAGATATACAAAGCAGAGAGAATATGAGGAGATGTCTATCCCTGAGATTAAGAAATGATATAAGTGATTGATTGAAATGGAATGTATTTTAAGAACTGTATAAAGCGACTGCAAATCAGACCGGACAATGAGAAGCAACTACAAGGCTCGAAATGTATAGATATATATAATCTGTGAAAGGGCCATATAGCGTACATTTGGAAGGACGATACACGGCATGAGGTAGTGTGTATCCATGTATATAATGAAATGGCACATAGCATATATCGGATAAGCCGATCCACGGCATGATGTTAGGTTTAAATATGTATATAATGTAAATATATTATTTCAAGGCCAGGTAATATATGTAACATTTTTGTCCCTTGGAAATTGGGTATAGCATACATTGAAAGTCCACTTTATGGCATGAGGAAATGTGTACATATACATAAAATGTAAGTAAACTAGGCATACAGCTTATATTTGATAAGCCGATACATGGCATGATGTAAGGTATGTATATAATGTAAGGACATTACCTCAAATTTGATAATATATTCAATGATTTTGAACCTTGGAAATCAGATTTCGAGTTATGCAAAGATGGCGCTTTATTTTTTCGTGGACTTTAATGTATTGTCAATTGTTTGTTTTGTTGACCAGAAATCATTGACACCATTTCCTTTAAAAAGATGTTTGCTTCCGGGGAGCCTCGTAACACCGACGAAGGCATCCGTCAAAACGCGTTTGTTGCGCTTGTTGAGTTGCTAAATAAATTGAAAAGCAACTATCCCCGCGAGTGCTGTTTTCTCTTTTCAATTGGGAGGAAAAGGAGCCGGATGTATATATATATATATATATATATATATATATATATATATATATTTTTTTTTTTTAAACGGACTCCAAACCATTCGCAGCAGGGATCAAAGAGAGAAGATATTTCCTATATCTTCATAATCAATGTGCAAAAAATATGCAAAATTTCGTATGAATACCCAATGCTGAAGGAGAGTGGATAAGAATGTTTTTTTGTGTTTCTTGAAAAAGGAACAAGAAAAAGAGAAGGGAAAGGAAAGGAAGGAAAAAAGGAGGAGGGAGGGCGGAGAAAAAAAAAGGGGGGAAAGGAGGGGAAGAAAAGGAGGGAAAAAGAGAAAAGAAGGAAGAGAAAAAGGGAAAAAGATTTTTTGAAGACATTTTGATCTAAACAATGGACTTAATGGTTAACATTATCTGTAAAGTACATAAAAATTGATAACATTGTTGTCCATAGTATGTCGTTGTTTTTAAAGTGCAATGTGCATTGTCTTTGTGCAAAGTTTGTATTCTTTTTGATTTTTCTCACAATTTATCCAATGTTTCATGAGATAATTCCATATCTGAAAAAATAGCTGCCATATGAAGAAAAAGTGCTTGTTACAGTGCATATGTTCTGTACTCCATTTTCATTTCAATTTTTCTCCTTCTCCTTTCCTTCTAAAGTAGAGTTATATTTCATCACTATTTCTTGACTAAAAATCTTTAAAAAATCTCATTTAATAGGATATTATTGCACCAAATCCGTATTCCACAATTCTTTTTGCAATTTTCAAGTTTTCCATTCAAGGTCCTTCACATGTATTCTTTTCTTTAATGTTTTTTCTATTTCATCTCATTCCCCTCTAATGAGTTTATTCGATGTGTCATATTCAGTTAGTTCATTGTAAGTGTACGTGCAGCTCAGCATCCAAGTTATGACCAAATGGTTTTTCTGTCCCGATGGCTAAAATACATCTAGATTCGGCCTTCCTCAACTCCAGGGTTCTGTCCCCTCCTCGTTCTTTCTTTTTTATCATTTTAATGCCAAAATATGTCAAAGACTGATTGTCTCCTGAATGAGTCTCTGCAAAGTGTTTCGCCATGGGATATGAGAGGTCCTTATTTTTTATTGCTCTCAGATGCTGTAATATTCGTAATTTTAATTTGTTGATGGTACTTCCAACATATTGTTTCTTGCACGGACATTCTAAGACATATCGATACAAAAGGGATGATGGACGGAACGTTTGAGCCAATCAAACACTCACCTCCAGTCAACTGATCTGGGTTTAATCCATCATCATTCTTTAGCTCACTCCACCACCCCAGTTCAGACATGGCCATATGCAAATCAGTCTGACCCTGTGCCTCATGGGAACAGTCCAGCCCGAACTGCCAAGCCATGTCTTCCTGGACCGGAAACAAGCATCCTAGGACCGGTTTCTGGCATTCCAGCCGTCATCAGCCAGGCTTGCTTGAATCCAGTGGCAAAGTGAGCAAGGGACCCACGCCTGGGCATACCCCCGCCAAGCGATACAAAAGGGTATGCCCAGACGTGGGTCCCTTGCTCACTTTGCCACTGGATTCAAGCAAGCCTGGCTGATGACGGCTGGAATGCCAGAAACCGGTCTAGGATGCTTGTTTCCGGTCCAGGGAAGACATGGCTTGGCAGTTCAGGCTGGACTGTTCCCATGAGGCACAGGGTCAGACTGATTTGCATATGGCCATGTCTGAACTGGGGTGGTGGAGTGAGCTAAAGAATGATGATGGATTAAACCCAGATCAGTTGACTGGGGGTGAGTGTTTGATTGGCTCAAACGTTCTGTCCATCATCCCCTTTTGTATCGCTTTGTTCGCCCTAAGTTGGCGGGGGTATGCCCAGACGTGGGTCCCTTGCTCACTTTGCCACTGGATTCAAGCAAGCCTGGCTGATGACGGCTGGAATGCCAGAAACCGGTCTGGGATGCTTGTTTCCGGTCCAGGGAAGACATGGCTTGGCAGTTCGGGCTGGACTGTTCCCATGAGGCACAGGGTCAGACTGATTTGCATATGGCCATGTCTGAACTGGGGTGGTGGAGTGAGCTAAAGAATGATGATGGATTAAACCCAGATCAGTTGACTGGGGGTGAGTGTTTGATTGGCTCAAACGTTCCGTCCATCATCCCCTTTTGTATCGCTTTGTTCGCCCTAAGTTGGCGGGGGTATGCCCAGACGTGGGTCCCTTGCTCACTTTGCCACTGGATTCAAGCAAGCCTGGCTGATGACGGCTGGAATGCCAGAAACCGGTCTAGGATGCTTGTTTCCGGTCCAGGGAAGACATGGCTTGGCAGTTCGGGCTGGACTGTTCCCATGAGGCACAGGGTCAGACTGATTTGCATATGGCCATGTCTGAACTGGGGTGGTGGAGTGAGCTAAAGAATGATGATGGATTAAACCCAGATCAGTTGACTGGGGGTGAGTGTTTGATTGGCTCAAACGTTCCGTCCATCATCCCCTTTTGTATCGCTTTGTTCGCCCTAAGTTGGCGGGGGTATGCCCAGACGTGGGTCCCTTGCTCACTTTGCCACTGGATTCAAGCAAGCCTGGCTGATGACGGCTGGAATGACAGAAACCGGTCTAGGATGCTTGTTTCCAGTCCAGGGAAGACATGGCTTGGCAGTTCGGGCTGGACTGTTCCCATGAGGCACAGGGTCAGACTGATTTGCATATGGCCATGTCTGAACTGGGGTGGTGGAGTGAGCTAAAGAATGATGATGGATTAAACCCAGATCAGTTGACTGGGGGTGAGTGTTTGATTGGCTCAAACGTTCCGTCCATCATCCCCTTTGTATCGCTTTGTTCGCCCTAAGTTGGCGGGGGTATGCCCAGACGTGGGTCCCTTGCTCACTTTGCCACTGGATTCAAGCAAGCCTGGCTGATGACGGCTGGAATGCCAGAAACCGGTCTAGGATGCTTGTTTCCGGTCCAGGGAAGACATGGCTTGGCAGTTCGGGCTGGACTGTTCCCATGAGGCACAGGGTCAGACTGATTTGCATATGGCCATGTCTGAACTGGGGTGGTGGAGTGAGCTAAAGAATGATGATGTATTAAACCCAGATCAGTTGACTGGGGGTGAGTGTTTGATTGGCTCAAACGTTCCGTCCATCATCCCCTTTTGTATCGCTTTGTTCGCCCTAAGTTGGCGGGGGTATGCCCAGACGTGGGTCCCTTGCTCACTTTGCCACTGGATTCAAGCAAGCCTGGCTGATGACGGCTGGAATGCCAGAAACCGGTCTAGGATGCTTGTTTCCGGTCCAGGGAAGACATGGCTTGGCAGTTCGGGCTGGACTGTTCCCATGAGGCACAGGGTCAGACTGATTTGCATATGGCCATGTCTGAACTGGGGTGGTGGAGTGAGCTAAAGAATGATGATGGATTAAACCCAGATCAGTTGACTGGGGGTGAGTGTTTGATTGGCTCAAACGTTCCGTCCATCATCCCCTTTTGTATCGCTTTGTTCGCCCTAAGTTGGCGGGGGTATGCCCAGACGTGGGTCCCTTGCTCACTTTGCCACTGGATTCAAGCAAGCCTGGCTGAAGACGGCTGGAATGCCAGAAACCGGTCTAGGATGCTTGTTTCCGGTCCAGGGAAGACATGGCTTGGCAGTTCGGGCTGACTGTTCCCATGAGGCACAGGGTCAGACTGATTTGCATATGGCCATGTCTGAACTGGGGTGGTGGAGTGAGCTAAAGAATGATGATGGATTAAACCCAGATCAGTTGACTGGGGTTGAGTGTTTGATTGGCTCAAACGTTCCGTCCATCATCCCCTTTTGTATCGCTTTGTTCGCCCTAAGTTGGCGGGGGTATGCCCAGACGTGGGTCCCTTGCTCACTTTGCCACTGGATTCAAGCAAGCCTGGCTGATGACGGCTGGAATGCCAGAAACCGGTCTAGGATGCTTGTTTCCGGTCCAGGGAAGACATGGCTTGGCAGTTCGGGCTGGACTGTTCCCATGAGGCACAGGGTCAGACTGATTTGCATATGGCCATGTCTGAACTGGGGTGGTGGAGTGAGCTAAAGAATGATGATGGATTAAACCCAGATCAGTTGACTGGGAGTGAGTGTTTGATTGGCTCAAACGTTCCGTCCATCATCCCCTTTTGTATCGCTTTGTTCGCCCTAAGTTGGCGGGGGTATGCCCAGACGTGGGTCCCTTGCTCACTTTGCCACTGGATTCAAGCAAGCCTGGCTGATGACGGCTGGAATGCCAGAAACCGGTCTAGGATGCTTGTTTCCGGTCCAGGGAAGACATGGCTTGGCAGTTCGGGCTGGACTGTTCCCATGAGGCACAGGGTCAGACTGATTTGCATATGGCCATGTCTGAACTGGGGTGGTGGAGTGAGCTAAAGAATGATGATGGATTAAACCCAGATCAGTTGACTGGGGGTGAGTGTTTGATTGGCTCAAATGTTCCGTCCATCATCCCCTTTTGTATCGCTTTGTTCGCCCTAAGTTGGCGGGGGTATGCCCAGACGTGGGTCCCTTGCTCACTTTGCCACTGGATTCAAGCAAGCCTGGCTGATGACGGCTGGAATGCCAGAAACCGGTCTAGGATGCTTGTTTCCGGTCCAGGGAAGACATGGCTTGGCAGTTCAGGCTGGACTGTTCCCATGAGGCACAGGGTCAGACTGATTTGCATATGGCCATGTCTGAACTGGGGTGGTGGAGTGAGCTAAAGAATGATGATGGATTAAACCCAGATCAGTTGACTGGGGGTGAGTGTTTGATTGGCTCAAACGTTCCGTCCATCATCCCCTTTTGTATCGCTTTGTTCGCCCTAAGTTGGCGGGGGTATGCCCAGACGTGGGTCCCTTGCTCACTTTACCACTGGATTCAAGCAAGCCTGGCTGATGACGGCTGGAATGCCAGAAACCGGTCTAGGATGCTTGTTTCCGGTCCAGGGAAGACAAGGCTTGGCAGTTCGGGCTGGACTGTTCCCATGAGGCACAGGGTCAGACTGATTTGCATATGGCCATGTCTGAACTGGGGTGGTGGAGTGAGCTAAAGAATGATGATGGATTAAACCCAGATCAGTTGACTGGGGGTGAGTGTTTGATTGGCTCAAACGTTCCGTCCATCATCCCCTTTTGTATCGCTTTGTTCGCCCTAAGTTGGCGGGGGTATGCCCAGACGTGGGTCCCTTGCTCACTTTGCCACTGGATTCAAGCAAGCCTGGCTGATGACGGCTGGAATGCCAGAAACCGGTCTAGGATGCTTGTTTCCGGTCCAGGGAAGACATGGCTTGGCAGTTCGGGCTGGACTGTTCCCATGAGGCACAGGGTCAGACTGATTTGCATATGGCCATGTCTGAACTGGGGTGGTGGAGTGAGCTAAAGAATGATGATGGATTAAACCCAGATCAGTTGACTGGGGGTGAGTGTTTGATTGGCTCAAACGTTCCGTCCATCATCCCCTTTTGTATCGCTTTGTTCGCCCTAAGTTGGCGGGGGTATGCCCAGACGTGGGTCCCTTGCTCACTTTGCCACTGGATTCAAGCAAGCCTGGCTGATGACGGCTGGAATGCCAGAAACCGGTCTAGGATGCTTGTTTCCGGTCCAGGGAAGACATGGCTTGGCAGTTCGGGCTGGACTGTTCCCATGAGGCACAGGGTCAGACTGATTTGCATATGGCCATGTCTGAACTGGGGTGGTGGAGTGAGCTAAAGAATGATGATGGATTAAACCCAGATCAGTTGACTGGGGGTGAGTGTTTGATTGGCTCAAACGTTCCGTCCATCATCCCCTTTTGTATCGCATTCTAAGACATATATCACATATTTTGATTCACATGTAATGTGATCAGTGATTTGTACCTTTTTTCCATTTTGGAGACAATAGGTATGGGTATTCCGACCATGTTCACTCGCCCTGCATTTTGAGCACTTCCAAAATCCCGGTGCACTTAACCATGATGTAGTTTCTGTCTTTTTGGTCTCCAAATGACTGTGTGTTAAGAGATCACCTAACAATGCTGTTTTTCTATAGGTGATTTTGGGAGTGGACGGCAACTTTCTTTTCAGGGTTTCAGCGAGCATTAGAATGCTCCAATTTTTCTTTATGATGTTTTTTAAAATTTTATTTTCAACATTAAAATCCATGATCAAGCGTGTTAATTCATCTTCTTCTGCATTTTCATTTATTTCTAATAAGTCTGATCTTGTTTTAGAATTTACTTTGGTTCTGGCACTTTTGATCACTTCTGGTGCATAGCCCCTCTCCAAGAAACGTGCGCTCATATCATCAAGATTTTGTTCGATGTCCACATTTTCTGAGCAGTTTCTCTTAGCGCGGAGCATCTCTCCATAAGGAATGCTCCACTTTAGATGTTGTGGGTGCCCACTGTTCGCATGGAGGATGCTGTTACTGGCAGTTGGTTTCCGATACATTCTTGTGCAAATTTGATGATCATTAATGAACACTTCCACATCTAGGAAAGTTACTATTTACTGTAAGTGGATGTGAATGCTAAGTTGTATTTGTTGCTGTTCAGCGTATGAATGAAGATTTCGAGTTCAGATGTTTCACCTTCCCAAATTATGAAGAGATCATCTATAAATCTAGTCCAAGTTTGGATATTGGATTTGTATCTGCCATTCAATACGTCTGTTTCCCAAACTGCCATAAATAGATTTGCATATGTAGGGGCTACTGATGTCCCCATCGCTGTGCCTTGCTTTTGGAGAAATAGCTCTCCTTGAAAGAGGAAGATGTTGTGTGTCAGACAGTATCTCAACATTGTCATGAGCATTTCTGAATGTTCCAAGAAGCTCAGCGATCTCGATTCCAAAGTTTTTTTGACTGCAGTTAATCCATCTTGATGATGGATTGATGTGTACAGAGATGTCACATCTATGGTGACCATGGTTAGTTGTTCATTCCATCCCATGTGTTGTATCTTTCTTATGACGTCCGTTGTATCTTTCAGGTACGAAGGAAGGGAGGTTACATAATCAATTAAGAAAGTATCAATGTAGTGAGACGTCTTCTCCAAAAGGGATCCTATGGAACTAACTATAGGTCTCCCTGGTGGGTTAATGATTGACTTATGTACCTTTGGAAGGAAGTAGATTGTTGCTACTACCGGATGATCTACTTTTAGGTACATATATTCTTCGAAATCGATGAGTCCCCTGTCTTTCCATGTTTGTAACTGCATGTGATATTCTGTCGTCCATAATTCAATTGGGTTTTTCTCCAACTTTTCATAATGTTCTTTATTTCCCAATTGCCTGTTGGCTTCTATGACGTATTGTTTTAGATTCTGCACAACAATGTTTCCACCTTTGTCGGAGGCTTTTATGATGATGTTTGGATTATCTCTTAGCTCTTTATGGCTTTTTGTTCACTCAATGTTAGATTCCATTTTCTCTTTTTCTTTCTTTTTCTTTCATATCCTGATAGTTTGTTTACTTCTTCCACTACTATTTCATGGAGGAGATCCACTTTATTCCTAGGAGGAAGTTGCGGGCAAAACTTTGATTGGGATTTCAATCCACTTTCTCCACCCCTACTGGTTACTATGCCTTCGTCCTGGCACAGTAAAATATCATCATCTATTCCTGTATCCATTGCTGTGTCCGTTTCTGTTGCAGTATTCCCTAGAGTTCTCAACGTTCTTAGAGTTGTGAGGTCACTTTGATTCAGGGAGGATAAGGCTATGGACGGTCGATTAGAATTTCGTGAGTTTGATGGCTTGTTCTCATAGTATTTTTTCAGTTTTACCTTACGACAAAATTTGTATAAATCAATTCTGAAGTTTGGAAGATCCATGTTGTATTTTGGACAGTAACTTAGTCCTTTGTTGAGTAAACATTTTTGGTCTGGAGTCAGAGTAATGCTGGAGATGTTAATTACCAGGTCTTTTTTAGTTGATGTTTGTATCAATTTTCTCTTTATTTTGGCTTTTTCTTTTCTCCTCCTTTTTTGGATTTTGCTCCGCCTTCTGCTCCTACGGGTTGGGTCTTGTTTTGTCCCCTTGTCCATGGTGCACCCCTTCCTCTTCCTCGTTGCCGCGTCACCATTTGTGCAAGCCTCATCTCCCCACAAAAATCCAGTTTTGATGTACTTGCTTCATCTTCTGTTGAGCTCAAATCTGAGCTGTCAGCTGTCCCTGCAGTCTCATAGCCTGTACATCTGTCCATTGCAGCTCTATTTCTGAGGGAGTCGTACTTTCTTGCAAAAGTATATATCCGGCCATTTGCGTAATCGATCCGATCACAGTTGAACTTGTTGGCCTTTCTTTTCTCTACGTCTGCCTCATGTTTACTAATTTTCTTCTCCATGGTCTCAATTAATTCTTTCTTTTCCTCGTTATTCTGAAGTTTCTCAAGTTCTTCTTCCAGATTTTTGATTTTTAAGAGTGTAGCCTCCAATTTCCTTTCTGCGTGTATGATCAGTGTTCTCATTAGTTTCAAGTAGCATTCATTAGTATCTAATTGCCACTGTTTAATCAGATCCAAATCCAAGTCATTTAAAGTGGGCATGATCAGAATTCTCAAGCCTCTCGGCACTCTCTTGAACTCTATATACTTCTCCAAGGTTATTTTTTCCCACCATTTATTCACCTCCACAATTCTAGCTTGATGTAGTTCTCTGATAACAGTGTGCATTGTTCTCCTTCTCCCGTCTATTGAAACTTGTGTGTCTCTGGAATCATAATTATCACTGCTGATTTGATTGTCATCCAATAATTCATTTGCTCTTTGTGCTCGATTTTTGCCTCTTTCTGCCATGATAATTTCTATTTGCTTAAGTCCTTTGTTTTTTTAACTTTTTTATGTATTTTTTTATATATTTTTTTGTCGTTTTATTTGAGGGTTCAGTATAATTCTTCAACTTGCACCAGTTGTACTATAAGTAATAAAGTTCTTCTTTCTTTTTCTAATTTTACCCTTTTCTTTGCTTGATCGTTTCTCTCCTTGTTCTGTTGCTTATTTTCGCGAACAGTACTCCCAGACGAATGCCTCAATATAGAAGTGAGTTGAGTTTTTATTTGTTTTGTTGTGTGATAGCAAAAACGGGAACTCGGTTGAACAGCAGCCTTCAGTGCGGACTTACGCTGATTTGCCAAGTAAGCGGTTACACGCTCTGGCGGTTTTCCGTCGGCGCGAGCATCAGCAGCGAGGCGTTCCTCTCGCACTGCACACACAATGCGGTCGGTCTCACTCGCAATGCCCCCCCCGTTCCCCGTACTCACCGCCAGGTTTTCGCCGATATTCACCCCGCTTCGGCAGTATGTTCAAAATGCCTTGCCTTCGGACTGCCTTACAGCGTTTCACCTCTTCCCTTCGTGGCAGAGACGTAAGCTCGTAACTCCCGTTACTACGAGGGGCTGATTGGACGGGCACAAGTCTTCTTCGTCTCAGTCGTGGTGTGCTCGTGGTGCGCAGATCAGTCACTGCGCAAATATTTCAAAACGGACTCCAAACCATTCGCAGCAGGGATCCCACAGCACTGGAGAAAAGACGAACTGCAGGTAATTTTTAATCAAAAAAGTGCATTTATTCAGTACACCATTAGTGCAAGCGTGGACGGTCTACGCGTTTTGGCTCCTGCCTTCAACTGGACCATAGAGTGCCGCCATCCAGAACATCTATTTAAAGTGACATTGTGCATTACGATCCCTTGTTTGTTTCTATTTAAAAATGTACTAGACTGCTAACCCTCATTAGATATACTCTAGTGTTAATGGCATTTGGTAGCTGCCATTTCTTACTCACATTTCTATCTGTGAAGTACTATAATTCTGCAATGCAGTTCGGAGGCAAAGTTTTCAAAAGCACAATGTTATTCTTATTACATTGGGGATTGTATTAAAAGAGAGAAGATATTTCCTATATCTTCATAATCAATGTGCAAAAAATATGCAAAATTTCGTATGAATACCCAATGCTGAAGGAGAGTGGAAAGAATGGTTTTTTTTTTGTGTTTCTTGAAAAAGGAACAAGAAAAAGAGAAGGGAAAGGAAAGGAAGGAAAAAAGGAGGAGGGAGGGCAGAGAAAAAAAGGGGGGGAAAGGAGGGGAAGAAAAGGAGGGAAAAAAGAGAAAAGAAGGAAGAGAAAAAGGGAAAAAGATTTTTTTAAGACATTTTGATCTAAACAATGGACTTAATGGTTAACATTATTTGTAAAGTACATAAAAATTGATAACATTATTGTCCATAGTATGTCGTTGTTTTTAAAGTGCAATGTGCATTGTCTTTGTGCAAAGTTTGTATTCTTTTGATTTTTCTCACAATTTATCCAATGTTTCATGAGATAATTCCATATCTGAAAAAATAGCTGCCATATGAAGAAAAAGTGCTTGTTACCGTGCATATGTTCTGTACTCCATTTTCATTTAAATTTTTCTCCTTCTCCTTTCCTTCTAAAGTAGAGTTATATTTCATCACTATTTCTTGACTAAAAAATCTTTAAAAAAATCTCATTTAATAGGATATTATTGCACCAAATCCGTATTCCACAATTCTTTTTGCAATTTTCAAGTTTTCCATTCAAGGTCCTTCACATGTATTCTTTTCTTTAATGTTTTTTCGATTTCATCTCATTCCCCTCTAAAGAGTTTATTCGATGTGTCTTATTCAGTTAGTTCATTGTAAGTGTACGTGCAGCTCAGCATCCAAGTTATGACCAAATGGTTTATATATATATATATATCCAAACCAACCCTACTCCTCACAGAAAAGGGCACGCACACGAAGAGTGCTGGGTTTCAATAGGCATTTATTGCATTAGGCCTCCTCCGACCCAGCAGCACAGAGAGAACGCGTTTTCGGCTGTCACAGCTGCCTTCGTCAGTCTATTGAGCGCCATTTTGTTAAAATCATTTATAGTCTACTAGAATGTATAGACACAAAAGACATACTGCTTACATTGTAGAAATTTAAAAGACACACTCTTAGAAAGCACGAGCCCTCACTGAGAATGTGGAACATGTGTAATAGACATAAAGGGTGGTCACGTAAAATAACATCGACATATAGTCCCGATAGTCTGAGTGCCCAGTGCCTGATGCAATGAATTGCACCTATAGCCCGCATAATGCGTCTGTGGACCTGCCCTAATTGCCTGCAGTCCCCACTCATGGCTCAAATGCTTACAATATACCTTAGGTCATAATTCTAAAGCAGCTGTAAAAGAATAACATATAGTTTGACAGTGAGCACGTGCATTAAAGTTAAAACATTACTAAATAGCTATCTAATGTATTGCGCAAATGTAGTGCAACAAAAGAATCAACATAATTATAAATGACTATCCATTTGATCGGTATGGGAAGCCATTCGAAGCACTATCGGTGGCCGTGACTTGAGGATATGCAACGGCACGTCCGCGTGCTGATCAGATGGGTCATGCAGAGGTATCCGATTGGTAATATTCATCAACACAATTATTGTGGTGAGAAGCGCCACTACAGTCCCTTATTAGCTCATATATATATATATATTACAACAGCTATGCAAAGCATAACTCACACTTCAATTCCAAAACTGAAGGAAGTGGCCCAAAAATGGGTCACAAGGACCACCTCTATGCCTTCCCAAATAATGAAGAGTCAGTCAGACAGTAGAGAGTACAAACCAAAGATATTTATTAATAATCACAGCTGTGGAGCCCGGTCTGACCAGCCTCATGAAAAGACCGTTGAGGGACTGCCTTTCACAAGCATAAAGGTGACAATTATACATTTCAGCCTGAGCACAAGACACACCCACCCAGTAACTTTCCACAGAAGGCAGCAGAAACAGAGGGGGCACACAAAGATGAGCTAAGAGTCTGAGACCGGGCACACACTATCTCTCTGGCAAGGTCATTCTGTCTGTGCCTGCAGCCGAGCCAGTGGGGGCAGGCTCCATCTCATGGGAAAGGTATGCAGAAGTACAAACTGTGTATTAATTTATACAGCGAGGCCCAACTTACAGAGACACAGGGAATTCTACATAGCTGCTACTTGCAGAGCCAGGGAACAATTAATTACAAACATGGCCTAGAATTAGCGGCTAAGTATAAAATGGCGCCGCAAAGACTAACTTAACCATCATTACATATGGTAGCACAGATCAGACTTTTAATTTAATTTTAACAGACCCCCGTTTTAGCCTTAGCTAAGTCATTTTATACTATGGAGTGAAACATCTCTATTCACATGAACAACATTAATACTCAGAACTGTTCAAATGTTCGTTATTAAGCAGGGAAACTATAAGAGACATGTTGACCTAAAAAGTATCTACATCAACGCTCATCAACCATTCTATCTTCTTCTGAAGCATGATCTCAGCATTTGTGTTGAATGGATGTCCTTTCCTTAGCAGTCAATGTACTTACGCAGCAGACGCAACAAACTGGGAGACAGTGCATACAAGGGCCTATTTTTTGTGGAACATACTTTTACGTTGTACCTGATGAAATGTGCAATACGTAGATGGGGCAACAAATACAGCGGGGAAAAAGAAAAGAAAGGCAACATTTGCAAACCATCCCCTCGGATGCTAAGTATGAACTTGTGATCCACGGGCGAAGTGAACATTATGATGCAGGATCTAAGACGAGCCTATTGTCATGTTCAGTCTGTAAATGAAGTCATATGTTCTCACCCACCTTAATCTCCCCCGCCCCTGGATACAAAAATTAACTGTCATATTAACTATCATGACAGGCATCCTCCCAATGTACACATTCATTTGTAGTGCGGAAATCAATAAATGCATTATCTAGGACTGGAGAACAGAATTGAAGGTACGCCAATCTGAACACTTGTATTATCATTTTATGTCCTCCGGTGTTCCCCTGTGCGAGGAGCCAAAGTAACAAACATGTTCACAAGAGAAACAGGTGCTGTATGAACTTGAGAGTGCACAGGATACTTCTCATTCAGGGAGTAGGATGTCCCTAACACTATTATTAGCACAATAACAACTATGGATGCAACTTGTACTTTCTATGTACCGACCCCGCTCTGGACAGGGAGGTGCAAAGGGCTGTTTTCCTCATAAATTGGGTGACCAAATAGATACATGATGATTGGGAGAGAAATGTAACACAGTGGAATTGGTGGCCAGGGAACAGGAGGATGGGCAAAACTCTTCTTTCCAGTGTCTTTCAGAGAGCCATCACTGGTAGGCTCCTATTGTTCATCTGGCGTAGGCGCTATTGAGCACCGGCGGTGGAGCTACTTGTCTAGCTCTTTCTGGAGAAATCGTCTTCACTCAGGATAGGGCACCCTACCTCCTGGGAGGACGCCCTCTACTAATCCTGTCCAGTGCCCAGGCCAATGCACCAATCTTCCTTACCCTGCTCTGTTGCTGGCACCTTAGACAGGGTACCTGCACCCTATTCTTCATCCATGAAGTCCATCCCTACTAATCCAACTTTCCCTTGGTGCACTGTTCCTCTGTCGGGCGTATATTGTACCTTGTCACTCCAGGCACAGGGGGGTCAAGGGAAAAAGGGGGGTCAAACTCAAGGGGGGACCAAGGGGCAGAGACTCAAACACAGGCGAGCCCTCAGGTTGGGGCTCAATGGGCTGGGACTCAGGCACAAGTAGACCAACAGGCTGGGGTCCTGGATAGCCCCTCTCTCTTTTTTTTCTGTGGTACTGCCTCGTCCAGCACCTCTTTGCTCTGCAGCTTCGCCTCAGTCGTATTCATGGATGTTCCATAACAAGCAGCCAGGCTGTGCATCACGTCCGGGCCCCTCTCTCTTTTTTGTGACTGCAGGGCGTCCCGGACCTATTAGTGGATATAATACGAACTTTTAGTTAACTGGCAAGGATAAAACTTTATATAATTAATTTTTTCTCTCCCAACACCAAGTAGCGGGGTAAGCCTTTAATTAATTTACTAAGCTCTGAAAGAACAATTCGGACATACTTTGGATCATTGCAACTGTCCATTCCTATATTATTCATCTAAAGAACCTCAAAAAAGAAAATGTGTGGTGCGAAATTATTGGGGGGCATACAGGTACCCTTCCTAGTAATGTGCATCATGTGCACCATACAGTACACAGGCTGAGCAATGTCTCATCCTGACAATGTGCCTTACTTTCAACTTAGACATCGTGACTTCCAGTACCCACCCAGCAGGGCCTGCTACAAACATTCTTTCATTTCATTTCAATCATTTTCTGCAAATGCATTGTTCCTTCCCACATCATCTGTTACAACCCAGTTACTCAGGCTAACTAATAAAGGGCTTGTGATGTCTCTACAACTGTACGTAGTGTTGCGGTAACATGAACAATAATTGTGGTGCCACCTGGGCATTCAAACGAAAGCCACCGACATATTGTTCCCCTTAAGGATCAGATAAGGGAACATCAGTCTAGTCTACCCGTCCTTTCATCTCCATTTCAAATCCAATTCCATCAATTTACAGAAGGGAGGGGCAGTAACATCGCTGACTTTAAGGTGACACATTTTCCTAATCATGACTATTTTTGCGAACAGTGTTATTTTATAGCCAATTAGATGTGCACTGGTGATGTGCTGTGTCTCTGTTTATTCAAGGGCATGTTCACAGCATCCTGTGAAATGAGTGGCTAAAGCAAGTCCAACCGATTGTCTTATGGAAATGGCCACCGTCATGACCGTTCCTAGACAGCTCGGGCAGGCTCAAAAGAAAGAAAGCGCACAACAAGCCGTCTTGTGTACTTACAACACAAAACAGCATACAACAATATATGTACCAAGCACAGAAGCCAAAGAAAAAAAAAGCAGAAAACGTAGTTTCAAGTGTTAGGCATTCAGAGTTAAGGCTCATGCACCCAATGCACCTCATTTAATGTGTTAGTTACCCAAGGAGCTAATCTCCTACCCCCCTTCAACAGTAGGGGACCTGAGAAGGAAACCTCCTGTCGAAAATACTTACCCCTTTTAAAAACAAACTCCCTGGTCAGTCAAAACTAAAGATAAGAACAATTTGTTAGAAATGAGTGTCTCTAGGTGGCAGAGGTAGGTACCTTTATTCAAATAGGGACCCTTCCCTCCAGTCAGCATAAGGGGAATACACACTTTAGATAACCCCTGCTCACCCCCTTGGGAGCTTGGCACGAGCCGACAGGCTTATCCCAAAGGCAATGTGTAAAGTATTTGTATCAACACACACAGTAACACAGTGAAAACACCACAAGAAGACACCATACCAAATGCACATCCTCAGTCTCTGTCACACTGAAACCAAACAGTCAATCCACAATCAGGCAGAAACACACAGAAAAGGTGGACAAGAAAATAGCCACTTTCTAAAAGTGCCTGTTGCAAACACAGACTTTAAAACCCAACCTTACTAAAAGGTGCGTTATCAAATTCGGAGTCCATGGATACCAGACTCCAATTGTCTACCTTATCCCTATGGGAGGATATGCTTGTAAAATTTTACAACGCATTCCCCATTCTGTCCTATGGGCAAGATAGCCTTTCAATAGTGAAAACGGAATGGGCAGTATGTCACTATCAAGGCATGTTACACATACCAGTACATATCATACCTTTCACATACACTGCATCCTGCCTAGGGTGGTACCTTGGGCCTACCATAGGTGTGTCCTATGTACAAACTGCGCGCAGGCACTGCGGTGGCAGGCCTGAGGCATCTTTTCCAGGCTACTCATGTGGGTGGCACAATCAGCGCTGCAAGCCTACTGGTAGCAATTTATTTACCAGCCCTAGCACAATCAGTGCACTTCACTACGGATCTACTAGTAAAACAAATATGCCAATCAGGGAGAACCAAGCACAATATCTATTTACACAGAAAGCACAGGATGCCATGTCGCACACTACTTAATTGCCCTGTCCCTACAATTCTGCTGTGTGTCTGAAACGATGAACAAGTAACTACCCTTTTTAAACCTCTGCACAGATACTCCGTCTCTCTGCATAGTCCCAAAAAACAAAAAAATGCAGCGGAGCCTAAGACTCCTACCAGTCAATGTGAATCCGGACAAAGACCTATTATGAAAATAATACCGCCAAAGAATGTATTTTAAATCAGTGATAGAAAAATATTGGGCAGCAGAAAGAACCATTAACAAAAGCATAGCGATGGCCAGAGCAGCAGATAACTGGAGAACTACATTTCTGTTAACTTCACACAAGGCAGTCACAAATTGCAAACACAAGTAAAACAGGGGGGGCTATTACAAATATGAACAGTCTTTTCCTCAATCAAGCCTTTCTCAACCACATCTGGCATCATGCATAAAAACAAACACTACTCACTACTTACATTAAGGCCCATCATCAGACATTCACCTGCCTGACAGCAATAATAGTAGGATGCCAAACCCATCACATGCTCAGCACCATTAGACATTAACTAAAATGGAAAATTCACAGTAAAAAGGACCAATAATCAGAGCAAGAGAGTGCAAAACATGTGCTACAACTAATGCGTCTGAAACACCCACCAAAACACTCATAACACTGTGCTATGTTAAATACGTAACAGAAAAAGGCAATGTAGACCAAATACTTCCAAATGCCTAAAACCATGTTGATAGTGCAAACAAAAAAAAAGTAAAAACGAATCTGCAAACAAACAATCAAATCCCCTTTTAAGACACAAATCCTGCCCAATATAATCTAGGAACACCTTCAAGTCATGTTAAAAGAAATCAGTGTCAAACCCACTCACATTTTCCTTTGGTGACAAACCGTCATCTCACCCCCGTCCCTTTTCACAGCGGGATAAGGGAACCCAAAGGCATGACAATGCGGCCTAGCAAAATAAGTATCCCTGTTGGGATCACACAAAATCTGTAGCGCTGCAGTTTGGAAACACTGCTCCTAGAAACCATGTGTTGTCCAAAAAGGCTCATTACTTTATCACATTCCACACACCTTCCACACGAAGTAGCTATTACCCTCCTTCCTTCCTTTCCCACTTCAGATCACATGTACAAACCCACACTTTTCTCCAATTTCATCCAGTCTCTGGGAGTAGCAACAGAAGTAACAGACATTATCATCGCAGTTTGTTGTGGCGCAAGCATGAGCGTTAGCAGAAAAGGACACTGGGGTAATATGCGTGCCATTGTACCAACCGTTATAATAGGGGAAGACACATGTGCCATAGCCAACACAGCCTGAACATCATAGCAGGGGTAGAGACAGCAAAAATAGAAGAACAGCAGAATATTGAAAGCAATAAGATCAGAGGTATATTTTCAAACTATCATTTCTGAAAACAATGCTATGGCTGTGTCCTGCTGGGCCCTGTTAAACTGTACATACTTATCAGGAATCTGATATTTAACATCATCTGGTGCACAGTAATCTGTGCCCTTTTTTTCTCTTTCTTTTCGCTAAAAACTAATCTTTTCCTGTCAGGCCTAAGTCACAAGCAACTAATTGGTAACCTTTTCTCAAATGAACCTATTGTTGCTAGAACTTTCTCTAAAACTTCCCTGCTCTCTCTCTCTCTGTTCCATCATATTTTTTCCTCCTAAATCCATCCTGTGTCTCACATCTCCCTGCCCATGAGCCCCCTCTTTGGGAATTCCTTTCTTATCTCAAGGTCAGAACGAACTGAATTCACGAGCAATGTGTTTCAGCCTTCCCACTACTAAACAAACGAACAGTACCAGCAAGAGAAATTCCACTCCTATCTCAAGGCCAAAAAGGCCGCAGTAAGTCTGCCAAACCAAGCTGAACACAAGCTGTGTATTTCAACTTTGAAAATCCCTTTTATTCAGCATAAATACTGTTGTAGGGATTCTGCACATACACAGAGCTATGCACAGGATAATAGGGACCTCGGAGTATAGTGGTGAAACCTCAGCACCCACAATCCCAATCCGACTAGCTGTAGCGTCTCATGAGCAGCAATGCTACCAATGATGAGACAACCCAGAACACAGTATCTCTCTCTTAGGACTCGCAGGAACAAGAACACCCTTTCATAACTCACTCATACCTGTCCACAACGCGCGTAATAAGAGACACAGTATAGTTTAAATGTTTATTTCAACTATCGTGCTCTAAGATACAGTACACGTGCCAGTACTATCAGCATAATGCATAAGGATAAAATAATCAGCATAGTTACAATTCCATAGAATACAAACGGGGAAAGCATTTCATAAAGCTGTGGATATAGGGCTAAATGACCATACCACCCTCCCCGTGCTAGTGCTAGTTTATTATATAAACAGAAAACCTCTGGGCTTAGTCAGGCGGACCCTCATACCTCAATATCTAGATGCAAGGTTTACATCAGCAGACAAGCACAGCTCTTCTCTCTGGAAAGGTTTTTCTCCAAGTGCCTCTAACAGTGAATTCACAATATTAAAAGCACACCAATTTCTCCAGTGCAGCTGTTCCTAGTGTTATGTCTAAGTGCGAGGGACTGGCCAGATCAGCAAGAACAAGGGACGTTGTTTTTCGACCTTGTACATGTTGTGCAGACGTAGCCCAAAGGGAACAGGAGAAAAGGTGAAAGACAGAAATGCAGACAGCTCTGAAATAGAAGCAGAGGCTGGAAAAACAAAGGCACAAAGTAACGTGCGCAAAAAAGCATCATGGCAGCCAGTCCGAAGCCAACGTAGCAAGGCAGACCAGGAGGCCACAAACCACACGACAATACGTGCCGCCTGAAATGCTTAAATTTTCCAAATTAAATACACGTTATATTGCGAGGTCAATTCCAAACTAAACACATCAGCATCTGCGCAAGGCCCATTCATTCACTTTTACTTTCATGTACCAAACTTTAAAAATACAACTTCATGTCTGAAGCTCAAAACAGCTTTTGTCATTTTGCAATGTCCAAAGCCAAATGTGAGATCTGGGCGCCACCAGCGCACCCCTTCTTTTCTCTTTTTTTTTTTTTTTATCATCACAGCATGCTCTGTAACTGTCTTATTTCACATTCTCCCCCCATTACGCATTCCTTCGTCCTTTCTCAAACCATTCATCCTATGCAAAAAACAAACATATATATTAATACTATTATTTGCGCCAGCTGATATTCTTCCAATCATGCATCTGCAGAACAACAATGACAACAAGAAACTCATTCCAGGCATTTTCAAAAAGGAGCCAAATTCATTATTTTGCCTGGCAAAGCAATTGCAAGTGCTTGTTCTTTTTTTTAATTTATTTGAAAGACAGTCCTCAGACCGTACCAAAAACAAACTGATGGTGCACCATACTCACAAAACGCACTCACAGACAAAAAGAGCTCTCAAGAGCAGTCCTCAAACTGAACCAAAACAAGTCAGGCTCTAGCCTGAACCAAAACAAGTCAGTCCACAGACTGCACCAAAACCAAGACAGTCCAGAGACTGCACCAAGACAAGTAGATAGGCTCTCGCCCCAGACCTTTTCAAGAGTAAACCAAATTTCCAGTTGGCCAGACAGATTGTTCGCAAACAGCCCCAGACCTTTTCAAGAGTGGGCCAAATTTCCAGTTGGCCTGGTAAACTGTTCGCAAACACTCTGTATCTTTTAAGGGTCTGCAAACCCACCAAGATCAAGGCAAGACAGTCCAGAGACTGTACCAGACACAGCCCGTAGGCTCGTGCCATTCAACCATGGCGCCACTTTTTCCAAGAATTCAAATCACTCACCTGGTGCACTCATGTTGAGCAATATTATTCTCCACTGCCGACTCTTCGGACCAAACGGTCAAATCCAAGGTTCCTCCTTCTCAGGACCCCAGCCCGGGCATCCGCTAGACAAGGAGCCGCCCGATCAGACAGGCGGGCAGCTGCAAGTGCAAAACGCTATCATGTAGGGTACCCTGATCCACCCATCCGACCAGACACAACCCCGTCCTCCTTACACCCTATTACGGGTGAGGATGGGACACCCGATGGAGGAGTTCCGCGTTGGGTGCCAACTGAAGGAAGTGGCCCAAAAATGAGTCACTCGGGTCATAAGGACCACCTCTATGCCTTCCCAAATAATGAACAGTCAGTCAGACAGTGGAGAATACACACCAAAGATATTTATTAATAATCACAGCTGTAGAGCCCGGTCTGACCAGCCTCATGAAAAGACAGTTGAGGGACTGCCTTTCACAAGCATAAAGGTGACAATTATACATTTCAGCCTGAGCACAAGACACACCCACCCAGTAACTTTCCACAGAAGGCAGCAGAAACAGAGGGGACACACAAAGATGAGCTAAGAGTCTGAGACCGGGCACACACTATCTCTCTGGCAAGGTCATTCTGTCCGTGCCTGCAGCTGAGCCAGTGGGGGCAGGCTCCATCTCATGGGAAAGGTATGCAGAAGTACAAACAGAGTATTAATTTATACAGCGAGGCCCAACTTACAGAGACACAGGGAATTCTACACAGCTGCTACTTGCAGAGACAGGGAACAATTAATTGCAAACATGGCCTAGAATTAGCGGCTAAGTATAAAATGGCGCAGCAAAGGCTAACTTAACCATCATTACATATGGTAGCACAGATCAGACTTTTAATTTAATTCTAACATCATGACCTTCTCCTTGATGTGACAGATGTAATTATGAAATTATATAAACAATGTTATAGATCAGAGTGCTTATCACATTCACATGTGTGGATAGGGTTTGCAGGGCTGTTAGGTGAGTTGCTAACTGCTGGTCAGAGCATAACAAATATGTAAAATATTTCACAGTTCTCTGTAAAACATGAACTTCATCATCACAATCATCACAATGACAGCCTCAGGTCACTCTTTGCAACTTTACCATTCATTCAACCTTCTACCCATGAAAGGTACATAACAGCTGACTTTTCTAATTCCAATCAGTACCCATTGTTAGTTGGATCTTGCACTGAACAATTTTAACAAGCTTACCAGTCTACAAACTGAATACTTTTTTAACAAAGCAAAGAGGGATAATTCTACAATCCTGCATTCATAAATACTTTTTCTCATAATTTTATGTAGTCAACTAAACAGCATAGCCTAGTATTTCACTTACTGCTTCCATTAAAGATTTCCCTGTCTGAAATGTTTTCAAGGGCAGGCACTCAAAACAAACATATAATATAAACTAAATAAAGGGTTTGTCATATTTAATATGGTCCTAAGTTGCCATCTCACGGCTTATCATAACATCTACAAAATAGTTTGCCTTTGATCATGTGGTTTATGATGTCACCAGAAACACTTGATGGAAATGGAGGCTTACTCCAGCTTTAGATGTATGATTAGTCATCAGAGGACTGAACCTACTTGGTCAAAAGAACAGTTTTGTGTTCTGGAGCCCTTTCCCTGGGTGAGTCAGTCACGCAGATACCTTCTGAACTTTATTTATGAATGAAACCTCATTTGCAAATGTGCATCTACCTCTGTCCCACCATGCTGTCACTGACCTATCCACATTTTCAAAGGTTCTTGTGTCCCTCACTTCCTGCCTGTTTCTATAGAAAGTGGAGTTTAGTGTCTACTATGAGGACTGATATCTTTAGGTTCCTACTGGCTCTTGGTATGGGGTCTGAATACATGACATCCAGCAGCTAAAAATATGCCTGATTAAGCTGTTTATGTTTCATTGTAACTCTGTGAGCCTAATCTGTATTTATGTTCTCTATAACCTTGTGCAGATTGCTTTTATTACCACTCTAGATCCAGCATTCCAGGCAAACACATCTTAACTTCCCTTTTGAAGGGTGGCCAAATCTATTTGCAAAGTGGCTTATTCACAAAGGCTTTGTTCACCTGAATGTCCATCCTGTTCCTTTGTTCACAATATGGGCCAAAGAACATTACTGATCATAAGAAACATTTTTGCATTTTAAGTGCAGCACAGCATGAGCGATATCAGTATAGCATTAACTTATTTACCTACTGTTGGAAATTTGCGCTTTCTGCAGGAAAACCCTGATTTATTTTGCCTTTTTGGTGAACCCTATTTTTGCCAGCTATAGGCCTCTGTGCACTTTATCAATGCTAACCAGTGGTAAAGTGCATGTGGCCCTCCTTTTATCATGGTGAATTTGGCACACCCCTAATTGGCATATTTAATGACATACCTATAAGTCCCTTGTATATGGTAAACATGTGTACCCAGGGCTTGTGTGTTAAATGTCACAAGTGCACTGCAGCACCTGTTGTGCCATGCACTTCAGTGACAGTGTAAACATGACTGCAGGCCTACCATATGTAGTATGGTGGTGATGTTTTAATCTGCAATTTCAACTTGTCAAAATAACCCCTATTGACAGGCCTAAATAATCCCTCCTTTAAAATATTTATAAATCACCTCTAAGTAAGTCTTACTGTCCATTAAGACATGATATTCAAAAGTAGGACATGCAAAGGTAAATGTTAAACTTGTCCTTGCAGTGACTAGCGTCTCAAAGCTATTTTCACTGTAGCAGGGTTGGCTGTTCCATAGGAAAGCATTGGGATACAATATTCATTTTAATGTTATCTCCACCTAGGAAACAACTACAAATTTAATTTTGGGACTTATTGAAATATTTTTCTAAGCCCAATTCGCTGGAAAAATTAGATTTGTAATAAATACTCTGGAAAGATGACTTAAAAAAAATTACCTTTTCCCAGCCAAAGTCCCTGGAAGCTAAATCTGCACTTGCTCTCTCCCTTCTGTCAGTCAGTATATTTGTAATTCAATGGGCTTGAATGAGGTGTGAACTTGCGCATAGGACAAGGACAAAAGGCCTTGGGTGTGGGGAGGTGTTGTTGTGCCCTTCACAGGATGGCCTGTGTGCTGAGCCCAAAGACCTGATTAACTTCAAAGAGGCCTACCCTGTCACAAGCAGTAGCTAACACCAAGGCCTGCACCCTTCTTTTGTCCCTCCGTCCAGACCGTCCTCCATCAAAGTGGGCCGCTTATTGAGGTCACAGTGTCAGATCCTGCTGGAGTGTCAAGACCTGCTTGACAGGTCTGTTGGGGTTTTTCATATGACATTGAGAAGGCACTTCAAAGGAGGGGCAAATAGATTGTCAAAACAATTAGTGTCTATCCACTGTGTGGTTGCTCATAGCTCAGCTTTAGCCTACCAGACTTCTGCCTCTAAATTTGTTGGGAGTACAGTGATTGCCTAAAATTGGATTTTAGTGTTAGATGTGGGGGGCACTAGGATTACCATATTACACTCCCCACACACACTCAGCCCAAGTTTAGTCCAGCCAAAGAGTTCGGCCATCTAGAAAATTCTCAAAGCGGGTAGGTGTATCCCTGGGAATCTCACCCCATTGTTTGAGGCATTCCCAGAGGTGATTCCCACCCACAAGTTGGTGCTCACCATAATGTGGCATATCCAGGCACCCACTTCAGTACTCTCTTTGGCCAGCGAAAGATCAGAAGAGGAGTGAACCTCCTGTCTGAGACCCAAGAAGATCCTAGACGACTTGACCTGCTTTTCCTCTTGCATCCAGGACAAAGAAGTGGACTCCAAGTGTCATAAGGCTGAACTCCTGTTAAAGCTACAGGGATACAGCAAGCTAAAAGAGGCCTTTTCCTGTAACTGCCTAGCTGCACAGAGGCAACTGGACCTTGTCTGGACCCTGCTGAGGCATCTCTCTGAAACTCTCTGAGTTTCTGAAGTGCCTCCTTTGAGGTCCAGGGGTCTTTACAAGTCTACTCCTTTGGTGGATTGGGACTCAAAGGACTGAAGTCAAAAGGTAAAATCTTTGGCCATGACAAACCTAATTAGTGAATCCGACCCGCATTTCATTGCATTCAGCGTCAAATTACGCCTGAGTTCTGTTGTACCATGACAAATGACTTTGTGCATCTTAGAACTATTTCTACCTAAAACCTAAACAATGCATATCTCCTGTTCCCCTTATTGGATTTATTGTTATTTTGGTGTAATTTTGTTTATGAAAGTTTACTCTATTCTTCTAAGTCATTTTGGGATTTTTATTGTTTTGCATTTCGATTTTATTACTGTTTTAGTACTGCATAAGTAATTTACACTTTGCCTCTAAGGTAAGCCAGTCTACTCTGTGCCATAGCTACCAAGGGGTTGAGCTCAGGTTAATTTAGTGACTTTAAGGGTTCACCCTGACAAGGATTGTGATTATTACTCGAGGTGGGTTCTTACCCTCCTCCCCTCAACTAATTACCCAATTTCTTACACCTTCCTGCTAATTTCTTGGTCACTTTAAGTAAAAGTAGTAACCTATTAAGGGATAGCCACAGTTTTAAACTCATTAAAAAATAAATTGAATATGATGAAGAACTGAAATGTAATGTATATGCTGCCAGCATGCAGAACCTACTGCAGTCAATGCATGTGCATACAAGAATCTAAATTAGTGTTGGGCAAGCCAAGCATTTTTCACAGAAACCGAGCAAGATTCTAGCCTGACTTCATCTTGGGGATGACTTGACCCTAAGAGACATATCACAAGCCAAGATATTGAACACCCTTGTTAAGTTTATTTCTGTTATATCTGTGTTTCAATTGAATACATTAGATTACATTACTGCGCTGTGTGCCATTTATAGAAATAATCCTTATTTCCAAAGATAAACATAAAAAACTTTAAGAAGGAATACCATAAAATTTGGGAACTAAAAGGCAATTATATGTTGGTGTAGATCACAGAAGTGGCCAATCACCATAATTTTAGATATGCATAAATAAGAAAGACTATTGAACTGTGCACAAATGAGTCTTTTGTACTGCAGTGAACCAAAGCACTTTTCATTGTTCAAAAATATTGCATTTAAGTAAAATGAGGCACCCTAAGGTAAACAGGTTAACACAGACTTACAGAATTCGGCCAAGTGAGAAAGCAGAGATTTAAGCTTCTGTGCATGCTTTCAGTCATTCAGGAGACAACACTGCTCTATGTTTAACTGTCTTGAAGAGATAAATTAGTACACTATTGCTAGACCTGACATCGTTTGGCATGGTTTCCCCTGACCTTTTGGCTGCCGACCTCATGTTTGGACTTTGTTTTGCTGGCTTAGGACTTTGAGCGCTTTTGACACTGCCATTTAGTGCTAAAGTGCTGTGCTTGTCATATACATACTGGTAGTTGGTGTATATATGATTGGCTGAATAGAGTTAGCTGTAAGACCCTTGTCTAGGGGTAAGACATATACCCAGGTCATGTGCCCCAAAAGCTCTTCCGTGGGCATGCAGCAGTGGTTGTGCCATCCACGGAGGTAGTTCACAGATCGTGTCACAGGTTTGCTATGGTGGGGCCTGTGTGTGCAGATTACTGTTACTCGGCTTGACATTTAAAAAGCTACGCGCCAAGGTTCTGCATGTCTCTTGCTATATCGGAGTTCTATCTGGGGATAGGGTGGGGTGTTGGGAAGAGGCAGGTCCTGTGCATGTGTGTGTTAAATGCAATGGTCATAAATGGCGCCTGACGGTGTTTTCTGTATGACGGGACCTGCTTCTCACTTTGAATTAGCATGTGGGAATGTAAGGAAAGGCTATTGAGCAGGATTCCCTACATGCAGAATAGTAACAGGACAGTGTTTGTTATTGATGAGTTTGTAATGGCGAACCCTCTCCGGTAGTGCGAGTGGAATCGACATTACGTGCATGGAAATATCACTTTGGGAAAGTGGGAATTTTGATGCTCAGGGTTCTGTGTGCCTATCAGCCTGTCTCCAATTCACATCTAGGTTCTAGGGGAACAGCAGCATCTGTGCATTCCTGATAGAAGGCCATAAACTAGGTGCTCAAGGGAAACTGCAGAACTCTGACTCTGAGGGGCCTTTCTGGGACGGTTACATGGGGGTGGAATTGGGACCTGCATTCAAAGGGGCAGAATCTTGACCCCAATAAAGATAATGATCTGACCTCCCAAGGTAGGATGGTAGACAGGACAAAATTTAGAGAAGGCCTGTGCAATTCAAAGGTGACCTTTTGAACTGATTGCATCTTCAAAGGCCATTGTGGATATAACTACTGGGGCTCTGGCCTCAGACGTTAGAGACGCTTTTGGATTTGAAACTCTTTTACGCTTGTTTGATGCTGGTACATCGACATGAGGAATCAGGGCAGGAGGGACTGCAACTGGATTATCTGCAGACTTGCGGTGGGGATGGAGCTTTCCGTGTTCCAAGAAGGGAACTATCACTTGGTGGATTTTGCCTGAACGTTGCTGGCCTGCAGCTAGTGCCAACTGTTGTGGTCCTGGTGCCTAAGTACTCTCCAAGGGCCGGTTGACTAGCCTCCTGTCCAAGAGATCACTGGGACACAAATGATCTTCCCATTTCCACGAAATCGTAAAAGACCGTGCAGAGGTGTGGCGGAAATAGGTGGATTGTCATTTGGGACAAGGACCGTCCTGATGTACACCATCATCACACTGTGCAGAGGTGTGTGCTCATAAAGATCAGCAGCCCACCTGAGGTGCCGGGACGTGAAGAGTTCGAGGAGTGCGGGGGAAGTTTGCAGAGTCTGAGGGACCCGTGCTTGCAACCAGGGGACCTGTGCTAGCTTGCACTCTGGAGCGTGTGGTGTCCGAGGGGTGTTGGGGGACCTGAGCTGGAAGCTGAGACTGTCTTCGACCTCCAGATTGGAAGGACGACAGTGATTGACATCGCAGCCTCCATCCGAGGTCGCTGGCTCCCTTCCCTTGGACCCATGCCACAGGGTACTTTGTTGTGGAGAACATCATGACGGGGACCGAGGGGTTTCATTGTCCCTTGTAAGCATCTACAGCTGGCTGTCAGGAACTATGGCAGGGAGAACATTTCTCCAGACTAGGAAGAGTGCCAGCTTCCTGGGTCACAACCTTTGGTCTACATTGGGATAGCGATCCCGCACTCGTGCAGGTCCTGTTGGGTGCCTGGAGACCTAATCTGGATGGACGAAACTAAGTAACTGTTTCTTTCCGGTTTAGGTGTTTCTGACATTCTAATCAATGTGTCTCCAGCAGGGGCAACGTGTATCATTGGCTTGGGACGTTGAGTGACTGGAAAGGCTATGTCACGCAGCATTGTCAAAGACCTGTGATTTCTTGACCATTGCAAATGTGGGGGAATGCGATATTGGGAATGTTGTGTTTGTTGATTACCTCAGAATAAGGCATATATGTTTATGCCGTTATGCTACTAATGGGAAAGGGTGACAATTGCATATAACTGTAAAGTATATATTCAATGTGCAGATTGTTTTGGTTTAAATGTATATATCGTGTTGATTTCGAAGTGTGTGTGTAATGCAAAGACCAGTGTTTTATACATATGGTGTGGAGTCTTTTTGTAGCATATGCAGTGTTTTACGAGGGTGGTGTTGTGCCAATACTTTACACATTAACCCTGAGAATAAGCCTGACTGTTCTGTGCCACGCTACCCAAGGGTGAGCACACGTTATCAGACACATGTATCATACTGAGCCTATGTAGGACAGGGGATTCAGACTGGCTTCGATGCGTCCCAGCCAGCCAGAAACCGCTGGGTCTAACAACTATGTTCTGTAAAGCTGTCTAGCAAAGTGTACCAATTTGAAGATAAACCAAACTGATGTTATATAAGAAATATTGTTAGAGAAATTATTACCCGCCTCATCACAAACAAAATTGAATTACATGTCTGGCATGGTTGGTGTAAAAGCTGAAACCAATCCTGGCAAAAATATTCAAACCAGACCTAACCTCCAGAAGGCTGTGAGTAGATTGGTGCCATGGGGGCATGATGAAGTCATATCAGACCATCCTGCTCCAAAACCTGTCTCCTAGTCAGCAGCCTACAAGGAAAATGGCAGAGGCAGAATGACCAAACCGGCCCTGACATATGAGCATGCACCCACTGTTAAGTGCTCCACTGCATCCCATGTAGGTTTGTCTTATAGAAATACCACTGTTCACATACATACCCTGAGTACAAGTGTGAACTGGCCTCCAAATGGTCAAGAGCACAAATTAGAATGAATATGTTCAAGATGAGAATAAAGGAATTGAATGGAATAAAAAATGCATATACGTTCTCCCCAATACAATGTTATGTGTGCCACTGGCCTCCCTTGACCTAACAATGAGACCTGCCTTAGAAGTCCTAAGCCTTGACTGTGGACAACAATACATTAGGAAGACAATGAAGTCGGTAAACTGGTTGAGGCAAGATGGCGGCTATGTGATTGCTGCGGGAGCCGCTCACCCCTGCTGTTGTGTTAAAAGTATGGTGTAAAACTCTGGCAAACGATAGTATGCATTAATGATACTCCATCAAGGAATCGAATCACTTTGGGCAGCTAGTGCAAGACGGACACTTCAAGGGACCATTGGAGTAAGGCAACTTCTGTTTTTGCTGGTCCACACTGCGCTGAAGGTGCTTGGCGCTCGTGGACGAGGCGGACAACTGATTCACCGATTAGGGATGCCTCCCAAACAAACCAAGCCCCCCCAAGGATCGCGCAGAGGCTGGAGCAGCCGGGGGATCGCAAGTAGTTCTACCAGCCCGGAAGACGCTGGCCGGACGGAAGACGGAGGACGCTACTCCCCCTGCGGTGGGACGGGAAGAGGAGGAGGCAGCCGGCAAAGCAAAACCAAAGGAGCAGTGTCCAAACGAGGAAGTGGTGAGAGAAAAGCAGCCTTTAATCCCTGGGTGTTATGTTTCATATAGGTACCCTAATATAGGCCCGGGTAATATTATACACCGTCACCTAAATTATCTCCCTTATACTACACAGTAACGAGCCTTTAGGACTGAACCTTTACCTAGTTCTAGTCCTGGGTGCAGAAGGAGGGTTTTTCCTAAACAATTGAGTCCTATAACTCCATCAATAGACTCACACAGTATGAATGAATATTCATAAGGGTTCTTGGAAATCAGGCAGTGGCTACACCACCTACCCCACCATATCTACGTACAAGGTTCATCCCATACGTCATCCTCAAATCTAACAATGGCTAACACAAGAAACAAGGGGCAAAGGAACCCTAGATACTTTCTGTATAAATACAGCACATCTTGCTAGTGTTAGTTAGAGGGAACCGAGCCTTCCAGGCCGAAACACTTACCAGAGACGCTGAGGCTCCTGCATGCAGACGCTCCAGCTGACAGTGGTCTAACACATCCCTTGCGGTGTGTCCAACTCGAGACCAGGACGGGCTCCTACAATCTCACAATTCAGGTAATGGGGTTTGTCTAAATCCTAGAGAGATTCTTGGCTTCACACCTACTCACATGCTAGGTACACTTAGGTACATCTAGAGAGGCATCGTAGGAGTACGCGCTTTCTTTTATCATGCATTTTATATTCATGTATGTATTCATGACTATTGCAAAATGGTAGAACTGTACTATCCATTTATCTTCACTATACTGCTAATCCTATATATCTGCTACTGTCTAACAATTATTGCAGCACATCTATTTTACACTAGAAGAACGACTGTGCAATAAATTCTTATTGTAACACGCCCGACTGTTTCTTCTGTGTAATTCTCTGATACCGAATAAGTGAGCACGAGTGACTGAGCAAAAAGTAGTACATTGTTTCCACGATCCTGCGGGATCAGGGTTGTCATGTTCTGAGGTTGCCAGAAACTATTCTCTCCCCGATAAGAGGAGACACTAGTGGCACTGTGAGTTAGCTAATGCAAACAGGCTAACATTTTCGGTGGGGGTGTTCAGAGTCAGTCTGCCACCAGGCCCACAGTTCATGTTATCTGAACGTGCAGATTCTGTATAGGTTATATATAGGAACTACAAGACATGGCGCCACCAACGTTGGTTGGGTACTTATTTAACAGTAGAATCTGAGTAGTTCAGTCGTGCTATTCTCAGAGACCCCTACTCACAAACACCAGAGATGTCTGGAGTGGGTGGGCACAAATTCCGCCACAGCTGAGTAGGCGAAAAATCCTATTTATTGGCTGTTGGTTAATCAAGCTTGAAGGACATGGCATTCCTAAATTGCGCAAAACACCTTATCATAGTTTCCTTGAAAAATTAGTTTGTGTTCTATACACAATGACTACCCCGGTCTTAGACCCACTACAGCAAGCACTCCCCCTCACAGATGAGGAAGGGGATGCAAATGCAATTCAAATTGCACCAAAATTCAGACATACAATCACCCTGAGACTGTTAGAAAATGGTTTATCAGCTAGGGGTGGCTTAGTAGCTTTCGTGATTGAGGCGCACGAATCAAACAAAACAGAGGTATTCTATTCGTGGGTTAGATTCCCAGAAGCAGATGCGAGAACACACACATTTCACTACTATACAGAAGGAGATGCACCAGTGGTATATGGTTCGTTCGAGGACATAGAGGTTCCACTCACGTACCAGGAACACCTATACTGGTTTAAAGGCACCCTATCCCACATAAGACACAGAGTAAGATTAGGCCCGCTCGGAGGAGCGGGGGCTACATGGCCGATATTAGCGGCCTACACACCAAATCCTGACATTGAAACAATGCCGCACGCAGACTTACTCATACAACACAAAGATTTAATTAAAATCTACAGAAACTTGACGCAATTCGTCATGAGACCTTTCACAGTCCAACCAGCAACAGTTGCAACAAATGATACTCAGTCACAGGGTACAGCAACTAAAATCACTCCACAAAGATTACACGCGGTAATGGGCAAAATGCCCACGAAACGTGAACAAATGCCATTCTGGGTAGCTCAGAAAATAACCCAGCTTGAGGCAGTATTCCCGAATAGTGCCCCGTTTGAAAAACACAGAATGCTAACAATCTGCTTGCCCATGGGGATAACACCACAAATAGAGGATTGCACCACTTGGGGTACAGTCTTTGCTGCCATATATACCAGGACACATGGTATTCCTTCATTAGCAGCGATACCAGATGTATTACGACAAATACAAAACAAGTACGGAGCAGAACCAGCTCTGAATTTGGGGATGAAGTTACTAAATAACTATGACCAGGTATCAGCCATAATACTAGCTAATAACAAAGGGGAAGCAGCTTCAGTGGCAATCCGCCAACGCTTAAGGGAGTTCAATCCATTAGATAAACAACACGAACTGCCCAAAATAATTGAAACTGCATATGCAGAATTAGGCAGAGACAGTTTGGGTGGAAAAGCTTTAAAACCCCAACTGATGGGCAGTCCTGAAAAGGACAATTCCAAGCAGACACCTGCTTTTTGTAAAAAGAAGTGGGATAATAAAAAACAACGAAACTTTAAAGGAAACAGATCTCAATCCCGAGGTAGATCTCCTCCACAGGAGCCCTCTGAGAAGAGGTACAACCTCAGGAATAGGGATAATATTAGGAAACCCGACAGGTATCAGGATACTGATACACGTTCCTCTCGTTCCTTTCAGGGCTCGACGAAAAACTCAGAGAGAGAAAGACGATCAGAACACAAAGAAGAGCGTACAAAGTCCAGAGACAAGCAGCACGCTCAAGAATATACTTCCAAAAAAGAAGAAAAGCCAAAATCAAAACCTCAGTTTAAGAAAAAGAAAGTTGCAGGCCTGAAGATCAGACATGCCCAGAATTCTGAGGACACAACTTCTGAATGGGGAATGGGCTCAGACGATACTAGACAGTGCGGCAGAAGTAACAATAGCTCGCCAGAACCTGATGGAATTTCTGGTGACAGCGGACTTGAATGATTACATCACAGTGGAAACACCAGATACAAAGGTGAGCGTCCCACATAAGTTACACAAAATAACACTCCAAATGGAGGGGGACAAGCCCAGGAAAGTTAAAGGTCTCTTTTGGAAAAACCTATCATCTATTTATGACATCCTATTAGCCGAACAAGATTGGCCGCCAGCATTCGTTATGGAGTGCCCTAGGGGAGAGACAGTAATTTTTCCAGCGTTTTCCGACCTCGTTCCCATTCATCTTAAACATGCATATGCACAGGAGTGGGCAGTTGCCCTAGCTCCAGCATTGTACAAAAATCATGCCGGATGGGATGAAGATTCAACCCACCACGTGATCCCGTCAAAAGTTTCACCAAATGCACAGAGGCAATATCCAATAAAGCAGGAAGCTAAAAAACAGGTCAGGGAGATCTTAGATCAATTTGAATACCAAGGGGTGATTAAAACATGCACCTCACCAATGAACAATCCTTTGTTTCCCGTATCAAAACCGGACAACTCATATCGTCTAGTTTTAGATTACAGACATTTAAACACATGCACAAAGACATTCGCTGTCCAAAACGCACACAGTGCCGCATTAATGAATAACATTGTGCGGAAAAAGTACAAAACTACACTAGATATCTCAAATGGATTCTTCTGCCAAAATATAGCGTCTGAAAGCTAGGTATTCGACCACATTCTCAGCGTTGGGGTCCCAGCGACAATTTTGTCGCCTCTCTCAGGGGTATAAGAACAGCCCTGGGGTATTCTCAGCAAGAGTAACTGAGTTACTCCAAAATTTTGATGAAGAAGCATTGTCGTATGTGGATGATATTTATCTGACGGACGATGACTTAAAAAGGCACTTGACCAGGGTGAGCACCATTATTATGGGATTCGCCTCTGAGGGCTACAAATGTAATTTTAAAAAATCGAAAATCGCCCATCTCAATGTCCTGTTTTTAGGATATGAGTTTTCAAGTGAAGGGAAAAGTCTGGCAGCTAACTTTTTAGAAAAGTGTGCGCTGCTCCAGCCTCCAAGATCATTGATAAATCTACAATTGATACTGGGATTCCTACATTTCGGCAGAACATACATTTTGGATTACGCAGAAAAAGTAAAACCTTTCTACGACTTAATAAAACCTGACTTCTCAGTTAGACAATGGACACAGGAACACACAAACATCCTAGGTTCACTACAAGAAGACATGATAGCTTCAAAACACTTACAGACACGCGTAAATGTACGCAACTTAGTGATCTGAGTAATAGCGGGTCAATGCGGGTACACTTACTTAACCTTCAATGAAGGCAAAATGGTACCAATCGCATACAAATCACACCTGTACACAAACGCAGAAATGCGTTTCACTTCGACAGAAAAAATCCTTGCAGCCGTTCAGACCGCTGTAGCAAGAGAAAGAGCCCTGGCTCAGGGGAAACGCATAATTGCCGTAACCCCAGTACCAGCTTTAGAAGCTGTTACAAAGGCTAGCATTCCAAATTCAAAAGCCTTACATCCGAGATGGATACAATCGGCTAATTCCCTTACTGCAACGGATGTTGAGTACAGATTTGATCCAAGTCTAAAAACACAGGCATTCCTGCAATACAAACAAGAATATCCTCTACCAAATGAAATTTTGCCTCTAGATCAGTATGAATATATAATTTACACTGACGGATCTGCTCAACCGGCCATAGGGAGTAAGCAACAATACAGCGCAGCATGGGCAATCGTTAAAGGTCACATGCATGATGGAAAGTTCCATTCAAGTTGCACCAAAACGCAATCTCTAGGAGACTGCACGGCACAGTTGGCAGAATTAAAAGCACTGATATTAGCGCTGGTGAATACGGATCACGAATTCCCCACACTGATAGTGTGTGATTCCTTTTACTGTGTGCAATCATACAATGAATATTTACGTCATTGGGAACAAAACGGGTTTAAAGACGCAAAAGGTGGCACAATTAAGCATAAAATGCTTTGGGAACAGGTAGTTGAGTTGAAGAACGAACTACGGAGGGCTCACGTGATACATACACTGAGTCATCAACGTGATGGCGTACACGTTGAAGGGAATTCATTGGCTGATGAAGCCGCAAAGGGGGCTGTACGAACAGCTTCCGTAGCTGCACTTACTCGTTCAAAAACGAGGATAGACGGTGAGATTATGGTGGCTGTTATTGCTTCAAGCAAAAACAGCGGTGCAGTATGAAAGAAATTTCCACTCAAGTACTCCTACAAGTTAGATGCCAACAACATTCCATATGCTCAGATTCCTGGAGTGGGGGACAGAATAATACCAAATATGGATCGTAGGCAAGGTTTAATTATTGCTGCACACGAGGGTTTGGGCTCTGCACACACAGGCGTTACAGTGACTATTTCATTGTTGAAACAGCGCTATTGGTGGCCAGGTCTGACAAAACAAACTAAAGACTATGTCTTGAAATGTGACATCTGCCAGCAGATGAAGGGCTCCACCATAAAACGCCCGGCGCAGACACCACTACTGATATCTGACAAACCTCTCGCATGTATGTATCTGGACCACTGCGGCCCCTTTCAATCTGATAGGGCTTACAAGTATATCATGGTTGCAGTGGATTCCTGCTCTAGATTCCTATGGGTATGGCCTCAGCGCTCGGCTGATGCTCGAACTGTTATCAAAGATTTGTGAGTCTTTATAGGACATATACGCAGTTGGCATGTTACATTCTGACCATGGCCCAGCGTTTAGCTCTCGGGCTTACAAAGAGGCCATGGAAGGTATGGGCGTAGCATTGCGGTACTCCTCTCCGTACCATCCTGAGGGAAATTCAGTTGTGGAGAGGACAAACCGGGACCTAAAGCAATCTCTAACAGCTAGGGTATTAGGCAAGGGCGGTAGATGGGTCAATCATCTATATGGGGTAGAATGAGCACTCAATAACCAGCCAAGAAGTTCTCTAGGGGATGTCACTCCATATGAGGTCCTATTTGAGACAAGAATGTGGGTACCTGATCTTGATTGTGAAGGCACAGTGGCGGATGAGAAACCATTTGATATCCATGATCGTTTGGCTGTTTTACAGGATCTAAATGAATCCAGGACACAACACAGTAACGTTCTCCAGAAACAGACCGCCACTGGGGAAGTCAAGGCAAACACGGCAAGACCTGTCTGGATCCCAAAGGTCGGGGATCTGGTCAGAGAAAAAATAGCGGAGAAAAAAGAATTTGGACCATCATGCAGAAAGCTTGTACCTGTCCTAGCAGTTCAAGGAACAAGAACTGTGCTTTTGCCGCCTATTGCCAGGAAAAAGGAGAAACGATTTGTCTCAATCGACTTAATAAAACCACACTATGTGGCCGATACTGAACAGTAGGCCTCGTGGACTCCACAGTAGCAGACGCCCTCCTCTAGCTACAATCCAAGAAGTTCAAACAGAAAGACTCATCACGTTTGAAGAGCCTCCTGTACGGAATGAAGGACTATGCAATAATGCTATGGAACTCGTTCTCCTTGAACGAGAAGTTCAACTTCAAAATTCAATTCAAAACAACACACAAGTTGCAATTAGACCAAATACAGACGTCTACGTCAACATACCTCGACAAGAGCAAATGCGATTTCAACAAATCCCGATGCAATTCCTACAATTGATCGAACTGCTTCTGGCTACTTAATGAACTTTGATACGTTTTCCTTGGATCCAAGTGAACTGGAAACGGCGCCAGCCCAAAATTCACGCAAGCAGCAAGTTAAAGACTTTCTAAACTTTCTCAAAAAGGCTTACCTGGTTCCGCCTTGGTTAGAATTCTGGGTAATTACTGGGATACTATTTTTTCTTTTCTGGCTAGGCTTAGTATAACTTTTAGCATGCTTATTAATGGACAATACCTTCAAACAAAGCTCCGCAGCCCAAAAAGTTAATTTGATTCTGAAACCACATCAATCCTCACATCGTGAGCAAAGAGACTTGTCATCAGTGATCATCACAGCAATTCCTATACCGGACGGTATAGTTTGGGACAAAGTTGATTTTGATATATTCGGTCCGACTGAACTTTTAAAACTTTCACATGTATTTAAAATTTAATTGAGTGATATCATTACCTCCAGTACATTTTCTGATGATTGGGACTCTGAAACTGTTAATAACATGTTTTCTGATTTAGAAAAAACTGCCTCATTTCCGAACACTGAAATGTTAGAAGGTAATTCAGACTATGACGCTTTGTACTGTTACCAACATTATGGTCATCATTTCCTGCACAAATCTATTTCACCTAGAAATGTTTTTGAGTACCATCAGTGGGAACATTGCCCTACACCACCTAGAAGTAGTTCGCATATATTTGCACAGAAATTGTCATATTTTTCAGGGTTTAACACCACTGACCCGACGTCATTTTACTATACAGTTACACCGACATTGGCACTGAAAATGATGTTGACTAACACCAAACAGATATACTCTGCTTCCTTTATTGCCCAATTGTCTGAACAGGGTTTCGACCTATGGAAGGACACAATAGACTTAAAATCAGTCTGGGGTTCTAGAGACTGGCAAGTCCAGGGAACAGAAGCGCTATTTAGAGCATGCCTCATTCCACAGCAGATGATATTTCTAAATGACACTGTGCAACAGACATCTTGTCTTGGACTAGCCAAGAACAAGGACCTGAACACACCTCGGTTTCCAACACCATCACAGATGGAGGGGTGGCAAAATTCAACTACACAGGGAGGGGCAACAGTAGATGACATTTTACAGTACAATAGATCAGACCCTAATTGGAAAGAATGGTTGGTTTGGCCCTTAGACACGAACACATGTCAGAAAAGATTCTGGGTATAACCGAAGGGTTCAATATCCACAGGCCAGACTCATGCTATGTACAAAGAGAACATCCAGGGGTAGTGACGTCCTACAGTGTTGGGAAGTTGTGCCTTGATTGGTTAGAGACCTCAACACTCACAGAAGTGAAACAATACTTGACCTTACTTACACAGGACATGGATCTTAGGGACTTTTTTCTAAGCCCCAGGAAATCACGTCAGAAACGTTTCATATATGCTGGCATTTATGCTGCCTACAATGAAAATTGGAAGATATCCCAACAGGAGGCCGCAGAGAGAATACGGGAAATAGACCGTATTAACTTAGAGAAATCTCTAGCACTGGTAGACAATGCGTTAACAACTTTGACCTCCAGGATATATTCCTTAGGCAACATTGTATCTTCTGCGATAGACATACTGGAACAAGATTTAGCCATATTACAACACGGGCAATCTCAGTTACGTTCTGTTATGTCATTAAGCTGTACGCTACAATCTTTGCGTGCAGGCTATGTGCCTTGGCGTTTCATCAACAGTACGTCTCTGTTTTCTGAATATAATCTAACAGATAAACAGATGGAAATGGCACAAAGGGGAGCAAAATATACAATGCTGCGTATTGAAAAACTGGACAGACTGCCGTTTACGGTAGCGGAATCTCCATCCACGGAGTGGCTTATCCATGGCCACATAACTCTACCGGTCACTACTTTTCAATTTCAATATTGCCTTTAGCAAAGGCAGGCAGGTAAATATGAGAAGATGGGTAAGGAATACATTAAGGAATCTTGGGAGTTAGCATACAGACTTTGGTGCTGGAGTGGGGATCGAGAAGTGTTTCTAAGCGGTACAAACTGCAAGAGCGCTTTAAGCGGTTCTCTCATGTGCCAGGACATTTCACTGCACGAAGCTTGTAATGGTTCAATAGCAAACTTGTCCTGCCACATGAAAGGGACTCCAGCAGACGTGATTACACCGGTATTCGAGCTGCTCTCGAATGGGAGTTACTTGATGCTGAACAATCAAGGTTGCTGTGCGATGCTTCCGGGCATTGCCTATCTGGTCACTGTGAACTCCAGGGTCACTTGCTGTATGCAAATATTGGTTCCCCCAACAAGTAAAGTCAGGGAGGTGCCGTTATGGCCTTCGTTGAATGTTTCCTTTATACAGTTTGATACTTTGAGCAGACTGAAAGCCATGCTTTTACAGCAAACCGTACCCTTAACCTCCGCTCGAGAGACCTTTGATCTTCAAATCGCAAGGACCTCGACTGAGATACAGGCACTTATACGTACAAACTGCCCCATTAATTTCGCAGAAATGGTGGGTCGTATCTTCAATATGTCTGATACAAGTGGTATTGTACACCTATTTAAGACCATAGGGTCAGGATTTCTAAGCACCTTTCAGACAATCCTCGGAGTTATTCCAAATTTTATACACTCCGTATTTGGGAAGCGTTTTTGGAGGTCTTCCGCTGATCCTGCTTTCTATCGCAGGAATCCTGATTGTCATTTTTCTGCTCTGCAATGGACGGCCCAATCACCAACGAGATGGCAAAAGCACTCCTGGATCGCAAGTACCGTGAACGCATGGTACAGCATCTGGGCACACCTCACCTACGGGAACTGAGCGTCTCTTGGTTCCTATCGTTTAGACCAGTCTGGATGGACGGAATCTTACCTGTTCTTCGATGCCTGTTTTGCGGTGAAGAATGCGTGTTGGATCTCTGTCTGACACTTGCATCAGACAAGCCTGCTGACTTGAATACCAGGCTGGAACCCCTGAGGGCCCATGCTCGGCAATGTCCCCAGCGTATTCCCATATTGAGGGCTGCATTCCTCGAGAATCTGCAGGTGCCTTTTACAACTGGGTTGAGCATCAGCTCTTCCAATAGCACTCAGGCTTCGACAACAGCACCGGCTGCCTCTACACCAGCTATTGGCAGCTCTGAATATCATTTGTGCTCCATTGACGTACTCTGCGAGGTGTTACAAGGACCGTCTCCTGCAGCGGCATGCAACAACGATGTTCCGTCTCCCAGCCAGGACACTTAGGGGCCGATTCCGATTCGGGCCGGAAATCTCTCCGACCGAGCCGGACTCGGAGAGATTTCCGACCGAATCGGACCCTAGCAGTCCGACCGAACGAGTACGATGCGCACGTATGCTATCGGACTCGATTCGGTCGGACTCCCATTGAAGTCAATGGGAGCCAGTCGTACGACGCGTACACGGGCTCCCATTGACTCAATGGGCACGACGCAAACAAGGGCGCCCCTTACAGCGTGTTCGCGTCGATGCGGGTCGCACCGTACATGCACGTGTAGGGGGACCCATGGCTCCCCCTGTGTGCGACTCGTGTGCCTACGCTTCCAGGGGATCCGACACGGACCCCCAAAGTGCGGCTCCGACAGCTCCTTGGAGTCGGACTGCGCGAGTCGGTCGGAGCGGTCGCGATGCGCATCGTACTTACCCGGCCGGGGAACGTCTCCATAGCGCGGTGCGAGTCGTCCCCGTGCGAGTCGGTCGGAGCGGTCGGGTCCTGCGAACGAGTCGGTCGGAGATTTTGCAAGCGCACGCATCGTACTCGCTCGCCCGGACGCACGTACAAATCGGTCGGGAAATAGGGCTCCGAATCGGATCCGGTAAAGCCGAATCCGATTCGGAGCCCTACCGGCCGAGATCGGAATCGGCCCCTTAATCTATAATTGGCTCATCGTGTGCTGGGAAAGAAGTTGGATTTTCCTTTTATTTTCAAAACTTAACTAAATTTGGAACATTTCCTTTCAATTGACACTTTCGCTGAAAGAGCATGGCCTTCTGACGCTTGTAGTGGTTAGACTTACATAAACAAACTCATCTAGGACTTTGGCTTAAGTAACAATTCCAACAAAATGCTTTTAACAAAAAAGAAATTCTTCCCCTCTGAGACTGTTTTTAAAAATGATTTTAAGACAATGTTTTTATAAAGCTCACTGATAGTTTTTATGCGCTCCTACCTAGTAAAAGAGAGTAGTTCGATGGCATTTTATCATTGTTGACTATTCGGAAGAGGAGTGGGTGTTATGTTTCATATAGGTACCCTAATATAGGCCCGGGTAATATCATACACCGTCACCTACATTATCTCCCTTATACTACACAGTAACGAGCCTTTAGGATTGAACCTTTACCTAGTTCTAGTCCTGGGTGCAGAACGAGTGTTTTTCCTAAACAATTGAGTCCTATAACTCCATCAATAGACTCACACAGTATGAATGAATATTCATAAGGGTTCTTGGAAACCAGGCAGGGTCTACACCACCTACCCCACCATATCTACGTACAAGGTTCATCCCATACGTCATCCTCAAATCCAACAATGGCTAACACAAGAAACAAGGGACAAAGGAACCCTAGATACTTTCTGTATAAATACAGCACATCTTGCTAGTGTTAGTTAGAGGGAACCAAAACTTCCAGGCCAACACACTGACCAGAGACGCTAAGGCTCCTGCATGCAGACGCTCCAGCTGACAGTGGTCTAACACATCCCTTGCGGGGTGTCCAACTTGAGACCAGGACGGGCTCCTACATTCTCACACTTCAGGTAATGGGGTTTGACTAAATCCTAGAGAGATTCTTGGCTTCACACCTACTCACATGATAGGTACACTTAGGTACATCTAGAGAGGCATCATAGGAGTACGCGCTTTCTTTTATCATGCATTTTATATTCATGTATGTATTCATGACTATTGCAAAATGGTAGAACTGTACTATCCATTTATATTCGCTATACTGCTAATCCTATATATCTGCTACTGTCTAACAATTATTGCAGCACATCTATTTTACACTAGAAGAACGACTGTGCAATAAATTCTTATTGTAACACGCCCGACTGTTTCTTCTGTGTAATTCTCTGAGAACGAATAAGTGAGCACGAGTGACTGAGCGAATAGTAGTACATTGTTTCCACGATCCTGAGGGATCAGGGTTGTCATGTTCTGAGCTTGCCAGAAACTATTCTCTCCCCGATAAGAGGAGGTCACTAGTGGCACTGTGAGCTAGCTAATGCAAACAGGCTAACATTTTCGGTGGGGGTGTTCAGAGTCAGTCTGCCACCAAGCCCACAGTTCATGTTATCCAAACGCGCAGATTCTGTATAGGTTATATATAGGAACTACACGACAACCCTACATGCAGAATAGTAACAGGACAGTGTTTGTTATCGATGAGTTTGTAGTGGCGAACCCTCTCCGGTAGTGCGAGTGGAATCGACATTACGTGCGTGGAAATGTCACTTTGGGAAAGTGGGCATTTTGAGGCTCAGGGTTCTGTGTGCCTATCAGCCTGTCTCCAATTCACATCTAGGTTCTAGGGGAACAGCAGCATCTGTGCATTCCTGATAGAAGGCCATAAACTAGGTGCTCAAGGGAAACTGCAGAACTCTGACTCTGAGGGGCCTTTCTGGGACGGTTACATGGGGGTGGAATTGGGCTGTGAGTAGATTGGTGCCATGGGGGCATGATGAAGTCATGTCAGACCATCCTGCTCCAAAACCTGTCTCCTAGTCAGCAGCCTACAAGGAAAATGGCAGAGAGGCAGAATGACCAAACCGGCCCTGACATATGAGCATGCACCCACTGTTAAGTGCTCCACTGCATCCCAAGTAGGTTTGTCTTATAGAAATACCACAGTTCACATACATACCCTGAGTACAAGTGTGAACTGGCCTCCAAAGGGTCAAGAGCACAAATTAGAATGAATATGTTCAAGATGAGAATAAAGGAATTGAATAGAATAAAAAATGCATATACGTTCTCCCCAGTACAATGTTATGTGTGCCACTGGCCTCCCTTGACCTAACAAAGAGACCTGCCTTAGAAGTCCTAAGCCTTGACTGTGAACAACAATACATTAGGAAGACAATGAAGTCGGTAAACTGGTTGAGGCAAGATGGCGGCTGTGTGATTGCTGCGAGAGCCGCTCACCCCTGCTGTTGTGTTAAAAGTATGGTGTAAAACTCTGGCAAGCGATAGTATGCATTAATGATACTCCACCAAGGAATCAGATCACTTTGGGCAGCTAGTGCAAGATGGATACTTCAAGGGACCATTGGAGTAAGGCAACTTATGTTTTTGCTGGTCCACGCTGCGCTGATGGTGCTTGGCGCTCGTGGACGAGGCGGACAACTGATTCACCGATTAGGGATGCCTCTCAAACAAACCAAGCCCCCCAAGGATCGCTCAGAGGCTGGAGCAGCCGGGGGATCGCGAGGAGCTCTACCAGCCCGGAAGACGCTGGCCGGACGGAAGACAGAGGACGCTACTCCCCCTGCGGTGGGACAGGAAGAGGAGGAGGCAGCCAGCAAAGCGAAACCAAAGGAGCAGCATCCAAACGAGGAAGTGGTGAGAGAAAAGCAGCCTGTAATCCCTGGGATGTTCTCCGGATGGGTTCCTGCGGGAAATAAGAAAGTAACACCCATGGAGGTGGTGGCTGGGAGGCAGCAGGGAGTTGGCAATAGCGATGCTGGTGTTTCCTCCGCTAATTGCATGAGTACAGGCCCTTTGACTTTGACAGATCGCTCTAAGGGGGCAAGTATTGATTTGAATGTTCTGAGCTTGCCGCTAAGTAATTCTGAGGATGGGGGGGGGACAAAGCCCTACCTGCTTAACAAATTCAGGCTCAACAGGGGGAGAGCTTAGCTTTGGGGAGCCTGATTATGAGTCCAGAAGGGAGCATTAGTCAGGTACGCTCCAAAGTTGGTGGGACCCCAGAAGGGGAGAAAATGTTTTCCCTCACCGATGACTCAGAGATATCTAGTGTAAGCAAAATACACTCAGATGGCAATTCAGAATTGGGCAACTCCGGAGGTAACTCTGATAGCTCCTTGACTAAACCAGCCACCCAAAAACAGGCGGCCTCACAAAAAAGGAGAAAAGACACGGGGAGAAGGAGGTTTGAGAAAAGGGGGTCGGAATCGGATCAAAGTATAACCAGTCAGCTGAAATGGGACTATTCAGCCACTCATTTTCTGCAGCAGGACGGGGGGCCAGTAGGAGATGGAATACCGCAAGAAATATCAAAGCTATTCCCAGAGACAGAGGCAACATAGGAACCACCCCCTTCGATGGGGTTAATCTACTCCACATTAAAGCAAATGATCGGACATGGTTGCAATTTGAGGGTCGAGCGGAAGTGACGACAGACGCCAGAAGCTAGTGCTGCTGTTGTTTGTGGATCGCAGCGGATCGCTCGCGTGCGGCAGAGTGCTCTCTCCCGTGAGCTGCAGGAGCTGCAGGAGCCGCGAGTGCCTCCCAACGTGGCAGGAGCCGTAGGGCATTGGCTGAGCGCAGCGGAGAGCCGCGTGTTGCCTTCCAGTGCGGCGGGAGCCGCAAATTGCTCTCCTGTGCGGCGGGAGCCGCAAGTTGCCTTCCTGTGAGCAGCGGATCACTTGCCTGGCGCGGCAGAGGCAGTGTGGGCTTCTCATCACGGCAGGGGCCGCAAAAACATTGCCGAGTGCGGCATAAAACCGCGAGCTGCCTTCTGACGCGGCAGGAGCCGCAATTCATTTTGACAGAAGCAGAGGAGCAGCAGCAGCGGAGCGAGGACGCCGTGAAGACGCCGTGAGGCGTGAGGAGAGGCCATGAGTACAGGAGACGGTGGTCCATATAAATAAGGGGGTTGCGGTGGATGAAGTTTTCCACTGGGATCTGCCTCTAATTACATCTAAGTGGCCATCTGTATTTACTATATTGCCTATCAAGGCCCTGGTTGTGGCTTAAGCCTAAGCTGGAGACAGGCTTTAATTACCAGGACGCTTGAGCAGCAGGAATAACCAGCAGTAATAGCAGTTCAATAATCAACTAACTAATGACTAATGTCTATAAAAACTGTAAAACTGCATAAGAACTGCATAAGAAGCTGTGAGTTAGGGAGTAGAAACTTGGCGCTAGGTCCGGTGTTGCATGAGCGGCGCACCGGTGCATTGGCGCTTTGGAGCTAAAACCTCCCTGGCTGTGTTGGCTGGTATTTGCCAAGGGTATTTCTCTAATGTTGGATCTTGTTGGCTTAGCAAGGAGTGCACGACTGTCTACTGCTACGCCGCCGCCGGATCAAACAAAAAAAAGTAGGGGGATAGCAGGAAACAGTAGCCTTAAGTGCACGGCTGGTCACAATCCACCAGGTAGTACCCCCTCAGCATAACCAGCACGATTGAAATCACACTAAGTTATCTTCTGCATTCTAATGGCCTATAAAAAACTAAGATCAAGAACTATCTTTATGAAGAGGATGGGAACAGAAGAGGCAACTAGAAAGAGTGCTGGGACGATGACAAGAGCAGGAAAGTCTGTATCGATCCCCAGAATTAAAAAATACTTCGAAAAACTAAGCTTAGATGAACAGGGGCAATTACAAAAAGATCATCAGATAGACCATCAAAAAAAAGGGAATAATGAGGCTGGAAAGAATGGAATACAAACCAACGATCAAACCCAAATCCAAAATCAAAGAACACCAGAGGTCCCCAAAAAAAGTACCCCGATAGACCTGGATGAGTCAATTACTAACCTTACTGTATCGGAATCAATAATACCGGAATCATTCCAAATACAGCAATCTCAAGAGTACAACATCACTTGCTCAGATATTAATATCAAAGATCTGATATTCCACACTGGAACCGAAAAGGAGCCACAGAATGTTCAGAATAGTACTCCACAAAAACCATCTGATCTAGAGGGATCCTCGATAAATTACCAGATTTTTTCTTTTTAAAACTACAGGACTCTCTAATAATTACACCCCACTATCTAAATCTCTGTTCACCTTGCAAAGTATTCTGGAATCTGTTCTTACTCATTTAGGGAATATATTAGAAAATTCCGATCAAATGCTCGATACCCAATTAGGAATGCTAAAATATCTAGTGGAGAAAAAAAGGAAGAAAGAGCAATTAAAATCAACACTAATAGCAGGAGTTTGTGGAAAATGTAAAGTGGAAAATCCTCTTAAACCAAAAGGTGAAATTATAAAAGTTCTTTCCCCACTGAAGAAAGAAATCGCAACTCAAACTGGAAGGAAATTACCTAAGGAATCTAAGGACAAACAGGGTTATAACCAGATATATTCACTCCGAAAACTTTTCAAGGCGGATTATAAATCAGAGACTCCTCAACTGCCTATAGCATATTATCCAATTTTTACAAAAATAAAAACTAAGCCACAATTGAATTTGAGCAGTTCAGTAACTCCACATTCTAAAGTAACAGCTGCTATTGAGCTATCTACCAACGCTTCACAGGGCCCAGAAATTCCAAATAGCAAAAGAAAACAAAAGAAGACCAAATTGAAAAGGAGAAAGGCGCTAAGAAGGATCGAGAAAAAGAAAGCCCGTAAAACAAGGTTCCAGAACATTTCCCTATCCCCACCCGATCACTAGATAAAGAGGAAAGGTTAGAAATGGCCCAGTACTCGAAGGTAAAAGAGCAGAACTCGCCAGTTAAAATACAAAGAGTCAATACTAACCAGCTTAACAAACTTAATCCAAAGGCGACAAGTTTCTCATTAGTAGATCACGGACCTATGACCCCGGCATTAAGGGATATCCCAAAAGAACTTTCACCATCGGGAAAAAGAACCCACAAGTAGAGGAGATTAGGCCAAGCCATCTGGAAATCACAGATCTTTTCCCTTCAGGTAATGCTCCACTTAACCGCGACCGAATTATCAGTCTGCTTCAAAAGATACAGCCGTTACACTCCCTAGCGAGAAATGAAATAAAACTAGTTACGTTCCCGGAAAAAAATAAAACAACAACAGCGATTGTAGAATTCTGGTCTCCAGTAATACCAGGAATTATATTAAAGGAGAGTGAGACTCTACACAAATACGGCTATGATTTGACTCCCATATTAAATCCCGAAGTCCAAAAGATAGAAATAACAGAAGAATCTTTTAAAATGCAGCGACTGAATCAAAGCCTTAACGCCACGAACATTCCCTCAGATCCCTATGCAGAAAATATATTTGTCTCCATAAAGAATGGTGAAAGAGGAATTTGGAGTAAAAATACTCCTAAGAGGGATATAACAACGAGGGATTACTCATGGGCCTGGATCTCGGAGAACCTGAACAGTAACAAACAACTCAAGGATAATAAATCTTCCGTTTAACACAGGCTTGACTATCTCTACTTGGAATATTGCCGGAAAAACTCAAGATAAGTTGGCTGAAATAACAAAAAACTGTCCAGCGATAGTGGCCCTACAAGAAACCTGGTCTACCTCAAATTTTGATCAAGAAAAATACTACGTATATGATATCCCCGCAGAGCAGGTTGATCGGGGACATGCGAAAGGTGGGATAGCGATTTTACTTAATGAAGATTATAAGTGGGCCCAAGAAATAATCCCAACTAATTCAAAGAATTTTCAATGTATCAAGATTAAGTTTGGGATAGACCCACTAGAAACTCTAAAAGATCTATTAATTTGTAATGTTTATATCCCCCTGGAGCAAAAATGGATGTATTTGCTATAGAAATCCTCGAGGATATTGAAAAGACAGTAGAAGGACAAGGATATCCATCATTTTTCATCACGGGCGACTTCAATGGGAAAATATAAAATGAGCTACTTCAAAAATGGGTAAACTGGCACAAAGAAGAGGCCCTGGCAATCTCTATTCCCCTATTTCCTAAAGAAAACAAAGCGGATAAAAGAGGGAAAATTCTATTAGCCTCACTCCCATTGATAAGTGGAATAATACTAAATGGTAATGTAGAAGGAGACATTCCCGCATCAAATACAAGACAAGGGAATTGTAGCTCCTCACTCCTGGACTACATGATTTGTAGCTCGGATCTGTTCGGAACAGTTTCACACCTCAAAATTAATTTTGTACATGGCAGTGACCAAGCTATCCTGCAAGCAGATACAGAGTGGAAGACACAACTTTCTTTTTCAAGCCATATTATGTACATTCATAGCACAGTTTTGGTAAATCAGGCCCAAAGACGGATTCAATGGAATTCAGTAGCATTCAATAAAATTATTACCATAATCAATACAACGCAACTATTACATATAATTCATTCTATAAATCCGATAATAAACTTCGAAATGGTCATTAAAAATTATTACAAAAACTACAGGAAAAGCTAAAACAACGGGGTCCAACAAAGAATCAATATGAAAAACCAAAATTAGTTACAAATACAAAACAATTAAATAAATTGATAAGATTGCAGTTTCTTGAATACTCTGTATCAAAACAGCTAGAAATTAATAAATTGAAAAAACAACGCAGGAGAGAAAAGGCAAAAACAAGGGAATTACCCAGGATAAAAACTGGGTAGACATTCAGATAGCAGCAAAACAAAATAACCAACACGCTTATTGGAACATAATAGCTAAAGAAACAGGCACGAAAAAAACATTACAAGCCATCCCGGTGCCTCCGGTAGAATGGGAATCATACCTTGCCAATCTATATAAACTAAATACTAATTCAGAAATTTCTAATAATCTGGCTAGAAATCCAGAAGTAAAATCTTTAAATATCGGAGCACCAAGTCCCTTTTCAATTGAGCTATATATAAAAAAGGCGAGAACGACGGGAGCAACGGGTCCTGACCAAATCCCGATCAAGGTCCTCCAATGCAATCCTAAAGCATGGAGCAAGATGTTATCTCCCTTTTAACCACATCTTTGCCACCGGGGAAATCCCCAAATCTTGGAAGGGGAGCATTGTCATACCTATACACAAAAAGGGTTCAAGGCTGCATCCTGGCACCTATAGGCAGATAGCCCTTCTAGATGCAACAGGAAAGATTTTCACAGCAGCAGTATTAGACCATCTTAAGGACTGGGCTTTTTCATCAGGACTAATCCCCCTATACCAAGCCGGATTCAGACCAAAGCACTCGGTCACTGACAATATTGCGATGTTGCAAACCATCTTAGACAAATATGTGGCTATAAAATCCCAGGTTGTGTATGCTGCTTTCATTGACTTTACCACCGCATTCGATAGAGTGGATAGAGGAACACTTTGGAGAAAACTCAGCAAAATGGGTATCCCGGATAAATTACTCCATATAATAAAATCATTACATTCCGGAACCTGGTGTCAGGTTCAAATGGGGAGGGAAAAGGGTCTCACAAGCCCTATCCCGACCCCAAACGGCCTTAGTCAAGGATGCCTTCTTGCTCCCCTATTGTTTTCCCTTTTCCTCAGCGATCTGCCTGAATGTTTTAAACAGATCTGCAACTTTCCACCTAAAATTGCCCTCCACAAAATTCATACCATGATGTATGCAGACGATGTAATCATTTTAGACCTAACACCATTTGGCCTGCAAAGAAGCTTGCAAGCACTCCACAATTATACGGAGGAAAACTATCTAATACCGAACATCGCGAAAACAAAAATAGTTCCGTTTTCAGGAAGGAAACAGAGTGCCAAATTCAACTGGACTCTAGGGGGAAAAACGTTGGAAGTGACAAATGAGTATACCTATTTAGGTCGAATCTTCACAAAGGGGCAGATGTATCAAGGATTGCATTTGCGATTCCTTAATAGCGAATTTTAGCGAATTGCTATTAAGGAATCGCAAAATGCTATGTATGTAGGAATCGCAATAATAATTGCGATTCCTTAATATTCCTTAATTGCGAATTGCAAATTGCGATTCGCAATTAAGGAATACCTTCCCATTCATTCCTATGGGCGTAGAGGCCCATAGGAATGAATGAGAAGACATTCTCAATTTGCGAATCGCAATTAGAGAATCGCAAATTGAGAATGCAATTTCAAGGGTGCCATGGTGTCCTTTTGACACCCTGTTGCACCCCTGAAATAATTAAACTTGAGCAGGGTGATTTCAATATTATCCTGAAATGTTGGGCACAGTCATTTGTCTTAAATACAATTTATGTATCAGGTGCTCCAGTACTTAAATGTACCCTGTAACATAATTGACAGGAGTCAAACTTTTCATTCTGCTCTTTATAAATACAATTATGAGTTGAAATCCATCCTTCCAGGCAGGACGCACTGAAGGTGGAACATTGTAGCTGCATATGCCTGGAGTGCCTCTAATTGATCAGCTGGGGCCTCGTCGGTCTCGTTTCACTCCAACGTGCAATATTGTTGCAAAATGCGAGTAGAACCAAAGCGGCTACATTTAAACTCTAAGGGGTCGATTACGATGGCGGTCGGAAAACCGTTCCGCCCGCAGTGGCAATGGGAAAAGACCGCCCGCATGGCCTGCGGCACCACCGCCGATCACATTACGATGCACCGCCGGAAAAATCCGACCGCCGCGGTCGGACCCAAGAAACACCGGCGGCGCACGTGCCGAAAATGCGAAATACCCACCACAGCGGTCGGATCCACTGCGGAAAGCTCACAAACCGCCGATACACAAGCGGAATTTCCACAAGTGCAATTATGATCTCACCGTGGTGCCTGCGGTACGACCGCTTGTTTCCGACCGCCGCGTCTGACAGCAATGATGAATGGGAGAGCTGGAGGAATGACCATTGAAGTCCGACCGCGGTGACCGAGCGGAAATAGTAATGGCGGTCGAAAAAAACTACAGCACAAAACCACCAAATGTGGCTGTGTATCTGTCACAGCCAATAAAAACAGCCAACACACCCCATTGACACATGCCCCTGGCATATAAGAACTACAAATCCCAGCTCAGCACAGACAACACACCTGACATGAATCCTCAGTTTGGACCCACCCACTAGGCAGCCCATAAAACCAGCTCCTGCATTACCACAAGTCTTTGCACAACTCCAGAACTGAAGGGCCCAACAATATCACACAAAGGAGAGGCAACCCTGCACACATTACACCATCACAAACACACACACCACACACATCACCACCACCACCACCTGCACACCTGCACTCTTAACCACTCAGCACATCACACACCATGGCACAGAAGATGCCCAAATTCACTGATGGTGAGTTGTCAGTCATGGTGGATGAGATAATAAGAGTTGAGCCATATATTCTAGGAAGCAGGGTCCAACAGACCCCAGCAGCCAGGCAAAATCAAATGTGGCAAAGGATAGTTGACAGAGTCAATGCTGTAGGGTAAGTTCCACGCAACAGGAAGGAGATCAGGAAGAGGTGGACTGACCTCAAGAGCAAGGTCAAGGAGAAGAACAGCAAGAACCGTGAGCTGGCAAACCGGACTGGCAGTGGCCCTCCCATTCCACCAAGAACATTCAACGCATGGGAGGAGAAGGTGCTTGGCATACTGCACCCAGAGAGTTGCACTGGCATTGAGGGGGGAATGGAGGCTGGTAAGTACCAACAAAAGTCTGCCATAACACTGCTATGTAGTAGCCTGCACAACTAAAAAACAACACCACCTAGGCCCAAATGTACCCATGTCCACCACACTCCCCCCAAACAGGTCTCACAGATCCCACAATAACTCCCTCTCATTCACCACAAAGGTACATAACAATATTTACATGGGGGCACATGTACAGGCAGCCAGCACCACAACTCCCAACAGGCCCCCTTGTCCCACAGCTGAGCAGGATGGAGCATTCCCCACACCCACAAGCATGGGGCAGCCATTCCCCCCCACTCTGTAACCCACGGGTACTCATAGTACGGCCCGCGGGCCGCCAGCGGCCCGGCAAGCCTTCCTTGGCGGCCCGCGGACCTTGCAGCTACCTACCTGTGTTTTTTTTTTTTTTTAAAGTGTCCGCAAACATCGCCGGTTGCAGCAGCGCTCTATGGGGGCCGGGCGATTCTTTAAAAAACCATTCACTTGTTAATGAGGCTTTGTTGTATTTCACCTCTCCTGCATCTCCACTCGGAGTGGAGATGCAGGGGCGCTAAAAAGAGGTGAAATACAACAAAGCCTCATTAACAAGTGAATGGTCTTTTAAAGACCTGTGAAGTACTCGGGTGCGGCTGTGTGTGTGCCCGGGAAGCTGTCTCAGCCCAGCCCGGGCTGACACACACTCGGGGTGAGGTGACAGAGGGTGACAGAGCGAGGGAGACAGACAGAGGGAGGGAGACAGAGAGGGGGGGCGACAGAGGGTGACAGAGACAGAGGGAGACAGAGGGAGACGGAGACGGAGACAGAGGGAGGGAGACAGAGGGAGACAGAGGGAGACAGAAGGAGGGAGTCAGGGGGAGAGGGAGGGAGAGGGAGACAGACAGAGGGAGGGAGAGGGAGGGAGACAGAGAGAGGGAGACAGAGGGAGGGAGACAGAGGGAGGGAGACAGAGAGAGAGGGGAGAGGGAGGGGGAGGGAAACAGAGAGGGAGACAGACAGAGGGAGACAGACAGAGGGAGACAGAGGGAGAGAGAGAGAGAGAGAGAGAGAGAGAGAGAGACAGAGGGAGGGAGACAGAGGGAAACAGAGGGAGAGAGAGGGAGACAGAGGGCAACAGACAGAGGGAGACAGAGGGAGGGAGACAGACAGAGGGAGACAGAGAGGGAGACAGAGGGAGGGAGACAGAGGGAGGGAGTCAGGGGGAGGGAGACAGACAGAGGGAGACAGACAGAGGGAGACAGAGGGAGGGAGACAGAGGGGAGAGAGACAGGGAGGGAGACGGAGGGAGACAGAGAGAGAGGGAGACAGAGAGAGAGGGAGACAGAGAGGGAGGGACAGAGAGGGAGACAGAGAGGGAGGGAAACAGAGAGGGAGACAGAGAGGGAGGGAAACAGAGAGGGAGACAGACAGAGGGAGACAGACAGAGGGAGACAGACAGAGGGAGACAGGGAGAGAGACAGGGAGAGAGACAGAGGGAGGGAGACAGAGGGAAACAGAGGGAGAGAGAGGGAGACAGAGGGCAACAGACAGAGGGAGACAGGGAGGGAGGCAGACAGAGGGAAACAGACAGAGGGAGACAGAGAGGGAGACAGAGGGAGATAGAGGGAGGGAGATAGAGGGAGGGAGACAGAGGGAGGGAGGGGGAGAGAGACAGGGAGGGAGACAGAGGGAGGGAGACAGAGAGAGGGAGACAGAGGGAGGGAGACAGAGGGAGGGAGACAGAGGGAGGGAGACAGAGGGAGGGAGACAGACAGAGGGAGGAGGGCGACAGACAGAGGGAGACAGACAGAGGGAGGAGGGCGACAGACAGAGGGAGGGAGACAGAGGGAGGGAGAGACAGAGGGAGGGAGACAGAGGGAGGGAGACAGAGGGAGGGAGACAGACAGAGGGAGACAGACAGAGGGAGGAGGGCGACAGACAGAGGGAGGAGGGCGACAGAGGGAGGGAGACAGAGGGAGGGAGACAGAGGGAGACAGACAGAGGGAGACAGACAGAGGGAGGGAGAGAGAGGGAGGGAGACAGAGAGAGGGTGGGAGACAGAGAGAGGGAGGGAGGGAGACAGAGAGAGGGAGGGAGAGAGAGAGAGGGAGACAAACTGAGTGAGACAGAGGGAGAGAGGGAGGGAGGGAGTGAGGGAGGGAGGGAGAGAGAGAGAGAGAGAGATAGAGGGAGGGAGACGGAGAGAGAGGGAGACAGAGAGAGAGGGACAGAGAGGGAGACAGAGAGGGAGGGAAACAGAGAGGGAGACAGACAGAGGGATACAGACAGAGGGAGACAGGGAGAGAGACAGGGAGGGAGACAGAGGGAAACAGAGGGAGAGAGAGGGAGACAGAGGGCAACAGACAGAGGGAGACAGGGAGGGAGACAGGGAGGGAGACAGACAGAGGGAGACAGAGAGGGAGACAGAGGGAGATAGAGGGAGACAGAGGGAGATAGAGGGAGGGAGGGAGACAGAGGGAGGGAGACAGAGGGAGGGGGAGGGAGACAGAGGGAGGGAGACAGAGAGAGGGAGACAGAGAGAGGGAGACAGAGAGGGAGGGAGACAGAGTGGGAGGGAGACAGAGTGGGAGGGAGACAGAGAGGGAGGGAGACAGAGAGGGAGGGAGACAGAGGGAGGGAGACAGAGGGAGGGAGAGACAGAGGGAGGGAGAGACAGAGGAAGGGAGAGACAGCGGGAGGGAGACAGAGGGAGGGAGACAGACAGAAGGAGGAGGGTGACAGACAGAGGGAGGGAGACAGAGGGAGGGAGACAGATAGAGGGAGACAGATAGAGGGAGACAGAGGGAGGGAGACAGAGGGAGGGAGACAGACAGAGGGAGGGAGACAGAGGGAGGGAGACAGAGGGAGGGAGACAGAGAGAGGGTGGGAGACAGAGAGGGAGGGAGGGAGACAGAGAGAGTGAGGGAGAGAGAGAGGGAGACAAACTGAGTGAGACAGAGGGAGAGAGGGAGGGAGGGAGGGAGAGAGAGAGGGAGAGAGAGAGGGAGGGAGACAAACTGAGTGAGACAGAGGGAGAGAGGGAGGGAGAGAGGGAGGGAGGGAGGGAGAGAGAGAGAGAGAGATAGAGGGAGGGAGACAGAGAGAGATAGAGGGAGGGAGACGGAGAGAGAGAGAGAGGGAGGGATAGAGAGAGGGAGGGAGACAGAGAGAGAGGGAGGGAGACAAAGAGAGAGAGAGATAGATAGAGAGAGAGATGTGTGTATGCTGGGTCTGGTGGCTCAGTGGACGAAGGCGTCCGCTGCAGGGGCCTGTGTTCAACCTCATGGTCATAGTTATCTTTTTGCTCTAGCCCCGCCCCCTCCCCCACTGACCCCGCCCCCACTGGTGCGGCCCTCGGCCACAAACCACACTGTAAATTTGGCCCCCGAGAGAAAGTTTGTGAGTACCCATGCTGTAACCTAACATGTAGGTAGCCATCTCAACAGGGAGGGGTCTTTGTGGCTGGGAAGTCTGCACTACAACTCCCAACAGGCCCCCTTGTCCCACAGCTGAGCAGGATGGAGCATTCCCCACACCCACAAGCATGGGGCAGCCATTTCCCCCAATCTGTAACCTAACAGGTAGGTAGCCATCTCAACAGGGAGGGGTCTTTGTGGCTGGGAAGTCTGCACTACAACTCCCAACAGGCCCCCTTGTCCCACAGCTCAGCAGGATGGAGCATTCCCCACACCCACAAGCATGGGGCAGCCATTTCCCCCCACTCTGTAACCTAACAGGTAGGTAGCCATCTCAACAGGGAGGGGTCTTTGTGGCTGGGAAGTCTGCACTACAACTCCCAACAGGCCCCCTTGTCCCACAGCTCAGCAGGATGGAGCATTCCCCACACCCACAAGCAGGGGGCAGCTATCGCATTGCTCTCCCAAAACTTACACGTAGGTAGTGACTGCATGCACACCGCCATCCTATTCTAAATGCATGTAGCCACATAACCACATCAACACTAACATGTCAGCCAACTTAGCATAGTTTTAAATGCCACATCCAGTGTGCAGACATCTAAGTGCACGTAACTGACACATATTTTGAACTCATACTCACCAAGTCACAAGTGAAACAAATGCATCCCACAATCATGCACAGCAGAGAATGCAATGTGGAAGCGCCTTGGTGTCTGAGCATGAAGGCCCATCTCAACACCAAACATGCATGGTCTACATGAAAAAAAAGAAAAGTACATGTGATTCCAAAGCTATGTATAACATGACAATCGTTCCTTCTAGCTCTGTTGAAATAGATTACATGAACCGCTAAATGAAAAGACGCACAACAGAAAGTTTATGTCACGCAATTAGGTAGATGAGGACATGTCCGTGTAGTTACACTATCTGTACACTGCACCAAGTTTCAATTCACAACGGACACCATGGACCACTAAGGTATGTACCTCAACGTCATGTCATGGTGCACAGTAAATAGCAGGCATACAAAGTCATTGCATTGTAAAGTGTTTGTTGTATCAAATGTCTCAAACAATTGTCTAACATCAAGCTTGTTGCGTGCAACTCAATTACCATATGACCTCTGTTCAACAGGAGATCGACAACTAACTGCAGAGGATGACACCAACATGCGGAGCCAGTCTCCCCCCCCCCCGGAACGTGAACTCTCGGATGCAGATGCCCCAACATTCTTGGACGAGGATTCTCAAGCTGGCCCCTCTGGTGTGGCAGGGACTAACATGTCTCAAGCCCTCATTGTCCCCACCACCACTAGCACCACGGTAATAACAACTGTCCTGGCCCCTGCCACTACGACCTGTGTGGCCTCCACCACAACCACTGCTGCCTGCAACACACGCCCTGCCACGGTGGTTACCAACACCACCACACAATCACAGCATGCCAGGGAGAGTGTGCCAGTGCGTCGGGGGACTACGCCACAGGTCCGTGTCAGGAGGGCAGGTGGGAGTACAACTGGGGCAGAGACACAGGAGGACAATGACCCTGAGTTCCTGGCCACCATTGAAAGAGTCCTTGGTGCCTACCAAGAGAACCATGGAGTTATGGGCCAGCTTGCTGAAGACATGCATGAGATCCGCCTGCTGCAGCAGTCCATGGACACACGGATGGGCCAACTTGTCGACCTTGTTGGCCAGCTAGTGTGTGTTCTGAGGGACAGACTCCCAGCCCCAAGTGCAGCTCAACCCCCTCCAGTGGATTGCCTGCTGTGCAGCCCACCATTCCAGCTGCAGCCACAGAGAGGGGTGTGCAGGAGGAGAGTGAGTCCTCAGACACCACTGACCCTGCAGCAGGTGCCCCCCAAACGCACCAGGGGCCGTCCGAGAATCCACAGGGAGGATTTGGTGGCAGGCCACCATACCAACGCCACTCACAGAGCCAGCCATGATGGTATCTTGTTGTACCCCTTTGCATTGACTATGTTGACTATCCTTGGCCACATTGCCATTTTGATGGCCTGAGTATGTTGGACTGTGTGACTTCAGCTTTGTGGTGACTACACCATTTTTGTCATCTACCATGACTGACAACTCATTTTTTCACTGTTCACATTTATGTACATATTCCCTTCACTTCCACCAAAAATAATTTGAAATAAACACTCTTCACATACCCATGTCTGTGGGAGCCACATGTTTATTCCAGTATGTACAATGACAATTCAGATTTCAATGTTCCAACTGCTCTGAAGGAGAGGAGGCATTGAGAGGGTGAATGAACCTAGAAAGACACAATAGAATGACATTTACTTCACAGGTGACGCCATCACAGCTGAAACACAACACTAGGCATCAAGGTACAAAAACAAGCATACATAGCAATGATCAACAACCTCAACATACACATGATGTACCTGGATACAAATACCATATGCCACACACATCAGCCCTTATCACACACACAACAACAGCCAGCAGTTAAAATCCTCTATGCCTTGATACTAACATCCAAGCAAACACACAATGTCACTGTTCTACAAAGTCACTTACATTCAAGGGAAGTAGTTGGCAATGAGCTGTTGACGCAGGTCAACACCTTCCTCTTCACCACTATCGTCCGCACTGGAAGTGTGTGGGTGTGCAGGAGGGTGCATCTGCTGCTCATCGTCATCCAGGATCAGCGGAACGGCTTTGCGCAAGGCAAGGTTGTGAGGCATGCAGCATGCTACAACTATCCGGCACACCTTTTGTGGGGAATACAACAGTGCACCTCCGCTCTTGTCCAGGCACCGGAATCGGGACTTCAGGAGGCCAAAAGTGGGCTCAACCACACGTCGTGTCCTACCATGTGCCTCGTTGTAGCTGACTTCACCCGGGGTACTTGGATTCCGCAGTGGGCTCAGCAACCACAGCCTGTTGGGATACGCTGAGTCACCTAGGTGTGACATACACAGAGAAATGTTGCAATACAAACAGTTGACGAGAACAGCATAGCACACCCAGCACACTACTTAACTCAGTGTACTCACCTACAAGCCATGCACGCTCTGGATGTAGATTTTCCATCAGCCGGGGTACGATGCTGTTCCGCAGGATGTAGGAGTCATGGGCGGAGCCAGCAAATCGCGCACAAACATGGCTGATGATCATATCAGCTTGGCATACCACCTGCACATTAATGGAATGGTAGTGCTTCCTGTTCCTATACACCTGCTCACGTGCCTGTGGTGGGACAAAGGCAATGTGTGTGCCGTCAATGGAACCAACTACATGAGGAATGTGGGCAAGGGCATAAAAACCAGCCTTCACAGCAGGCAATTCTGCAGTATTTGGGAATCATATGTATTGGTCCTTGTATAGCATCATTGTGGACACCACATCCCAGAGCACCATGCTGAATGTGGCTTGCGACATCCCACCGGCGCCGGCCACCGTGTATTGGAAAGAGCCCGTAGCAAAAAAATGCAGCGCTGCCATGATCTTCACTGTTGGGGATAGGGCAGTTGGATATGTTCGTTGAGGCCTCAGATGGGGTTCCAACTGAGCACACAGCTCTTGCAGTGTAACGCGATCCAGACGAAATTTCCAGATGATGTCCACATCCTCCATGTCCGCCAGGACTGTGAAAGGCCGGTGCACATTTGGTCGTCGCCTACATGAAATGGAAGAGGACTAATGTTATCCACATTATACAATGAGATGTGTCCGACTTCTCAACTCTTGACTCATGCAGCAGAAACAATGAATGTACCCCAACAATTGCTTAATCCACAACTCAGATGCAGAGACACCTTCACCACATGTATTTTTACAAGTGGACATGTTGTACATACTGACTACCCCAATAGCATAATCAGAGGTTGTGAATGGTACACCAATACATCTGGTGTCCCCAGGCCTAGGAGTAGGTGACACAGCAGATGTATGAGACAGCAACACTGCTGACTCATATGTAGCTGCTTTACCTGCCACACATTCTTGTTTAAGTTGCACAGACCACTAGTTATCAGCACAATGTGCAGAGTGTGTGTAAGCTGATCACATATCCTACCTAAATCAGCTATGGGCACAGTAAAATACCACCATTATGTGTTCTGGCAATCATTACTGTTGTTTGATTGGCCATCTCACACATTAAGTTGATTTCAAAGATGAGACAACATCATACAACCAATAGATGTACATCCACACACATATCATAGGTGACGTGAGTAACTGCATGTCAACGCATGTCACATATTCCACAGACATGGCATGTGTAGGCATCAGTGAGTTGAATGTCACACCAGCATTCATTGTAAAAAAACAAGTGCAGTAAGACACTATGTAGGCATAGTGTTCAATTGTTAAATTGGACCATTGCCATTGCTAGTGCATGATGTGTCCATAACCGCGGTAGGCGTGCACCGCCACCGCTGGGCCGCACATTGGCCACAATTGAAAGATGCAGCATAGCGGTAACGACCGCCTGCCCTCCGCGGTGTGACATCACCAATGCCATTGCAGCCAATGGGACCCGCGATCGCGGTAGTGAAATGCTACATTGGAAACTGCGGTAGGCGTGCACCGCCACCGCGGGGCCGCACATTGGCCACAATTGAAAGATGCAGCATAGCGGTAACGACCGCCTGCCCTCCGCGATGTGACACCACCAATGCCATTGCAGCCAATGGGACCCGCGATCGCGGTAGTGAGATGCCACATTGGAAACCGCGGTAGGCATGCACCGCCACCGCGGGGCCGCACATTGGCCACAATTGAAAGATGCAGCATAGTGGTAACGACCGCCTGCCCTCCGCGGTGTGACACCACCAATGCCATTGCAGCCAATGGGACCCGCGATCGCGGTAGTGAGATGCCACATTGGAAACCACGGTAGGCGTGCACCGCCACCGCGGGGCCGCACATTGGCCACAATTGAAAGATGCAGCATAGCGGTAACGACCGCCTGCCCTCCGCGGTGTGACACCACCAATGCCATTGCAGCCAATGGGAACCGCGATCGCGGTAGTGAAATGCTACTTTGAAAAACGCGGTAGGCGTGCACCGCCACCGCGAAGCCGCTCATTGGGCCCAATTGAAAGATGCCAGCCAGGAGGACCAATTGCAGCAGCTGCCTGCCACTGATACCAACCCAGGGGCCTATACATCTCTGTGGGAGAGCCACACATTTCACATGCATTCAGACACTGCTGACTGCCATTCCTCTACAACTGCATATTTAGCTGTATCCTGGATCCAGTGATGGCGAGAACAGAGAATGTCAGGGCCCGTCCCTTCAGTACAGAGGAGCTGGAGCTTCTGGTGGACGAGGTCCTTGCACAGTATGGGAGGCTTTTTGGTGCACCAGATGTACTGGTAAGTGTTCCTGATTCCAAGTGTGAGAGTGATCAAAATGGTACCATGATGTTGCTGTGCAGTAGTATGTGCCTGTGAGTGCAAGTCGATGTACAGGCATCCTAATAGTTTACATGGCATGCTCCATACATGTTCTGTGGGAATTGCATTTGATTATGTGTAGTAAATGGACACTCCTACAGCCATTCCTGCACAAACTTGAGGAACATGTTGGTCTGAGACTAGGTGATGTTAATGTGTGTTACACTGCCATGCATGCCAACTTTATGTCAATGGTGTCTGTAGGCTTATGTCCACACCTACATAAGTTGATTGAAGGTAGGGGGAGACATGCATTGTTTCAACAGACACACAGATAAGATGGTGTTCTTAAACAGCATGAGTCGGGACTGATTAGTACTGTGCCATGTTATGTGACTGTCCACTCACTCTTCACAACCTCATATGTGACTGTTGAAATGTATTTTGTAATGGAGCAATAACTGATGTGTGTTGAATGTTTCTTAAGTGCACTATGTTGATGTGAGCATCATGCACAATAGTCCAATGCATGAGTGGAACACACTTGATGTTAATGCAACTATGACACTTCACATCAATGTAAGTAGTAGATGTCCTCTTTACATTGATTTGAACATGTGTTCAGTCACGCATGTGTTGGCACTTTTCACCCTCTCATGCTGTACATCCATGTGATTTATCTGAGTGACCATGTTGTATCGCACTGTGAGTTCCTCTGGCCTGCACAGACACTGTCCAATGTTACTCGGAGCCATGCCTAACTGGACTGAGTCAAACATGTGTTTAGTCCACACACCTAATACTCACTGAGCCATCATAGTCCTGAGAATTGCACAATCGAGGACTTAACATTGTGAGAAGGGCGTGAAAATTCTGATTGTGTCCCAATATGTTTCCTGAAAAATGCATTGAGCCATTCACAGGCAAAGGGCATCGAGGGGTGTGTAGTGGTGGACACAGTGGGGTCGATTCCGATCTCGGTCAAAGACGCACCCAACACCATTCGGTCGGGAAAAAAGCCATGCGAATGCCTGTTTCCCGACCGATTTGCACATGAATCCGAACGAACAAGTACGATGCGCACAACAGCACAGATTCCGACCGAGTCGTACTCACCCAATACAGGTCCTGATCCCCGCCCGAGCCGGATCCGTAAACGCAGATACAAGTCGCCTGGAAGCCAAAAAGCAGCCCCGTCCGGCCGGACAAGTACAATGCGCTTCCCGTACGCGCCGAACCCGTCGCTACGCACGGCACGTCAAAGCATCCGGGAGAGGCGCACATAAGCTCCGATTCGCGCCACAACACGATCCACGGCTACGAGACGAACACGGCAGCGACGAGGACGAGGCGAAGCAACGACGAAGACGAACGAGACGAACCAACAATGAATCCCATCGTTCCGATCCTACCAATATTCTATATCTACTACCGGAACAGGCACAGACGCGTACGGCGCAGAAGGTAGGTCAGACACCAACCACAAACACAAACTACACGTACCCGACATATCACACACACACACACAGGGATGCAGAAATTACTTACTCCAGAAACATCAGCACCATAGGGGCGGGATGCCCATCACCAATGCCACATAAACACATAGGGGCCCGGATGCCTGTCACTACTACCACCCTTACCCAGGGGGTGCCAGGTGCCTACCACTACTGCCACCTCTACCCAGGGGGGTGCCAGGTGCCTACCACTACTGCCACCTCTACCCATGGAGGGCTGGATGCCTGTCACTACTACCACCTCTACCCAGGGGGGTGCCAGGTGCCTACCACTACTGCCACCTCTACCCAGGGGGTGCCAGGTGCCTACCACTACTGCCACCTCTACCCATGGGGGGCTGGATGCCTGTCACTACTACCACCTCTACCCAGGGGGGGTGCCAGGTGCCTACCACTACTGCCACCTCTACCCTGGGGGTGCCAGGTGCCTACCACTACTGCCACCTCTACCCAGGGGGTGCCAGGTGCCTTCCACTACTGTCACCTCTACCCAGGGGGGTACCAGGTGCCTACCACTACTGCCACCTCTACCCATGGGGGGCTGGATGCCTGTCACTACTACCACCTCTACCCAGGGGGTGCCAGGTGCCTACCACTACTACCACCTCTGCCCAGGGGGTGCCAGGTGCCTACCACTACTACCACCTATACCCAGGGGTGCCAGGTGCCTACCACTACTACCACCTCCACCCAGGGGGTGCCGGGTGCCTACCACTACTACCACCTTTACCCAGGGGGTGCCAGGTGCCCACCACTACTACCACCTCTACCCAGGGGGGTGCCAGGTGCCTACCACTACTGCCACCTATACCCAGGGGGTGCCAGGTGCCTTCCACTACTGCCACCTCTACCCAGGGGGTGCCAGGTGCCTACCACTACTGCCACCTCACCCAGGGGTGCCAGGTGCCTTCCACTACTGCCACCTCTACCCAGGGGGTGCCAGGTGCCTACCACTACTGCCACCTCTACCCATGGGGGGCTGGATGCCTGTCACTACTACCACCTCTACCCAGGGGTGCCAGGTGCCTACCACTACTACCACCTCTACCCATGGGGGCTGGATGCCTGTCACCACTACCACCTCTACCCAGGGGGTGCCAGATGCCTACCACTACTACCACCTCGACCCATGGGGGGCTGGATGCCTGTTACTACTACCACCTCTACCCAGGGGGGTGCCAGGTGACTACCACTACTGCCACCTCTACCCATGGGGTGCCAGGTGCCTACCACTACTGCCACCTCTACCCAGGGGTGCCAGGTGCCTACCACTACTACCACCTCTACCCAGGGGGTGCCAGGTGCCTACCACTACTACCACCTCTACCCAGGGGTGCCAGGTGCCTACCACTACTACCACCTCTACCCAGGGGGTGCCAGGTGCCTACCACTACTACCACCTCTACCCAGGGGTGCCAGGTGCCTTCCACTACTGCCACCTCTACCCAGGGGGTGCCAGGTGCCTACCACTACTGCCACCTCTACCCATGGGGGCTGGATGCCTGTCACTACTACCACCTCTACCCAGGGGGTGCCAGGTGCCTACCACTACTACCACCTCTACCCATGGGGGCTGGATGCCTGTCACCACTACCACCTCTACCCAGGGGGTGCCAGGTGCCTACCACTACTACCACCTCTACCCATGGGGGCTGGATGCCTGTCACTACTACCACCTCTACCCAGGGGGTGCCAGGTGCCTACCACTACTGCCACCTCTACCCATGGGGTGCCAGGTGCCCACCACTACTGCCACCTCTACCCAGGGGTGCCAGGTGCCTACCACTACTACCACCTCTACCCAGGGGGTGCCAGGTGCCTACCACTACTACCACCTCTACCCAGGGGGTGCCAGGTGCCTACCACTACTGCCACCTCTACCCAGGGGTGCCAGGTGCCTACCACTACTACCACCTCTACCCAGGGGGTGCCAGGTGCCTTCCACTACTGCCACCTCTACCCAGGGGGTGCCAGGTGCCCACCACTACTGCCACCTCTACCCATGGGGTGCCAGGTGCCCACCACTACTGCCACCTCTACCCAGGGGGTGCCAGGTGCCTACCACTACTACCACCTCTACCCAGGGGGTGCCAGGTGCCTACCACTACTACCACCTCTACCCAGGGGTGCCAGGTGCCTACCACTACTACCACCTCTACCCAGGGGGTGCCAGGTGCCTACCACTACTACCACCTCTACCCAGGGGTGCCAGGTGCCTACCACTACTACCACTTCTACCCAGGGGGCTGGATGCCTACTACTACCACCCCCACTCACAGGATGGCAAATACATGCCACAAGAAGCACACACCAGCAGAAAGAATGCAACACAAAGACATCCCCCAACACCATGACAAGCGTGTGTAGACTGTGTCAAATGCCTACAACACTGAACAGGACTGTGGACATACAATGTGACCCCCTATCACAAGTGCCACACATAAATGTGTGTGGCACCCACAATGCAAGCAGGCCATGACCATTGTGGCAATGGGGTCCAAACCCCCATCATCACAGTGCCCAAAATGTAAGTGTGGGGTCCATAGCTGAAGCACATATTGAACATTGTGGCAGTGGGGTCCAGACCCCCATCATCACAGTGACCAAAATGTGAGTGTGGGGTCCATAGCTGAAGCACATATTGAACATTGTGGCAATGGGGTCCAAACCCCCATCATAACAGTGACCAAAATGTGAGTGTGGGGTCCATAGCTGAAGCACAAATTGAACATTGTGGCAATGGGGTCCAAACCCCCATCATCACAGTGACCAAAATGTATGTGTTGACAAAGAATGAGCTGCAACTGCCAAACTGCATGGATTATTCCTGGTCACAGAACAACAAACACATCAGTGGCAAAGTAGTGCTTGTGTCCCATAGCAACATAGAATGGGGGAGGCAAACAGTGCAGTGCAAACAAGACATACCTTTGGCCATGTGCAGACAAACATCACCCATGGGGGCTGACACTGTCAACATTCATCAATGACTCAATGACAGAAGTGACCATCAGAATGCAGACCCACATATTTGCACCAATGGGCACACAAATTCAGATACCCAGTGGAGACTGTAGAAGGGAGGTGAACAGATACCATACCATGGCAGCAATGGGACACACACACAATGATCATTGTGCTGACTGATGACCTAGGAGTCCCAGGGACAGCAGGGCAAACACACCAAACAACATGCAGCCAATGGCACACTAAAGATATGCCAATGCAGTGGTGCAGATGCACAAACACAAACAGGCAGACCCACACTGCACATCAAACACAACAGTTGAGGGGGGGGGTACCAGTGTCCCCAGGCAAACACACAACACATGAGGAGGCCTGAATACCAATTACACTGACGTGCATACAGTGCCCCACAAAGGTAACTCATGGATCCAAATCCCCTATGTGGGCAATCAGGCATTGTCAGATGAGAGGGAGCACAAATCACACATGTCACACAAGCATGTAGGAACAGCAACTGACACAGCAAGACACACAGACACCACAGCACCACACCCAGGGCCCCCACAATGTGGTGATCCTGGGCTGCATTACAATCCCACTGTGATGACAAAGCTAGATGTCGTTCACACTGTGAAACACAGTCATGTGTCCTGAGCCACAAACTACCATCACACCTACACAAGCACAAATCAACCAGCACGGCCTGTCAGCCAAGGCCAACATGGAGGCAGGGGTCTAGCCGGGCAACAACTCTCATCTGCACACACTCAACACCACACACCTCGACCTCCAACAATGTGCAGCAGTGAAGCTCACATGCACTGGTGACATTGCACATGCACCCATGACAATCCCAGGGGGGGGTGGTGGGAACCAACGTGCAGGAACACATCACACATGGCCACTCTACCAGACTCCTGAATGTCTGACACACTGCACACTACGCTGTACATGGACATGACGGCAATAGCACACCAACCAATGGGATCCCAGCCACAGTCACACACCAATGAAGAAGCCAAGGTCACTGTTAGACCTGTCAGCCCTAGGGTGGTCTTACCCTGTTTTTTTCCCTTTCTGCGCCTCATTTTTGCCACCATATTTTTACTGGACCTAGGTCTCCGGGCGCCTTGCCACTGCTGGTCAGTGCTGAGGTGCAGGTGCTCTCTCACCAAAGATGGCTGCCACAGGCCCCTGCTACTGCAGAGGGCCTTCCACCCATACACGCTAGTAGCCAGAGTCAGGCTGGGACAAGGGATACAGTAGCCATCCCGTCTCCGCCTCTGGGCCCCATAGCTAGGTAGGTGGAAGGTTCCAGAACCTTCCGGGCTGTGGGAGGAGTTACACTTTGCCGCCTTTGGGAGGGTCACCTGACCTAGGGGTATAAGAGGCTTGGAGGGAAAACCTGGAGTTAGTTAGGTTGAGGCACCGCTGAACCTGGGAGAACCTGCGCTGGAGTACAGACTTTAGGGCCTAGGGGGAGACCTACACTACTGCCGCTGACAGGGTCAAGGCCCTGCTGCCGTAAGATAGATGAGGAACGCCCACCACCCACTGATCTTGCCCAGTGTGAGGGGACCCAGGGAACCATCTCCAGCGTGCCAGGAGGCACATCAACTCCTCCAAGAATCACCAACTCACAACCCCCCTGTTCATAAAGAGACTTTACTGCATCCAAGAATTTCAGGACTACAAGTGAAAACCATTGAGAGGGGATCAGGAGGCGAAGCGCTGCGTCCTAAGCGCTAGGCCTCCACCCCTATCTACCTATACAGACAGCTGGACTGTCCCCCAGAACCATCCCTTCACAGCCTGAGCATAAGGCTGTCAGCGCGCCTGCGCTGCAACCCCCAAGTGTGGAGAGAACTTGACCCCCCTTGGTCACTGACCTGATGACCGGATCACCGCCGCGGCCGCCGCCGCTGGACGAAGGGAACTGAGGCCGGGGGATCTCTCCCTATTCATAGTAGTGGTGAGGGCGCCGTCCGCGCCCTCACCGAAATCACCACAAGTCACCGCCGGGCCCGAGACCCCTGCCGCTGCCAGCGCGGCCAAGAATACCGCCGCCGCAGCCCCGTGGGCCGCGTGAAGTGAACTGAGGCCTGCTGCGGCCTCCCGGCCCGTGGACGCTGTCGCCGAGGGCCGGGACGCTGATCGCAGTCACAGGTCGCGCCCGAAAGGCCGCGACGGGATTGGCCCGCCAAAGCCAATCGCCGGAGAAGAGGGCGCGCCTGGCAACCACCAGAAGCCGCGACGTGATTGGCCCAGCAGAGCCGAACATCGACGCCAGAGGGGCTCCACTGTCATCGGGAGCCCCCGGAGGAAGAGAAGGTCGCGACGCGATTGGCTCAGCCGGAGCCAATCGGGAGGACGTCCCCGGGCTCCACTGCCAACGGGAGCCCCGCGAAGAATCGCCGCCGCGCCCGGATTGGGCACCGTGAAGAGCCCGCCTCCGCCCAGCACGCCGGGAGGTAAGGAAGGACCTCCTCACCTCTCGGGACGCCGGAGCCGACTGGCAGGACCGCCGGCTCCCGCACCGAGTCCTCACTCTCTCCCTGGACTCCACGGGGGCCGGAGGAGGGGCATACCGGCCCCCAACGAAGGGGGAAACAACGCGAGAGGCTCCATAGCCTCGAGAAAGCCAACCAGCACCGGCCGGAGGGCCGCAAGACTCGCGCCGGGCCCCGCCCCCACCACAGAGGGCCGGGCCAGAGAGGAGTCCGCCGTAAGGCCCCGCAGCCAGCCACAACACCGCAGGTGAGCCCAGGAGGCCCCTAGGGCTCTAGGTTAAGCCCCTGGAGCCGGGGGCCACCCTTGAGGAGGGATCACGGAGGGAGGGGGCCTTTAATGACTTTGGGATTACAGGCCAGGCACATCCTATGACCCTAGCCTCCCGGGGAGATAAAGAAGTTCCCCCTTTTGGTAGCCCCCAGCTGCTGGACATGTTGAGGGGTTCCCTGTAGGATTCCCTCCCGCCTAGTGTATCATAGGCTGTATAGAGTACCTAGGCCTACTGTATATATGTTGATGTATAAACCGTGTTGCGCCTGTTCTAGGCCCTAGTTGGTAAAGAGCACCCGAATGAGCAGTGGTGCTGTGATTTTAATGCGGCCTTTAGTGGCCAGAATTGTGAAGGGTCTTTTTAAATGAACGCGCACTAGTTACCCGAATGTATAATTTGAATAATTGAATGCCATCTTGATCAATATAAAGGAACCTGATTGTTACTTATACAAGCCTGGTGTGGTGTCCGGTTATTGCGTCGCATTTCTGAGTTAATGTGAGAGTGTGCTGCACAACTGCCTTACACATTGCCTTCAGCGTGCCTTTCCCCGCTTTGCGCCATGCTACCATAACGGTCTCGGTAACCCCGTTTCCAACATTGGTGTTCAGCGGTGGGATAAGGACTGGTATTTGTGCAGCACCCTACAGTGACTCAGTGTGCGCCGCAATTGGACACCTAGGAAAATAATAAGTAGGAGGAATTCTATTGTAAATTGCCAGTTGTATTAGTCCTGTGTTAAGACCTGCTGCCTTCCATTTAGGACCCCTTCCTTAAGTTGTCTGGGACCCCACCTAGGAGGATGGAGTTTGAGCTAGCCGACCTAGAGAGGTACACGGTGAACCAGCTCAAGGAGTTCTGCCTAGAGAGGGGGTGGCCGTCAAGCGAGGTGCCAGGAAGGAGGTACTTCAGAAGGCTTTGAGGGCATGGGTCATGGCCCACCCGGGAGGGAAGAGGGGAGGAGGAGGAGCAGAGGGAGACAGACGACCCAGGAGAACTGAGCCTACTGAACATTGACGTCAGCGAGAATGTGTTGCCAGGAAGACGTTCCAGGGCAGGCAGTAGTGCGTCAGGGGGAGTGTGTCACCAGAGGAATTCGAGGACAGAAGGCAGCAAAGGCAATTGACATTAGAATTGGCTAAGATGGAAAGGGAGCGAGAACAGGGAAGGCTAGCCATGGAGGAAAGAAGGCTTGTACATGAGCTTAGCCTGAAAGAACTGGAGCTCCGAGCCTTGCAAATGGAAATGGAAGGCAAAGGAAATGGTGGCAGCGTACCTACTGGGGTTCCACAGGAGCCCAAATTTTACCTACCCAGGGAGGTGATGGCCAGCTTTAGTGTGGGTGATGACATAGACAAGTGGTTGACGGCGTACGAGGTAGCTTTGGTGGCCCATAGAGTTCCTGAGAGCTACTGGGGAGGAGGACTTTATAGATACATACCTCCACTAGTCAGGGACACACTGCTAACCTTAGAAAAGGGTGATCGAACCAACTACCCTATCATGAGGGAGGCCCTGCTCAGGAAGTTTGGCCTCACCCCTGAGAAGTACCGCCAAAAGTTTCGCAACAGCCACAAGCTCACCACACAAAACTGGGTAGATTTTTATGATTATGCCCGGAAGGCATTAGAGGGTTGGGTGCGTGGCAGCGAGGTTGACAATTACACTGGGCTGTACGACCTATTTTTGAGAGAGCACCTCCTCGAGAAATGTTTTCCGGAGCTGCGCCAGTACTTGGTGGACCGCAAGCTGACCAACCCAAGGGAGCTTGCAGAGGAGGCAGACACGTGGGTCAGCACTCGGGTGTCCCACAAGGGAGCCGGGGCGGATCCTCCGAAAGGTGGACAGGTGTTCCCCCAGAAGAAAGAGGGGGAGATAAAAAGAGGGAGTTCTTTAAAGGTCCCCAAAATAGACCGCCTGGGAGAGGGGTAGGTTTCCCATCCCAATCTGGATACCAGAAACCCACTTACCCTGACAGGAGTCAGCAGCCCAGAACTGTCCGGTGCTACGAGTGCGGGGAGGTTGGACACTACAAGGGGGATGCCCAGTGTCGCAAGAGAGCCCCAGCCCCCACAGGAGGTAAGACCCCGGGGTGGCCAGTGTAGCGCTTGGGGAGGAGTTGTCCCTAGGTAGGGGAGGTGAGTGGACAGGCTTGACCTTAGTTTCCCTGGGGGATAGGGAGATCATCCCAAGGGTGCAGGTACCCGAGAACACTGCCAAGTATCGGCAGAGGGTCCTGGTGAACGGGGAGGAGGTGGAGGCTCTGAGGGACACAGGTGCCAGTATGACAATGGTGAAACGTCAGCTGGTGTCCCCAGAGCAGGTGATTCCTGAGGAGTTCCACCCGGTTGTGATGGCTGATAATAGCCTGGGTCATTACCCCGTGGCCCAAGTTCCCTTTGAGTGGGGAGGAGTGTCAGGTCTGATGAAGGTTGCGGTGAGCCCTGCCATGCCAGTTGACTGTCTGCTGGGCAACGATTTAGAACATACTGCCTGGAGAGAGGTAGAGTTCAATGCCCATGCTGAGATGTTGGGGTTACCAGGATGGACTTGCGTTATCACGCGGTCCATGGCTGCCCGACCAGGAACTCAGCCCGGGTTGGAGCCTGAAAGAAGGGCCCAGCCCACTGCTGGACGAGGAGATGTCCGGGAGGAAACACCCGGTGAGATGGATGGGGAGCCCGCGGAGGTGACCCCGGAGTCCGCTGAGGTGGTTGGTTTTCCCGTGGGGGACCTGCCGACCCCTGCCGAGTGGCAGGTGGAAGGAGGGCCTACCCGGGAAGAATTTTGCCGGGCACAGAGGGAGTGCCCTACGCTTGTTGGCATACGGCAACAGGCCGACGCCCAAGCAGCTGGAACAGAGACTGGTAATTACCATGTCTACTGGGAGGATGGTCTCCTCTACAGTGAGCCTAAGGCTCCGGTGCATGGGTCCTCAAGGGCCGTGGTGGTCCCCCAATGCCACCGAGCCTTTCTGCTAGAGTTGGCGCATGAGATACCACTAGCAGGACACCTGGGCCAGGACAAGACGTTTGCGCGCTTGGTCCCACATTTTTACTGGCCCAGGATGCGCGTCACTTCTGACACTTATTGCAAGACCTGCACCACTTGCCAAGCAAGCGGCAAGACAGGGACTAAGGTGAAGGTCCCTCTAGAACCTCTCCCAGTGGTCGATACCCCTTTGAGCGAGTGGGGATTGACATTGTCGGGCCGTTGGATCCGCCCGACTTCAGCTGGGCATAGGTTCATTTTGGTGCTAGTAGACCACGCCACCCGGTACCCAGAGGCAATCCCTCTGAGGACCATCACAGCACCGGTGGTGGCGCGGGCCCTCATGGGGATTTTTACCCGAGTGGGATTCCCCAAGGTCGTGGTGTCAGATAGGGGCACGAATTTCATGTCGGCCTACATGCAGGCCATGTGGAAGGAGTGTGGAGTGACCTACCGGTTCTCCACTCCTTACCACCCCCAGACGAACGGGCTCGTGGAGCGCTTCAACAAAACCTTGAAGGGGATGATCAGGAGCCTACCCGAGGACTTGAGAAGAAAGTGGGACGTCCTCTTACCCTGTCTGCTCTTCTCCTACCGAGAGGTGCCGCAGAAGGGGTCGGTTTCAGCCCCTTTGAGCTGCTCTATGGCCACCCCGTTCGGGGGCCCCTCAGTCTTGTCAAAGAGGGGTGGGAGAAGTCTTCCTCGAAGCTTCCCCGTGATGTGGTCAGCTATATGCCAGGCGTTCCGCAGCCAAGTGGCCAAGCTGTGGAAGGAGGCCTCGGACAACTTAGAGGCAAGTCAGGCCGTCATGAAGCAATGGTATGACCGGAACGCGCGGACGGTAGAGTTAGACGCTGGACAGAAGGTGTGGGTCATGGAGCCAGGAGAGCTTAGCGCCCTCCAGGACCGATGGACTGGGCCGTTTGAGATCTTAGAACGAAAAGGCCAGACCACGTATGTCGTCGACATGAAGACCCCCGTCAACCCCACAGGGTGCTCCACGTCAACCGCCTGAAGCCACACCAGGAGCGTTCCGAGCTCACTCTCTTGATGATAACGGATGGGAGTGAGGAGGAAGAGAGTGAGCCTCTGCCAGACCTTCTGGCGGTCCACGAGAAGGATGGTTCGGTAGAGGGAGTAGTCCTCGCCCCATCCTTGACCCCAGAGCAACAGAGGGACTGCCGCCAGGTTTTGGGGCAGTACGCCTCGTTGTTTTCCCTCACGCCTGGAATCACGCACCTGTGTACCCATGATGTGGACACAGGGGACAGTCCGCCAGTGAAGAACAAGTCTTACCGGCTGTCCGATAAGGTCAAGGCTAGTATCCAGAGTGAGGTGGTAAAGATGCTAGAACTGGGGGTGATTGAGCCTTCCAGTAGCCCTTGGGCTAGTCCGGTAGTGTTGGTGCCGAAAGCGGCCCCCTGGGCACCACACCAGAACTTCGGTTCTGTGTGGATTATCGTGGACTCAACTCGGTCACCAAGACCGACGCTCACCCGATCCCTCGGGCGGATGAGCTCATTGACCGGCTGGGAGCAGCCCGGTATTTGAGTACCATTGATTTAACATCAGGATATTGGCAGATCGCCATGGCGGAAGGAGCAAGGAGAAGACTGCGTTCTCCACCCCCGAGGGCCACTTTCAATTCCAGGTGATGCCCTTCGGGTTGAAAATGCTCCCGCCACTTTCCAGCGGTTGGTGAACCAGGTGCTGTCTGGCCTAGAGGCCTTCTCTGCTGCCTACCTGGATGACATAGCTGTCTTCAGTAGCAGCTGGGAGGACCATCTGCAGCATCTCCAGGAGGTGCTGCAGGCTTTGCAAAGGGCTGGTCTAACCATCAAGGCCAGCAAGTGCCAGATTGGACAGGGATCTGTCGTGTACCTGGGACATCTGGTGGGCGGAGGTAAGGTGCAACCCCTCCAAGCCAAGATTGAGACCATCATGGCCTGGGAGCCCCCAAGACCCAAACAGAGGTCCGAGCTTTTCTCGGCCTCACGGGATACTACCGCCGGTTCGTCAAGGGATATGGAACCATCGTGGGCCCATTGACGGAATTGACTTCCAAGAAACAGCCACGCAGAGTAATCTGGACGGCTGCCTGCCAAGATGCCTTTGAGACTCTTAAACGTGCCATGTGCACCGCACCGGTGCTCAGGACCCCAGACTTCGGACGGGAGTTTATCGTGCAGACAGACGCTTCTGAGCATGGCATAGGAGCTGTGCTCTCGCAGCTGAATGACGATGGCCAAGACCAGCCAGTGGCCTTTATCTCCCGACGACTACTCCCCGGGAACAGCGGTGGAGTACCATCGAGCGGGAAGCCTTTGCTGTGGTTTGGGCGGTGAAGAAGTTGAGGCCATACCTTTTGGTTGTCACTTCTTGGTCCAGACCGACCACAGACCCCTTCGCTGGCTCATGCAGATGAGAGGCGAAAATCCCAAATTGTTGAGGTGGTCCATTTCCCTCCAGGGGATGGACTTTCGGGTGGAACATCGACCCGGTGTAGACCACGCCAACGCTGACGGTCTCTCCCGGTTTTTCCGCCTTAGTGAAGAGAACTCCCTAGAGGTTGGGAAGCTCTCCCTCTTTCGGCTGGGGGGGACGTGTGTTAGACCTGTCAGCCCTAGGGTGGTCTTACCCTGTTTTTTTCCCTTTCTGCGCCTCATTTTTGCCACCATATTTTTACTGGACCTAGGTCTCCGGGCGCCTTGCCACTGCTGGTCAGTGCTGAGGTGCAGGTGCTCTCTCACCAAAGATGGCTGCCACAGGCCCCTGCTACTGCAGAGGGCCTTCCACCCATACACGCTAGTAGCCAGAGTCAGGCTGGGACAAGGGATACAGTAGCCATCCCGTCTCCGCCTCTGGGCCCCATAGCTAGGTAGGTGGAAGGTTCCAGAACCTTCCGGGCTGTGGGAGGAGTTACACTTTGCCGCCTTTGGGAGGGTCACCTGACCTAGGGGTATAAGAGGCTTGGAGGGAAAACCTGGAGTTAGTTAGGTTGAGGCACCGCTGAACCTGGGAGAACCTGCGCTGGAGTACAGACTTTAGGGCCTAGGGGGAGACCTACACTACTGCCGCTGACAGGGTCAAGGCCCTGCTGCCGTAAGATAGATGAGGAACGCCCACCACCCACTGATCTTGCCCAGTGTGAGGGGACCCAGGGAACCATCTCCAGCGTGCCAGGAGGCACATCAACTCCTCCAAGAATCACCAACTCACAACCCCCCTGTTCATAAAGAGACTTTACTGCATCCAAGAATTTCAGGACTACAAGTGAAAACCATTGAGAGGGGATCAGGAGGCGAAGCGCTGCGTCCCTAAGCGCTAGGCCTCCACCCCTATCTACCTATACAGACAGCTGGACTGTCCCCCTAGAACCATCCCTTCACAGCCTGAGCATAAGGCTGTCAGCGCGCCTGCGCTGCAACCCCCAAGTGTGGAGAGAACTTGACCCCCCTTGGTCACTGACCTGATGACCGGATCACCGCCGCGGCCGCCGCCGCTTGACGAAGGGAACTGAGGCCGGGGATCTCTCCCCTATTCATAGTAGTGGTGAGGGCGCCGTCCGCGCCCTCACCGAAATCACCACAAGTCACCGCCGGGCCCGAGACCCCTGCCGCTGCCAGCGCGGCCAAGAATACCGCCGCCGCAGCCCCGTGGGCCGCGTGAAGTGAACTGAGGCCTGCTGCGGCCTCCCGGCCCGTGGACGCTGTCGCCGAGGGCCGGGACGCTGATCGCAGCCACAGGTCGCGCCCCGGAAAGGCCGCGACGGGATTGGCCCGCCAAAGCCAATCGCCGGAGAAGAGGGCGTCGCCTGGCAACCACCAGAAGCCGCGACGTGATTGGCCCAGCAGAGCCGAACATCGACGCCAGAGGGGCTCCACTGTCATCGGGAGCCCCGGAGGAAGAGAAGGTCGCGACGCGATTGGCTCAGCCGGAGCCAATCGGGAGGACGTCCCCGGGGCTCCACTGCCAACGGGAGCCCCGCGAAGAATCGCCGCCGCGCCCGGATTGGGCACCGTGAAGAGCCCGCCTCCGCCCAGCACGCCGGGAGGTAAGGAAGGACCTCCTCACCTCTCGGGACGCCGGAGCCGACTGGCAGGACCGCCGGCTCCCGCACCGAGTCCTCACTCTCTCCCTGGACTCCACGGGGGCCGGAGGAGGGGCATACCGGCCCCCAACGAAGGGGGAAACAACGCGAGAGGCTCCATAGCCTCGAGAAAGCCAACCAGCACCGGCCGGAGGGCCGCAAGACTCGCGCCGGGCCCCGCCCCCACCACAGAGGGCCGGGCCAGAGAGGAGTCCGCCGTAAGGCCCCGCAGCCAGCCACAACACCGCAGGTGAGCCCAGGAGGCCCCTAGGGCTCTAGGTTAAGCCCCTGGGGCCGGGGGCCACCCTTGAGGAGGGATCACGGAGGGAGGGGGCCTTTAATGACTTTGGGATTACAGGCCAGGCACATCCTATGACCCTAGCCTCCCCGGGAGATAAAGAAGTTCCCCCTTTTGGTAGCCCCCAGCTGCTGGACATGTTGAGGGGTTCCCTGTAGGATTCCCTCCCGCCTAGTGTATCATAGGCTGTATAGAGTACCTAGGCCTACTGTATATATGTTGATGTATAAACCGTGTTGCGCCTGTTCTAGGCCCTAGTTGGTAAAGAGCACCCGAATGAGCAGTGGTGCTGTGATTTTAATGCGGCCTTTTAGTGGCCAGAATTGTGAAGGGTCTTTTTAAATGAACGCGCACTAGTTACCCGAATGTATAATTTGAATAATTGAATGCCATCTTGATCAATATAAAGGAACCTGATTGTTACTTATACAAGCCTGGTGTGGTGTCCGGTTATTGCGTCGCATTTCTGAGTTAATGTGAGAGTGTGCTGCACAACTGCCTTACACATTGCCTTCGCGTGCCTTTCCCCGCTTTGCGCCATGCTACCATAACGGTCTCGGTAACCCCGTTTCCAACAGTCACCCACAAAGAACACACATAGACAACTACCAACATTGCAGCCCTGAGGAGTGCCAGCAGTCACACACACAACGTGTCACAACCAATGAAAGCTAACACAAACCAGAAATCACATGACAGGTGTAAACAACAAGTGCAAAGGGGAATCCGGACTGTGACACATCAGCGTCTGCCCACAAACTCAGCCCTGACAGCAAACACACCTATGGGTGACACCCTGATGACCAGTAATGTGCCATGCACCCACATCACAGAGAACCCAGGGAGAAGACTTTGGGGGAACATAGCTCAACTCAGCAAGCATCACAAACAGGAACATCACTAGGGATCCCAGCATGCACAGCAACATGGAAGTGAACACACACACATGCTCATACAACACACACCTTGGGCTCACGAGATGTCACAGGAGTACACACTGCCATGAGGGGACTCCACTCCTATGTGAGGAAAGCTGTGCCATATGTCGCATCAGTAGGGCTCCATCATGTCAGCAGAACACTTGGTCACACAGTCAACAATTAGCACCAAATGAAGGCTCCCGTCACATCAGCCTGGTCATGGGAATGTCAACGAAATCAACAGCACAGATCCAACACACATGTATAGCAAGTTGCACTGACAACACAGAAGAGTCCTTCCCCATTGATGCCCAAACCTGCATGTCCAGTGGTGATGGCCACACGGTCAGGGAACTAGACTAATTGAACAATGGCAAACACAACAGATGTGCATGGGTGGAACCCACAGATGTGACATTGCTAATGTAAGTAGGAAATCCCATTGCCAAATATTGAATACATTACACACTCAGATGCTGCTAAGGACGACATGGATTCACCACAGGATAGGACACTGTCCCCCTGGAACACATGGGTTCATGCACAGTAACACTTCATTTTCATGAGTCCAAAAATCACCATCACTGCAGCAAGGGCACGGTTAGCATCATCAACATCATGTACATCAGAAGCAAAACCACTAGAGAACAGAAAGTTGCTTTATTTAGCATGTGGGTTCAAAACTTGGAAGAACTGCAAGGTATCAACAAAGGCCAATGGCCAGTCCATCAAGGAAGTCTATACAGGGTGACAGTGGCAGATGTCACCCTACACATACCTGCACTGATCACAACCGGGGACAATCCCTAGGAGGGGCATACGGGGGGCAGGCCAGGCACCGCAGGGACAGGATCAGGGCTCACCAGGAGGAGGCAGGGAAGGGGTGGTGGGTGCTGGAGAGCCACTGACAACTGCAGTGGAGGTATCTGACATGGTGTGTGCCGGCACAACTGGGGGCATGACTCAGATGTTGTGGGTGCCGGCACAACTGCAGTGGACCCTGCAGATGGAGTGGACAGGTCCGCCACTGCAGCGCCCAAGTCAGACAGGGTGATAGTGGACTCCACTGCAGTGCCCACCTCCAGGGGAGGAGAATGGGGATCAGGTAAGGTGGGCAGGACAGAGGGGAGGACACCCTCACCACATCAGTGGTACAGGCAAGCGCAGTGGGGGTGTGGGGCCGGAAGAGCAAGTGGCAGGGGGAGAAGGCCTGACCCTTCTGGGGATGGTGTATCTGTGGGTGGGGGAACCTGGGGCAGGGTGTGGTGGGGGCACCTGTGGAGTGGGGGCCTGAGGGATGGAGGAAGGAGACTTGGTGCCTGAGCTGCAGGGCAGCGGCGGGGTCTTGCTCTTCCGGGACCGGGGGACTTGCGGGTGGGGGCCTCAGTCGGTCTGCGCCTGGGGGATGGTGTCCGGGGGACAGGGGCACTCCGCTCCGTGTGGGTGGGCTTCCTCTTCCCCCTGAATGCTGGATCAGCTGGGTCAGAGGGGAAGAGGCCAAGGTCACAGAGGAAGAGCCGCTGTGTATTTGGGGTTGCAGGTGAGGCAAGGGAGGGGTCTTTGGAGGGAGAGGCAACTGAGGACTGCGCAGTGCTTGTGGATGCATGTGTTTGTGCCTGTGCCCCATCCCCTGTGAGTGTGGTTGCAGTCCCCTGACGGTGCGTGCGTGTGCGTCTTGTTTGTGGCGTGTGTGTCCGTGTCTGTGCTGGTGTGTGCCTGTGCCAGTGTGTGTGTGCTTGGGACGGGGAAGGTGCTGGGGAGTGTGGATGGGGCAGAGGCAGGAGGGGTGAGGGACTGTCGGAGGAGGGACACTGCTGCCGTCAGGGAGGAGTCCATGGACCTATTGCCCCTCTGTAGGTCAGACATGCCCGATGAGATGCCCTCCATGAATGACACCAGCTGAGTCAACAGACTGGTGTGTGCATGGAGGACACTCAGCATCGCTGTCTGTCCTACATGGAGCTGGCGGAGGAGGTACACAGACTCCTCACTCAGGGCAGCAGGGGACACAGGGGCAGGGGGTGCGGTGCCTGGCCCGAAGGAGACACGCTCCCGAACATGGGAGCCTCCATGGACCTCGGGAATGGGAGCCAACGGGAGGGCGGTGGTGGTGGTGGTGGCGGGGACAGCAACACTAGCTGGGGTGTGGTGGCTGCTGACACCCGCCTCCATAAGGGAGTCATCGTCCGAGTTGCTCTGGTCCTCAGCTGAGGTGGATGGTGCTGAGGACTCCTCGGTGTGGCTCCCTCGCCCTCCGTGCTACTGGGTCCCTCCGACCACTCCTCGGCTGCTGACCCAGTCTGGCTCTGCGGCTCCTCCTGGTCCGTGGAGCTGTCCCCTCCTGTGGCCGTGGACGTATCTGCAATCAATAGGGAAACAGACAGACATCAGTCACCTGCACCGAACACACACACCACAGTAAGTACAGCACATTACAGAGCAAGCCCTGGCATCCTTAGTTGAACATTGCTAAAACTGCACAAACAGAACAGGAGAAGTCAATTGTCAGTCTGATGGTCAACCATGGCACTCACATCCCACCTGGCCTTGCAACCATCTGTCTGGTGTCTGTGGGATGGCAATACCCCAGTGTGGACACATGCACCACCTACACAGTATTTGGACAGTGCAGAGAACCCGGTGAAGCATGTGGACATGCACACATCACAACTCTTGCCACTGAGTCAGTGCAGGTGTCCGGATGAAAGGGATGCCCAGAGTCAAATAGGAAATGCATGTGATGCATACCAGCGACAGAAACCATGATGCACCCATGTCCTGATAGCCATTGCCACAATGGTGTGCATGTAGCACATGTCACTCCCCTGCAGGATCACTAATAGGAAGTCACATGCCATGGCACAGCCATGCCTGCTAAGTCATACATCACTGTCTCCAGTCACATGGGCAGGGCAGCCAGACAACAACACTCTGCACTGTGTCACAATAGTAGATCATGGGGAATGCAAGTCCTGGAGCTGAACAAGTGCACATGTACATCCCCCACACACCACATCATCTGTACCCTCATCTGTCCAGGTCATACCCATTGTACATATGGGAGACCTGTAACACTTCCCTCTGCACCTGAGCACATCACAATCTGCTGTGAATGGGAAACAGCTGCCTGAACCTCATATTCGCATACCCCAGTCTGCACGGTCAGGTGATCAAACACCTATGTGTCACACATGTATCATCTCCTATGGTCACATCTCCGGTGGCATGCGGAGCCCCAACCGAGGAACACCCCAGCAGACCTGACAACAAAGCCACAGCACACTGACACAGAGGCAGACACCTGAGGGGACAAATCACTGAGCAAAACGTGTCAGCTGATACACGGCAGTGTGAGTACAGAGTGTATTGCATGGCCTGGAGTAGGCATGACTGTCCTGTCCCACATGAAGGAGGGATGAGCCCTGGACAGTAGGCAGCTGGCTAAGTATGTGTGACACACGTTATATACACACTCCTGGGGCACAAACATTGTTCCCACCCGCAGCATGGGTGTGTGCCAGATACCCCAGGCACATGTGGTGGATTAGCTCAGCAATTGGGCCACATATCAAAATGACACGCAGAACACATGTCAGAACACAGGCAATGTGTAAGCAATGGACCCACCCATGATGCCCACCACAGAGTCAGGGAAACAGATGCTGTCCCCCACCTTGAGTCAAGCAAACTGCAAGGACACAGTACCCAAGTGACACAATACCCTGACTGTAAGGGCCACACCTGGGTATCAGATGAGGAGTGGGCAGTGCACAATAGAGGGACATGGGTCCTGGACCACAAGACTGATGTACTGTGGGAGTTTAACCAGGCCAGAGGAGGGCACATAGCATGGCAGACATAGTTCACAATGCAGACATGGACTCACCCCCTCCTTGCTGCTCTCTGGCCTTCAGCTGCCCATCCAGATCAGGGAAGACCACCGCCAGGATCCTCAGCATGTGGGGGTCAGGGTCCGGTGTCCGCCCCTCCTGCGAGGAGGTGACAGCTTCAGCTGGACCCGTGCGATCCTCCGGGTCCAGCCCCGAAGGTCCTGCCACCTCTTCTGGCAGTTGCGGATCCGGCGCTTGTAGACCCCCACGGATCTCACTGCCCGGTCGATGGTCAGCCATATCTTCTGCTTCTGGTGGGCATCAACCTGTGAGGATAACAAAGTGAGAATGCCATTACTACACATGCAACATATCCGTGCATTACACAGTTGGATATACATGTCTCAATCACAGGGGCACATGATGTACACAGGCAGTGCAACGATGGCTATGGACAGTATGCCAGCAGTTACTACATGGTATCATTGCCTGGGAAGTAAAACCTAGTTTAAATGCACTGTCACTGCACTATACCTGTCCAGTGCATGTAACTACACACTATGGGGGTGACAACTACTCAGTGAGCCTGCTAGCCAGTGGCGTGCAGACTGTTAGCCTTGCTAGTCAGACAACATGCACATTTAGAAAGGCAGTGGACAGAACACTCACCTGCTCCCCTGCTTTCGCATACAGCTTGCTGTACTGTGGAAGGAGGCCATCCAGCAGGGCCTGGTTATCCTCAGTGCTGAAGGCTGGGGCTCTCTCCACAGTACGTGCCATTGCAGGGTCCAGAGGGTGCAGATACAGCAGCAGTGTAGTGGCAGATGTCGTCCTGGAGCATGTAGTGCAGGCAAGTGAGCTCTCAGGGGAACAGCCAGCATTATATGTGTGCTGCAGAGGCAGATACTGTCCCATGTGTCCAAAGTGATAGGTCCAAGTCGTTTGCATCATCTGAATCTGGCCAATCCATGGAATTGCACCACTTACACACGCCCCCAGCATCCTTCAAATGTTCAACTTCGTGACACCCAAGAAATTGCAACATTGTTGTGGGTGACCAACTGAATTTACAGCATCAGACTCGTTCAAATTTTGAAAACGTGTCCGTTGCCAGGCCAGGCCATAGCCAATGGGTGCGCACCGATCGGACCATTGTTGTTGGACGCGTACATAGGATACAACGCGTACCCGCACACATTGAATGCAATGGGCCGGCCGGGCACACCGATCGGACCATTGCTGTTCAACGCGTACATAGGATACAACGCGTACCCGCACACATTGAATGCAATGGGCCGGCCGGGCACACCGATCGGACCATTGCTGTTCAACGCGTACATAGGATACAACGCGTACCCGCACACATTGAATGCAATGGGCCGGCCGGGCACACCGATCGGACCATTGCTGTTCAACGCGTACATAGGATACAATGCGTACCCGCACACATTGAATGCAATGGGCCGGCCGGGCACACCGATCGGACCATTGCTGTTCAACGCGTACATATGATACAACGCTTACCCGCACACATTGAATGCAATGGGCCGGCCGGGCACACCGATCGGACCATTGCTGTTCAACGCGTACATGGGATACAACGCGTACCCGCACACATTGAATGCAATGGGCCGGCCGGGCACACCGATCGGACCATTGCTGTTCAACGCGTACATAGGATACAACGCGTACCGCACACATTGAATGCAATGGGCCGGCCGGGCACACCGATCGGACCATTGCTGTTCAACGCGTACATAGGATACAACGCTGTACCACGCACACATTGAATGCAATGGGCCGGCCGGGCACACGATCGGACCATTGCTGTTCAACGCGTACATAGGATACAACGCTGCACTCGACACATTGAATGCAATGGGCCGGCCGGGCACACCGATCGGACCATTGCTGTTCAACGCGTACATAGGATACAACGCGTACCCGCACACATTGAATGCAATGGGCCGGCCGGGCACACCGATCGGACCATTGCTGTTCAACGCGTACATAGGATACAACGCTGTACCCGCACACATTGAATGCAATGGGCCGGCCGGGCACACCGATCGGACCATTGCTGTTCAACGCGTACATAGGATACAACGCGTACCCGCACACATTGAATGCAATGGGCCGGCCGGGCACACCGATCGGACCATTGCTGTTCAACGCGTACATGGGATACAACGCGTACCCGCACACATTGAATGCAATGGGCCGGCCGGGCACACCGATCGGACCATTGCTGTTCAACGTGTACATAGGATACAACGCGTACCCGCACACATTGAATGCAATGGCCAATGTGTGCGCACTGATCGGTCCATTGCTGTCCAAGGCGTATTGCCAATACAACGCGTACCAGCGCACATTGAATGCAATGGCCAATGTGTGCGCACTGATCGGTCCATTGCTGTCCAAGGCGTATTGCCAATATAATGCGTACCAGCGCACATTGAATGCAATGGCCAATGTGTGCGCACTGATCGGTCCATTGCTGTCCAAGGCGTATTGCCAATACAACGCGTACCAGCGCACATTGAATGCAATGGCCAATGTGTGCGCACTGATCGGTCCATTGCTGTCCAAGGCGTATTGCCAATACAACGCGTACCAGCGCACATTGAATGCAATGGCCAATGTGTGCGCACTGATCGGTCCATTACTGTCCAAGGCGTATTGCCAATACAACGCGTACCAGCGCACATTGAATGCAATGGCCAATGTGTGCGCACTGATCGGTCCCTTGCTGTCCAACGCATCCCTGTACAAGTCACTGGCATATGTCACCATGCCTGTCACAGGTGAACATATGCCAGCCACAATATACTTCCCAGGCAGTGAGGGGCACACCTACAACACCACAGCCTGTCCAAACTGTATCCTAGGGCATGTAAGGCTGCATTACCTATTCCGTGTATGGGGGTGAACATGTTGTTCTGTGGGTGTCACTTGGGGGCAGCCACCCCCAGGCTGTGCACGTGTTTATGGGGACAGAATCCTTGGTGTTTCGTGTACATGACCACTGTGATGTGCAACTGTTCATATCTGTGCATGTGGCATGGTCACAGTTCACGGTGGTGTATGTGTATGTTATGTCACATACCCCCTGAGTCCCATGTGGGACGTTATGTTCAACCCAGGGTGACCCATTGGCACAATGTTGATGGTCCTCCACAGTCTGTGTGCATGTTGTGATTACAATGTCTCTGATTTCATGTGCACAATGGGAGGCAGTCTCCACATCCACGTTGTTTGTGCATGGACTTTGATGTTGTGCGTGTGTGTGTCACAGACGTCCATGTCTGTCCTGCCGAGGCAACACGGACCACTACCTGTGGGGCTCATGGTTGTTTTGCTGTGGTGTATACATGATACACCATGTCATGCCAGTGTCCATGTGGCAATACAGGGTCCCTGGGAATCTACCTGTCGTTGAGCTGTGATGCCTGGGGCACATCAGTCCTCACATGTCACTGTGGCGTGTGTTTGTTATTTGGCAGCAGGAGATGGGTACTGGGACAAGGCCTCATGGTATCCGATGGCATGACCTGGGACTTCTTGATGCCACTTGTTGGACTGTGATGTTAGATATTGGCCATGTATGTGCCATACATATCCGTACGGAACTGCACACATCATGTACTTGTGCCTCATTATGATGTATCATGTGATGTTGAGTGTGTTCAATGCCACATATGTGGGGTGACTGACAATCTTGCTTTCTTCACCTATGCACTGCAGGGCACCAGCTGTCCATAGACCATTCCCTGACCTGGCAACGATGGTGGAACGGGACAGCATCCGACGGTACCGCTTCACCAGGCAGCTGATTGAGGATTTGGCAGTGCGCTTGGCACCACATTTGCAACCTGGCCATCCGTACCCTACAGCGCTGACCCCCAAGGTGAAGGTGATGGCAGCCCTATACTTCTTTGCCACTGGTACCTTTCAACACACTCTGGCGACTGCTGGTGGGATGTCACAGACCATGTTCAGCCGTGTGCTCTGGGATGTTTTGGAGGCTATGTTGATATACCTGAACCAGTACATCTATTTCCCTAGACTCCAATGACTCACTGGCGTGAAGAGTGACTTCTATGCCGTGGGGAGGATGCCGCATGTCATTGGCTCCATTGATGGGACACATGTGGCGTTGGTACCACCACAGGCCCAAGAGCAGGCCTACCGTAACCGCAAACACTACCACTCGGTAAATGCACTGGTGGTCTGTCTTGCAGATATGAGCATCACACACGTGTGTGCCCGTTTCCCTGGTTCTGCACACGATGTGTACGTGATGAGGAGTAGTCGCATCCTGAGGATGATGGCACAGATGCGGAACCAGCGTGCCTGGCTTGTAGGTGTGTACTGACTTTGTACCATTGTGTGTGTTCTGCTATGAAGTGTTCCACCCTCTTTTCCAACTCTGCTAATGTGCAATTGTCTGTATATAGGTGACTCCGGATACCCCAACATGCCGTGGTTGCTGACGCCCCTCAGGAACCCTGTGACACCAGCCCAGATGCGCTACAATGAGGCACATGGACGGACCAGGAGAGTGATTGAGCGGACATTTGGTCTCCTGAAGAGCCGCTTCCGCTGCCTCGACAAGACAGGAGGGTCCCTCCCATATGCCCCAGCAAAGGTGTGCAAGATTATCATCGTCTGCTGCATGCTCCACAACCTGGCAGTGCGGAAGGAGTTGCCTCTCATCCTGGATGACGATGACCAACGTCCGCCACCTGTGGAGGATCCTGGCCTGGACCACGATGCCAGTGATGATGATGATGATGTTGAGGGTGATGTCCGCATACAGCTCATCACCAACTTCTTCAGCTGAATGTGAGTATCCAGAGATGGCTATTCAATGATGTGAGTTTGCATGATATGTGTTGGTGGTGCTCTGGTGCTGTTTGAGTGTGTCCATGGGCTACATGTCTGTATGCATGTAGCGATGTGTCCTTGCAGGTAGTCTGTACTCCCCAACAGTGTTGACATGCTAACTTGGTTCTGGGTGGGTATCTTGTAACATGTATTGTGCATGAGTATTGCAGTTCTGTCGTGTTCTTCAGTACTTTTGACTGTGTGTCATTTCTGTCCTTCACAGGGTACTTTCAGAGTCGTTTGGTCAACTGTGATCCCCAACACCGTGATTCGACTTCCCGGGTGGTAGCTGTTGTGTCCCTACAGGTGATGTGCACCACACCCATGGACTTCCTTCCTTCTACACTTGTTGACTATGTGCCCGCTGCCAGGTGGGATTACCTTGCATCTGTGGTGGTTTCAACATGTTGCAAATGTGTAATAAACTTGTGCTTCACTTTGTGATGTGCGTTGTCTGTGGTCACACATCTGACTGACATTTGCTTACTGCACCAGTGGGCTAGTTAACACAGACTGTGAATAGGTGTTGGGTCTGTGCAATGCAACGTATTTCCTGGCAACACCAGTGTAGGTGATGAGTCAGATGTCCATGGTGTGTATGTGTTGTGTAGCCCTGGTGGTGTGCCTCCCCCATATGTGTGAAGTCGCCATGACTCACATGCCGGTGTTGTACTTGCTGTAGCAGTTAGCATGCACAGTGTCATTTCCCCGATCATCATCGCAACTTCTGAGACAACATTGGAATCACAACAGAGGCAAGTATGGTGTATAAGTGAGTTTATTGACATACATGTGTGAGTATAGTGCACAGGTTGTTGGGTGCTGTACATTGTGATTGTGATCCAAAGTTCCTAGATAATTTGGAAGTCCTGGTAGCAGAAATGTCCAGAGTAAAGTCCACAGTAATCAGAGACATTGGTCCAACTTGAGCTCCCCATGTCATGTGGGAAAGTTGTGTTGCAGTCAACAGGGTGAACAGTTTGCGCACAAAGTTTATTCTCCAGAACAGGTTTTGGCTTCCTGGGGGTTGCACATGGCCATCGGCCTCTCACTTGCCCCTCCTCGGACGGTCCCTCTTCTTTGGGGGGGATCCTCAAGTGCAGGCTGCTGCGGTGCAGGGGACTCTCCGCCAGAGTCATCCTGCCTCCCTGTGGCAGTTGCAGTTGTTTCAGCAGCAGATGTTGTGGGCACACAGGGAGGTGTTGACTGGTTGCTGCTCATCTGGCGGAGGCATTGTAATATGTCCCTATGCACCGCCGTCATCTCTTGCAGTGTGTCCCACTTGGACTCCACGCGGGACATGTGTGAGTCCAAGCGGGCATGATGGGCAGCCTGCTGCTGTTTAATGTCCCTGAGGAGCCCCACTACCTGGCTGAACTCTCCGGTGCTGGACTGGTACGCATCGGCTATGCGTGCCAGTTGTGGGTCATCATGCAGTCCAGACCCCTCTGTGAGCAGCGACCTATGTCTCCCACCCCTCCCACCACCCCTGGCGACACGTGCAGTACCTGAGGTGGCAGGCACAGGTGACCCTGGGCCACCTTGTGGGTTGTTGGTGGTGGTGGTGTCCATGGCCCCACGTTGGTCCAGGGTCCCTGTGCTGGTGGTGGTGCTGCTCCTTGGTCTGTCCGTGTCGGCAGGGGTGGTATGTGTGTTGACAGTCATTGGAGGGGTGGGTGCAAGGGGTGCAGCTGGTGGTCCTGCTGGTGGTGCATGATGACTTGCTCCGGAGGTGCCAGGTAAGTCTTCGTCATCCGAGGAGGGCAGAGGCTGTTCCACACCAGTGAGCTCCGTATCCTCTTGAGCCTGGGACGAGGACTCCTCAGCATCTGCTGCTGTGTCCCCATCATCACCTGTTTTTGGGAGACACACACAATGTATGTTATGTTTCTGCAGGCATCAATGGTTGACACACCTGACAGTTGTGACTGTGCCTCTGGATGCGGGCCTGTACAATGCATTGTCCTAAGTTGTCACAGTCAGGGGTTGATATTGGTGTAGCACATTGTCCTGCATTATTTGGGCATTTCTATATGAATGTTGGGGTGTGTACATGGTCTGCATTGGTTGTATTTGGTTGTCATCCGCTCCTCCTCCCCACCCAGCCAGATATCCCACCATGGACCGTGCTTCCATTGCAGGGAGTGCAAGTTGTCTTTCAGGATGTCAGTCAGTGGTGTCCTGCTATTGGTTGTTGCACAGTTGCCAGCAGGGCCTTGTGCTCCCCACAGCAGTAGCCAGTGTCAGCCATCTTGTCAGTTGTTTTCCACTCCCTGTGATGTGCGCATGGTTCAGGGTGGTGTTGATGGGACAGTTGTGGGGGTGACCAATATCTGTGACTACCACTCCCATCATGCTATTGCCTCCACCCCACTTCCCAGCATGCCCATACTTACTTGTTTTTCGGTGGACTTCAGTGTGTGTGAGTGTGAGAGCAATGGCAAGATGGCTGGCAGTGGTGTCCTGCTGTTGTTTGTTGCACAGTTGCCAGCAGGGCCTTGTGCTCCCCACAGCAGTGCCCAGTGTCAGCCATCTTGTCAGTTGTTTTCCACTCCCTGTGATGTGCGCATGGTTCAGGGTGGTGTTGATGGGACAGTTGTGGGGGTGACCAATATCTGTGACTACCACTCCCATCATGCTATTGCCTCCACCCCACTTCCCAGCATGCCCATTCTTACTTGCTTTTGGGGGGACTTCAGTGTGTGTGAGTGTGAGAGCAATGGCAAGATGGCTGGCAGTGGTGTCCTGCTGTTGGTTGTTGCACAGTTGCCAGCAAGGCCTTGTGCTCCCCACAGCAGTGCCCAGTGTCAGACATCTTGTCAGTTGTTTTCCACTCCCTGTGATGTGCGCATGGTTCAGGGTGGTGTTGATGGGACAGTTGTGGGGGTGACCAATATCTGTGACTACCACTCCCATCATGCTATTGCCTCCACCCCACTTCCCAGCATGCCCATACTTACTTGCTTTTGGGTGGACTTCAGTGTGTGTGAGTGTGAGAGCAATGGCAAGATGGCTGGCAGTGGTGTCCTGCTGTTGGTTGTTGCACAGTTGCCAGCAGGGCCTTGTGCTCCCCACAGCAGTGCCCAGTGTCAGCCATCTTGTCAGTTGTTTTCCACTCCCTGTGATGTGCGCATGGTTCAGGGTGGTGTTGATGGGACAGTTGTGGGGGTGACCAATATCTGTGACTACCACTCCCATCATGCTATTGCCTCCACCCCACTTCCCAACATGCCCATACTTACTTGCTTTTGGGTGGACTTCAGTGTGTGTGAGTGTGAGAGCAATGGCAAGATGGCTGGCAGTGGTGTCCTGCTGTTGGTTGTTGCACAGTTGCCAGCAGGGCCTTGTGCTCCCCACAGCAGTGCCCAGTGTCAGACATCTTGTCAGTTGTTTTCCACTCCCTGTGATGTGCGCATGGTTCAGGGTGGTGTTGATGGGACAGTTGTGGGGGTGACCAATATCTGTGACTACCACTCCCATTATGCTATTGCCTCCACCCCACTTCCCAGCATGCCCATACTTACTTGCTTTTGGGTGGACTTCAGTGTGTGTGAGTGTGAGAGCAATGGCAAGATGGCTGGCAGTGGTGTCCTGCTGTTGGTTGTTGCACAGTTGCCAGCAGGGCCTTGTGCTCCCCACAGAAGTGCCCAGTGTCAGCCATCTTGTCAGTTGTTTTCCACTCCCTGTGATGTGCGCATGGTTCAGGGTGGTGTTGATGGGACAGTTGTGGGGGTGACCAATATCTGTGACTACCACTCCCATCATGCTATTGCCTCCACCCCACTTCCCAACATGCCCATACTTACTTGCTTTTGGGTGGACTTCAGTGTGTGTGAGTGTGAGAGCAATGGCAAGATGGCTGGCAGTGGTGTCCTGCTGTTGGTTGTTGCACAGTTGCCAGCAGGGCCATGTGCTCCCCACAGCAGTGCCCAGTGTCAGCCATCTTGTCAGTTGTTTTCCACTCCCTGTGATGTGCGCATGGTTCAGGGTGGTGTTGATGGGACAGTTGTGGGGGTGACCAATATCTGTGCCTACCACTCCCATCATGCTATTGCCTCCACCCCACTTCCCAGCATGCCCATACTTACTTGCTTTTGGGTGGACTTCAGTGTGTGTGAGTGTGAGAGCAATGGCAAGATGGCTGGCAGTGGTGTCCTGCTGTTGGTTGTTGCACAGTTGCCAGCAGGGCCTTGTGCTCCCCACAACAGAGCACTAGTGTCAGACATCTTTGATGGGGCTTTCCACTCTCTGTGGGGTGTGCATGCTTGAGTGTGAGCTTGCTGTGCCATGTGGGTGGGGGATGTTGAGCTGTGCCTACCACTCCCATCATGCTATTGCCTACACCCCACTTCCCAGCATGCCCATACTTACTTGCTTTTGGGTGGACTTCACTGTGTGTGAGTGTGAGAGCAATGGCAAGATGGCTGACAGTGGTGTCCTGCTGTTGGTTGGTGGCCAGTTCCCAGCAGGGCCTTGTGATCCCCACAACAGAGCACCAGTGTCAGACATCTTTGATGGGGCTTTCCACTCTCTGTGGGGTGTGCTTGCTTGAGTGTGAGCTTTCTGGGCCATGTGGATGGGGGATGTTGAGCTGTGACTACCACTCCCATCATGCTATTGCCTCCACCCCCCCTTCCCAGCATGCCCATGCTTCTTTCCCTTTGACTCTGCTTCCCTGTGGGGTTGTGTGCCTGTGCTGACAAGATGGCTGACAGTGTTATCCTGGGGTTAGTTTTGCTACAGGTCCCATGTGTGTCCCTGTGCTTCACTCAGCATGACCCAGGGTTGTGGTTCTTTGTGGGATATTTGATTGGAGTGTGGGGCAATGCATTCTCCCAGGTGAGTTTTGTGGAGTTTGTGTTAGGGGTGTGTGTGAGAAACGCTGCTGGTAACTATGGTCAGGGCTGTGAGTCCTCCTTCCCACCCAGGCTGATATCCCACCATGGAACGTGGTTCCATTGCAGGGAGTGCAAGTTGTCTTTCAGGATGTCAGTCAGTGGTGTCCTGCTGTTGGTTGTTGCACAGTTGCCAGCAGGGCCTTGTGCTCCCCACAGCAGTAGCCAGTGTCAGCCATCTTGTAAGTTGTTTTCCACTCCCTGTGATGTGCGCATGGTTCAGGGTGGTGTTGATGGGACAGTTGTGGGGGTGAGCAATATCTGTGCCTACAACTCCCATGATGCTATTGGCTACACTGACTTGCCCAGCATACACATATTTCCTTTCTTTCAGTGGGCTTCACTGTGTGCTGGTGTTGTAGTGGTGGCTACTTGTCTGGATGTGTTTGTCAGTTATATTTGTGCCACTGCCTAGCTGTAGTTGTAGTTGTGTTTGTACATGTGATGACACAGTTAAATGTCACTTTGTGATGGCATGTGTTGTGTTTCTCTGAGTGACATACACATTTTGGGATGATTCTGTTCTGGTTGCTGTGTATTTGCTAAGAGTGCATGGTTTGACTCTCCCTTGACAGTGATGTGTGTGTGTAGTCGCAGAATATTGTGTACATTTGTTGTGTACTCACCAGGCTCTGGGATGTTTTCTAGTCCATAGACGCTCACTGGTGGTAGGATGGCCCGCACCTTCTCCTCCCAGGGCCTGAGGTATACTGGCTTGGCAGGAGGGCCACTGCCGGTGTATTGGCTCAAGATGTAGTCCTTCTTCAGCAGCTCCTTGACCCTCCTGCGCACGTCATACCACATGTTCTGGATGTCTGTCTTTGTGCGCAAACATGGTGATTGTGCGTTCACCCTGTCGACGATCCTCTCCCACATTTTTGTTTTCTGTGACATGGGTGTCTGTTGGACCAGTGTACCAAAGAGCTGTGGCTCTACCCTGAGGATCTCATCTACCAGGACTTCCAATTCACTATCTAGGAACTTGTGATTCTTCTTTGGGGGCATGGTGATGGGTGGTGATGGTGAGTGATGTGTGTGTTGGTGTGCAGGTGAAGGTGTGTGAGTGTGTGTTTTGCTAGGTGTATGTGAGGTTTCTATTTGTTGTGGTGCTGATGGTGTGTGACTTGTGTGATGGATGAGCTGTGGGTGTGTGGTTGCTGTCTGTTGAGTGCTGGCAGGTAATTTGAATTTACAAAGGATCATGGTAGGGATTTGTGTCCTTTATATGGGTGGAGTTGTGGGTGTGTCTTTGTTCCCTGCCCCTCCCCCCCAGTATTTATTGGCTTTGTAATTGCTTGTTTGGCCTTTTTTTGTGTATTTTCCCTTTGTACTTTTCGTGCATGTAGGAGACGTTCTTGTGACCGAGTCGGACCCTGCAGTTGTCTGGTACGGGCTCGTCTGTTTCGTTCACGCTGTGTTTGTGCTGTTTTCTGTGCTGCGTCCGCGTCGGTCGCGGTGTATTGGGTTGCTTCGGCTCGCAGTTTTGTATGCGTGTCGGTCGTACGGCTTGTCCTCCGTGCGACTCGGTCGTGTTTTCCACGCCTTGCATCGTACTTGGCGGGTGTAGTCCGCGGGTACGTCTCGTTCGGTATTGTTCCGGGTGCGAGTCGGTCGGTTCGAATCGCGTGTTTTTACGGCCGGATTGCTGTTTTCCATGCGGCTCGGTCCTTCGGCTTGTGCTCCGTACGAGTCGGTCGGGTTTTGCTCGCTTCTCATCGTACTTGGCGGGTCGGGCTGCACCGGTACGTGTCGGTCGGAATTAATTCCGGCTCCGAGTCGGTCGGTACGTTTTCCGGCCGGAATCGGAATCGGCCCCAGTGAGTCTGCCACTACACTTCATTAGCACTGTATTGCATGTCATGCTCACTCACATACTGCATCACAGATGAGGGCCTTATGCACATAGCTGTCTGTGCTGCCATTGTGCATGTGTATGAGATGGCCATGTACTGTGTGCCGCCTCATACATGCATTCATTTCTATGTAGTATTGTAATGAACATGTACTATGTGTCATGCTGTATGGCCTCTAATGGAGATGTAGCGATTTGTGTGCCATGCATTTATGTTCACCTGTGCTGACACACAGTGTGAATGACACAGGGTCTCTGATACTTCCTTTTCTTGTCTCCTATGCCTGCAGCTGAAGGTCCACCAGCGTAAGGCCACATGGAAGAACATTGCACGGAAGGTGCGGACTCTGGGTGTATCCAACAGACGGCCCACACACTGCCACAAGAGGTGGGACGACATCTCCCGTCTGAGCAGGACCGTGGCAGAGATGACGGTGGGGCTGGTCCCTCGCAGTGGCAGGTTGGCGCGCCGAACCATGACTCCACTAATGTCCTGCATCTTGTCTGTGACACAGCCAAAGCTGTATGAACGTTTGAGGGACCATCAGCAGGGAGTTAGTGGTGAGTATTCTGCGTAGGCTGACTTTGGGTGTGAGTGACTGCATGAATGGCGACCGGGAGCCATTGCTGATCTTGCTGATGTGTGAATTTTAGGGACTACTTCTCAGTGGCTTATGTCTTCAGTGCAGGTGTCATGTATTTTCCCATAGCTGGACTTGATCATGTGTTTCATACAATGGCCCTTGACATTGCATGTTGAGATGTGGCCTTATGACATCTTCTGCATTCTGGGTGTCATGAACATCACCAGGCAGTGTACAGCAGTGTGCATCATGTCAGTGTGCATTTAACGATGTGTGCAGCGCAGGACTTGTAAATGGTGTGAAGTCCACATCTGACACCAACGTGCAACAGTTTGCATGATGAATTGCTCAACTTGTTACACATCAGTAGCTCATGGACATTCTTACGTACAAATTAGAATCTGTATCTGTGTTGTCCCCTTACAGAGACTCCATATGTGACAGAGGCAACATGCTGAGATGTATGCCTCTCTCACATACAGGCACGTGGGTATGCGTGCAGAGATGTTTATGTTAGTTTACAAGGAGACAGGGACCTGCTATTTGCCAGTGTGAACCTCACATGGCTCATTGATGTAAACGATGCATATTTCATTGCATCTTCTGTGTTCAGCATGATTGTTGCACATGCAGACTGCACAGGGTGTTGGGCAACTTGGGGTTGTCATTATGTAGTCTACTTCTGTACTTGCATTTGATGTTTGTGTGTATGGCACTGTACTGAACCTATGTCTCTGTCCATTGCAGCATCTACCGAGTGCACGGAAGGCCATGATACGGACACCAGTGCTGAAGCATGTGGTACGCATGATAGCCATGAGATCACTGACACTGAGGTGACCAGCGCCTCAGAGGGGGACAGGAGTGTCCTTGAGGACTCACGCGCAGAAAGCACTACCTCAACATCATCGGACTCCAGTGGGGAGTCAGCGACAATGGTGGTCACAGGGAGTGACAATGCTGCCTCTTCCTCCACCACACATCGGCCAGTGCCCACCATCCCGGCTACTACCACTAGTGCTGTCCGTGCCCGCAGGGCTGTTAAGGGTAGAGTCACCTTCACCCCAGGCACCGCTGCCCCTGCCCCTGTCTCCCCTGGTGCCCTCAGTGTTGAGGCGGTAGAACTTTTGCGCCAGCTGTGTGTGGGTCAGACAGCTCTCCTAAATGCTTTCCAGGATCAGGACAAGAAGTTGGGGCAGGTTCTGGCATTTATGGAGGGCATTCATTCGGACGTGGGTGGGCTACACAGGACTGTCCAGGGTTTGTCCTCCACCGTGACGGCAGCCATTAAGCTATCACAGCATCCAAGTCCAGCCCCTATGCCTTCACCAACCACCCTGCCAGTGGCAACCCCTGAGCAGAGTGACCACCCAACTGAGCCCTCAGGCCCCGAGTTGTCGGCACGCAGCACACGACAGTAGCGCTCCAAGCGTGCCAGACCACAGACACCATCGCCAAAAAGTGACACAGGCACACAGGGACGCAAAGATAAAAGCCCTTCACATGACACTCAGGGGCATCAGGCAAAGAAGGAGGCCACTAGCTCACGGTCGACAAGATTGCACCCATCACAAGAGACTCCCATCCACACAACTGCTCCAAGTGACAGACAAACACTTGGCATGCCTGCTGTGGTGCTGGTGCCACTGAAGGGAAAGCCCACAAAGCAACCTAAGACTGCTTCACCCAGGACCTCTACTCCCACCCACAGCCCTGTGAAGCGTGTTCAGGAGAGCAATGTGAGTGGTTCACCAGGAACACAGGGGATGGAGGGCAAAAGGCAAGCAAAAAGCAAGGCTAAGTCCATATCCAGCAAATCCCCACAAGGAGGGCCACATGCACCTGTCACACCTTTGGTGGAGAGGGACTCTGTTGTGCCAGCCACACTTCCCACTACTCCCAAGACACTTCTGCAATATCGGATACCCAAGAAGTGTAGATTCAGCCCTCAACATTCACCCTCACCCACTGTGTCTCACAGCAGCATCTCTCCGCCTCCACGTGCCACCATGCCACCAGGTCCGAGCAGCCCTACACCTGCCACAGCCACTACTGCCTCTGTGTCTCACGGCAGCAGCTCTCCGCCTCCACGTGCCACCATGCCACCAGGTCCGAGCAGGCCTACACCTGCCACAGCCACTACTGCCTCTGTGTCTCACGGCAGCATCTCTCCACCTCCACGTGCCACCATGCCACCCGGTCCAAGCAGGCCTACACCTGCCACAGCCACTACTGACTCTGTGTCTCACGGTAGCATCTCTCCATCTCCACGTGCCACCATGCCACCTTGTCCAAGCAGGCCTAAACCTGCCACAGCCACTACTGCCTCTATGTCTCACGGCAGCATCTCACCGCCTCCACGTGCCACCATGCCACCCGGTCCAAGCAGCCCTACGCCTGCCACAGCCACTGCTGACTGACTCAGATGATCCTCTCTCTCCCAGGTCCAGTTCCGCCAGTGGCCACGACAATCAGCCACCTCCCACTCCAACTGCCAGGCAAGTCTGAGGCACAGACCCCCTCCCATAACCATCTCTCCCACAGCGGTGCCTGGACTGAGCTTTGATAGCCCCGGTGCTTTGTTCATTCACATGTCAGTGTACGGTGTTACACATTCACTGTAAACATTTTCATGCACACATTTGCATTGTTTAGACTGTGGACTGCTCAATGGCCTTTTATTTGTTATAAATTTTGTGACTATCAGAATATTTTGCAATAAACACTGTTACTCCTGTTGTATCGTTTGTTACTGCCCTTGCTTCATTAAAACGTTTTGATGTGTGGGTCTGGATATATGTGCCACATGCTCTGCATGGCAGTTCCACATTGCCATTTACTTCATTCACTTTGTCATTGTTTGGCAAACGTAACACACACTTTTGGTCTGCTTGACTCTGAGGTTTGGGGGTGCAATGATGTTTGTGGGTGTTGATGTACTCTTGCAATCATCATTCGCTCTTGATTTCAGTATGATTGTACACATGTCATGTTAGGGGGCTATACCACAACAGAGGTGAATTCTACACACAGTCTAACTTGCGGGGTGTCCAAGGTTGGTGTTGTCTGTGTGATATGTTTGGATGTGTGCACAGCAGTGTGTGTGTGGTAATGTTGTGAAGGCCTGTCTTCGTTCTCACATGGGTATATTTGGATGTGTGCAGTTGAGTGGTCACACAGTATGCTTGGCCTGACCTTGTCAGTGGTGTTGAGGTGTATGTGGCCCTGTACATGCCAAATACAAACGTGTATGTTCCATGTGGGGTTTGCCCCCTCATACTCATCTTGGCAGTGGCAGGGAGGGGGTGTCAAACCACAAGCACCTTTTTGGCATCACCTTGCAGGTGTTGTTTTGCCAACTCATACTCATCTTGGCAGTGGCAGGGAGGGGGTGTCACACCACAAGCACCTTTTTGGCATCACCTTGCAGGTGTTGTTTTGCACCCTCATACTCATCTTGGCAGTGGCAGGGAGGGGGTGTCACACCACATGCACCTTTTTGGCATTACTTAGCAGGTGGGGTTTGCACCCTCATACTCATCTTGGCAGTGGCAGGGAGGGGGTGTCACACCACCAGCACCTTTTTGGTATCACCTTGCAGGTGTTGTTTAGCACCCTCATACTCATCTTGGCAGTGGCAGGGAGGGGGTGTCACACCACAAGCACCTTTTTGGCATCACCTTGCAGGTGTTGTTTAGCACCCTCATACTCATCTTGGCAGTGGCAGGGAGGGGTGTCACACCACAAGCACCTTTTTGGCATCACCTTGCAGGTGTTGTTTTGCACCCTCATACTCATCTTGGCAGTGGCAGGGAGGGGGTGTCACACCACATGCACCTTTTTGGCATTACTTAGCAGGTGGGGTTTGCCCCCTAATACTCATCTTGGCAGTGGCAGGGAGGGGGTGTCACACCACAAGCACCTTTTTGGCATCACCTTGCAGGTGTTGTTTTGCACCCTCATACTCATCTTGGCAGTGGCAGGGAGGGGGTGTCACACCACAAGCACCTTTTTGGCATCACCTTGCAGGTGTTGTTTAGCACCCTCATACTCATCTTGGCAGTGGCAGGGAGGGGGTGTCACACCACAAGCACCTTTTGGCATCACCTTGCATGGTGTTGTTTAGCTCCCTCATACTCATCTTGGCAGTGGCAGGGAGGGGGTGTCACACCACATGCACCTTTTTGGCATTACTTTGCAGGTGGGGTTTGCACCCTAATATTCATCTTGGCAGTGGCAGGGAGGGGGTGTCACACCACATGCACCTTTTTGGCATTACTTTGCAGGTGGGGTTTGCCCCATGATACTCATCTTGGCAGTGGCAGGGAGGGGGTGTTACACCACAAGCACCTATTTGGCATCACCTTGCAGGTGTTGTTTTGCCACAATACACCTATGGACTTGTTCACATACATCACTATCCATGAATATCAGATGGGCACACATTTTGCTGTTGTACAGGGTGGGATGGTAGGAGCTGTGATGGGATCAGGTAATGACAGTTGCTACCAACAGAGGCACACAATGTGCATACTTGTGTGCCGCTGGACATGCCTACTGGATTGTGCGGAACTTTTCCCGCGTCTTCACCGCTGCGGTGACGTGACCGGGAGGATGCGGTGATGACGTTGTTGATGGGTGACCCCGATGCGGAGGTGTGGCCTTGACGTACCTGCGGTGTTGTCGACGGCAGCGGCATCTTTGTTGATCTCAGATCAGGAACAGCAGCGGTAGGGCTTGTAGTGCAGGATCCATTGCGGTAGCGAACGCGTGGAGTTGTGTGTTATTGCCTTTTTCCTCCGCAGTATTGCTTCCGCCGTGTTTCAATGGGTGGTTTCTCCGTTGCGGTCCTATTGCCTATTTGAGGCATTGTGATTCGGACGGCGGTCTACATGTCATTCTGCACGGCGGTCGCCCGCTATTGGCTACGTCCACCCTCGTCGCGGAACCAAACTACTGGCGGAACTGAAAACACCGCGGCGGTAGTCATTTGGCCTATGTCTGCCCATCGTAATATGGCGGGCGGTGTTTTGCGACCGTGGTTGGCAAAACAGCACCCGCCAGGCCGGCGGAAGCCACCGCTGGCACAGCGGTGCCTATCCGCCCACCATCGTGATTGGCCCCTACATGCGCACTGACAAAGACTGCCGGTTGCCTTTGAATTACAGACACATCGCTTGGTGAGAGAAACATCAATGAAACTGCAAAGATGTACACATTTAAGAGGGGATCTTACTTGTTTGCAGTTTGTTACGGAAGCGCATGGAAGCAATCCAGGCTCTCACCAGAGTTCAGGCTGAACTGGTTGCGTATCGAGTGAAGTATTTAATCAATACTGTATTGAATGACAGAATTAAGTATGCTTTTTTTGCATTAAATTTGCCTCCAAATCACCACCTCTTGAATTTGGCTTCATCACGCTCAGGATTGTCCATTTAAAATCATTCTCTGTGTGTCCTTTTCTGATAAAGTGGTTGACGAAAGGAGCTGAGACAGTTTTTGTCCTTATGCACGATTTATGCTGGACTATCCTTTGCTTGATCTACTGGTTGGTTTTGCCAATGTATATTTTCTCACACGGGCAGATGATCGCATACACAACATTTTTAGTTCTGCAGTTCGAAAATTCCACATGCTTACATCAGGTACTGGCTTAAGTGAAGTTGCGGGGTTTAAGGATTTTTGAATTAAAAGGAGTCTGAAGTCTATCATCTAATACACCGTATATATTGCTATCCCACTTATCCCTGCCAGTCAGGGTCCTGAGGAGAACCCTAAAATCATAAGACATTCGAAATGCTTTGATGGATACGCTTGGGGAGTGCCTTTAAATTGTATCATCTGGCCAGTGAGTAATCTCAATGAACTTTTACTGATCCCTCTATAACCAATCAGCTTTGAAACCCCCCAGAGACATTAGTAAATAGAGGTTCACAAGAAGGAAATTAACAGTGATGGTTACCTCTGTACATGTCAATATGTATTGGCTGGCATTTTTTTAATGCACTAATATGTTTCTTTAAAGCCCACACGTTTGTTTTTTCAAGTATAATGATTATTTTTTTCTATTTTGTGTCACGGCTCAGTCTTGTCATGGCTGTGGGGTTAAATTATGTACTCGTTAAATGTTTAAGCCGTCCCTTTTCATGACACGTTTAAAGTCTATCATATCTGTTGAAATGATAATGAAAGGTTTGTGATAAAATACATGGGTCAAGATGAATTATTTTTCTTGTCCTTGATTCTAAAAAAGAAGTTGATTAAATATTACAGCTAAATCTTGTTTGTGTACTAAACTTTAGAAAGTGGATATTTCTCTTCTCTTACTGACCTGTGTGCCTTGCAGCCTGTCTCCAATACACGACTAGGATGGATGACAGCTACACTTTGTGCATTCTCTCTAGACAGCCACAAACACACAGATAACTCATCTACATTCTGATAGCTCTTCCTGGGCAGAAAGAGGGAGTGGGAGCTGATACTTAAGCCTGAGTAGGCAGTGTCCTGTGTCCCACACAAAGGGCTGATTGACCCCTACTGATAGTCTGGAGCCAAGGCTGGGATGAAAGGGGACATGTGCACTTCCAAGGGCTGCTTTGAAGGCACCCCCACTTCAAAGGCACATTTGGTATAAGTACTGGGGCTTTGACCCTACCAAAACAGTATACTACTGGACCTGTGAAGAACTCTGTCAAGAGACTGCTGTGCCACAAGGATTGCCACTTTGTGTGACTGCTGCTCTGAAGGAACTGCTTTCTGCTTTCCTGAGCTGCCCTGCTGATCTCTGTGCGGCTGAGGACAAGGACTAGACCCATCTCACTTAAACCCAGAGAGACTCCAAGGGCTTGCTGGCTTGTACCCTGTTCTGAAGTCTCAGGGCCATCAAAGACTTCCTGCAACACTGCAACAGCACCTGGAATCTGCTATCTGTGATCCCTGCCCTACCAAGTGGTGCCAATCTAGTCCTGGGCCCTTCAAAGGTGATTTCTGCTGTCCAGAACCATCAGTCTTGATGCAGTGATGACTTTGCTCTGATCGCAACCGAAACAGTACCCTTTGATGCCGATGCAGTACCGATCAGAAGACATCCTTGAGAGGCTCGATGATGATGTGGGAGCAAACTCCAAGGATTGAAGACGATGCAGCGCCTGCATCATAAGGGGTTCAACACCGACACAGAACCTGACTGTGAGGCTCGACATCGAAGCATCCACCCGACCACATCGATCGGAACCTACACATCGAGTCTTCAACCGCGGCGCTTGCTCCTTCGAAGGTACTTTTTCAGCAGGCTCTGCGTGGGTCCTGTAGCCAGCCTGTCCTCAATTGTGGTCGGCTTGGTCTTTGGATTTACCCCGGTCTACTGCGACCTCAAGTAACCCCAAAGCAATATTTTTTACTCCAAGCACTACTTTTTGATTTATTCTTTAAAAAGTCATACCTCCGATTCTACTTATTGGATTCTTGTCATTTTGGTCTTGTTTTACTGATACAAATATTCTCTATTTTTCTAAACCTGTTTGGAGTATTTTTTTGGTGTTTTCATTGTGTTACTGTGTGAGTGTGTGTGTGTTGCACAAATACTTTACATATTGCCTCTTTAGATAAGCCTGACTGCTCTGTGCCAAGCTACCAGAGGGTGAGAACAGGTTATCTTTTAGTGTGTATCTGGCTTACCCTGACTAGGATTGTGGTCCCTACTTGGACAAGCTGCATACCTCTGCCAACTAGAGACCCAATTTCTAGCAACATTAATTTGTTTGATTGTGCAAATCAGAAAAACATACAACTAGTTGGTGAGTAAAACCTGCTAGTCTCAATTCACTTATTGGCTGCCTCCTTATGACCCACAGGTCTATGTGGGAACCTGTTGTATAACACAGAATTATGTATCTACTCTTGAAAATGTAGCGAGAGGCCTCAAAAATCTGATGTAAGTTGCCTGCCTCATGGATATACAAAGACCAAAGAGTCAGAGGAACACATGAGGGGCAGGTGCTCCTTGCAAATAAGAGGCAGAGGTGTCCTGGTTCTGCCCAGATGGCATCCAACATTAGTTTTTAAATACAGCAGTGCACCTAATAAATAAAAAGTCCAATCAAATTATCAAAATTTCTTGTTTCTTCTTTATTTCACGTTCAAAAGGACTTTATTTTTACTCTATTCATATTTGAATTAATTAAAGCCTCAATCAACGCATTTTGTTCACAAAAGTGAACTTCTCCAGGGTTTACTAGTTGAAGAACCATAATAGTTCATTAATGAATCCGAGAGCAAAGTACTATTCGAAATGAAGAAATGGCTCATACTCTCCTTTTCTTTCTGCCCCCAAGGTGGTTTGTCAAATTAATGGTTCCGATAGTTCGTACCTTCTTCCAAAATCCTCATATTCAGGATTAGATATTCTACATCATGGATACCAAAATCTGTGTCCCACGCCAGACAGGCACCCAACGCCTCGCTGGTAAACAATCATAGCTTTGTTTTTTTGTTGCTGTTTGCAATTATGTTTATCTGCATCGCAGAGGCATCTAAAAGTGGCTGATACCATTTAGGGTGTGCACCAAGTGTAATTCCAGGGACAGGGTGAGAGGTGGGTGCTGTCTTACCTTGCCACTTTTATTAAAATGTTTGGGGCATCCCACATTAGAAAACATTATTCTTTTTTCAGGACAAAAGTATTTTTTGTATTATTTCCCTCCACTTCTACTTAGATAAAATATTTTGTAGTTATTCAATAGAAGTACGTCTGCCATCCCCTTCCCCTTCACATCACAACTCTACTCACTGTATTCTTCTGGCACTCTTTCCTAATAAAATACTAGTGACAGGAGCTGTTTTTCTCATTAACAAATTTGCATTTCTGACCCTATCTACGTCCCTCTGATCTTATAGTGAATGAATGTCTAAATCCAAAAGTCTATCCTCACTGGTTTAAACACCAAAGACAGTAATTATTCCTGAGGATGAGAAAATATTAGTCAGGTGCACCAAAACATTCAGAGATAGATTTTGAACATAAAATGTCCTCAACATTTTCTAATACCCATTCAAAATAGCACCAAGTGAGTGAACCCAGCAAGCAAGCGCTATCCTCTCCAGATCCTCTCTTGTATTCATTACTCAAATACAATATGGAGGCAATCATTGCACTTTGCAGTGGAGTTTATAAATTTTGACTAGGAAGCAATACAGTTCACAAGCAAGTTTGGATTAGAATTAATAAAATATTTGAATATTCCCATGGGTAGAGCGCTTTTGCCAGGCAAGTTCCACATTCTTCACCATATAAATCAGCACAGTCGGGACAGGATTTAAAATGTTCCTGTTTGTGAAAAAAAAACATAACCATGTGTCGGAGGGATGGGCGGAAACAAAATCGAGGAGGCCTGATAAGATTCTCAATTTTGTCCACTTTTATTTAACACTCTTAAGACAAGCGTTGTTAAATACGTGAGAGGCTTGAAAGTGAACTTTATCTTTTCCTTTAGATATTCTTTGATGGGAGTGGGAGGCTATTGTTCTTGGTTCTTTTGTAATGTACGCCTGCTTTGCTGTTATATATCTTCTATCTTCTTTTCCTCACAGGTCGGATTCAGGATATTGACGTCCCCAAGTGGCTCGAAAGAAAACAGAAGGATTGGTGAGTATAGGGGTTTCCTCAATAGCGAATGGAAATTGGGTAGAACAGCCTTCATCAGACCCAGAGAAGTTTTCTTGGTCGTAAAGAGTGAAGGGTTAGACGGGTAAACTATTCTTTTCCTAGTCGTTTGTATAATTAATGATGTCTTTAATCAAACAGTAAGTGGGTCTCTTTACACCTCCCCTCCCCTCCCTTCTTTCCTTATTCTCTATAAGGTGCTCTTATTTATGGAGATTGAGTAATGTTCTCAGGGCTTCATGTACTCACTTTTGCACTCTGCCCAATGATATACTGGTAAAGAGTCAGAATATCGAGTTGGAAATGTCGAGATACATAAATATCGACTGCAAGAATATCGTGGTCAAGAATATCGAGTTTAAGGTAAGAAATATCGTTTTCTAAAATATCAAAGTCATTAATATCGTTTGCAAAAATATAGTTGTTAAAAATATGGTTTTCTTAATTAGTGTTATGTATTTTAGTATGTATTTTAAATGTATGTGTTCTATTTTTTTGTCTAAGTATTGCATTTGTTTTTTAATATATGTGTTACATTTTTAGAAGTTATTAATTTTATTTTAATAAAATTTTGCGTTTTAGTTCCGTAGCGGGTTGTGGGTTTATAGGGGAATAGGGTGGGAAGTAATTTAATTATAATAAATTGAATATTAATTTTTATTTATTAGTATTTATTTATTTTTGATTTTATAGTGCTAATTGTGGGAATTAATTTATTATTAATTAATTAATAATTGGCTGTTAAATTTGATTGATTAATTAATTGGTAAATATGTTAATTGTGTCATTTTTTTAGGAGCGGGTTGTGGGTTTATAGGGAATAGGGTGGGAAGTAATTTAATTATAATTAATTAATTAATATTTTTATTATAATATTTGTTTATTTTTATTTTATAGTGTAAAATGTGTGAATTAATTTATTAATAATTATTTATATTTTGATTGTTAATTGTTAATGAATTAATGATTTGTTAATTAATTATGTTAATTGTGTCATGTTTTAAGAAATTGGTGGTTGCATTTATAGGGGAATATGGTGGGAGGTAATTTATTTATAATAATTAATTATTTGTTAATTAAAGCTAATTAATTATTTAAAATTTAAATATGCCAATTGTGTAATAATTTTGATGTGTGAGTTGTGGGGTTTATAGTGGTAAATGGTGGGAAGTACATTTTTTTAAATTAATTATAATGATTTGTTGCTAATTGATATTAATTCATTAATGTAAAATTAGTTATGGAAATTGTGTAAATATTTTTAGGTGTGTGTTTTGGTGTTTATTGGGGTATAGGGTGGAAAGTAATTTAGTTTAACTTAATTAATCATTAATTGATCATTAATATTCATTTATTAATTGATAAATATTTTTGGTAATTGTTTATGTTTTATTTTGTTTGGGGATTTAGGTTCTATAGCTCTATCGTTTGGTTAGTACATTAAGTTTAAATTTTTAAATGTGTTTTTTAATTATTCATATTTGTTTAATTGACAATTAATTGTGGTATTTATGGAGGTATACTTTTTTATTTAATTGAGATGTGTGTTGTAAATTGTGTGGTGTTATAGGGTAGGAAACAAAATATTATAATAATTATTTTTTTAGATTAAAATTAATTTGTATTACAAAATATTTATTTGTTTGTACATTTTTTGTTAAATTAAAAAAATTAATCTTTTTATGTAAATGTTAGATTTTTTATAAATTATATGTTTCTATGTTTTGTAAATTTTTATATTTTTATATATGTTTTGTTTTTGGGTTTTTTATTATATTTTTATTGTAGTTGATATTTTGTTTGTTTTTAAATTTTAATTTTTTTCAGTGGGAATAGTAATTTATACCCCTACACTATCCAACACTTTCCCTACTGTTGCCCTCACTGGAGTGGGAATAGTAATTTTTACTCCTCCGCTATCCAACACTTTCCCTGATGTTGCACTCGCTGGAGTGGGAATAGTAATTTTTACCTCTCCGCTATCCAACACTTTCCCTACTGTTGCATTCATTAGAGTGGGAATAGTAAATTATTCCCCTCCGCTATCCAATACTTTCCCTACTGTTGCACTCGCTGGAGTGGGAATAGTAATTTTTCCCCTCCTCTATCCAACATTTTTTCTACTGTTGCACTCATTGTAGTGGGAATAGTAAATTATTCCCCTCCGCTATCCAACACTTTCCCTACTGTTGCACTCGCTGGAGTGGAATAGTAGATTATTCCCCTCCGCTATCCAACACTTTCCCTACTGTTGCACTCGCTGGAGTGGGAATAGTAATTTTTTCCCTTCCGCTATCAAACACTTTCCCTACTGTTGCACTAAATGTAGTGTAAAATGTAGGTTTAAAAAATATTAACTTTTTTAATATTTTAATTTATAATATAATTTTTTTTTAATTCATCTTACAGGTGTATGTATATATATATTTATTTATAATTTTTAATATATTTTAACATTTTATAATTAATTAAAATTATTATTTGTTCATTATTTTTAAGTAAATATATATATATTACATTTTATATATGTATGTTTAATTTATTTATAAATTAAATTTATTACTTATAATTGTTAAAATTTACAAATAAATCTAAAAAACTTTTTAGAAGTTAAATGTATTAGTTAATTTATTTTACATTATTTTTTATACATATAAAAAAACGATATTTTGTACTTCGATATTTTTAACAACGATAATTTTTTTCGATATTTTTGTACTTACCATTATAAAGATAGGAGGTCGATATTTTTGACAACAATATTTATGTCCCGATATTTCTGTAGGTCGATATTAGTGTTGTCGATATTCTGTCAGTGATACGATATACTAAAAGAGTTGCACAGCTGGATACACATTTGTGAAACCATTTTACACGTACTCCATAGTGTTGCCAAAGTTCATCCAATTTTATTTCCATTTTTTAACCATTTAATCTGTCACGTCAAAGAGAGGAAGTTCAAATTTTTCACGCATTTAAATTACACAGGAATTGCCCATCCGGGCCTATTCACAGGCACGTAAGTGAACTCCATCCTCCAATACATATTAATTCACCCAATGCATTTCGGTCAAATTTCGACCTTCTTCAGGGGTATCTACAATCATTAAAAAATATGCATCAATCACACACAATTTGAATACAATTAAAATTAATAATAACCCCGTGTCCTATGTGCATAACATTTCAAAAATAATTTTTCAAAAAATAAACATACATATCCTAAACCATAGTGCTTGCTGTTTAACTTTTCCTCCAATCAATCCCCACTTTGTGCACCCAAAATCAACCTCCCCAAACCGACAAACGAAATTAAAGAACGAAACTAAATAACCGTGAAACCACTCTTACTCTACTCCGAGCTGCTGGTGATTAACCCCTCAGTTATGTCATCCATCTAAGATCTCTCCCCATTGCCCACGTTTATTCTCGTGGTCATTCAGCACTTAGTACAGCCGCTATTCAGTTCAAACATCATTGTAAAACCACCCTCGTAAACTCGTGTCTGTTGTTTTTAAACCAAATGAGTCCCCTCGGTTGTGCCGTTTATCTAAGTCTCTCCCCATCACCCCAGTTTGTACTTTTAATTGTTCAGCAGTTGTTTACAACCGGAAAAATAATTAGCTCAAACAACGTTGTAAAACACGCAATAGTCCTCGTAACTGTTTATAAACCATGCGTCTATCTGAATCTCTCCCGAAACCCCAGTTTGTACCTTTAATCTTTTAACGATTCTTTGCCATCGGAAAAGCACTCGGCTCAACCTCCGTTATACAACCACCCCAGCTGACTCGTATCTGATTTTTAAACCCCACGTGTCTCCGCCTATTTTCACGGCTATGACGTTGTTCCCTAAACCAACCCACCACAAGTTTTTTGTATGATACCACTACTCCCCTTAAGTCCTGAATACTAATACCTACGTGATGCTAAATAAAGTGCAATTACACCACATTCATTTATACAGTCCCCAAGAAAAAAACATTCGTGATGATATGATTTAACAATCCCCAAGATAAACATATGTGATGGTGTGATTTAACACTGCTAGTTCCAATAACATTTTTTTTATCATCAGTAATGTTTGTATTTTTGAGAGTCTTTGAACGTGACATTGACCATCCTTCATTTAAATCATGTTTTGTACTTTAGGGTGCTTTCAGGGTCGGAACGGCTTTAATACGATACATCTGAAAAAAGTCTGAAGCACACCTTGGTTTGCCAAAGTTCTAATTTAAATCCATTTGTCATGTTTAGCGTGCATTCACTCTATTATGCGCTCCGTTCCAAATGCGCAATGGGTAAGAATTCATCACAAAGTTGAGAGACGCAAAATTCGTGTCCCAAAAGAGTTGCACAGCTGGATACACATTTGTGAAACAATTTTACACGTACTCCATAGTGTTGCCAAAGTTCATCCAATTTTATTTCCATTTTTTAATCATTTAATCCGTCACGTCAAAGAGAGGAAGTTCAAATTTTTCACGCATTTAAATTACACAGGAATTGCCCATCCGGGCCTATTCACAGGCACGTAAGTGAACTCCATCCTCCAATACATATTAATTCACCCAATGCATTTCGGTCAAATTTCGACCTTCTTCAGGGGTATCTACAATGATTAAAAAATATGCATCAATCACACACAATTTGAATACAATTAAAATTAATAATAACCCCATGTCCTATGTGCATAACATTTCAAAAAATAATTTTTCAAAAAATAAACATACATATCCTAAACCATAGTGCTTGCTGTTTAACTTTTCCTCCAATCAATCCCCACTTTGTGCACCCAAAATCAACCTCCCCAAACCGACAAACGAAATTAAAGAACGAAACTATATAACCGTGAAACCACTCTTACTCTACTCCGAGCCGCTGGTGATTAACCCCTCAGTTATGTCATCCATCTAAGATCTCTCCCCATTGCCCCCGTTTATTCTCGTGGTCATTCAGCACTTAGTACAGCCGCTATTCAGTTCAAACATCATTGTAAAACCACCCTCGTAAACTCGTGTCTGTTGTTTTTAAACCAAATGAGTCCCCTTGGTTGTGCCGTTTATCTAAGTCTCTCCCCATCACCCCAGTTTGTACTTTTAATTGTTCAGCAGTTGTTTACAACCGGAAAAATAATTAGCTCAAACAACGTTGTAAAAGGCGGAGACACGTGGGGTTTAAAACTCAGTATCGAGTCAGCTGGGGTGGTTGTATAACGGAGGTTGAGCCGAGTGGTTTTCCGATGGCAAAGAATCGTTAAAAGATTAAGGGGCACATGCATCAAGGTAGGCTTTTGCGATTCCTTAATTGCGATTATTAAGGAATCGCAATTAAGGAATCGCAAAAGCCTATGCATGTAGGAATCGCTATAAAAATAGCGATTCCTAAACATTCCTTAATTGCGACTCGCTAATTGCGAGTCGCAATTAAGGAATACCTCCCCATTAATTCCTATGGGCCTAGAGGCCCATAGGAATGAATGGGAAGACATTCTCAATTAGCGATTCGCAATTAGAGAATCGCAAATTGAGAATGCAATTTCAAGGGTGCCAGGGTGTCAAAATGACACCCTGTTGCACCCCTGAAATTGTGATGTGCACCCATGTTGCGCACACACATGCCCCAAGGGCATGTGTGTGTGTAACCTAAAACTTAAAAAAATGCATTTTAGAGCATTTTTCGAAGGTTTTGCAAATTACAGACAAGTTTGATTTGTCTGTAATTTGCGGTCCCAAATAGCGAAATCGCTATTTGAAAGTGCTTCTAGCATTGCATTTAAGGAATCGCAAATTGCGATTCCTTAAATGCAATCGCAATTTAGGAATTCGCAATTAATTGCGAATTCTTAAATTGCGCATAGGAAACACTTTCATGCATCTCCAAAGGCCAATTTGCGATCGCAAACGGCCGATTTTTGCGATTCGCACCGTTTGCGATCGCAAAACCTTTGATGCATGTGCCCCTAAAGGTACAAACTGGGGTTTCGGGAGCGATTCAGATAGACGCATGGTTTATAAACAGTTACGAGGACTATTGCGTGTTTCACAACGTTGTTTGAGCTAATTCTTTTTCCGGTTGTAAACAACTGCTGAACAATTAAAAGTACAGGTTGATTTTGGGTGCACAAAGTGGGGATTGATTGGAGGAAAAGTTAAACAGCAAGCACTATGGTTTAGGATATGTATGTTTATTTTTTGAAAAATTATGCACATAGGACACGGGGTTATTATTAATTTTAATTGTATTCAAATTGTGTGTGATTGATGCATATTTTTTAATCATTGTAGATACCCCTGAAGAAGGTCGAAATTTGACAGAAATGCATTGGGTGAATTAATATGTATTGGAGGATGGAGTTCACTTACGTGCCTGTGAATAGGCCCGGATGGGCAATTCCTGTGTAATTTAAATGCGTGAAAAATTTGAACTTCCTCTCTTTGACGTGACGGATTAAATGGTTAAAAAATGGAAATAAAATTGGATGAACTTTGGCAACACTATGGAGTACGTGTAAAATTGTTTCACAAATGTGTATCCAGCTGTGCAACTCTTTTGGGACACGAATTTCGCGTGTCTCAACTTTGTGATGAATTCTTACCCGTTGCGCATTTGGAACGGAGCGCATAATAGAGTGAATGCACGCTAAACATGACAAATGTATTTAAATTAGAACTTTGGCAAACCAAGGTGTGCTTCAGACTTTTTTCAGATATACGATATACTAAGCCAGATGAGATAATTACTAAACAATGGGAACAGAAAACATAAATAATAAAAATAAAAAAAACATATTAAGCAGCGGTGATTGAGGTACTGACCCCAAACTGTGAGATTTGAAGAGAGTGAGGTGCAGCGACCCTATGCATTAAAGTAGTTCCCCTGCCCCCCCCCCTTTGGACACTCACAGCGATAACCGCAACTATCCCCGGAGTTGCGGCAGGATTCCTGGCACTCCTGGGCGTCCACCAATCCTCAGTCCAGACGTCGAGGCCGTTGTCTTCGGGATTCCGGTCTGGAATGGTGGGTTCGATCTCCTCCGTGTCGGTGATTTCCAGCTCCTGTTCTTCGGCTCCGGGGGGCTGAAACGCTGCTCTTTCTGGTCGCTCTTCTTCCACGTCCCGTCATCTCCTTCCGGCATCTTCCCCCTTCCGGTCTTTTTGTGTTTCCTCTGGGTCCTCCTTTTCAGGGCCGGTGCAAAACGCTGATTGATCCTCCCGCCGGGCGTGTCTGCCATCAGCCTGTACGGGAGAGGTGGAAGGGTTAACTCTCAGGTGCCCGGATTCCAATGTTCCTGACACCACGGCGTCCGGCCAAGCGGCATCCGATAAGTCCCGATACCGGGTCTCCGTCCCTCCCTCACATCATGCCAGTTCCCACCATGCTCCAGGATGTGAAGAACCACAGACAACAAGTATTCACAATGCCCCAATAATAAAAGCACTTAAAAAGGCCAGCTTTTACTGTCTCTAAGGCACTGTAGACAGGCCTGTTTTTAATATGTCTCAAAATGCTAAAAACGCAGCTAGGACATTTGCCATAACGGTCCACTATGTACAACACCATAGCAAGGTCAGTACTGCCACAATATTTTAAAAATAAGCCTATAGGCGGGCCTTTTTCCACAATGACCCACTAGCTAAAGAACCAGAATAGTCTAGTTTGACAATGTCTTTGCCTACAAAGGGGCCGATTCCGATTCGGGCCGGAAATCTCTCCGACCGAGCCGGACCCGGAGAGATTTCCGACCGAATCGGACCCGTGCAGTCCGACCGAACGAGTACGATGCGCACGTATGCCATCGGACTCGAGTCGGTCGGACTCCCATTGAAGTCAATGGGAGCCTGTCGTACAACGCGTACGCGGGCTCCCATCGACTCAATGGGTGCGATGCGGACAAGTGCGCCCCCTACAGCGTGTACGCGGCGAAGCGATTTGCGCCGTACACGCACAGGTAGGGGGGACCCATGGGTCCCCCCTGTGTGCGACTCGCGCGGCTACGCGTACAGGGGGGTCCGACACGGACCCCCAAAGTACGGCTCCGACAGCTCTTTCGAGCCGGAGTGCGCGGCTCGGTCGGACTGCTCGCGGCGCGCATCGTACTTACCCGGCCAGGGAACGTCTCCATTGCGCGGTGCGAGTCGTGTCCGTGCGACTCGGTCGGTGCGGTTCGACCCGGGATCGAGTCGGTCGGAGCGGTCGGGACGCCCGGACGAGTCGGTCGGCGAATACGCATCGTTCTCGCTCGCCCGGACGCGCGTACGAATCGGTCGGGAAATAGGGCTCCGAATCGGATCCGGTTAAGCCGAATCCGATTCGGAGCCCTACCGGCCGAGATCGGAATCGGCCCCAAATTGTCTTTTTATGCACAATCCCTATTATGTGACACACCTTAACTAGGCTTGTGTTCCTTTAATAGGCATAGTTCTGTGGGAGCAAAAAGCGAACCACAAAATCTTAGACACCCCAAAATTATTTCCTTCAGAGATTCTGCTTCAACAGTACTGATCTAGAATTAAAGAAAACACTCCCCAACATCAAACCCAACATTAGTTTAGTGGAGTAATAAAATAGTAATTGGAATCACTCATTCATTGAGTTCTAGATCATAGAAAATGTAAAGGATTTTAATACAAAAATCTCAAATTAGGCAGTACAGGGAAATGTAAAATGTATGTCATAAGGTCTCAGATACAGAGTACATAGCCAGAAAGCCCCAATCAACAGCAAAACTCATAAGTGGAACAGACATTGTCCCTAGCTAATAGATGTTCAGAAAAATCTCTATCTGAAAAAAACAGGCCATATATATAAGTAAAAATAATTTTAATGACTTACCTGTGATGTAAATGTCTCCGGATGTAAGGTTGCTGAAGTGATGACTTACAATGTGAGTCTGCTGCAGACCATTTGCTGGGAGATTGATACAACATTAGGCCTCATTCCTAGCTGTCTTTTGGGGGTCTCAAAATCTATGGTAACTTCAACTGACTTCTGAAACCCATAAAATGTGCATGTGCATGTATGTGTATGGCCAAGAGCCTTTTTGGTGCTGGAGAGGATAGGTTGTGTGGCAAAAAGCACTAAACCAGAAATAGAAATAATTTATGAAGGCTTAATGGAAACCATAAAGCTTTACATAATTTCTAAAAGCTAAGTAGAAATTTGCACACCTGAATGAAAATTGCCAAGATTCCAAATTCTAGGCTGAGAAAGCCCTGCCTCCTTTCTGTATAATGCATGTCTGAGGGGCAGTGAGAAAGTGATGCCACAAAGACTGAAGAGATCATTGCCCCTTTTTGCATGGTCACCTCCATTTTTGCTGACTTTTATTGCTGGTTTATAGACTCTGCATACTGCAGCACTGTTGCCTAGTAGCCAGTGTATGTGTACTGTGTATGTGACCCTGAAAAGATGTACAAATTGGCTAATTCCTGACTGGCTTATTTATCTTTCACTTAAGGCCATATTATATGGTGCAGAAAATACACCTATACATAGAAAGTTAAATGTGACCTGTGCACAGTAGCACTTATTGTGCCATTCACAAGTGTGACAAGGCAAACATGGTTTAAGGCCTACCCTGTGTAGCCTGACTGCAGCTGCTTGAAACCTGCTGCCTGAACCTGTCAAAATCACCCTTTTGATAGGTACAAAAACCTGATTTTAAATATTAAATACGTTAGCCCTAGGAGCACCTTGCTTCCCACATGATAGGCTACATAATATTTAAGAGTGGATCATAAGTGACGTGAAATGGCATGTTACCCCAATGACTAGGAGATTGTTACTGGTCAGGCTGTAAGTGGCACATAGGAAAGGTCAAAGTATAGATTACACACTTATATCTATAGCTTTTGACCTGTACCAGTTACAGACTCCATTCAAAGACTTATCTTTTTATTTAATTAAAAAAAAAAAAACACTATCTAGGGGTAAATTTAGATTTTAGTAAATATAAGGGAAAAGTTACTGTTGAAAACTGGTTCACTAGTTGAGGGGGTGAAACCCTACTCAAAAAGTAACCACAATCTCTGCCAGGGTGAAACACAAACAAACCCCAAATTAACCAGTGCTTAACCCTATGGTAGCTTGGCACAAAGCAGTTATGCTTAACTTAGAGCTAATGTGTAAAGTATTTTTTGCAGCAGTTCAAACAGTAATAAAGTGAAAACACAACACAAGAAAAATCCCATACCAAACTAGAAAACTACAGTAGAATTTAAGCAATTATTTAATACCAAAATGATAAAAATCCAATCAGTCGAACCAGAGATATGCAATTAAAGTTTTAGGTAAATATAGTGTCTAGAAGCACAAAGCACCAACTGTGGTTTTCTGGTCGCGCCAGACTGGACAAAGTCACAAGTTCAGGCCGACTGTGCTGGATCATGGGCCAGATACAGGGACCAAGTTTGGCCCGCTGAACAAAAGTACCTTGTGAGATCTGGCGTTGAGGATGCATCATTCAGTGGTGGTTCCGAGGAACTGTGAGGCTGCGATGCGAGGTCCTGCATCATTGTCGAGGATAACGTTGGTGAAGGGCTTGCTATGGAAACTCACGTGTCGAAGATACATCACGCACCAGCAGTTCCAGAGAGCTGCGGAACTGCTATGCAGTGTCCTGCGTCGCCGTTGAGGATGCCATTGGTCCAGATGTGTACTGAAGAGTTGGGGCTGAGGGTCCAATAGTTATACGTTGTACCAGCTTTGAAGTAGGAGAAAGTTCTGGAGGTTTCCACCCCAGAGGTGTTTGGAATTTCCTGCCTTCCTGCCCTGTCCTTGGTTATCTAGGGCACAAAAGACAAGTGTCAACCCTTTGTGAGATTGCTCAGGCAGAGCCTTTGTGAAGTGCAGATGTGGTAGGTGACAGCTCCTCTCCCTCATCAAGTCAGAGATGGCCCATCCTGCCAACACCCATCTTTGTCTCACTGTCTGGTAGCAATACAAAAAGACCAACTGCCAGCTACACTTAGTCATGTGGCCCAGTAAACAGGCTGCAGACACCAAATGGTTGGGACAAGAAAATTCCAACTTTCTAAAAGTGGCATTTTCAGAATTGTGACTTAAAATTCAACTTTACCAATTAAGTGGGTTTTAAATCACAATTCTTTAGACATCAAGCTCGAGATTCCTACTTGCTCCCAATTGTAAGTTAGCACTTATTAAATGTAGTAAGGCAACCCAATGTTATCCTATGGGAGAGGTAGGCCTTGCAGTAGTGAAAAATGAATTTAAGAGTTTTTACTACCAGGACATGTAAAAGTTAAAAGAGCATGTCCAACGTTTTAAATACACTGCGCCATGCTCAATGAGCTGTTTAGGGCCTACCCTAAGGGTGACTTACATGTGTCAAAAAGGAAGGTTTAGGCCTGGCAAGAGGTTTATTTTGCCAGGTTGAAATGGCAGGATAAAACTGTACACACAGGCAGCACTGGCAGGCCTGAGACATGTTTAAATGGCTACTTAAGTGGGTGGCAGAATCAGTGCTGCAGGCCCACTAGCAGCATTTAATTTACAGGCCCTGGGTACATGTAGTGTCACTTTACTACGGACTTACAAGTAAATTAAATGTCCCACTTGGGTTTAGGCCAAATTCTATCATGTGTAAGGAGAGAGCACAAGCACTTTTGCACTGGTTAGCAGTGGTAAAGTGCATTGATTCCTAAAAGCCAACAAAAACGGGTTCCGAAAACAACAAGGTGAAGAGAAAAAGGCCAGCCTGTTTTTGGCCTGAATTTGGTATAAGAAGAGGTGTAAAATGGTTCCCAGAGTAAAGACACTGATCTGGGAGTGGGGTGTTTTCTTCTTATAGCAGTAAGACCAGTTGGGATGGGTCCAGGAACTTAATTTACTTCAAAGGGGTCTGCCCTGTCACAGGTAAATGACAAGTGATACCTGGGAATGTAAGCCATTGTCTGGCTGGCACCAAGTCCAGTGGGAGGAAAGCTAATGTCAGAGCTAGTTTTGGGTGACCACTGAGGAAGAGATTGCTCATTATCTTGCCACACCACTGGTTTGTCAGAAGGATTTCCCATTCTTAGATTTTGAGAGTGAGGGGCACTGCGCAATTGTTTGCAGTAGGGCAATCAGGAGCTGCTGAAAAAGTGGGTAGGGTTGCCTCTGGGATGTTTTATCCCTTTGGTTAGGGAGTGCCTAGGAGTCTCCATCACCCACTAACTGGTGGCAGGCATAAATGTGGCACCCCAATGCACTTCCTTAGAACACTTTCTGGATCTGCAGAAGATGAGAAGAGGACAGGACTGTTGTCTGTAACCTGAGAGGAGCCCAAAGAACTGGAACTGCTCCTATTTGTACACAGGACAAAAAAGTGGACTCCAAGGGTCAGTTGATTGACCTCCTGTGTGTCGATAAAGACACAAGAAGCTGCAAGAGGCCTTCTCCCTGAAGTGCCCAGCTGACTAGTGGCAGCTGGACCTGGACTAAGGTTTGCCGTTAGCCTCTGCCTGGCACCCTGAGAGTCTGTAAGTGCCACCCCTGAGATCGTGTTGGCCTTAGAAGGGTACTCCTTGGGCTGTTTGGGCACCAGAAGAAAGTTTGGAAACTTTTGAAAAACATTTCCTCTGTAACTCAAGAGCCTCAATGGGACCTGCTGGAAAAAGTATTCAAAGCAAACACAAAGAGATGATGGACGGAGCGCTAAAACTTTCCAGACACTCATCCCCAGTCACAGATCTGGGTTGAATACATCATCATTCTTTAGCTCACTTCGCCATCCAAGTTCAGACCCATCTATATGCAAATCAGTCTTGACCCTGTGCCTCATGGGAACAGTCCAGCCCGAACTGCCAAGCCAGGTCATCCCTGGACTGGAAACAAGCATCCTGGGACCGGTTTCGGGGTAACACCCCTCTTCAGCCAGGCTAGCTTGAATCCAGTGGCAAAGTGAGCAAGGGACCCACATCTGGGCATACCCTGCTAACTTAGGGCGAACAAAGCAAACACAAAGAGATGATGGACAGAGCGCTGAAACTTTCAGACACTCACCCCCAGTCACAGATCTGGGTTGAATCCATCATCATTCTTTAGCTCACTTCGCCACCCCAGTTCAGACCCAGGTATATGAAATCAGTCTTGACCCTGTGCCTCATGGGAACAGTCCAGCCCAAACTGCCAAGCCAGGTCATCCCTGGACCGGAAACAAGCATCCTGGGACTGGTTTTGGGGCAATACCCCTCATCAGCAAGGCTAGCTTGAATCCAGTGGCAAAGTGAGCAAGGGACCCACGTCTGAGCATACCCTGCCAACTTACGGCAGACAAAGCAAACACAAAGAGATGATGGACAGAGCACTGAAACTTTCAGACACTCACCCCCAGTCACAGATCTGGGTTGAATCCATCGTCATTCTTTAGCTCACTTCGTTAATCCAGTTCAGACCCAGCTATATGCAAATCAGTCTTGACCCTGTGCCTCATGGGAACAGTCCAGCCCGAACTGCCAAGCCAGGTCATCCCTGGACCGTAAACAAGCATCCTGGGACCAGTTTCGGGGTAACAGCCCTCATCAGCCAGGCTAGCTTGAATCCAGTGGCAAAGTGAGCAAGGGACCCACATCTGGGCATACCCAGCCAACTTAGGGTGAACGAAGCAAACACAAAAAGATGATGGACGGAGCGCTGAAACTTTTCAGACACTCACCCCCAGTCACAGATCTGGGTTGAATCCATCATCATTCTTTAGCTCACTTCGCCACCCCAGTTCAGACCCAGCTATATGCAAATCAGTCTTGACCCTGTGCCTCATGGGAACAGTCCATCCCGAACTGACAAGCCAGGTCATCCCTGGACTGGAAACAAGCATCCTGGGACCGGTTTCGGGGTAACACCCCTCATCAGCCAGGCTAGCTTGAATTCAGTGGCAAAGTGAGCAAGGGACCCACGTTTGGGCATACCCTGCTAACTTAGGGCAAACAAAGCAAACACAAAGAGATGATGGGCGGAGCGCTGAAACTTTCAGACACTCACCCCAGTCACAGATCTGGGTTGAATCCATCATCATTCTTTTGCTCACTTCGCCACCGCCAGTTCAGACCCAGCTATATGCAAATCAGTCTTGACCCTGTGCCTCATGGGAACAGTCCAGCCCAAACTGCCAAGCCAGGTCATCCCTGGACCAGAAACAAGCATCCTGGGACCGGTCTTGAGGTAATACCCCTCATCAGCCAGGCTAGCTTGAATCCAATGGCAAAGTGAGCAAGGGACCCACGTCTGGGCATACCCTGCCAACTTAGGGCGAACAAAGTAAACACAAAGAGATGATGGATGGAGCGCTGAAACTTTTCAGACACTCACCCCCAGTCACAGATCTTGGTTGAATCCATCATCATTCTTTAGCTCACTTCGCTAATCCAGTTCAGACCCAGCTATATGCAAATCAGTCTTGACCCTGTGCCTCATGGGAACAGTCCAGCCCGAACTGCCAAGCCAGGTCATCCCTGGACCGGAAACAAGCATCCTGGGACCAGTTTCGGGATAACTGCCCTCATCAGCCAAGCTAGCTTGAATCCAGTGGCAAAGTGAGCAAGGGACCCACATCTGGGCATACCCTGCTAACTTACGGCAAACAAAGCAAACACAAAGAGATGATGGACAGAGCATTGAAACTTTCAGACACTCACCCCCAGTCACAGATCTTGGTTGAATCCATCATCATTCTTTAGCTCACTTCGCCACCCCAGTTCAGACCCAGCTATATGCAAATCAGTCTTGACCCTGTGCCTCATGGGAACAGTCCAGCCCGAACTGCCAAGCCAGGTCATTCCTGGACCAGAAACAAGCATCCTGGAACCGGTTTCGGGGTAACACCCCTCATCAGCCAGGCTAGCTTGAATCCAGTGGCAAAGTGCACAAGGGACCCACGTCTGGGCATAGCCTGCCAACTTAGGGTGAACAAAGCAAACACAAAGAGATGATGGACGTAGCATTGAAACTTTTCAGACACGCACCCCCAGTCACAGATCTGGGTTGAATCCATCATCATTGTTTAGCTCACTTCCCCACCCCAGTTCAGACCCAGCTATATGCAAACCAGTCTTGACCCTGTGCCTCATGGGAAAAAACCAGCCCGAATTGCCAAGCCAGGTCAGTTCTGGACCAGAAACAAGCATCCTGGTACCGGTTTCGGGGTAACACCCCTCATCAGCCAGGCTAGCTTGAATCCAGTGGCAAAGTAAGAAAGGGACCTACGTCTGGGTATTCAACCAGCAGTTAAATGGCATCTGATTGAATTTCAGATTAACCCTGGTTTAGGCTTGCAGCACCATGAAAAAAGACTAAGGGCCTGATTACGATCTTGGTGGACAGGGTTACTCCATCACAAACATGACGGATATCTTGTCTGCCAAATTACCATTCCATTATATCCTATGGAAATTGTAACAACAGGGATGGGATATCCATCACCTTTGTGACGGAGTATCCCATCCGCCACTATCGTAATCAGCCCCAAAGTCTTACTCTGCTTTGGGAAAAATTCCTGAGAGAAATTCTCAGAGCTTCAGTGGGTCCAAACTGCTCGAATTATCAAGCCTTTGATACTATGGGGTGGCTACAATTTTAGCAGCAGCCCACTCAAAGAGATTTTTTCTTCCAAAAAAAGTGTCAAAATCCCATTCTGCATTGGGAATTAAAAGAAATAGTTTTCTTTAAAAAAGTGGCAAAGTCCCTTTTGAAGAGAGATGCACAAATTTGTTTAAACTTTTTGAGATATACCATGACCAATCCACTTGTATATAAACCAGGGCTCCATTGCCGGTGGCCTCAAATCCCTCCTAGGTTCTGGTTGGCCGCTTCCATAGAGTATCATTGGAGCTTTTTGCTCTTTGGCACTACTTTGCTTACATCTTTAAACATTCATATCAATGGTTCCCCTTACTGGATTTTTCTCATTTTGGAGTCCTTTTGCTTATTACACATTTTTCTATTTGTATAAATTGGAGTGGTATTTATATTGTATTGCGGCTTTGACTTTTTAACTCCTTTGGTACTCATAAATGCTTTATACATTTTACTCAAGTTAAGCCTGTCTGCTTTGTATCATAGCTACGAGTGATCGCGATCAGGTTTTAATAATTGAAATCTTTGACGGACCTAACTGGTTAGTTGCTTCATTATTTGCGATGGTCTGCCTTCCACTCTAATGAATGAATGAATAAATTATCTTAAGTGCCAAGATTCATTAAAATAAAAGCAAAACATACAAGCAACATGACCCAACAGGTAAAATTCATCAGAGTTCAAATATTAAAATTAAAAAGGAATAAGGCTCAGTATTGATATTTATTATCAGTTGAGTTGGGCAGGGGGCAAAAAATGCAATCATACCATCATTTACATAATATTTCTTAGAAAAGACAGCATAGGCAAATTGATCATACAACAAAAGGACTAAAAATGCAATCATGTGATCAAATACATAAAATTCAATTAAAAAAGCTACTAGAGATAGAATGCATTATATCAGCTGAGTTGGACAGAGGACAGAAAGTTTAATGTTGCCTTCATGTAATTAATATACCTTAGAAGAAAACCCTCATGGGCAAAAATGAGGATGTAACATAAGGACCGAAAGTGCAATCATGCAATCAAATACATAAGATTAATTAAAAAGGTAATCACAGATAAATTGATATAAAAATTCTGGTTTAACAATTAAGGAAGCACCAGCACACAATTCAATTCTTTACAAACAAATTTAATAAATTTAAGGAAGCGGGATGTCAACTGGCCTGATTCACCCACGAGACAGGTTTCTACTGCAATCAGACAAGTTCTAATAGATAAGTATCTTCGTATTTGTTTCAGCAAATATTTATGGGATAGTAGGAGGTGGGGGCAGATACAGATAATATGACGGGTGAACATCGAGAAAAAAAATATCGAATTGACAGAATATCGAGTTTTTTATATAGAATGGACAGAATATCGAATTGCCAAAATATAGTGGTGCAGAATACCGAAATTCAGGTAAGAAATATCGATTTCCATAATATCGAAGTTAGTAATATCGACAGTCATAATATAGTTGTTAAAAATATCGATTTTTTTTATTGTGTTTTAAGTGTTAGTATATGTGTTAAAAGTATGTATTATTTTTGTAATGTATGTTTGAAAATTTTTAAAGTAATGAATTTTATGTTTGAAAATTTTTGTGTAATTTAATTCCGTAGCGGGTTGTGGGTTTATAGAGGAATAGGGTGGGAAGTAATTTAATTATAGTAAATTAAATATTAATTTTTAGGAATTATTAATTATTTTTAATTTAACTTTGCGTTTTAGTTCTGTAGCGGGTTGTGGGTTTATAGGGGAGTAGGGTGGGAAGTAATTTAATTTTTATTAAGTAATTATTTATTTGTATTTATTGGTATTGATAATTAATTTATTGTTAATTAATTATTAATTGGTAATAAATTTTTATTAATGGGTAATTTTTTTTATTAATTGGTAATTAATGTTTATTAATTGATAATTATATTAATTGTATTAGTTTATTATTCGTAGCGGGTTGTGGGTTTATAGGGGAACAGGGTGGGAAGTAATTTAATTGTAATTAAGTAATTATTGAAATTATTTTTGTGTATTGATAATTAATTTACTGTTAATTAATTATTAATTGGTATTTCTTTACTACTTATTAATTTTTGGTATTGAAAATTAATTGGTTGTTAATTAATTATTAATAGGCAATTAATTTTTAATAAATAATATTTATTGGTATTTATAATTAATTAATTATTAAATATGTTGTAATTGGTAATTAATTTTAATTAATTTTTTATTGGTATTGGTAATTAATTTTTTTAAATTTAAATATTAAATCATTACTTTCCCTACTGTTGCACTCACTGGAGTGGGAATAGTAATTTTTACCCTACGCTATCCAACGCTTTCCCTACTGTTGCATTCACTGGAGTGGAAATAGTAATTTTTACCCTCCCGCTATCCAACGCTTTCCCTACTGTTGCACTCTCTGGAGTGGGAATAGTAATTTTTACCCCTACGCTATCCAACGCTTTCCCTACTGTTGCACTCTCTGGAGTGGAAATAGTAATTTTTACCCTCCCGCTATCCAATGCTTTCCCTACTGTTGCACTCACTGGAGTGGGAATAGTAATTTTTACCCCTAAGCTATCCAACGCTTTCCCTACTGTTGCACTCACTGGAGTGGGGATAGTAATTTTTACCCCTACGCTATCCAACGCTTTCCCTACTATTGCACTCTCTGGAGTGGGAATAGTAATTTTTACCCTCCCGCTATCCAACGCTTTCCCTACTGTTGCACTCACTGGAGTGGGAATAGTAATTTTTACCCCTACGCTATCCAACGCTTTCCCTACTGTTGCACTCTCTGGAGTGGGAATATTAATTTTTACCCCTACGCTATCCAACGCTTTCCCTACTGTTGCACTCACTGGAGTGGGAATAGTAATTTTTACCCTCCCGCTATCCAACGCTTTCCCTACTGTTGCACTCACTGGAGTGGGAATAGTAATTTTTACCCTCCCGCTATCCAACGCTTTCCCTACTGTTGCACTCAGTGGAGTGGGAATAGTAATTTTTACCCTCCCGCTATCCAACGCTTTCCCTACTGTTGCACTCACTGGAGTGGGAATAGTAAATTTTACCCTACCGCTATCCTATGCTAAAAATATTGAATATGTGTTATTAATATTACGTTAATATATATATGTATTAAAAAATAAAAATGCATGTTTATTTATTTTTTTACTTACATTAATTATTTATTAATATTAAGGTTATTTAAGTATTTTTAAGTATGTTTTAGTTAATTATATTTATTGTTTTATTAATTTTACATTACTTTTAAGACATTTAAAAAATTCGATATTTTGACTAACTATATTTTTTACAACGATATTTTGGATTCGATATTTTTGTACTTACCTGTTTGTAGATAGGAATTCGATATTCTGGCATTCTATATTTTTTCCTCGATATTTTGGCAGGTCGATATTTTGCTCCTTGATATTCTGTCAGTGATCCAATATGACGTAATGACTCAGAGTTTTCTCTCCACACAAATGGCAGGAATGGTCTAAGTCTTGCCCCAGCCTACCGTACCAAAATGCTCTCAAGGGAATCAGCCTGAAATGGTATCTCATTCATGTTATTTTTCGTTCCAATGGCCAGGGCTGCTTAAGATAACGTGGAACCCGCTGCTGTTCATAGAATGCGGGAAGCAACTTAATATGTCATTTTTTACCTAAATCTTGCCTAATTGATAGCTGTTTACCATGTATATTTATTATTTTGGAGAATAATTTATCAGAGAGCTCCTTCATCCAGAGATCTCTTGCTTATAATTCTTGTATAGCCCTTTTGAAGTATATTAACCAGCTAGTACTTTTATTTTTCATTTTTAATTTATAACAATAGGGGATAAATCTGGCTTGAATAAGAGTTTCATTCTAGGCAAGTTAAACCCTAATCTTAGTTGTGCTTGTGAGGAGGCAGTCTGAATCAGGCCTGGGCATAGTTCGCGGAGTTTCACTAAGTGGAACTCCGTAAAGTGACAAAAAAACTCTGCGGAGTTTCGCAAGTGGCAGAGAGAAGTGCGAACTGCCGTTCGCGCTGATCTTCCTGTCGCTTGGTTAGAAATTCTACCCGAGCGGCAGCTCGCGCTCACCAACTTACTGTTCGTGAGCGGGAAAACAAATCTGCTGCACTACGCGGAGCGGAGTTTTCTGCACTCCGAGTGCATAAAAGTCCACAAACTCCGCGAACGGAGCGGAGTTCACAGCCCAGGCTTAGTCTGAATGCTTGGCAATAGCACTTGTAATGTATTATCTCACGCCAATCCCTCAGTCTACCTTTAAACACAATCATGCCATACAGGGTTGCAGACGTTGTTTGCACTCCATTTCTTTACATAATTGATTTGTACCAGGACATGAGAGATTTGTTAGGAAATAGCAGAATGTTGTGCGTAAAAAGACGGGAGCATTCCTAATTGATGTCTTGTGCAATTTTGCACATCCTCTCTCCTCAAACCACACCCCCAGATACTAGTAGAAAAAAACCTTCTCAATAGGCTAATTATCAATCAGCCAGTGGCCTTTCTGTTTTAATCATGTTGATTTTAACACCATTGCTCATACAGTATTTTGTAAGTTGATCTAATTGCCTTTGGAGGTCCACTCCGGTTAAAGCCAACAAAATGGTATCATCAGCAAACTGCAAAATGTTAACCTTCACTTCTGCTAACTTAGGCTGGCAGGCTCTTTTTTGGATAGGAGCTTTAAACAGGTCTGCCAAATATAAGTTAAAAAGAAAAGGGGCCCACAAGCAACCTTGCTTCGGCCCATTGCTCATAAAAATTTCCCTGAAGTGATGCATTCGGGCGTAAGTCTTATCTTTACCCACATATTTTATTATAGACAATGATAGCCTTCAACAAGGGTTGCGGAATGCCCCACTCATTACGTTGTGCCCAGAAGTTGCTCCTGTTGACATTGTCAAAGGCTGTAATAAAATCAATGAAAGCCTCATAAAGCAAGCTCTCTTTACTAGCCAGGGTATTCTCCACAAGAGTTGAAAGTGCAAGCAAATTGTCATCAATACTATATCCCTTAACAAACTCTGTTTGAAAAAAAGGGAATTATTTTTGTCTCATTAGCCCACTTGTCCAGCTCTTTTAAAAGTAACTTTGCATATACTTTGCCATCGACATCTAATAATGCAATAAGACGAAAGTTCTGAGGTAATCTATTTGACACTTTATTGTGTACAGGAGCCAATAGCGAGCCGCTCCAGGAATTTGGAATAATGTTGTTATCAAAGCATGCATTGTAGAGAGGGCATAACATTGTCAGCCATTGATCCAACAATGATTTTAAAAAAGGAGGCTGGAATGCCATTAGGGACCACTGCCCCATTGGTGCGAGTAGATTTAATAGCTGTTTCCATATTCAACTGTGAGAAAACATCCTCCTTCACTTCTCCATTATCATCAGTCAAATTTATAGAGATCTTAACTATTGGGACTTTGCTGCCACTATATACCCCAATCAATAATTCACTTTCTTACAGTCCTGACTCAGAATAAGAGACATAGGGCCACATGTATCATGCATTCAGAGAATCAGGCCGTTTGCGACTGGTAAAATGCATTTTGGTATGTATGAATTCCAATTTGCGATTTGGTAATATGCTACTGAATCGCAATTTGGAATTGCGAATGCATGTCGATTTGGTATTAGAAAGGGGTGTGTTTAGGGCGTCCCTTCCTAATACTGAATCGCAGCTGTATGTAAGAATTTTTGCGACTGAAATGTGGTTGCAAAACATTTGTATTTTACTACCTACTTCAAGTAGATGGTTACCCATTCGCAAATCGGAAAGGGTCCCCAAAGGACCTCTTCCCCTTTGCGAATGGTAGGGAAAACGTATTTTTCAGAGCAGACAGTGAACCCATGGTCCATGGGACCACTGCCTGCTCTTAAAAAATGAAAAGAAAACTTTTCATTTTCTTTTTTTAAATGCAACCCATTTTCCTTTAAGGAAAATGGGCTGCATTTTAAAAAAATGATTGCTTTATTTAAAAGCAATCACGGACATGGTGGTCTACTGACCCCAAAAGGCCACCATACCCATGATTATAGCGATTCCTAATGGGTCGCAAATTGCGACCTACCTCATTAATATTCATAAGGTAGGTCGATTTGCGACCCAATAGGAATCGCTAATTGAAACTCATTGAGTTTCATACAATCGGAATAGTGATTACCTAATTGGTAATTCGCAGAGAATCGCAATTAGGTAATCGCTATTTCCAATAATGATACATATGGCCCCAGACTTTCCTGCATAAACTGTGGTATTAGAACAGGTAAATGTTGAAAGACTTTGCAGCGGATCCTCTACTCATAGGGAACCAATAAAAACCCCGCAGAAAGTGGGAAATATATTTATATAATATTTATGTTAACTACAAGGAGTGCAGCTTGATTTTACCCTTCTAGTCATTGTTTTGTAAGATATTTAGGTAGCGCAGAAAGAGGGTGTTACTACAGCTCATACAAGCAGCTGACAAGCAATTACAGTTTACAGTTTACAGTTTATCTTCCTGGTAAGTACTGGGACATTTTTAATCACTATAATGCAAAACATACATATTATGTTTTTAATACCAATGTTAACTATACATTATCAAATGTAAAATGACCTTAGATAAACTGATTGCTGAGAAAAGTAACTTCAGAAGTCTAGACATTTTAATGCTAGTTTTTGTAAAGAACTTTTGATCTTAATCTACAAAGCAGATAATTGAAAAAAAAAATTATATGCCTGCTTAAATCCAACAAGACGGCATGTAGATCGCATTTCGGGCAACTCTGTTGGATCAGCGGAGGTATAAACTGGAGACCTGCAACTTCCATAAATGTACCTTGATTAAACTAGTCAGCCTGCTTATAGAAATCTAGATAACCTGTCTTCCCAGGGTCTTTCTAATTCTTTGGACTCCTATTTTCATCAAAAGACAGAAAATTGAGTCTGACCTGATTAAACATACCTAATAATACCGATTCTATCACTTTACACTCCTGTTGTTACCTCTGAATTAAATTGCTTAGGTTTGGTATCCTCAGCAGATATTGTAAAGGTAGTATCAAATGTGATGCCTTCATGTAGTAAAGATGATATCATATTACTATCTCATGCTTCATAAATGACTTCCTACAAGTGGTATTTCTCCGTTAGCACTTAAAAAGGCAATAGCACTACCACTTTTTTGATAAAAGCCAGCCAATAAACTACAGACTTATTTCAACAATTCAGTTACCCATACACTTTGGGGCCGATTCCGATTCTGGCCGGAAATCTCTCCGACCGAGCCGGACTCGGAGAGAATTCCGACCGAATCGGACCCTAGCAGTCCGACCGAACGAGTACGATGCGCACGCATGCTATCGGACTCGAGTCGGTCGGACTCCCATTGAAGTCAATGGGAGCCTGTCGTACAACGCGTACGCGGGCTCCCATTGACTCAATGGGTGCGAGGCGGACAAGGGCGCCCCCTACAGCGTGTACGCGTCCATGCGCATCGCGGCATACATGCACAGGTAGGGGGACCCATGGGTCCCCCTGTGTGCGACTCGCGCGCCTACGCGTACAGGGGGTCCGACGCGGACCCCCAAAGTCCGGCTCCGACAGCTTTTTCGAGCCGGACGGCGCAAGTCGGTCGGACTGCTCGCGGCGCGCATCGTACTTACGGCCGGGGAACGTCTCCATAGCGCGGTGCGAGTCGTGTCCATGCGAGTCGGTCGGAGCGTGTTGTAGCCGCGTTCGAGTCGGTCGGCGATTTCGCGGGTGCTTGCATCGTACTCGCTCGGCCGGACCGCGTACGATTCGGTCGGGAAACAGGGCTCCGAATCGGATCCGGTGAATCCGATTCGGAGCACTACCGGCCGAGATCAGAATCGGCCCCTTTGTTGGGTGGCGCCTCGTGCCTATGCAGGTATCCACTGTGTAGGCCCCACTGCCCCCGACCTCAATGACTGACACACACACACTGTAATGGGTGTACATCTGGGTAGCTCTGCAAAACAGGACCGCTAACCTGCTACATCCCTTCCCAACTCGGTCTTGAAGATCACAGTTCATTTGACGTGGCATGCAAAGTCCTTGAGCCGTGACGTCAATTTTTCATCTTCACCCGGTGTATGGATTAGATTAGTGTTAAAGTCGCCTGTTAAAATTATATCCCATAGAGGATGTGCATTTCTTATGTGTGAGACTGTTGTTCTTAGTAACAAATTAAGTGTTTTTTTCTTATTTGAACTTGGGTGTATGTAAACATTAATCAGCAATACTGATCTTGATTCAAGATTCCTCCTATACATGAGTTTGATTAGTTGCAGGCCTGGGTCTCGGGATTTTAATTGTTCGGCTTTAATGTTGAGTGTTGTAGACACATAGACTGCCAGTCCTCCTTTTGGGCGGCCATAGCACTCATTTTTGTTTGCTTCCACGAAATAGTGAATGAAACCTTCCAGAGGCAGGTTATCCAGGGCCCATGTCTCCTGGAGTGCTATTATATCATATACTTTCCAGTCCTGAGACAGTGTGCCATCTTCTAGCAGTTTTTTTGCCCCTGCTATGTTCCATGAAAGAAGATGTAGATTGTCTCTCTCCATCTTACTGGGTGGGGGCTCTCTGGGTTATTCTAACTTGTGTGCTTTTAGCGTGGTTGCAAGCCTGCTCCACTGTGTTTGGTTTGTATCTGTTAGCGTATCAGGGTCGATCTTCCTTTGTGGTGAGCTTAGGCTGCTTCCGCAAGCATTCTGCAGGACCGAGTAGACCTACATTTTTCCAGGTGATTTTATTGGGGGTTATGGTTTTTGATGATGAACTTTTACTCTTGAAGGTTGGGAGTAACATTTCTTTGTTTTGTTAGTTTTATACCTCATGTTTCAAAATATTGCTTATGGCTCAGTATAAGTTGTGCTGTATCTTTAAACTGCAATGTAGTTACGGTGTGTTCAGGCCATTTAAAGTGTTGTTAGGTAGAAATTCCACTGATAACAGGTCTACAGATTCTTTATTTTTCAGTCCTGGGATTTTGGCAGTCAGTTCCCATTGAGAATATCATGTCGACCTTGCTAATCATATAATGGGGTGAAGATGATTTGTAGAGTGTCCTTATTGTTTAGGGAGAGGGTGAAATTTTCATGTGGTGTGCGTCTGTCTGTTTTCTCTTTATCTATTTGCATGCTCTCCTCTAGAGTAGTGTACGGTGGGCGCCTTTTATACTTTCTTGCAGTTCGTCTGCTTTATTCGATTCCTGGTCGCTCGTGGCTATCTCCTGAGTCTCACCGTTGTCCATGGCATTTTTTGATCTGGACTCTTTGATCTGGTTTATGTTATTATCTTGGATTTTGCTTAATGTTGTATCTTCCTGATTTCCGGGGCCATTACCGGGGCTATTATTATCCTGTTTTGTGAGTTATGCCACAACGTTTCTTTTAAGTTGTTTGTATGACTTTTGTGTTGGTATTGGGTTTTCGGGCTTGTCTACGTACGTTCCACTGCTAATTTTCTTTTTGGTTTATTTTGGTCATTGTTTTTGTTGTCCTCTTGTGGTTGACAATGATTGGCCACTGAATTAATGGCCAGATTGGCTTTTTTAATACTTATTATCTCTTCCAGAATTATGGAAAGGGCACTTATCTTGCCGATGATCGGCCCACATGGGCATGTTGCTTGTAGTGGGGAGTGGGTCGCTTGTCCTCTTACTATTAAATCGGTGAGTTTTTCAAGTTTGGTATTAATACCTGAGATGTACGTGGCCACCATATTCATTAAATCTATTTGTATGTCTAATGTGTCCCACTGCATTGCCAATGCCTTTGTTGAGGCTTGTAAAGTGTGTAGTAGCGAAATGTAGAGGCCTTGCAGACTGCATAGATCTCCTCCTAAGTGTTCTTTTATATTTTCTGTACTAGAATTTTGTTTTGAATCTATTTTTTCTGTGTCTAAATGCTCGAAATCCGTGGCAGCATCAAGTTTCCTGGGGATGATGCACTTGTCAGGCGATTCTATGTTGTCCTTTATTGATTCTGTGAGATCAGTTGATATTGTAATAATGCTGTCATTGTGTTTTCCAAATCTATTAGTTGAACATTCCTGATTGATAATTTTTTCTTCCACTGCCTAAAGGAGGTCCCCGTTACCTGAAAGGGAGAAGAACCTTAGCCAGGAGTTTTCTATGTCATCCAATTGTAGTGCAGCATCTATATTTAACACCTGAGGGGTTTCCTGATTTATAACTGTTCTTGGCATGAAATATGTGTGTTTTATCCTGTTGAATTGAGTCATGATTTTGGGGTTTTTATCGGGCTCCATATTTTTCAATTTTCCACTTTCAATGTGTTCTGTGGATGGATCTATTTTTTCTGCTTCTACGTTGTTTCTATCTTCTTTATCCCACAGGGGACCTGCAGCGTGTATTTGTGCCTTTGTTGTTCGTTTTCTTTAGTTTTTTACTAAGTGCCTCAGTATCCCCTTTTTTATCGATGGAATGTCTGATCTCTTAGTCAGCTCGGCACCTTGGCTATTTCCTTTCCCCACAATATCTTTTGATATGACGCGTGTCAAGTCTGAAGGTAGATGTTTCTTTTGGGGGTTTACTTTCTGTGGTGCCAAGGGTGTTTGGAGACATGTTACGTTTCCTGTTATTGAGTAAAGTACAGCTTCTGGGTCTATAAGGAAGCTGAAATGTGTACTTAGGTTCGGTTTCCCAAACATAGTTAATATTGGTGATATAAGTGGAGTCCTTTGGATGACACTTGCCTCACTTGCATTACTTGTTTGTGGGCTTGCTCATTTTTGTTCTTTTACTTGCACACTTCTGGCTAGATTTCTTATGCCCTGGCGTTTGTCTTATTCTTCCCAATCTCATTCTTTAATTTCTTGGCACCTCTCCTTCAATGTATCTAGGGGTATATAGTCAGACCCTTTCTCCTTATGCTTGATCCCCCTTTTTTTGTGTGTGCCTTTTTGTAGTTTTCTACTTCAGTGGGTTCACTGGTTAGAGCGCTGGCCATAGTGCTTGTCCTCTCAAGTTGTGCCTCGTGAACCCCTGTTTGGGATTACCACGGGTTACCTTTGGTTACCTTGGGGTTTGCTGTCCGTTTATATCCCTGTGCATTCAAATTGGTTCAGGGGAGATGTGAGGGAGGGGTGCAAAGTGTTGTAAGTGGGCCTTCACCCCCGGCACTTAGCCTCACCATGGTACTTGAGGGCCACAGTTTCTTCGCTCCTGTTTCCTTGTGCCGCACCACACCTCTTTTCTCACCACCGGGCCTCAGGAGGCCTCAGTAGCAGTACCAAGTTTATTATCGTTGGTGGTTAAGGGTGGGTAGCGGTAGGTAGTCCAAGCTTAGTTTGGGGAGGGGAGTGAGGAGGGCAAAAGCGTGGAGAGCGGGTCTCCTCCCCCTGGGGAAGTCGCACCGGCCTAATCCCGACCACTTCTGTGCCCGGTGGGGGGTGCAGCTCTAAGCCTCACCTGGTTTCCTCACGCACTTGTTGCTTCTCATGTCTCTCTTTCCACCACTGCTCCACCACTGCTCGTCACAGCTCCTTTCTCACTGCCAGGCCTTGGGAGGCTGCTATGGAGTTTCCGGTCAAGTGGCTTGACCTGACTGGCAGCGGGGTTGCGGGGCTTCAGGGTTGCAGCACGCTGCTCACTGCTTCACTGCTCATGTCCCCTTTTGCCCTGGTTCTGACCTCTGATGAGTATCCAGGGGGGCTGGAAGCCGGGGGCCAGGGGCCGGGAGGTCGAGGGCCGAGAACCAGGAACCAGGGGCTGGTCGGCAGCTGCAGCACTGCAACTCCAGAGGCGTGTGATGCCAACGCGCTCAGTACGTAGTACGCAGTACCCTCCAATCTCCAATCTGCAATACAGAAGCCAAACACACGATGTGACTCTGTTTGGAGCCCTGAGGTATCTTAGTTTACTTGTGAACTGGCCTCAAAGGCAAGTGTATTACACAAACTTGTGAAAGTGATATTTAAAGGCTTCAACAGAGTGCAAGTGTTCCAAGATGACATATTAATCTTTGAAAAGAATGTAGAAGAACATAACAATTTACTAGGTAGAGTTTTGAAAGTTTTACAAGTCATGGGCATGACATCCAGCAAAGGCAAATATACATTTATAAACCAAGATATCAATTATTTGGGTCACAAAATTTCAGCTGATGGAATTCTACCAAAGACTGATTTGTGGGACACTATTGAGGAAGCTCAGTTCTTTCTTGGGATTAGGAGAGTATTATGCCATATTTGTATAAGAGTACCCCTTAATGCTGAGCCATTGAGGAAACCCTGGAGCAAAGGGGAATGTTTTGCATGGGATGATAAACAGGAAAAATCATTTGATGCTATTAAGACCCTCATTACAGTCACACTTAAACCATTAGAAAATTTGAATAAAAGCATTGTAATTGTGGATGCTACTTCCATAGGGTTTGGTGCTGTTCTTAATCAAATAGTTAACGGTAAAGAAAACACAGAAGCATTCATACCCAATGTATTCTGTGGCTATGGCACAATTCTTTGTGTGGGCAGTGTAGAGACTGAAGACATTTCAATGGGGCAAACGATTGGATCTGGTGACAGATTATAAACCATTAATCTATATAATGGATGGCAGTGACACAGTAAAAGCTTCAAGAAGTGTAAGGTTGGTCTAGAGATTGTTAGAAAATATTTGGGATAAAGAACCCTGCTGGTGGAAAAAATGCTCAGGCCGACAGCTTGTCTACCATGTCTCACAAATTAAGATATTATCAATCACACTTTGAATGAACCGGAGTGTGTAGTTGTGGCAATCAGTGACATGGATAATTGTGTTGGAACAGGTTCAAAAACAGAATAGTTAGGCACTTGACACACATGAAAAAGTATCTTGTTAATGGGTGGCCACCTGATGGAAATTTAAATACGAGTTTGCAAAGTTGTAAACAAGTATCAGCAGAACTGAGTTTTGAGGGAGATCTTTTGATGAGGAACCATTTGTTTGTTCCACAAAGTGCCATTATATAAAGATTTGTCAAAATTGCCTATCGTGGACACCCCAGTGTCTCAACTAAAAAGAAGTTGCTAAAGAAAGTTGGTTGCCATCTATGGATTCTATGTCTGAGAGACTGATTATTGTAAGGACTTTCTTCTTTCAGATAAACATTGGAAAACATCTAGTGAACCGTCGTGTTTATCTGACATCCCTGAAAAACCCTGTGAAAAAGTCTCAAATTACTTTGGTGGTCTGCATATTATTCTTCAGCAGACAAATAGATTTTAGGTGGCATTACCTTTTAACTTTTTTTAATAGATTAATGATTCATTTTTGAGTCATCTCACCACTGAAGCCACCATTGAGTTTCTGCAACATATATTTAGCATGGCGGGACTTTCCAAGATACTTATGTCTTATAATAGAACTAAATAAGTGTCAGACAAAATGTTAGAATTTTTTTATTTTTACGGAATCAAGCAAGAGAAGGTACCCTTTCTTATATTGTTTGTCTGCCAATGGTCAAGCCGACTGTGCAAATACATTTCTAAAAGAGGTTAAACAAACTGCATTGACTAGTAAATTGGTTGTTATACATTTTCTTAGGGAAAAGGTGTGGAGTTATCATAATACTCCACATTTAGTAACTGGCTTTTCCCCATTTTGTTTGTTGAGAGGGACAGAAGAGAAAATGTTGCTTACACCGAAATGGTAAAAGAACTCCAGGGTGGAAACTAAGGAGGAGGTAGCTTTTAATACTGTAAAAAAAAACAATATATAGCATTAAAGTTAAAAACAAAGTGTATTATGATGCGAGTAATAAAGTAAAGCAAAGCAAATTGCGGAAGGGGATTGGGTACTCATCTGCAAACCAACTAGAGTTCCCAAGGACGAATCTAGTTTCATGGATCCTGTTCAATTCAAGAAAGTATAGCGCACTGCTGTGCATTCCATGTGCACAGAGTCAGTCCTCATGGGTGGACTTACTCTGTGCACATGTAATGGCAAAGAGTAGTGTATTAAAGGCTCTGTTACTGTGCTCAAACCTGGTCAAGAGAAAATGTTGAAAGGGTTGGAAGCCATTGTGAACGTGTTTTGTTGGAAGAATTTTACTGATACATACTCTAAAGAGACAGAAAATACTGTAAAAGTACATAGAGAGGAAGAGTTTTGTAATGACAAAGTTGCTAGTTCTTTTAATACATTACTATCTAGATGAGAAAGTAGTAACCATGTGGTAATCCTGGTTGTACGCAGGGTCATAAAGAGCTTACTGAAAGGAGTCATTCCTCTGATGTAGATTGCAATGTCAACACTGCCATTGAAGAAAATGATGACAAAAGACTTGTGAAAATACCAGCCAAGTCTTAATAATTTGTGTAATTTTAAACACAAAATGTTCTTTGGTATTCTTAATTCTTTATTGTATTTAATTTCTGTGTTATTAACTTAAAAGAGGAGAGATGTTGTATCAGTTTGCATTTACTCCATACACTCCATAAACTGAATATATACATACCAGCAACTAAGAAACCACCAACCACTCATGACTTCCCACTCACCTCCTCCAGGTGGCAAAGGCAATCTTCTGAAAACACAGCTAATAATGCTCTCCCACATGCCAGTCAACAAGGAACAGAAGAGGAAGCACCTTGAGGGTCACTTCATATCCTTAAACTAAGCTACAACCACTCAGGCAAAAGATGGTCATTCTACCACATAATAACCACATCTTGGAAGTGCCAGAGAGTTAAGAAGGAACTACTTGTCTGTTGGTTGTGTCACTAGCACACTAATACGTCAAGAGTACATATAAACCAAAGAATATTTGAAGGGAGTGTAAGGAGTTATAGGACCATTCATAAATATTCTGGATGTTGCCTCCAGTTGAAATACCACATTTGCACATTCACACAGGAAATCTCTCTTTAATTGTCATGTGACTAGAGTCACTCATAGTCACACCAGTGTGGACTACAAACAATAGAACACCAAGGCCAGGTGCACTAGGCAAACAGGTACTCACTACACTAAGAGCAGCCACTGCAGTAGCTGGTGGTGGAGTTGTGACACATGGAACTTGCACTATATTGAACAAGCCATAGGCAGAATTGCTAAGAAACTGGTATGTACTTGTGCTGTGACTATCAGTTTTCAGGGCACATATTGGCTGACTACAGTTACTTGGACGCCACTTGCCATCATACAATAATGTTGCAAATACATACCATCAAGCATCTCTATCAGTACCTCTAGACTTTAGCTTTTCTCTTCCAACACCTTGTCCCTCACCTGCTCTAAGCCTTCCATGCCTCGTTCTATGTGATTTTGTTTTCAATGGAATGGAGTCGTTTGCAATGCCTCATGCTTCTGCTGCACTCTGTATTCTCTCAGACCTTGTAAGATATGGTGCCTGTTTCTTCCTGCTCTCTGAATCCTTTCAGCCTGTGATATTATAGTAGACACATTCCCTTTGGTGAGCTCACCTTTTCCAAGTCTCACCTTCTAACTGTAGTGGCTCTGTCATTGTCTGTGTCCTACCATCTCCATATGCCCGTTTATGCTTCAACTGACTTTGGAGCAGTTCATCTACAGATCTCCAAATGGCCTCTGTGTCCTGCCCAAGTCTAAACCATCAGTGGTTTGAATTTGTCATATGATGCAGCTAAAACCCCATGTCCTTCATTGACACTGTGCTCACCAAAGTGTATATCCTTCACCTTCTAAAATCCCCCATCCAACCTCCCAGCACAAGATGGGTTGGCCTTTTTAGTGTGGCCTAGAGACTGCCAGCCTCATTTTTTCCAATAGGTTCATACTAAAAATACACACATAGCTAGATGCCTGCTGGTCTTGTGTCAACCCGCTGCACTTAATGGTCTGTTCAAGTGTCATTCACATTTTACTTCCGCCCACCACAGAATACATCATGGGACATTGGGTCAGCCCACTTCTCCAATTGGATCATTTCATTGTTTGTTCATGTGTATATCCACTTATGAAACAGTTCACTTTAATCTCAGGACTGATAAGCCAAACTCTACATTTATTTCATACTGTTTTATATATGTTTTAAATGGCCCATGTTCTCCTTCTTGTTTAAAAGATGTGCATGCCACATTTAGACCATGGCATTTTAATTTATTTTTTACACTTTTAATACTCCTTTCATAAGATTGCAAATACAAATGTGTTGCAAGCTTGTAAAGAACAAATCTATTGGCTTTGCTAATGATTTTCTTACAGTGTAGTCTGACATTCACGGTATATGCTGTTGTGGTCACTGCATACATTCCATATGGCAAAAGTCCACTGATTGGTTGACCAGGACACGCCAAGACCCTGTGCTGAGGAAGAGATAGATTTGTTAAAGATTATATTAGGTACGCTAGAAGCACAGTATTCAATACTGTAGAACTAATTGTGACATATGTGAGACATGGCCTGTGAGGAAGTTAAGAGGCAAAAGTCCCAGGGCATCTGGTTTGCTGTGTATTTTGGAAATAGGACAGAGGGAGGGCCCTAGATATGCAAGCATGTCTGCATCAGGAACATGAGATATTGTTTCTGGCCACCACATGGATCTTCGTGGAGATGGTGATGTGTACATACAAAAGCCCTCATGGGTGGACTAACTCTGTGCACATGGAACGCAAAGTGGCCAGACGGGTCAGATGGGTCAGATAGTTTGGTACTCACATGAACATACATTCTCCTCTTGTAGATCCACCCTGTAAGAAGTGGCTGTCCTACGTTTGTTCTCCAAACATGTAGATGATGTGTCAGCAAGAACATAGTCACAGAATGTCAGTGAATTACTCACTTCACTCCTGCTATAAGGAAACATCATCTAACACAAGTGCCATGTTCAATCAATCAATCATAATCTTTCTTCAATCACTTAAAAGCAGATAATAAAAGGCACAATATAACCACATAAATTCAAAAATAGGCACAACAGAGATAAAAAATATATCATAATAACATTCGGAAATGCAAACATGATAAAAAGCCGTTGTCGGACATCAAGGTCTGCAAAACTATTCAGAAATACAAACATGGTAAAAAGTAGTTGACGGACATTAGGGTTTGCAAAACCACATATTTAAACATCATTGAATTTTGCAATCGGAATGCATTTTTTAAGAAAGAGCTCACTGCTGTGCATACATCTGGACAATCTAATTATTGCAGGTAAATCAGTGCCACTCTATACTTGCTGAATTTACATTTTCGTAGCACAGGCAATAAATAGTGTTTTCTAAGAGGGAGATAAAATTTGCAAAAGAAGACAAGATGCAGCAGGGTCTAGGGAGACACATCATCAGATAAAGCCAAAGGTTACAGGGTTGTAATAGTTACGCTGACTTTTTACCCATACAAAACCATAGAAATGCAGCAGTTATAGTTATACTTATAGTTATACTTATCTGAAGAAGCTATAACTAATGCCATTAAGTACGGACGGACTCTGCAACATTTGACTCACACGAGTGTTGCCTCACTTATGAGGATTGCCCAGGGACTGTCTTAAACTCACTAAAGTTATCAACACTTGCGAGCCTTCTCATTTTTTATGGTCTTCATTAAAATAGACCTAATACTTGGAGATTAGCAATATCTCCTTCTCGAATACGAAGTCGTACTTATCATTGAAATTCTGAACAAATGGTTAATGTTCATTCATTTTTTTCCAAGGGTCTTCAGTCCACATATGAACATTTTGTCCTGAAGATGGTCTTTTAGATGATTGCACAAGATAAGACCGAAACGTCGACACTTTCAACCCATTTTCGCTGACAGTTTCATACAGAAGTTGTTCATTGTGTGTCCAATGATGATTTCCTTCCTTCTAAGCGCATGAAATGGGTTATTGCAAAAGTGTTCATGAGATAATATTACTGTAAAAAGTGTCCATCTCAGTTGCTTTTGTATATGTGAAATGTATTTTGTACCCTCTTTTATTACATCATTTACTCTCATAAATTTGTATTCAAAAAGTATACACCCTTTTGTACTGTTTGCTTGTTTTTCTGTTTTGGATAGATTCTACTGGAATATTAAAATTAATTTTGTAATTTATTTGCTAGAGGCCACTGACTAGGGCTCTCAAAATGTGTTTGTTAAGGACTAGACAAAATTCCTATTAAAAAAAATCCTGTGAAGGCACCATTACCTTATATTAAGTAACTTAAGGCAACAAGTCATAGTTTCTTAACATAAATATAACTATAAGTATAACTATAACTGCTGAATTTCTATGGTTTTGTATTGCCCTTATCTAAACCATCTCCCCATCAATAAGTAACAGAGACTTAGCCATGTTAACAGATAGCTTATCCACTATAGTAGACAGTCTTCTAATATTGATGTCATTAAGCACTACTCCCAGACTAGGAATTATTGCTCCAAAGATATCTCCCGCAATCTCTCCAGCATTCAATCTACGTTTTTCCCTGCTTGTTGACTTCCTTTCTGGGCTCTCCAAGTCATCCACATGGTATATTTTCAGGAACACATCCGCCAAGTAACACGTACCATACCATTTGCTCTGTAACCGAACAAACGCATGCTTCCCACACACAAAATATGCTCCCGGAACCATGTGAACCGACTCTTGCTAAAACGTCTTCCAAGGAACATTGACCAAAAATATATGATCACACACACTCTGTCCCACAAATAGCGAATTGTAACTTCTTTCAACTTGTCATATGCAAAGCTTTCCTCGCTGTTGCCAATCTAAAGCTATCGGACCAGAACTTCCCTTGGCTTTATAAGCTAACTCCTCCTTGGTCCAATCTGAGTCCTTGTCCTTTTTATCAATGTTATTAACTAATCCCCTACATCTGTCTTCTACCTGGTCTAAATTTCTTTCCTATGTCTGTTAGTTTGCAGGTTGAAATATGTCTATGCGCATAAGCAGTGTCTAATGACATGATTGGTGTCAAATAATTTTCCATTCTCTCTACTCTCTTTTGGGCATAATATTTATTCAAATGCTTATATACAGGTATTTTTTAAAGTACCACGTCATAGTTTGAGAAGTAGTACTTATAATGACCCTTTCCATAGAACATACTAAGGAGTAAACTACAACTAATGCCATAAGTCAAGGGTGAGTGATGGTAGGTTATTCCCTCTTCTACAGATGCGGGTAACTGCATGCACACGTAACAATCTCTAACTTCCACAGTGTCTACATATTTGTATAGCAACCTAGCATAAGTATTTAACGTATAATCTCCCTTAGATAAGTCTACATGCAGGTAGCGACTAGTCTGCTCTATTAAACCTTTCTCCAATCCTAATATGCCCTCCTTTGGAACAGCAGTAGTAGATGTGGATGTCCCATGTACTCCAACCCCATGTTCCTCACTTTCGTGTGTACTTAAAACCGACTCTATAATGACTACCGCAATTGCTACAATTACCCCTACAAAGAGTGCACCTATACTACATTTGGGTCTATGATTCAAATTTCCAGACTCCTTTTTAGAGTTGCTTAGACCACAGTTCAAATTAAAGAATCAGCACACAGAGTCACTTTCTCCTTCCCACTCCACGCACAATGAAGTTTGTGAACAACGTTTGAAGTCCTGGAAGAGTTATTTTCAACAGTCTCTACTTTACAGTATTTACACAGCTCAGAAGCCTTCCCTAGCCCTCTTTCTTCTTCTTCTTCTAGATGGAAAGCCTAAATGTATTCTTCTCCCACTCAGGCCTAGAATATCTTCTTTGAATAAGATTATTTACAGTTCACAGTTCAATTCTCATCCCTTATCAAATCAGAGCCAACTACCTCAATTACCCGTTGTAACACTTCAGCTCTCAATGCTGCGATCTCTTGGGGAGATTGTGGTGCTCTGAAACTTGGGAATTCGATGTCCTCTAAAATCAAAGTGCGTAAGCCACTTAGCCTTGGTAGAAAAGGAACAGTCAACGACAGAAGTACATTTGCTTCAATCCCAGGAACTCTCAGCAAGATCTCGACAAAGAGCCCCGAGATCTCAGACCTCGCTCTCCCCGGCATTTGTGACCAGATAAGTCCATTCAGGAGAGAAATACCTCCGACAAGGCACTCGAGCTCTCCTGGATCTCCTCTCACTTTCTATGTTCTGTTCGGTCTCACTCGGGTCTGACTCTGAAGTCTCACTTATCAGTGCAAGCTCTCTTTCAGGTGCGAGTCTCAGATTCTTCCTCCTCTGTCTCACAGGCCAAGTCTCGCCTGCAGTATCTTTCCTCCTCAGCTGCACCTGACTTCTTGTCATACTGGCCTCTTTCACTGAGTGAGACTCTCTGTCACTTATTGTCTCCCTCTGAGTCTATGCCAGGGTCTTGTGTAGCGTGACCACCCTCAGATTGACCTGGTGTGTATCCAGCCTCTTCAGGTTCCTCTACAGCTTGGCTTGTCCCCTCCAGTGACCCTTCAGTCACGGCTGGAAATTCTTCTGGGAGAGGAGCTGTTTCATCAGAGGGACCTAGAACTCAGCATGTATGAGAGGCATAGATCCAATTTGGCACTCCGCCACACTTCACAGCAGCTGTGGTCACCATTATCACTTGGTAGGGACCACGCCAACGAGAATCAAGACAGTTTTTCCTCACATGCCTCTTGATGAGTACCCAATCTCCTGGGTTCAGGTTGTGGCAGAGGTCCTTTGATGTCGGCACAGTCGCTGCTTCAACCTGATAAGACACAGAATGCACCATGTCAGCCAATCCTTTACAATAGTCAAGAACCAAATCATCTGAAATGTTCACAAGCACATTGACGGGCAATCCAGGCAAACACATCACTCTCCTCATGAGTATTTCATGCAGCAACAACCCAGTCCTCCTGTCAGGGATGCTGCGCAGACTCATTAGTACTTGTGGTAACGCATCAGGCCACTTCAAAGATGGCGAATCACACACTTTAGCCAACCTTGATTTCAGGGTACCATTGATCTGCTCCACCATACCAGATGCCTCTGGGCTGTAGCTACAATGTAGTCTTTGATCCACATTCAGAGCTGTGAACAATAACTTCATGACTTCATTATGGAAATGATTGCCTCAATCCAACTCCAATGTAGTCAGAAATCCGAATCTAGCAATGAGTTCCCTTAGCAATAAACTTAGCTACTGTGAGGCTATCACATCTTCTAGTCAGGGAAGCCTCGACCCATTGAGAAAAGCTTCACACGACAACCAAAATGTACCTCAGACCATTACACACAGGCATCTCAACAAAATCCATTTGGATCCGATTAAAGGGACCCCCTGACCTGCCAATGTGGCTCAAGGCAATAACAGATTTCTTCTCAGTATTCATTTGTTGGCAAGTGATACATCGATGACACACAGCTTCCGCAATCACTTGAAACCTCGGATTGAACCAAGTCTGCCTGAAAAATCTCACCATCGCAGCCCTTCCTAGGTGAGCTGCTCCATGAATTAGCCTCGCCATTGGATGCAACAAACAATCCAGTAATTCTGCCCTTCCATCGGCTGACACCTAAAAACTGTATTATTTTAACATGTCCCCCTTCATGGCCTACTTCAGCACCTCCATAGCGCACAGATACCCCTTTGGGGGTGATTCAGGCACTCTACAAATAAATAAATAAATAAAATAAAATAAATAAATGTCATCATTCCCTTTCTCACAGCCTGCTCTGATTCAACCCGCTTATTCCTCCTATGTAACTTCCATTTGCAAACGCCTCACTTCATCCCACATGTGGGCAGCTGCTAGCATCATGTTGAGTTCGGTCTTCTCTGTACTCCCGCCAGTATATTCCCCATTAAAGACACATGCAGTAAAGGCACAGTAGCGTGCGACTTCATTCTCATACCTGTTTCTAATAGTCACAAAATAGTTCCCCTTTCCATGGACTGCGCTCTTAATGACAGCCAATTCCCTTGGTAATTGTAATGCTTCCAACAGTTGTCTCACATACTCCCCGTTTCATATAGGTGAACCAGATGACATTAGGAACCCTCGCTGCAACCATAGCTGTCCAAAATCATATACCACACTGAAACAGTATTGGCTATCGGTATATATCATGACTCGAATAAGTTCAGAGACTCGACATGCACATGTCAAGGCAATGCTTTGCTTTCCACCACTTGTATGGAGTGTACTCCCTGTAACCAAACAGCTTCCACCACTCCCGAAATGGTACAGACAGCAAACGCTTCTCTCAGATTCCCTTCATTATCTCTTAGGCATGAACCATCAACAAGAACGACTTGATCGGGATCAGACAATGGCTCATCGACAATGTCAGGTCTTGGTTTCGTACACAGTTCAGTGACATCCAGACAATCATGGTCTTCACATTGTTCCCAATCAGCACTTGGAATGGGTAACAAGGTAGCAGGGTTCAACACAGAGCACCGCTTCAGGGTTACATTTTCAGCAGCAAGAAGCACTTGCTCGTACTTTGTCAACCTGTTATTTGTCAAATGCTGTGTTTTGGTTCTCGTCATAAAAAGCTCCACCGAGTGTGGCACGTATACTGTAAGAGGATGACCCAACACAATGCTCTCACATCATTCAATGCTGACACCTATTGCAGCAACGGATTTGAGACATCTGGCAAGGCTGAAGCTACTGGATCTAGAGTAGCTGAGAAATAGGCCACTGGTCCACGGGCACCTCCATGTGTCTGTGTGAGTACAAATAGAGCACACCCTTCCTTCTCATGGCAGAACAGCAAAAACGCTTTGTTGTAATCAGGCATTCCTAAAGCCGGGGCTCGACACAGGCATTCTCTCAGCTCCAGGAAGACAAGTAAGCAGTCGTTATCCCAAGGCACCTGATCACACACATCCTTGTGAGTCTGCATCTGCAAAGGCTTTGCCATCAGGGAAAAGTTGGGAATCCACTGTCGACAATAGCCAACCATTCCAAAAAACATTTTGACCTCTTTTTGGGTACTAGGCGGATTCGTTTTCATGATTGCCTCTATCTTCTCTGGTGACACTTTCCTTTTGCCCTTTTCGATCCGATGGCCCGAGTACTGTACCTCATTCAAACAGTACTGAAGCCTACCTGGGGACTCCTTATGCCCATTGTCAGCTAACTGATTCAGTAAGCCAATGGTATCGTGCCTGCAAGCATCACACGTCTCAGATGCAATGAGAAGGTCATCAATGTATTAGACCAGTATTGAGTTTCGAGGCAACATCAGACCTTTGGATTTCTTTTTCAATATCTGGTTGAAAATGGATAGACTTTCAGTATACCCTTGAGGGATACAACACCATGTTAAGACACAGTTTTCCAGATGGAGAGCCAACAAAAATTGGCTCTCCTCGTGCAATGGAATAGAGAAAAATGCTTGGCAGAGGCCAATCACTGTGTACCACTCAGCTTCACAAGGAATTTGGAATAGGATCACAGAAGGATTCGGCACCGTGGAACAACATGGAATCACTATATTATTGATCTTCCTTAGGTCCTGGACAATGCAATATTTCCGGCTAGGTTTCTACAATCCCATGATAGGACAGTTGCACGGGCTTCCCATCATTTCCTTTAAGATGCCCTGCACGATCGTAGACTCAATTACAGGTGAAATTCCTGCCACTGTCTCTGGGGGCAAATTGCACTGAGGCATCCTCAGAAATTCTACATTTGGCATGGCCTGTATACAAACTGGCTCAACTCCTCAAATCAGTCCGATCTCCTCTCCTGTAAAGTCATGCACCACTGATGAAACAGTGTCTCTGAGATCTAGGGGCATGTCTTCCACTTTTGGTAAAGGAAACATGGCAGTGCAAAGGTTCAGATTTACCAATTTGAAAGCAATGTCTTCGTCATTGATTTGCAATTCGATTCCCCTTTGGGTTGCAATAGATGGTACAATTCAATTTACACAACAGGTCATGTCCTAACAAACACTCTGGACTGGAATCACACACCACAAACTGATGGTGATCTTGGAAGGTTCCGATATTTACCGGCATCTCTTCCGTCAAAGGGGTTGTCATTATCTTGTTAGCAACTCCTTCAACTTGGATCGATTTTCCCGCAAAGATTTGGGGCTCCTGCAGATCTCACAGTAGAACGGGTAGCACTAGTGATAATCAAGAATGTAATGGGATGACCATCCACGTCTGCTTCTACGTATGGTCCATTCTGGTCTACCTCTAAGACTGCGCCAAGTTTACAGTGTTCCTCCCCTTTCAGGCATCGTTATAGGGATGGGTCCAGGTCAAATCCATCCAGAGTTTCCATTAAGGACATCTGGTGATATGTCCGATTGCCCTGTTGAATTCTTCGAGGCTGAGGCACTTGTACTAATTGATTCTCATTCCCTCCCGCATTAATTGATCTTGGCCTAGTCACTGTTAGTAACTGATTCACCCCATCTTCCATCTGTATGAGTTCTCCCATCTGCTCTTGGTTTGCAGGATTGATGCGACACTTGCGCTTCCAATGCCCGATCTTGCGACAAAAATGACATGCAGTGGACTTTTTCAAGGTGACAACGTCTATCCCTGTCTTTGGATCTATGAGGATGCCTCTCCCTCTTCCCTGACCTGTTGGCCCAACAACTGGTTGTACTTGTACACCTTCTGGGGCCTTCCCTTGACCATGAGCTACAGCTCCCGCCATTCCCTGTACCTGCTCTCCTTTCTGGGCATTACACATTTGGACCAGCATTAATTTCTCCTTTATCCTCCTATGTTTAGACTCCACCTCATCACTGCAATACCTGGTGTACCATAGGATTTCGTCCACAGATTTGTTTTGCCAACAGATTAGAGGCTGTTGGATCATGAGACTGATCTCAGGCCTCAGTCCAGTCACAAATTTAGACACGAATTGTCCCATGTCAATGGGGTTCAACGTATCTAACTCACTGTACTGCTTGAAAGCCTGTAACAGTCGTTCATAATAAGCATGTACCGACTCTTTATGCTTCTTGGTTGTTCGATCTATCTTGACTCAATCGATGTCTTGTGGGAGTATTGGACTGCAACCATGTGATCACCTAATTGTACTTTTTCATAACTATCTGTTAAGGACCATGAGTCATTGAATCCCTCTCTGGCTCAGCACTAGGCCACTCAACAGCTATCTTAGAAGCCGACCATAGATCACCAGGAACCACAGTTTCGAACAAGGTGTTTAAATCAACTCATAACAATTTTGAGATCTTAACGAAGCAATCAACTTGCTTATACCACTGAGCAGGTTTCTCTCTCAATCTGGGAAAATCGTTTGTGAATGCAGCAAGATCACTTCGACTCTAGGTAACATGCATGTACCCTCCACTAGGCATCTCCCACAACGGGTATGCCTCTATTTCCTGTGTTCCCCCTCCTGGAGGAGGCATCTCTCCTGTCACCTTTTTCACGCTCTTCTTCCTCGAACACCTTTCTTCCCACTTATCCAGCATACTCCAAACCTTTATTTCTGTTATTAGTTCCTGTATGTGCGTCCTCAACCCAGTCACTCTGTTTTCCTCTTGGTCACTGTAGGCAAGCCTGTGATTCCCCTGTAATGCCTTCGTTTGACACAGATCTACCCCATACCTCTGAGCCAAATCTGACAGCTTCTCGTGTCCCTGTCTTGCCCTCGGGTGACATCCTTTGCCATGAACAACAATTCATCTGCCTCATATATCTCTATTCTGTCTAAAGGTAGATTCCCACTGATGATCTCCTCCATTTCTGCCTTCATTCTCACCACATCCACCAGCTTCACCTTCATTGTGGCCTTGATGGTATCCTTACTCGACTTACTATTCTGACTCTCCTTGCTGGTATTATGGTCCCTCAAGCATGACTCTAAGTCTGGGACGTCTAAGTCGTGTTGGTTCTCAGATGTCCTCTGACCTGTGCTTACTTCTTGAGACGTACCACTCGGTCCTCTCATAGGAGTTTCCCACATCCGCAGATCTGAATAGGTGCTTACCAATTACCATAGGTATAGACCTTATAGTACTAAAACTAATCCGTACTCCGGAAGGGTCGGCAGTAGCCGCTAAAGGGGTACTGTATTCCATAGGCACTAAAGGACAGAAACCCTCATTCACATTCCCTTTCCTTCCCAAGGGAATCAATTCTGCTGATATGGATTATCTCTGGCTAAGGCTTCCTGATGGGCCTGGATGATAAACAGTAACAACAGGTCCAATGGTGACCAGTACTGTAAGAGCTTCCGGCAACCGTGAAGTTGCAGTGACCCCATTCTGTTCTGTACCTCCCACGACAACCACTCCTGCTCCCCCTGTTCCTGTAGATATCATTTCCATGATGCCTGAATCAAGAGCCACTGGGGCTGATGCATTTCCCACATTATCGGTGCCTTCAAGACTTCACATAATCATTATTACATTTAAACTAATACATTCACCTACTTATGGAAATATCACCATTAATAAACACATTTAGTACATGAGAGTGTCAGATTTCACAACACAAGTTCTTTCATGTTAACGTTTCTGCTAGTTACATCCATTTCCTGTGTTAATTCTCCATGGCGCTTGCCAATAACCTAAAATATGCCATATAGTTATGTTAATACTTTTCACAATCCTACCACTTCACGTTTATACAAACAGGATTATATGCGGGTGCGCTCTACACATGATTATGATGCACCCCTACAAATAAGAGTATGCGAATACGAAATCTCCGCTCCATCACCACCATGTCTGTGATTGCTTTTAAATAAAGCAATCTTTTTTTAAATGCAGCCTGTTTTCCTTAAAGGAAAAAGGGATGCGTTCACCAAACAAAATTGAAAAATTACACAAACCATTTTTTTATAAGCAGGCAGGCAGTGATCTCATGGACCACTGCCTGTTCATAAAAAATGCTTTTGTGAACATTCACCAAGGGGAAGGAGTGCCATGGGAACCCCTTCCCATTTGCATATGGCTTACCACCTCCTTTGAAGAGTTGGCAAAATATTAATATTTTGCGACTGGATTTAGGTCACAAAACATTAATACTAGCTTAAAGATTCGGTATCTGGAAGGGACGTCCTCAACACGCCCCTTCCAAATACTTAACCTTTATTTACTGCCAAACCAAAATTACATGTTACGAAATCGCTATTTGGGTTTGGTGAATTAAAAAATGCCATTTAGCAGTCAGAAAGTCTCTGATTTTACGAATTGGAGTCTTACCAATCGTAAAATGCTTGATACACGAGGGCCTTAAAGTTTTGTACATTAAGAATAGCGGTTACCAAATACTGATTCAGTAAAAATCACTATTTGGAAATCAGTATTCTTAGTTTTCATACATCTGGCCCTTAGTGCAGTATGTAGAGGTGTCCTTTGCATTAAAGTGTTTTATTTTTTATCGTTTTTCTATTTTCATGACTTTGTACGCTCTGAAGGTCCCCAGTAAAGAACAATTTGATGTAAAAAAACGCAGACTTCTTATTTGCAGTATTGTTTCAAATTCAAACTTCATACCAGAATGTGTCTCTACTTTCCAACCGTGTCACGTGACTCTTCAGCGCAGGCTTTATTCATCTCTGGTGCAGCTCTCCCACCGCGCGCGCGAAACGCGGCACCAGAGGGGTCCAATCACGATCCGGTCCATCCAAATTCCATAACACCGGCCTTACAGGATTTAGATATTAGATGATTTCTCTCACGCTGAGAATGTAGTTGTGGTACATTCATTTTTGGAATAGAAAAAAGAAGAAAAACCGCATTGTTCAAGAAATAGTAAATCCACTTTTCTCCCTGCAAAAAAAGCTGGCAGAAGAAACCTCTAAAGCAATCTTATGACCGGTTATTGAGACCTTCGGTTTTCGCTGATGCCTAAGGTATCTGCGGCTGATGACATCGTTATACAGGTGTAGGTTATAGGAACAGAGAGTCTGAATATACAGAATGCATATGTTTTAAAATCGCTACATTTATAGAACACTAATAGCCTAGACTGTACTTCATCCGACTATGAGCTATGCCTATATTTGTCATTAGGCACCAAGAGCTGATTCAAAAAACTTTTCATGTAAACATTTGTGCCTTACTCCAGTCTAAAGTATAAATTACTTTTGAATATCCTGGCTTTATTCTTAAATAACTGAGTAACCGAGTCTTACTCCAGGCTTAGGTGTGATCATCGCTCATTTACAGGAGTAAAGGCGTGCTTAATCATAAAGAACAGGTTTATGAAGCAAAAAGTTTGTTTTCCTGTTAGCAGACATATTTCAGTCCTGGAAATTCCTTTGCTAAGAAATACAGGGGCAGATTTACAAGCCCCTTACGCCACTTTTGCGCCGCCGTTGCGTCACTTTTGTGACGCAGCGGCGGCGCAAATCATGCGCCATGCTGCGGGGGATTTACAACGTGACGCATCTAGGGAGATGCGTCACGTTGTAAAGCCCTGCGCCACATGAAACCTGCGTCAGGTTTCATGTGGGCGTGCCGGCGCAGGGGGGGGCGTTCCTGCGCAAGGAAGCCCCGTAAAGTGACGCAGTGAAATCTACAAGATTTCACGGAGTCACTTTGACGTCCCTGCTGCGTCAAATCCTTACGCCTGCTTCAAGCAGGCGTAAGGAGTGACGCAGCATGTTAGGTATAGGGCACCCCTGAGCAGTACTGGAGTTACGTCGCACTTGCGACACGACTCCAGTACTGCGCCACCCTTCCGCCGACAGATGCGTCACGCATCTGTTTATCCTTGCGCCATGATGCGCCGCATTGTAAATGCGGCGCATCTGTGGTGGCGCAAGGGTAAACTTGAGTCACGCATCTTCCCTGGCGCATCCCTGCTGATTTGCAGGGATGCGCCAGGGAACGTAAATCTGCCCCACAGTCGTTTCCCAAAGATTATTCATGATTGTGATGGAGCTCAAACTTGTGTGAGATTTATTTAGGACCCAGCACTTTTAATCATACGAGTACAAAGCAATTTTTGAGAGAAACAGTGGCCAACGTTGTGTGAAAGAATTCAAACTTGATTGGAACTTATCATAGCCCACTTTGGCCTTTTTACAGGGGCCTTTTAAATCCAACGAGGAAGATAGCAGGAGTGTTGGAACTAGACCTTTCGATGGTACTTACACTCAACTTTTTGCTTTTCTCCTTCCCAGTTTTCCACTTCTCTGGATGCTAGCCATAGGACTTTGAGCGCGTTTGACACTGCCATTCAGTGCCAAAGCGCTGTGCTCGCCATATACATAATTGGCTGATTCGAGTTAGCTATAAGTCCCTTGTCAAGGGGTAAGACATATAGCCATGGCATGTATCTCGAATGCTCCTCTGTGGAACTGCAGCACTGGTTGTGCCTCCGTGGAGGTAGCTCATCTATTGTGCCACAGGTTTGCCCTGGTGGGGCTTGTGTGCATGAGTTACTGTTACTCGACTTTGCGTTTAAAAAGCTGCGTGCCAAGATTCTGCATGTCTCTTGCCTTGCTATATCGGAGTTCTTCCTGGTGACAGGGTGCAATGTTGGGTAGATGTTGGGCATATGCGTGTATGCGTTACCTGCAAAGGTCCTGAATGGCACCGGGTGGTGTGTTCGGTTTGATGGGGTCTGCTTCTTGCATTAGATTAGCAAGAGAGGGTGAAGAGAAAGGCTATTGAGCAGTATTTCCTACGGGCAGAATAATAGCAGTATAGAGTTTTGTATTGATGAGTTTGTAATGGTGAATCTTTTCCCGGTAGTGCCAGAGGGTTCAACATTACAGTGATGGAAATGTCGCTTTGGGAAAGTGGATATTTCGATGCTCGTGGCTCTGTGTGCCTGTTGGCTGGTCTCCTAATTCACAAGTAGGTGCTAGGGGGACAGCCAAAGCTGTGCATTCCTAATAGAAAGCCATAAACTAGAGGGTCAAGGGAGACTGCGGGCCTCTGACTCTGAGGGGCTTTTTGGGACGGTTACGTGGGGTTGAATTGGCACCTTCATTCCAAGGGGCAGGGTCTTGGCCCCAATATTGTGATAAAACCTCCTGGGGTAGGATGGCAGACAGGACAAAATTTAGAGAGGGCTTGGGCATTTCAAAGATGGCCTTTTGAACTGATTGTGTTTTCAAGGGCCATTGTGCATATAACTAATGGGGCTCTGGCCTCCGAAAGTAGAGATGCTTTTACATTTCTTTCTGTACACCCTCCTAAACTGCATAGTGACCCCGATCTGTCATATAGATCTCGCTGTAATTGGATTCTTCATGCTCTTGATTCCCTCATTCAAGCTAAATGGTCTAAAGGCCGTAACTCTGACTCTAACCCATGGTTTAACGATTCTCTGGCCGCGATTCGTAAATCTTGTAAAAAGCTGGAGCGTGCCTGGAGAAAGGACTATGACCCAGTGGCAGAAATATGCTATCAGGCCGCTATCAAGAGCTACCATAGGACTATACACTCTGTCCGGGCGGCTTACTTTGCCAATGAAATCAAGTTAAGCCGCAACCCGGCCAAGTGTATTTTTAAAATACTTAAAGATCTCAAAGTTAGGAAAAACTCTACTGCCTCCGGGATTATGTCTGAACAACATTGTGAGGACATTGCCACTTTCTTTGTTAATAAAGTGGAAACAATCTATAGGTCTTTTCCTTCAGCGCCTCTCTCTCCTATTGCTCCTCACGGACCCCCTCCTACTCATTTTTTGGAGGTTGTTCCTTCCATCTCGCAGGATGAGTTTTTATTACTGAGTGGTAAAGTTAAATCTGGCTCTCCGGTAGACCCTCTGAAACCTGCCCAGTTCAGGGACTCCCTATCTGTGCTCCTAGCACCTTTGTGCCAGGTTGTTAATACATCTTTTTCCACAGCTGTGGTCCCTGAGCTATGGAAGCAGGCTAAGGTAGTTCCTCTACTCAAAAAACCTTCACTGGATCCGGCTAAGCTGGAAAACTTTCGTCCAATATCCCTCCTACCATGGGTAGCCAAGATAGCTGAGGCTCACACGAATAACATCTTAACGGGGTTCCTGAATATTAATGGCACCTTGGACCCTTCCCAGAATGGCTTCCGCCCTGGTCACAGTACGGAGACTGCTCTCTTGGCTGTGACCGAACATCTGAGGACCATTCTCGATGCAGGCCACACTGCGGCACTGATACTGCTTGACCTCAGTGCCGCATTCGACACGGTCTCCCACAAGATTCTTTTACATCGTCTGGAGGAGGCCGGTGTCGTTGGCCTAGCTCTAGATTGGTTCAGATCTTTCCTTTCAGAGAGAACATTCCAAGTGACTGCCCCCCCTTTTCTCTCCAGTGTCCAGGCCATCAGGCAGGGTGTGCCTCAGGGCTCTGCTCTGAGCCCTGTACTATTTAATCTGTACGTTCAACCTCTTGTTACGGTGGCTAGGGACAAAGGCCTTACCATGGTCTCGTATGCTGACGACACGCAGTTGGTGGTGGCCCTCTCCGACGACTCCACGCAGGACGCCTCCAAATTTAGGAGTGGCCTGGCAGCAGTCGCGGAGTGGATGACCACCAACTGCCTCCAGCTTAACGCCAATAAATCTGAGGTGTTGCTGATGGGGAGAGACAAGGAATTATGGAGTGAGCATTGGTGGCCCATCACCCATGGTAGTGCACCCACCCCTAAGGTGGTGGTAAAAAACCTAGGGGTATGGATGGACTCTAAACTCAGCTTCCAGGATCACACCAAGAAAGTGGCCGGCACTTGTTTCGGCCTCCTTCGGGGACTTAGGCCCCTGCTGGGGTTTTTTGATCCACCCACCCGTCAGTTGATCGTTCAAGCAGCTATCTTATCTAGATTGGATTATGCCAGCGCGCTCCTTTAAGGGGCTAATCAGACAGAGGTAGTGCACCTGCAGCGAGTTCAAAATGCAGCAGCCAGAGCCCTGTTGGGGCTCTTGCGAAGCTGCTCAACAGCCGGTGCCATCCGGCGGTTACACTGGTTGCCTATGGCCAAGCGGATCGAATTCAAGGCTCTCTGCTTGTCCTTTAAAATTCTGAAGCTTGCGTCTCCCGGGCTTTTGGCCAACTTGCTGGTACCTTATGTTCCTATGCGCCAGCTGCGCTCTTTGGGGCAACACTTGGTTGTTGTCCCTCGAGTGAACCGTCTCCATGCCGGGGGTCGGTCCTTCCGTTGTTTGGCAGCCAAATTGTGGAACTCCCTGCCCTTTCAGATTCACAGTCTGGATAGCCTGCTGGCCTTTCGAAAAGCCATTAAGACATATCTTTTCGCCGTGGCCTAGTCTCTACCCTCTGTTCACTTCTTTCAGCGCCAAGATGCCTAGTTCCTAGCCTCTATGTTACACTGCTTTCAGCGCCGGGACGCCTCTTCGCTGAGGCAGCTGTGCGCTATATAAGTCTAGTTAACATTAACATTAACATTAACATTTGGAACCATACTACGCTGGTTCGATCCTGGGACATTGACACAAAGAATCATTAGGGCAGGAGGGACTGCAACTGGACTATCTGCAGACTTGTGATGACCTGGAGTTTGTCGTTCTCCAGGAAGGGGACTATCACTTGGTGGATTTTGCCTGGACGTTGCTGGCCTGAAGCTAAGTGCCAACTGTTCTGGTCTGGGACCCGAAGTACTCTCCAAAGGTCGGTGAGCTGGGCCCCTATCCACGAGATCCCAGGGACACAAAGTATCTCACTGTCTCCACGAGACCGTAAGGACCGTGATCCAGCGCTACACTTTATCAGGGATCGATACTCATCAATATTCCATACAAATGGCCCATACACATTCACCCAACTCATAAATCCCTGTTGCACTGGGGGTCAAGTTTTAATGACGTGAGAAATTGTTTCCTTCACAGATTCATGTTTATCATTTCTAAATACATAACTAGACCTGTATATTAACTCTCTTTCCTCTCGGTCGACGGACCAATTAGTTGAGTAGTTGATGGTAATAATAGAACTAAATAACTATCTAATCAGTTAAATGATCACAGACTCTCAATAAGATTAATAAAGTTTATCTAAAAAAAAATGCAAATGATCAATGCTCATCGCATACAGGTTACAATGCAAACAAAGAATCTCACATAAGGAAGAGAAAATCAATCAACAATGCAAACAGTGTCATACTCATCATCAATAAACGATATGCACACGAAGGAGTGGATAGATGGAGAGACATAAGTTTCAGCAAAATAATGCGAAACAAATATACATATGACGGAGTGGATAGATGAAGAGACATAAGTTTCAGAGATAAAAATACATTTTCAAGTAAATTATGCAAAGTACGAGTCAGAAAGATAATACAAACCCAAAGGATCTGGGAAATACCACCCCCCTGGCCAAGAGAGTAGTGGGGGTCTCCTGAAATAGAGTCAGGAGACAAAGATTTCAGGAACTGGACAGGACAGGGACAGGAACGGCTAAGCCTCTCTGCAAACCGACGGACAGCGACAAAATCACCCCTCTCTCCTCTGCATCCGACCTATGACTAACCTAACCACACCCCCAAATGGACCACCAGTTATACCCTAAAACCTATATGTCCAACCCACATTAGTTGAAACAATTCACTGGATTCGACTTTGTATTGATCAGTTTAGGAGGTGGTGTGTCACACCACCAGGTTCCCATTCACAATTTCCGTATATTCATTGTTCTATAGCCTCTCTCATTACATCATGTTTGACTCGTTTGTTTAATCAATAATTGATACTTTCTCATTAATTCACATGTATTTCATCCTTTGGCAGGCGAACAATGCTCTTTGAGCTGGTTAGCCTTGAACCTTTACACTTTCTCTGCAGCGCTCAACGCTTCAGTCTGCTTTGTCATGTCATTTTTGTTCACTCTCCAGCCCCTCATCTATCCGGTCAACTTAAGAGATTTCAGGCCCATTCGACTCACTACGGCAAATAGAACATAAGCATTCATTAATTACATGGTAATGCACTTTTCACTGTTTACCACCCACTTTTGCACTATCCCCTGTTAATATTTTTCTTAGCATAAGCTTCATGCAAAGCGGCATTATTTATTATCGTTTAAAGCAAGATGCAAGATGCGAAATGCGGCCTAAACATACATTAGCTTTGTTTCTTTCGAAACGCAATGTAAAATCTGGCCTTGTTCTTTCATGCATTTAGTTCGCATTAGTGCACGTATGCGCAAAGCGGTTTCCCACGTGTTCATGTGATTTGCATTGTTAATTTTTCACTGCACACTGTTAGTAAGTATTATGGGGGAGTTAATTCGAGGAAGTTTCTTTCTGCAAAACCTTGCTCCATCAATCCCCCCTCTGATGGCTTCCTGGAGCCATCATAAAATACGCACCATACCAAGTGCCATCTTTATTTATCTAAAGATCAGTATTCTTTTCTCTTCTCATCAACTTCTTATATAACACCTTCATTTCGTCATAGTAATCTTCTTTCATATCTTCTAGTTCTATTTCATCTCTTTTTCTCTTTCTTGTTTTTTGTTTCTTATTTGATTCTGTCATCTCTTTTCTTCCACACTGACTCTTACAACATTTATATATTGTTATTATTACTAAGGCTACTCCAGCTACTGAAATCATTGGCATTATTATTTTTCCTAATACTACTTCCAAAGGTAGAAAACCATTTACCTACAGAAGAGAAACTCTTACCAAGTCTCTCCCAGACACCGTCAACCTCCAGTTGGGTCAAATCTTCATGTAATTTTGTAATATTCTTAATATATCCCTCAATACCTTTACTTTTGTCAGGGATATAAGTACAGCAGTGTTGAATTTTCAACATACCACAGACTCCACCCTCTTTTGCCAATAAGATATCACGGGCAAGTCGATTCTGCAAAACCATTGATCTGATTGCAACCATTTCGGTGTCAATCATCAAGAACCCACCAGCAGTATCTGTCGATAAACGATCAACCACTGTGGACAATTTTCGAATTTTATGCGAATGCAGAACGACTCCAACTGATGGTATCAGTGCACCAAAAATATCACCTACTATTTCTGAGAAGCTAGCTCTCTTCTTACGTGCTAGTCCTTGTTTTATTTCATAGATTCTATTATTACTTTTGTCTACATGGTAGACCTTTGGGAAAACAATTGCAAAGTAACAACTACCATACCAATGTGCAGGCAACCTGTAATAGGCTTTCTTACCACACACATAATAAACTCCTGGGAAAACAGGATCAGTTCCACCCTTCAATCCCCAACCTCCAGTAATTTGGAGAGTATGTTCACATTCACTAGAACCAATGAAATAATTATTATAGTTAGTTTTCAGTTTAAGCAAACATATTTTTCCCTTTTGATACCAGTCCAGGGACATTGCAGTAAATGTTTTGCCTTTCTCATAATTTCCTTCTCTAAATACCCATGGTGGTACCTGTGACTTCTGTTCAGCAGCTTTTCTTTGGAAACTTTCTCTTCTATATTCTACCATATCTATGAACACTTTTTCTTCAACCCGCAAACTACATGTTTGATTGTTTTTGAAAGCATATCCTATATCTAGTATCTTAGCAATATGGAAGAATTCTCCCATATAACGTGCATTTTTACTACTTAAAACCTTGTTCAGTTCCTTTATAATAGGTATCTCTGAGAATACTAAATCTGTATTGGAATAATGATACTCCAGCTTTCCGGTCACGTAAAATAGGCTGGTTAAAACACTGCAAGACACACCATATGTTAAAGGTAGGTCTCCCCCTCTGAGACAGACGAAGGTAATTGCATGCACACATAACAATCACTCACATTCATTGTATTAACATACTCGAACAACAATTTTGTAAAAACATTTAACGAGAAATCACTAATTGATTTATCAAGATGGAAAATACTTCCATCTATCTGTTCTATGTTAGTATTAGGGGTTTCTTTAATAACATCACTCACTCTTTCACTTATTACATTATTAGTATTGTTTCCATTATTAGTTACCATTAGAATAGGTACAACGACTGTTAATAATATCCACATAAATGTCAGTAAAAAGACACTACATAAGCAAGCTTTAATACATCTATGTTTTAGGCTAGATTTTGGATGTTCAGTCACTTTTGCTTCAGCCATTTTTGTATTCTACTAAAAATTAAAAATTAAAAAAATTAAAAAATCTAAATCTATAAAAACTCTAACTTTACTCAAAAAGTTCTGAAAATAGTGTAATCCTACACTTCAAGGCTTTCTTCTTTTGCCCCCTTCTTTTGTTTCTCTTCTCTAAGTCTTCTGAGTCTTTCCATTCATTTCGTCTGGCAAGGTTTCACCTTATTTTTCAGTTTTTTTTTAAAGGTGTTTTCAATTTGCTTTCATCCACTTGCTCAGTGTCAGTACCGTCTTTTTCTTCACTTGGATCTGAGCTTTCAATTTCTTCCAAGATCACGTACGTCCATTCCGGTGCTGTGTATTTCTTGCTTGGAATTCTTACTCTCCTTGTTTTTCATACTGAATCTTCTCCTGACTCTTATTGTTCGGTTTGACTTGAGACCTCATTAAGTTGTTCTGGTCTTCTTTTCTTACTTTCTCCTCGCAAGAGTGTATTTCAGTCTTTTCACTCCACTTGACCAATTGTCACCTTTTCTCGGTCTTTTAGTTTGAACTATTTTTTCACCTTCTTCATCTGGTTCACAAGTTCTTTTATTTGGCCTTTCTTCTATTTGTTTTCCTTCTTGACTTTCAGTAACTTCCCTTTCTTCTGGTTCTACAGCAGTCTCATGAGACCCAGTAACTGGTGCCCACTCTACTTGACTTGTGCTTGGCTGTTCGTCATCTGTTTGTTCTTCAGAATCTGTCACTTTAGATTCTTCAGCTTCACATACTTCAGCATCTGGTCTTTGGCTTTGGTTTACCAGTTGCTGCCTTTCTTGTCTTTCAAGTTGACTTGGGACTCGTCTGGTATGGCTCGCATGAATCCAGTTGGGCAAACCACCACACTTCACTGCTGTCGTCGTCACCAGAATTACTTGGTAAGGTCCGTTCCACCTGGGTTCTAAACACGATTTCCTCACGTGTTTCTTCACAAGAACCCACTCCCCAGGACTCAGATTGTGAGCTTGATTCGGCTGTGTTGTAGTGGCATTTTCTCCAACCTGGTGAGACACAGAACGCACCAGATCAGCCAATCCTCAGCAATAGTCAAGCACTAGATCATCAGATATATTCATCAGTTTGTTCGCTGGTATAAATGCTTGTCTCATTGCTCTTCCCATTAGGATCTCGTGAGGACTCAAACCCATCTTTTTGTCAGGAATGCTTCTAAGACTCATCAATACAAGAGGTAAAGCGTCAGGCCATCTCAGTGTTGTGGATGCACACACCTTTCCTAACCTAGATTTTATTGTGCCGTTTATCTGCTCAACCACTCCAGATGCTTCGGGTCGATAGGCACAATGCAGCTTCTGTTCAATTTGTAATACTGCAAAAATCATCCGAACTATCTCATTGTTAAAATGGGTTCCTCGATCCGTTTCTAAAGTGACTGGAAATCCGAATCTAGGTATTAGCTCTCTTAGAAGTAGCTTGGCGACTGTTAGACTGTCATTTCTTCTCATTGGATAGGCTTCTACCCAGCGAGAAAACAAACAGACGACAACCAACACATAACTCAGCCCATTGCATGGGGGAGCTCAATAAAATCCAACTGGAGTCGGGTGAATGGTCCTGCTGCCTTTCCAATTCGCCCCCAACTAACAACTGTCTTTCTGCCTGGATTTTGTTGCTTGCAGGTGGCGCACCTATGGCAGAGACTCTCTGCAACGACCCTGAACTTTGGGTTATACCATGATTGCTTGAAGAGCCTGATCATTGCATCTGTTCCAAAGTGTGCAATTTCATGGTATACCCTTGCCTTTTGGGATAGTAAACTATCTGGCATGACTGGTCTTTCGTCTATATAGACCCACACTTCGTCTTCTGCTCTCTTTCTGCAGCCTGAATTTATCCAAATTCCCTTTTACTCATCACTTGCTTCTTCCTGTAGCTGTCTAATTTCATCCCAAGTTTCAAATGAAGAAGAGAACATAAGATGGCAATTGGTATTTTCTTTTTCTATCCCTCTGTTTAGGGCAATTAAATTTCGTGCACAGAAACGCGCTACTTGGTCTGCGTATCTGTTGCCCTTCGTCACATAGTCATCTCCTGACTTATGTGCGGAACATTTGACCACTGCAATCCTTTTGGGCAATTGTAAAGCATCCAATAAATCTTTTACAGTTTTGCTGTTCCTTATAGGGGAACCTGAAGAAGTCAGAAATCCCCTTTGCATCCATAGCTGACCGAAGTCGTGGACAACCCCGAAACCATATTGACTGTCAATAAATATGGTTACCCTCAGGCTTTTAGCAATTTTGCACGCTCTAATCAGAGCTATCAATTCAACAATTTGGGCAGAGTTTACCCCCTTTAAACAGGATGCTTCTAGAACTCCCGCTATGGTGCAAACAGCATAGGCAGAACATAATTCTCCTTTCTCATTTCTTAAACATGATCCACCAACAAACATCTCACAGTCGGATTCTTCTAATGGGAGGTCCCCAATATCGGGCCTGGGTTTTGTGCACAACTCTGTCACATCCAAACAATCATGATCCGCCTCCTCTCTCACTTCCTCACAATATGAATTCGGCAACAGGGTTGCCGGATTTACAGTTGTGCACCCTACCACAGTCATATTTTCAGCACCCAAGATCACTCTTTCATACTTAGTCAGCCGACTAGAGGTCATATACTGTGTCCTTGTGCGCGTCAAAAGGATCTCAACTGAATGTGGCACATACACCTTAACTGGATGACCCATCACAATTGCTTCACTCTGTTCCAGACTCACACAAGTGGCAGCTACTGCTTTCAAATAGCCTGGTAACGCTGAGGCCACTGAATCCAAAGTAGCAGAAAAATATGTTACTGGACGTCGTGCCATTCCATGTTTTTGAGTTAAAACTGAAAGTGCACACCCATCTCTTTCACAACAATACAATGCAAAATCCTTTGCATAATCAGGCATTCCCAATGCAGGTGCTCGACAAAGACTATTTCTCAGTTTAGTAAAAGCTACCATACTTTCATCATCCAACACAATCGGATCTTTCACATCTTTTCGTGTCAATCTCTGTAGAGGTTTTGCAATCAGTGAGAAACCACTGATCCACTGCCTGCAGTATCCAACCATTCCCAAAAACATTCGAACCTCTCTCTGAGTTTTTGGTGGACTCATTTGTTTAATTACACTAATTCTTTCTGGTGTCACCTTTCTGACTCCTTTTTCTATTCTGTGTCCTAGGTACTGGACTTCCTGTTTACAAAATTGTAATTTTGCTGGTGACACTTTGTGTCCTTCTTCTGCCAAATGGTTCAGTAAGGCAATGGTATCTGTCACACATGCCTCTCGTGTCTTTGATGCCACTAGTACGTCATCAATATATTGAACCAAAACTGAGTTTCCTGGTATGACTAAAGTTTCTAAACATCTTTTCAGAATCTGATTAAAAATTGAAGGACTCTCTGTGTACCCTTGAGGAACTCGGCACCATGCCAAAACACAGTCTCCGAACCGGAATGCAAACAAATACTGGCTTTCCGGATGTAAAGGAATCGAGAAAAATGCTTGGCACAAATCAATCACTGTGTACTATTCAGAATCACATGGGATTTGGTAAAGGATTACTGCTGGATTTGGTACTAATGGACAACAGGGTACTACGATTTTATTGATTTTTCTTAAATCCTGCACTATTCTATATTTTCCACTGGGCTTTTTAATTCCTATAATAGGCGAATTACAAGGACTACTCAATATTTCTTTCAGAATTCCCTGTTCAATCATTTGGTCAATCACAGGAGTGACTCCTGCAATTACTTCCGGACTCATTTTGTACTGAGGAGTATTTGGATATATGGCACCCTCTTTCACTGTAATCTGAATCGGATCTACATTTGTCATTAGGCCAATCTCCGTTCCTGTAAAATCCCATATATCCGTCCTCACTGTACTTTTTAATTCTTTGGGCAAATTCTCTCCTGTGAGAAGTGAAAACAATTCATCCACTTCTGTCCCTTGCTTCGCTAACATCATCTTGAATTCAACATCCTCATCAGGTGTCTGAAACGCAATACTATCTGGTGTACAATAGATGGCACAATTCATTTTGCACAATAAATCTCTTCCCAAGAGATTTACTGGACTAGAGTCACATACCTTGAAATGATGCATGTCTCTGAAACTCCCAATATGAACTTCTATTGGATTTGTGATTGGTGTTCTAATTTGCTTATTTGAGACTCCCACAACTTGGATAGTTTCTCCCGAGAGGGGTAGGTTCGGAATTTCTGCTGCTCTCACAGTAGAACGGGTAGCACCAGTGTCCACTAGGAATGTAATATTATTACCTTCCACCTTTCCGTCAACAAATGGACCTGACTGATCTACTGCTAAGGATGCGCCAAGTACGCACTGTTCCTCCCCCCTCAAGCACCGTCATTGAGATGAGTCTGAATCACTCTCATTGCACTGCAACCAGTATTGCGGAACCATTTGCACATTTTGATTCTTACCAACTTGATCACCTCCATGAAATCCAGTGTTCGCACTGTACCTCTGCACTTGAGCATTCACATTATTGGGCATAGGAGCTCGTGGCACCTGTAACTGTGGAGCAACTACCTGCTGCTTTTGATTCACAACCACCTCATTCTGCATCTGTGGATTTAAATTTTGATTTACCCCATTATTCTTTTGAGCAGATCTATACTCGTTCTTCCAATGTCCATACTTTCCGCACGCATGACAAGGAAATTTTTTCTTAGCCTCTTCTTTGCTCATTTTACCTCTACCTCTACCTCCACTGGATACTTGTCCATTTTGATTCTGACCACTCATTTGATTACCTGTTTGAGAACTGTTGCTTTCTTCTTGCTGCTCTGCTACCTTCATTTGTGCCCACATCATTTTCTCCTTTAACTTTTTATGTCTTGATTCAATGTCATCACTACAATATTTCGCATACCTCAAAATGTTGTCAATTGTTTTGCTCCGCCAACAAATCAAATGCTGCTGAATCATATTACTAATTTCCGGTTTGAATCCAAACACAAAACGATAACCAAAATGTCCCATATCTTTGTCTCCAATGTTCTCAAATCCACTGTACTGTTTAAACACCTGCAACAACCTTTCATAATAGGCATGTACTGACTCCTTTGGTTCTTGAGTTGTTCTGTCTATCTTAACCCAATCTGTTTCCTTAGAGGAAATGTTTCCTTTCAAAAAGGTGATCACCTGATTATACTTTTTCATCACCTCCTCAGATGGTGCACCTGTTTTAGGATCTCTAGGATATTCTTCTTTTGGCCAATCGACAGTAATTTTACATTCTGTCCACAAGTCAGCTGGTACAACAATCTCAAACAAACCATCTAAATCTTTTAACAAAACCTTTGAAACTTTCACAAACCTCTCTACTTGTTTGTACCACTCAACTGGTTTCTACCTTAACCTGGGAAAATCATTCGTAAAAGACAATACATCCTGCCTTGTCCAAGGGACGTGCACATATCCACCACCTGGAACTTCTCTCATTGGACACGCCCTTTCAACTTGTTCTGTCTCTCTTAACGGGAACATCGATGCTCCTTTACTAGCTGTCTCTTCTTTCTTTTTCGTCCATCTACCTTTCCACTGTTCCACATCTCCCCATTTTTTCAGAATATTCATCAACTCTTTTATCTGTAATCTTTTTCCAGATGCATTCAATCTCTCCAAATCTTTTTCGGTGAAGGCCAATCTGTACGATCTCTGCAGCACCTTTGACTTCTCTATATCTATTCCATAATCACTAGCAGCCTCTGCTATTTTCTCATGAAGATTCCTCGCTCTCCATGTAATATTTTTACACAAAAACAACAGCTCTTCATCTCGGTAAGTCCCTAGTCTGTCTGGAATTATTGTAACAATAATCATCTCTTCCAAATCTACTTTCAATTGGCTCACATTTATACTCTGTGGTTGAGGGTTTTTCTTTTCTATTCCCTTTATCCAATCATTTAATTCTTCTGGCGAAGGACCTGCTGAACTCCCTGTCATTGGAATGTCGCTTGTCCCTATTCTCCTTGGATCTATTTGTATACTTCTTCTAGGGGTTTCTGTTATCATCTCACAAACCGGAAGATCTAACAATGTAGTGTTTGTGTCAGCCTGTCCATCCTCATTCGCTACCGTCACCATTCCACTCCTGTCGCTACTCCTTGGAACTGCCAATGTATGTACTTTTGATATACTCTGTTTTTCTCCATACAATGGAACTACAGGACCAATTGTTACTGGTACCGTCAATGCTTCCGCATTTAGACTTAACTGATTTATTTTCTGGATCTGCTCTACTCTTATCTTATTTAATATGTCCAATTATTTTTCTCGCACTACTTTAGCTATTTCCGTAATCTGTGGAGTTAATGGAGTTCCCATTAGTGGTGCACTCAGAGTCACCTCAACTGAATTTTCTTGATATGGCACAGGTCTTTTGGTCATAATGTCTTCTAACAACTCATCATCAGATTCGTTCAGGTCCTGTCTTAAATTTGAAGTTTCTATATTTTTCTTTTTCTCTTTACATTTGCCTCCTGTCTGATCTTCAGCAACTAAAACTGGATACAAACTCTCAGTTACCACAGCTCTCCTCCACCTTTTCATCATATCTTCTCTTCTCTCAAAAGGATATCTAGTCATTAAATTTCTGTATCTCCTACCGCCTCAATATTTTTCTCTTTCAAATGCTTCTACTTCCCATTCCTCTAGCACTTCATACTGGGTAGGTCTGGGTTTTGGCTCTAGTGAATTCATTCGACTTATCAAATTCTGCAAAATCCTTATATTAAACGAACCATGCTGTGGAAAAGCTATAACACCATCATCCTTTGTGTATTCCATCCAATTCTCTAACCAGTACACGTATGGTATCCTCGCTCCAGCATCATATAGGAAGGAGGCGTTCCCAGAGGTGGAATAAGAATTCCCTCTCTAGTCACTATTGGGTTATCCTTTTTAAAGAAATTCTTTATTTTCTTTAGCAACTTCATTTTTCTGACTCTTTATGCTAATGTACCTCAGCAAAACACACAAGGAAAACCTTTCCGTATTCTACCTATTCTATTTGTCAGTTCTAGTCCAATATCAGCTCGACTCACACCAACCATCCAATCACGGCTCTCTAAGTATCTGCTATTACAACCAATACCAGTGCGGCTCACACCAACCAGCCAATCACAGCTTACTTCATGTTTGCTGCCTGACCAATGCCAGCGCGACCTTTTTGTGACGTCAGTATTACTCCTTCTACTGACCCTCCCTTTACAAAATAATACAGCAATATATTTCTAAGTTCTCTTTATCAAAATTCTTGTTAGTAACAACACAAAACAATGCTACCTTGTCTGCTCCTCTAAATAAAGAGATAGTTTTTCACTTCAAAACAAGAAATTCTTTTACTTCAAGTAAAACAACGATCAGCGTTACTTTACACCCATACAAGCTACAGGTGGACTTGGTACTCCTCTAGGGATAAGGCCAAAGTTTCGCAAGAGGACTTTTTGGTGTAAAAGAGGTCTTAGTACTCCTCTGGGGATAAGGCCAGAGTTTCGGAAGTGGACCCTTCGCTATTTCAGAGACTCTACTCACATACAAACTTTTCCCTAAATATAACACCTACAGCCTTCCGCCGTACAGTATTATAACAACAGACAAAGTACTTCTGCAGTGTGATTTCTTTATCCACACTCTTCTTCTGCCTACTTCAGGCTAAATTTTCATTCCCGGGATTCCTCAGGGAACTCCGTACCTGTACTTCTAGACAACATAGAACAGGACACTAACTTTCCATGCTAAGAACATATAATCAATAATTATTACCAAACTAATCAATAATTTAAACTGTCCTCTGCTACCAGAAAACTGATCCAGCGCTACACTTTATCAGGGATTGATACTCATCAATATTCCATACAAATGGCCCATACACATTCACCCAACTCATAAATCCCTGTTGCACTGGGGGTCAAGTTTTAATGACGTGAGAAATTGTTTCCTTCACAGATTCATGTTTATCATTTCTAAATACATAACTAGACCTGTATATCAACTCTCTTTCCTCTCGGTTGACAGACCAATTAGTTGAGTAGTTGATGGTAATAATAGAACTAACTAACTATTTAATCAGTTAAATGATCACAGACTCTCAATAAGATTAATAAAGTTTATCTAAAAAAAATGTAAATGATCAATGCTCATCGCATACAGGTTACAATGCAAACAAAGAATCTCCCATAAGGAAGAGAAAATCAATCAACAATGCAAACAGTGTCGTACTCATCATCAATAAACGATATGCACATGAAGGAGTGGATAGATGGAGAGACATAAGTTTCAGCAAAATAATGCGAAACAAATATACATATGACGGAGTGGATAGATGAAGAGACATAAGTTTCAGAGACAAAAATACATTTGCAAGTAAATTATGCAAAGTATGAGTCAGAAAGATAATACAAACCCAAAGGATCTGGGAAATACCACCCCCCTGGCCAAGGGAGTGGTGGGGGTCTCCTGAAATAGAGTCAGGAGACAAGGATTTCAGGAACTGGACAGGACAGGGACAGGAACGGCTAGGCCTCTCTGCAAACCGACGGACAGAGACAAAATCACCCCTCTCTCCTCTGCATCCGACCTATGACTAACCTAACCACACCCCCAAATGGACCCTCAGTTATACCCTAAAACCTACATGTCCAACCCACATTAGTTGAAACAATTCACTGGATTCGACTTTCTATTGGTCAGTTTAGGAGGTGGTGTATCACACCACCAGGTTCCCATTCACAATTTCCGTATATTCATTGTTCTATATCCTCTCTCATTACATCATGTTTGACTCGTTCGTTTAATTCAATACTTGATACTTGGATCCCACGGCCAGGCTCATCCTTTGGCAGGTGAACAATGCTCTTTGAGCTGGTTAGCCTTGAACCTTTACACTTTCTCTGCAGCTCTCAATGCTTCAGTCTGCTTTGTCATGTCATTTTTGTTCACTCTCCAGCCCCTCATCTATCCGGTCAACTTAAGAGATTTCAGGCCCATTCGACTCACTACGGCAAATAGAACATAAGCATTCATTAATTTCATGGTAATACACTTTTCACTGTTTACCACCCACTTTTGCACTATCCCCTGTTAATACTTTTCTTAGCATAAGCTTCATGCAAAGCGGCATTATTTATTACCGTTTAAAGCAAGATGCAAGATGCAAGATGCGAAATGCGGCCTAAACATGCATTAGCTTTGTTTCTTTCGAAACGCAATGTAAAATGAGACCTTGTTCTTTCATGCATTTAGTTCACATTAGTGCACGCATGCTCAAAGCGGTTTCCCACGTGTTCATGTGATTTGCATTGTTAATTTTTCACTGCACACTGTTAGTAAGTATTATGGGGGAGTTAATTCGAGCAAGTTTCTTTCTGCAAAACCTTGCTCCATCAACCGCACGGGGAGAGGCGGAGACAGGGGGAAGTGATCATGGTTGGGACAAGGACTGTCCTGCCGCACACCATCATCACACTGTGCAGAAGAGTGTACGCGTAAAGATCAGCAGCCACCTGAGGTGCTGGGATGTGAGGAGTTCGAGGAGTGTGGGGGAAGTTTGCTGAGTCTGAGGGACCCGTGCTTGCAACCAGGGGACTTGTGCAAGCTTGTGCTCCAGAGCATGGGGTGTCCAATGGGTGCTGGGGGAACTTGAGCCGGGAGCTGAGACTGCCATCAGCCTCCAAATTGGGAGGTCGGCAGTGCCTGGCATCGTGGTCTCTGTCCAAGGTCGTTGGCTCCCTCTCCCTGGACCCACACCAGAAGGTGCTTTGTTGTGGAGAACACCATGACGAGGCCCAAGGGGTTTCGTGCGCCTTGTGGGCACCTACAGATGACTGTCGGGGCTACGTCAGGTCACACCTCTGCTTCAGGGAAAAACATTTTCCCAGACTTGAAATCGCACCAGGTTCCTGGGTCACAACCTTTTGTCTTTGGGGCCGATAGCAATCCTGCACTCATGCAGGTGCCATCGGGTTTCATATTTCACTGAGCCAAAACTCTGAATTCATATTGTGCCTCACTTTACACATCTTCTACCCCCTAGAAAAGGTAATTTACTTTACTACTTCTATCATATTTTACTTTTCAGATTTTCAAGAAATATGTAGCCCTATAGATCCCTCACAGTAATATTTGGTTTTTCAAAGACTTTGGACTCACTATTTGCTCAGACTTTCTCCTTTCCTGCCCTTGATTGTGACCTTCACTGATAAACTTAAGAATGTTACCTGTACTATCCCATGATTCAGGTGAAAATAAATCTTTATCAAGTTTTTTTCTTAATCAAATTCTGACAGCACTTTCTGATAAAGGAATGCTCAGTCTTTTCATACATCAATGGGCCTCAATACGATAGCCCCGTTAAATCTCCAGGTATTCCCCCATCTTGAAATTTCTGATATTGGGGGAATTGGACAGATTGAGTTACTGGGTATTTATGATTTAGACCATAAGGGCAATTTAAACATGAGAAGTTACTGAATGAATTGATAATTCTGGTCCTGAGTCCCTCAATAAATCTTAATTTTTCTCTGGTATTTAACTCCGAGACAAGCACAACAGGTACGTGCCTTTCCCACAGTTCTCATAATTCTGATGGGGACGGTATCTCCCTGTTAGACCCAGCAGTTTCGGGCTGGCTAGGATGCATTAAAGCCAGTGAGAATCCACCGTTCCAAATAGGATGAGTATGATACACTTGTCCGATAACCTGTGCTCACCCTCTGGTAGCATGGCATCGAGCAGTCAGGCTTATCCTCACACATCGAGTGTAATGTATTGGCACAAACCACCATTGCAACACACTGCGTATACCACAAAAAACTCCACACTGTAAGTATGAAATACTTGTCTAAGTATTATGCACACACACTGAATTCAAACTGAGATGCACATTGTATATAAACTCTACAGTTATACTTAATTGTCAAACCTCTCTATTGAAATCAAAAGGAAACACACATTGTGCATACACTTTACAGTTATATGAAATTGGCGGACTTTCCCATTAGCAGAAAGGTGAAACAGTCACTGGTCTCTGACTACGCCTCATGACCCAGCCCCTCAGTCCTTCAACTCCACCAGCCAGTGATACATGTTGCCCCGGGTGGCGCCTCATTGACTAGATAGTCGGTGTGAGAAGTTGGCCTGGCATATGCTGTCCACTAATTATAGTGGGCACCTTGCACCAGTCCAAATCGACTCTTATGGTAGGTAGGTTAAAGACAACCTTATTGAAAGCTATCCTAGTGGTAGCTGTGGAGAGCAGCCTTCAGGCTAAGTCTTGAAGGAATGTAAAGCAGCTTGTTTTACCAGTCTATAATCTCTTGAGTGACCAAATGAAAGAGCACCACACCAGGTATATATTCAAAATATATGTATTTATTACTAAACACACCCCTCTAGTCTCTTTATGAGGCTAGAGTTCGAAGTACATAGGTTATAAGATCTTAAATCACAGTAATAGCACAAATACACGTTTGGGCCCTAGGGGCGTACCAAACCATATACCAATAAAGTGGTATGCGAACCACGACTGAACTAGACACTAGGCCTAGAGCCTCTAGAAGTGCTTGGACCACAAGGAACCACCCAAGGTAGTGACACAGGGGACCCACGGGAGACGCGTGCAGTGTAAATACACAACCGCGATACGCCGTTAACTTCTATGGAGAAAGTCGGGATCGGGAAAATAGAGGAAAGGGACACTTAGAAGAGGACTAGGACAAAACCCTTTGAGATCTAGGACTTTGAAGAGTCTCTACCCACGGGAGCACTGGAGTACTCGTGTTACCTCACCCAGGGAAGCCGGGTGCATAGGTGCCTTTCGGGGTCGGGTTTCGTCGTCGGTTCTTATGGCGATCTGCTGCAAAGTGCTGCTGGCGAACAGGGGAAAAGTGTCCGGGTGGATCCAAGAGTGGATCGGAGTTCTGAAGAACCTGAAAGCAGAGGGGACAGAGTCTGGGTCACTAGCCAGTGACCAGGGAGGCGATGGACAGATGCCCACCGATGTCGAGTGCTTCAGATTCGGTGACGGTCGTCTTGACTCTTCAGCCACGAGGTCCGGGAGGCGTTGTCGGCAACCAGGAGCAGGATTCGGGCTGTTGCTCAATGTCTGTCGAGTGCAGAGGTGTCGGCGACCAGATTGGACCCAACAAGCCTTGGCAACGGCAAGTCTCGAGTAAGATGTAGATCGTCGATGATGCAGACCAGCAAGGTCTGGGAAACTCACCCAGCAAGGGTAAGTGAGGGCAGGCCTGGAGCAACCAGACTGCCAAGTAAAGAAAAGATTGGCCTTCGTTAAGGGCTACTAGCCAACGGGCTAGCGACCGCGAAGGAGCCTCGTGACGCCGCACGTGGAGCTGGCTTACAGGACACTCGTGGAGTGGGGGCCAGTGATCTTCGGTGCAGGTGGTGCTGGAGGCTAGGGCTACTCGGAGCCCAAAGCACGACTTCTTGGGAGACCCAGAAGATGGTGCACTTGCAAATGTGCTTGGTGTCCAGGGGTCACGGTCTCAAGTCACCCACGATAGCCACGGGCCTCAGCTTTGCTGGGGACTCAGGGTAGCCTCGGGGAAGTCTGAGAATCCACCTCTGGTGATGCGATGACTTCGGCGTCCGACGGGAGCTTCAGTGATGCGAACCGGACAGATGCTTCTTTGGTGCCTGCCAAGCAGGGGAGTCACTCCTTGACCCCAAGGGAGATTCTTCAGTCCTCTAATCGTGAGTAGAGCGTCGAAGGTCCAGGATTCTGTTTCAGAGTTTCGTCCAGGTATAATCTAAAGTCCTAGGGACTGGGTTCCTACCTTTATTCTAAAAATAGGGGATGGACTACTCTGTGGCCCCACCTATGGGTGGGTCAGGGCAGAGGGGTGGCTACACCCCTTTCCCTTTGTCATGTTCGCGCCAAAGCAGGGGCTGCAAGCCCCTGATCCGGTTTGAACTGGGGTATGCACAGGGACACCAAATGTGCCCCCAGTGCAGGACTTCAAAGCACCCGAAAGTGCTCCCGCCCAGCCCCAATACACATTGTCCTGTCTGGGGAGGTGGTCACACCTCCCTGGGACAGGAAACCTATTGTCCAGGCCTCCCCTGCCGGAGTTTCGTCCAGCAGCAGGAGGCCAGACTCGTGTCTGTGGCAGCAGCATCCATTTTGTGATGCCAGGCTCTGGAAAGAAGTTACCGGACTCGTCAGAGTTAACATGCCTTTCCCTCTAGAAGGGTGGAATGCTACCCCCGCCGCCAGGATTGGCGGGGGGTATTCCAAGATGTTTGACACCAAACACGACATGTTTAGGTGCAGCCATTCCATAGTTAGCATTTTACCGCGAGGATATAATGCGTTTAAGAGTATATGGTCAGGCTGCACTACAAACAGCATCAGAGATGGTCTCCGAACGCTGCAGAGGGGCCCTGCTCATGCAGGGGCACCCTCTCACATAGGAACCATGCACTCTGCCTTTAGGATTGATAAGGCCTGCCTTAGGAGTGACTTATAGGTTTATATGTGTGTATGCATTTAGTGATATAGGTAACCTATACCACTGCAAGGGGTGCATGCACCACCTTACCCAGGCTGCAGTAGCAGACCTGTGGTGCCAGTTTGGATGGCCTACCAGGGGTGGCATAATACATGCTGCAGCCCCTGGCAGGCCTCTGAGGTGCCTATGCCCTTGGTACATAGTATACCATATACTAGGGACTTACAAGGGCACTCCAGATCCCAATCAGTGATGTGCCTAAGGCACATGAAGACCCTTTTAAAGAGGAAACAGCTAGGCTGGGGTTCTGAATAGCAGGGCCCCAGCCAGACTAATGTCGAAAACCAGTGAAGTATCAGCAAAAAGTGGGGGTACCCCTGTGAAGCAGATCCTACTCTCCTACACAACCCCCTCCCAAACGTAGGGACATTAAACTAACCTTGCCCAGTTAAGTCTTCATGTTCTAAGTGGAAATACCTAGAGAGTCCATCTGCATTCGCATGGTTACTCCCAGGCCTATGTTCCACTGTAAAGTCCATCCCCTGTAGGGAAATGGACCACCTAAGCAGTTTGGGGTTTTCACCCTTCATTTGTTTTAGCCATAAGAGCGGCTTATGGTCTGTCTGAACCAGGAAGTGTGTACCAAACAAGTATGGCCTCAACTTCTTCAGAGCCCAGACCACAGCAAAGGCCTCCCTCTCTATGGCTGACCAACGTTTCTCTCTAGGGGTCAGCCTTCTGCTAATAAAAGCTACTGGCTGATCCTGACCTTCTTCATTCAATTGTGACAGTACAGCCCCTACCCCCAACTCAGATGCATCAGTTTGAACAATGAACTTCTTGGAGTAATCAGGACTCTGCAGAATTGGAGCAGTGCACATGGCCTGCTTGAGGTCATCAAATGCCTTTTGACAGCTAACTGTCCACTGAACCTTTTTGGGCATTTTCTTAGAAGTTAAGTCATTCAAGGGTGTCACTATTGATCCATACCCCTTGACAAATCTCCTATAGTACCCAGTCAGGCCTAATAAGGCTCTCACCTGAGTCTGGGTAGTGGGAGCAGTCCAGTCCATGATGGTCTGGATCTTGCTCTGCAAAGGTTGAACCTGGCCTCCACCCACAAGGTGGCCCAGGTACACAACCTGACTCTGCCCGATCTGGCACTTAGTGGCCTTGATAGTCAGGCCTGCCTTTTGCAGGGCCTGTAAAACATTCCTGAGGTGGACCAGGTGATCCTCCCAGGTGGAGCTAAAGACAGCAATATCATCTAGATAAGCTGCACTATAGGCTTCCAGTCCTGTGAGAACTGTGTTCACCAACCTCTGGAAAGTGGCAGGTGCATTTTTCAGACCAAAGGGCATCACCACAAATTGATAATGCCCACTAGGGGTTGAAAATGCTGTTTTGGGCTTTGCAGCATCAGCTAGTCTGATCTGCCAGTAGCCAGCTGTTAGGTCAAATGTGCTGAGATATTTGGCAGAGGCCAAAGTATCTATGAGCTCATCTGCCCTGGGTATTGGATGGGCATCAGTCCTAGTGACTGCATTGAGGCCTCTGTAGTCTACACAAAACCTCATCTCTCTTTTCCCACCACTGGTGTGAGGTTTAAGTACTAGGACTACTGGACTAGCCCAAGGGCTATCTGAGGGCTCAATCACTCCCAATTCCAACATCTTCTGGACTTCAGTCCTGATACAGTCCCTGACATGGTCAGGTTGCCTATAAATCTTGTTTTTAATAGGCAGACTGTCCCCAGTGTCCACTTCATGAGTGCACCAGGTGGTCTGACTGGGTGTCAGTGAAAACATATGTCTAAACTGATTGAGGACTTGCCTGCAATCAGTTTGTTGCTGGGTAGTGAGGCTGCCTGCCAAGGCTACACCATCAACTGACCCATCGTCAGGGTTCTGTGAGAGCAGGTCAGGGAGTGGGTCACTCTCTTCCTCCTGCCCTTCATCAGTAGCCATGAGCAAGCCCATGTCTGCCCTGTCCACATATGGCTTAAGTCTGTTGACATGGAGAACCCTTTGGGGACTCCTGGGTGTTCCCAGGTCTACTAAGTAAGTGACCTCACCCTTCTGCTCAACAATAGTGTGGGGTCCACTCCATTTGTCTTGGAGAGCTGCTGGGGCCACAGTCCTGGCTGGTAAACAGTCAGAACAGCCTTTTGGTCATGCCAGGCCTTCTGCAGTTCCTGGCTAGCCTCAAGGTTTTTGGTTGCCTTTTTCATGTACTCAGCCATCCTGGAGCGGAGACCAAGTACATAGTCCACTATATCTTGCTTTGGGGGCTTGAGAGGTAACTCCCATCCTTCCTTCACCAAGCACAGTGGACCCCGCACAGGGTGGCCAAACAGAAGTTCAAAAGGGCTGTAACCAACCCCCTTCTGAGGCACCTCCCTATATGCGAATAGAAGGCAGGGCAAGAGTATGTCCCATCTACGCCTAAGCTTTTCTGGGAGCCCTTTAATCATGCCCTTCAAGGTTTTGTTGAATCTCTCAACTAAACCATTGCATTGTGGGTGATAGGGTGTGGTGAACTTATAAGTAACTCCACACTCCTTCCACATTGCTTTTAAGTAACCAGACATGAAGTTTGCACCCCTGTCTGATACTACCTCCTTAGGAAAGCCCACTCTTGAGAAGATTCCCAGGAGGGCCCTTGCCACCACAGGTGCTGTAGTGGTCCTGAGGGGAATAGCTTCTGGGTACCTGGTGGCATGATCCACTACCACCAGGATAAACCTGTGCCCAGAGGCTGTTTGGGGATCCATGGGACCAACAATGTCAATCCCTACCCTCTCAAAGGGCACCCCCACCACAGGTAGTGGTATCAGGGGGGCCTTTGTAGTGCCACCTGCTTTGCCACTGGCTTGGCAGGTTACACAGGAGCGACAAAACTCCTTACTGTCTTCAGACATGTGGGGCCAGTGAAAGTGAGGGACAATTCTGTCCCAAGTCTTGTTCTGGCCCAGGTGTCCTGCTAAGGGAATATCATGGGCTAGGGTCAATAGGAAGCCCCTGAACTTCAAAGGTATTACCAACCTCCTGGTAGCACCAGGCTTGGGGTCTCTACTCTCTGAGTACAGGAGTCCATCATCCCAATACACTGTATGGGGACCACTAGCTTTCCCAGCAGCCTCAGCAGCAGCTTGCTGTCTGAGGGGTTCAAGGGAGGGGCAGCTCTGCTGCTCCTGGCTCAGATCTGCCCTAGAAGGTCCCACTGTCCCCAAGAACTCAACCTGTTCAGGTTCAAGTTCCTCTGGGACAGTTCCTTCTTCAGGGCTGAGATCATCCCCCTCAAGGGACTGATCTTCCTCCTGAGCCAAGGGGGAAGGCACTGCCTTAACCCTACTACTCCTCCTCTTGGAAGGCACTTGGTCCATTCTTCCAGAATCCAAGGCCTGTTCAGTTTTAGACAGTTTAGCTTGTGACCTGGTCACAGCAAACACATCTGCAGGGATCCCCAGCATTTCAGCATGGGTCCTGAGCTCCACTTCTGCCCAAGCAGAAGTCTCTAAGTCATTGCCAAGCAAGCATTCGACTGGTAGGTTTGCACTTACCACAACCTTCTTAAGGCCAGTTACCCCTCCCCAGGAGAAGTTAACAACTGCCAGAGTATGGTCTGTTCTGACATTGCTAGCATTGGTCACTTGGTACATTTCACCAAGTATAACTTGCCCAGGTAGCACAAGGTCTTGTGTCACCATTGTGACACTTGCCCCTGTGTCCCTAAATGCCAAAGCCTCTCGTCCATTGATTAAAGGCTGTTGTCTGTACTTGCCCAGATTACTGGGACTCACAGTGGAGGTCACATCCATGCCTCCATCACAGACTAACACAGCCTGAGTCAGTTCCCTGACTAAGTCAGAGCCCAACTCAGTTCCCAGGGTGAACCCTACTAAACCCTTTGCTGGAGCACCTCCACCAACTGTACTAGGGGGAACAGGTGCCTTAGGGGCATTGGTGGGTGCTGGACTGGAGTCTTTGGACTTGGTGCAATCACTGGTCCAGTGGGTCTTTTGCTTACAGACCTTGCACCATGGTTTTCTTTGGCCTTTACCCTTGGTAGACTGGGAATCCCCACCAGAAGAAGATTTTTGGGGGCCTGATGAAGACTTTTGATATTTACCCTTCTCCCCACCCTTGTCAGAGTTCTTAGCATCTTGCTTCTTGGTTTCCCCACCTTGGTTCTGTACCTTCTGCTTCACCCTGGTTCTGACCCATTTGTCTGCCTTCTTTCCCAATTCTTGGGGAGAGGTCAGATCAGAGTCAACCAGGTACTGATGCAACAGCTGGTTTTGACAGTTATTAAGAATCTGCTCCCTCATTATCAGATTATACAATCCTGAGAAGTCACACACCTTACTGCCCATCAACCAGCCTTCCAGAGCCTTGGCAGAACAATCCACATAGTCTACCCAGTCTTGAGTCTGTGCTTTTTGGGTGTCTCTGAACTTCAACCTGTACTGTTCAGTGGTTAGGCCAAACCCATCAATAAGAGCACTCTTCAAGACCTTGTAATTATCAGCATCCTCCTCTCTAACAGTGAGGAGCTTGTCTCTACCTTTGTCAGCAAAGGAGAGCCACAAGATTGCTGCCCACTGCTCCTGAGGGACCTTCTGTACTTTACAGGCCCTCTCTAAAGCAGTTATCCATTTGTGGATGTCATCCCCACTCTGGTAGGGAGGGACAATCTTGCTCAGGTTCCTATGGTCATAGGACCTTTCCCTATCTCTAGGGACATGGCTGCCACCATGGGACTCTAGTCCCAACTTTCTTCTCTCTTTAAGGAGATCTAGGGATTCTCTATCTAAAGCCAATTGCTTCTTCCTGATCTCCAGTTGAGTTTCCTCATACTGGACCAGTCTCTTTCTTCTCTCATGAGAGGATTCCCTCCTGTGAGAAGAAACAGAGCTCCCTATTGAGGTGCCAGAGTGGTTAGACTCCTGAGAAGGAGACCTAGACTTTCTGAGCACACTCATAATCCTTCCTGGGGGGACAAAGGTGTGGTTCTCTAGATCCTCATCTTCATCTTCCCCAGAAGGGATTGGGTTTTCCAGGTCAGGGTCATTGTCACCCTCCTGGTCAGTTTCAGAGGGGGGCTGGGGGTAGTAGTACCCCTGGCCCCTTCCTCATCTGCTGGCCCACCCTCTGCTCCTACCCCTTCAGTCTCTGAAGACTTACTAAGATCATAAGCCACCAACAACTCCTGGAGGTGTTGGGTGGTGGGACTTTGGCCTGTCCTTAATTTCCTCACGTTACACAAAGCTCTCAGTTCCAAGAATGGGAGTGTGTCATACTTGGAGGGGAAGCTCAATGGCTTCCTGCAGGGCATCTCTAGATCCTGCTTTTAAAGACATTACTAGTGTGGTGTGGTGTATGCACTACCTACTCTAGTGTGGCCTACTAAACTCTCTTGAGTTGTAGAAAGGGTTGTGCTATCCCTTAACACACAACTCTAAGTTCAGTAGAACTTACTGATATTCTAAGCTTAAATTATATGTACCTTAGGTACCTTTAGTGGTTTTCAGTTGATCAATTCAATTGAGATTATCTGGTAAAACAATAGCAAGCTGGAATCCCACCGCTGCCACCAATGTGAGAAGTTGGCCTGGCATATGCTGTCCACTAATTATAGTGGGCACCTTGCACCAGTCCAAATCGACTCTTATGGTAGGTAGGTTAAAGACAACCTTATTGAAAGCTATCCTAGTGGTAGCTGTGGAGAGCAGCCTTCAGGCTAAGTCTTGAAGGAATGTAAAGCAGCTTGTTTTACCAGTCTATAATCTCTTGAGTGACCAAATGAAAGAGCACCACACCAGGTATATATTCAAAATATATGTATTTATTACTAAACACACCCCTCTAGTCTCTTTATGAGGCTAGAGTTCGAAGTACATAGGTTATAAGATCTTAAATCACAGTAATAGCACAAATACACGTTTGGGCCCTAGGGGCGTACCAAACCATATACCAATAAAGTGGTATGCAAACCACGACTGAACTAGACACTAGGCCTAGAGCCTCTAGAAGTGCTTGGACCACAAGGAACCACCCAAGGTAGTGACACAGGGGACCCACGGGAGACGCGTGCAGTGTAAATACACAACCGCGATACGCCGTTAACTTCTATGGAGAAAGTCGGGATCGGGAAAATAGAGGAAAGGGACACTTAGAAGAGGACTAGGACAAAACCCTTTGAGATCTAGGACTTTGAAGAGTCTCTACCCACGGGAGCACCGGAGTACTCGTGTTACCTCACCCAGGGAAGCCGGGTGCATAGGTGCCTTTCGGGGTCGGGTTTCGTCGTCGGTTCTTATGGCGATCTGCTGCAAAGTGCTGCTGGCGACCAGGGGAAAAGTGTCCGGGTGGATCCAAGAGTGGATCGGAGTTCTGAAGAACCTGAAAGCAGAGGGGACAGAGTCTGGGTCACTAGCCAGTGACCAGGGAGGCGATGGACAGATGCCCACCGATGTTGAGTGCTTCAGATTCGGTGACGGTCGTCTTGACTCATCAGCCACGAGGTCCGGGAGGCGTTGTCGGCAACCAGGAGCAGGATTCGGGCTGTTGCTCAATGTCTGTCGAGTGCAGAGGTGTCGGCGACCAGATTGGACCCAACAAGCCTTGGCAACGGCAAGTCTTGAGTAAGATGTAGATCGTCGATGATGCAGACCAGCAAGGTCTGGGGAACTCACCCAGTGAGGGTAAATGAGGGCAGGCCTGGAGCAACCAGACTGCCAAGTAAAGAAAAGATTGGCCTTCGTTAAGGGCTACTAGCCAATGGGCTAGCGACTGCGAAGGAGCCTCGTGACGCCGCACGTGGAGCTGGCTTACAGGACACTCGTGGAGTGGGGGCCAGTGATCTTCGGTGCAAGTGGTGCTGGAGGCTAGGGCTACTCGGAGCCCAAAGCACGACTTCTTGGGAGACCCAGAAGATGGTGCACTTGCAAATGTGCTCGGTGTCCAGGGGTCACGGTCTCAAGTCACCCACGATAGCCACGGGCCTCAGCTTTGCTGGGGACTCAGGGTAGCCTCGGGGAAGTCTGAGAATCCACCTCTGGTGATGCGATGACTTCGGCGTCCAACGGGAGCTTCAGTGATGCGAACCGGACAGATGCTTCTTTGGTGCCTGCCAAGCAGGGGAGTCACTCCTTGACCCCAAGGGAGATTCTTCAGTCCTCTAATCGTGAGTAGAGCGTCGAAGGTCCAGGATTCTGTTTCAGAGTTTCGTCCAGGTATAATCTAAAGTCCTAGGGACTGGGTTCCTACCTTTATTCTAAAAATAGGGGATGGACTACTCTGTGGCCCCACCTATGGGTGGGTCAGGGCAGAGGGGTGGCTACACCCCTTTCCCTTTGTCCAGTTCGCGCCAAAGCAGGGGCTGCAAGCCCCTGATCCGGTTTGAACTGGGGTATGCACAGGGACACCAAATGTGCCCCCAGTGCAGGACTTCAAAGCACCCGAAAGTGCTCCCGCCCAGCCCCAATACACATTGTCCTGTCTGGGGAGGTGGTCACACCTCCCTGGGACAGGAAACCTATTGTCCAGGCCTCCCCTGCCGGAGTTTCGTCCAGCAGCAGGAGGCCAGACTCGTGTCTGTGGCAGCAGCATCCATTTTGTGATGCCAGGCTCTGGAAAGAAGTTACCGGACTCGTCAGAGTTAACATGCCTTTCCCTCTAGAAGGGTGGAATGCTACCCCCGCCGCCAGGATTGGCGGGGGGTAGTATTCCAAGATGTTTGACACCAAACACGACATGTTTAGGTGCAGCCATTCCATAGTTAGCATTTTACCGCGAGGATATAATGCGTTTAAGAGTATATGGTCAGGCTGCACTACAAACAGCATCAGAGATGGTCTCCGAACGCTGCAGAGGGGCCCTGCTCATGCAGGGGCACCCTCTCACATAGGAACCATGCACTCTGCCTTTAGGATTGATAAGGCCTGCCTTAGGAGTGACTTATAGGTTTATATGTGTGTATGCATTTAGTGATATAGGTAACCTATACCACTGCAAGGGGTGCATGCACCACCTTACCCAGGCTGCAGTAGCAGACCTGTGGTGCCAGTTTGGATGGCCTACCAGGGGTGGCATAATACATGCTGCAGCCCCTGGCAGGCCTCTGAGGTGCCTATGCCCTTGGTACATAGTATACCATATACTAGGGACTTACAAGGGCACTCCAGATCCCAATCAGTGATGTGCCTAAGGCACATGGAGACCCTTTTAAAGAGGAAACAGCTAGGCTGGGGTTCTGAATAGCAGGGCCCCAGCCAGACTAATGTCGAAAACCAGTGAAGTATCAGCAAAAAGTGGGGGTACCCCTGTGAAGCAGATCCTACTCTCCTACAGTCGGAACCACCTAACAGGGAAAGAAACAGTTTCTTAGTTTCTTAGTTTTGTCCATGTCTCTTTTGACTATTGTACCATCATTGTTCAGTCCACATGCCAGTGGACTTTAGGGATTGTTGCCTTCATTGGATTATACCCATCCACAAAATTACCAGAGACTAGGCGTAACTCTCATGGTTCCCATTCAAACCAACCCCTGTCATCTTTAGTCCTGATGAGACCCTATTATTCTGAAAGGGTCGAAATGCCGTTCACACGATTATAGAGACAGACAAAGTTTCTCACCTTTTGCAGATACAATTATTGCATTGTTGTATCCATGACTGTTTGTAACTGAAACTGCTGCCTCGCATTTGTATCAGACAATCACATTTTCCTGTTGATTTCCATTCTCACTTCTTTCATTATTTTCTTGGGCTTGGTTTGACTACACACCTGGGGTCTGCTGCAACTATTTTCTCACTTAACACTACCTAATTTATTGTTAGAATTTGTGTTTGTTTTTTAATAAAATTCAGTTCGGCTGAACCGTATTACATACTGGCTGAGTTATTATTGCTCCTTCTAAATGTTTTACATTTTTCATTGATGTGTTTTGGATTCAGTCCGCACAGAAATATCTGGGGCACACATACATAGACAATCAGGCCTCCGAGGGAACATCATGTACAGGAAGGTGCACCTCCCTGCACAAAGACAATCCTTCATGCAATGCAGGCCCCCAAGAACAGTGTGACTTGTGTTTGTGCTAGGCAGCACATTGTTTGCTTGTTTAGGGTCAAAGGTCTGGAATGCGCTGTATGGTCCTTTCTCAGGGACACTGTGCAGTGCAGACAGGTTGCTTGCTGCACTGCACAGTGCAATTCTCCCAAAGTTCCGGACCCTTGTGTCATGTGCACATAGTGGGAACAATGCACTGCAATGTGTAGACAATGAAGTGCCACATTGACATGCGCTTACTAATCTGTCAATAGCTGTAGCAACAGAACGTCAGTGAGTAGCAATGTGTCATTTCACTGTGAGTGGATGGATGGAACCATATCAACTGCACTGGGTAACAAATCAATAATTAAATTATGTGGCAGGTCATACATGCCAATTATGAGTACAAAGGCAAGACCAGAGAAAGGTCTAAGTTGAGTGTCTCCTCAATGGCATACCAATTCTTTGTATCAGTCACAGGTTAACAAGGTCAGTGGTGTGAGAACAAATACTGTGGAAATCAGCAAGTGTGTCACACATGACAGTATACTTGTATGTTGAACAAAGTTTCAGGAGCACCACAGGAAGAACTATGTGGAAAGCCTAAGTGTGGCATGACATGTCAGTGTAGGCCCCATACAAGCGTACATGTCAATCCTGGATAACATTGTGACACCAACACTCCAAAACACACATATTTCTGAGCAATACTGACAGTCTATGTACACACATACAGATAGGCAGACAGCCACATTGACGGATGTAACCAATGTGAGGGTTCACCTGTTCAGTGTAGTAAGTAGCCCAAATCAAAAGCTTAGGAATCCAGCAATGTTAAACTCACAAAGTCAAACACAATGCTGCCAAACATGCCATACATCAGTCATCAACATAGATTAATATCAAACCTGAACAAGGAACCACAGTGAACTCAGAATAACAATCTCAACATTAATTTGCCACAGCAATGATGAAAAAGTCAACGTATAGACGTGCACAATCCCATAAAAGTTAAAGTCATACACATACATGTGAAAAACCAATGTATTGTGCCTACATTTGTAGTACACAGCTCCTTGTAACAACATCGCGTGTCCCACATGAAGATGGCCACATTGCAATACATATGTGTTAATCAAAGTGCCCCATGACAACTTCTTTGCCAAAAACAATAGTTGAAGCCTGACAATAAATAGCATAACAATCCATGTTACATGTGTGAGCTACACCACATGTATGCCCCTAAATCACATGGACAAGTAAGTGTACTATGAAACGCCTGTGCCAATGTCATGTAGGACACCAACGACACCTGTGGTTTACCATGGGCATATGTATGTGTGAGTGCAATACATGTCAGCAATATCACTACCTTCCTAGGGAGGACCCACGAGCCAAATATTCAATCACAAATCTGTCACTTCACACATGTAGTGAGTGCACATAACATACAGTGGTCAGGAAGATCTCCAAATAGCCATCACAGAAAGCTTCTGGATCAACATGGAAGTCAGGATGTTGAAGTATACAATGTATCGGGCCATGCTCAGCATTTGTTATACACAGAGAAAAGGAAAAGGCATGTGTAAACCTATGACCAACTGTGTAACACACATTGTGAAATCCAGTAATAAATGTGTATGAGTATTTCAGTACACATAACACACATGGACAGTATTGTGGCTGTAACAGAGAGAAAAAGCATTGACAGTTGTTATTTCTGTTTCACTTTCAGCTGACCAAGGATATCGTCTCCAGCCCTGGGTCATGACCCCAAAAGCACAGACCCAGACTGAGCCAGACAAAAACTACAACCAGGCACTGATCAAGACCCGCACCATTGTGGAGAGAACCTTTGGTCTGCTCAAGTTCCGGTTCAGATTGGACTTATCAGGGGGGAGATTGCTCTACTCACCCCCTATGGTCTGCAAGATAATACTTGTATGTGCTATTCTTCACAATATCTATGTCCGGACAAATGTCCCAATGGACGGGGACCATCAAGAGCAGGAGCCAATGGAGGATGAGGATGGTGGAGAGATCAAGAATACAGTTCCTGTGAATAGGCAATGCAGCCACATTATGCACCATTTCTTCTCCAGAAGCACATGTACTGTGATGGAGCATGTCCAAACATGTTCTGAAGGTTCAACATGCAAATAAATGCTTCACTCCATTATTTGTATTTGCGTTTATGTCACAGTCCCAGTAAACATAAATTCATTCACAGCTGGTCAACGAGAAGTAGGCCTCAAAATGTAACAATCATGTCATCAGACCTGTTGAGCAACATGGGGCCATGCCTCACATTCATCAATTGCATATAGACAGAAATGCTATGTGAAGCAGCATGCTGCATTAAAGGGACAGGCCAGACATGCCACTTTTAAAATTCCAAATTGATCCTCACTCTCTCCCTGCACTTGAGCAGTGCAGAGCTGCACAGTTAGCAGTTTTGCTGTGTTGTGCAGCAGCAAAGTGTACAACAGATGGCACTCAATGAAGTTTGGAACCGAAACCACGAACTTCCATACCTGAGAATAACCTCACAATGTAGTGTGTCTCACCAATGTGTGAGCATGCAGAATGACAGCATCTTGCTGGAACTAATGTAGGTGCAGATACCAAACAGAGATAATGAGTGACAGTTGTCATGAACAAAGGCCTAGGTCATGCGAACATGTAAAAGCTGTCACTTGTAAAGAATGCATACATGCATGTGTGGCTGTCCACAAAACACAGCACATGTGAATTATTTGCTGGCTACATTGTCACATATACCACATCATGCTGCAGTAGATAAAGGACACATTCGCCATGCAGTGCACAGCAAATCAATGAGGAAACAAGGCATGTAAAATTACAAAATGAGCAGATGACATTGTACAGTCAGTAAATGGCCAGACCTGTATGACATTGTATAGGTTATATGCAAATATCTGAACACTTGAAGAATACTGAGATGGGATTACACTTGGATAAAAAAGCAGACAAAACTGTATGTGCATATCCACAAACTCATTGTACTTGGTTAGATGGAGGGATTTTGACATGAACTTTCGTTTGCATTGCAAGAGTTGTGTACCTCGGACCTCAGTGTTAAAGTGCATAGTAGAGTGGCTCACAAGTCTTGTATCCACCCAAAGATAAAATGATAGTTGGGTGCACATATGACCGAGTCAGGGAATGCAGTATCCTTAGACCAGGAGGCCCACATAAAGGCTGGCCCTCAGAGTAGATGTACTGTTACTAACATTGACAGGAGTAAAACAGAGATCATGTGTGTATGCAAGCATCATGTTAATTGAACACCACAAGTAACATGGACTATTTAACCATGTTTTACTGCAGTGATGACTAATGGCTCAGTCATCTACTGCAAAGGTCTGTTGCTGTGTGACACACTCACCCCAGACCTACATCATGTTTTCAGAAACAAATATATGTGCCTGTGCAACACATGCACAACATACACAACAGAAAGTCAGCAATGTTTGACACTGTGCACATGCAGAAATTGTGTGTGGTGCTAAAGTGTGTTCAGCTGCAGACCCCCTGCCACAATCCAAAGTGAGTGTAGTTCAAAAGAATGTGTGATGACTGATGTGTGTATTGCACTTCATAACTGTAATACACTCACCTGGTCCCAACCTGGGAGATGATACTGAAGGCCATGCTGGACCACGTATCCCTCTCAGCTCTGCACAGCATCAAGGAACAAAAACATCTTACATCCCACACTGCTCCTGGGGAGAAGGGGGTTTGGGATACATTTTTTAAAAGAGAGACTTGAGTAATTTAATTTGCTCTGCCGCTGTTGCAACACTGTGTATCAGGACTTGTCACTCATGAGGTCTTCTGTTTTTGCGAGGTAGATGTGCATGGGTCCAGAACCTCGGGTTTTGTTAAAACGCAATACACTGGAAATGACAAAGGTTACCATCAGTACACTAACAGGCCTCTATATACATTGACAATGCTATAACTTCAGTGACACCCACTTACAGGCTTCTTCTGAAGCATGGTATGTGAGCAGAATAACCAAGACCACAGATAGGAATATTTGAGACTCCCAAGGACAAACGTGAAAGATTGGATTGGATTTCCCAACACTCCCAGAAGTGTGTTGAAATACAGATTGGAGTCACTGACACTCCCAAGGCTAATCTCAGAACACAGGATGGAGTACATGGCACTCCCAAGGTTAAACTCCGAACACAGATTTTGTAACAAGGTTCATTCAAAAATCAAGCGCTCTGAAGGACTTTCTCTTGGCACTACTGTTCATCAGAGACACACAGAGACAATGTCTCAGGTGCTTGCACAATTCTCAGTTCAAGTGCCAATGTAGCAAGAAGAGTCCGAAACTGGAATTGTCAGGGTGCACTGGTGGAAATCATGGAGAAGGACAGGAGACAAGTCTATAGTCTTGAGGAAGCTGATACTCAGTCCTGCTCATGAATACAGAAGGATTAGTGCACACTAAATTGATATCAAGAACTAAGCCTAGTTCTTCCACCTGTCAGAAGTTAGAAGAAGATCTCGAAGCCTTGACTCAGGGAGTTGCAGGGGAACTGGAGTAGCTGTGCAGGAGGAGGAGAGGAAGGTGGCGTTATGGGAACTGGGCATTCTTCAGGTGAGTGGGATGGGTAAAGCTTGTTCTGCAGGGAGCGTAGGCCAAGCAAGGTCCTCTGGTTTAGGGCTGATAGACATCCTAAGTTAAGGCTCCAACAGATGTATCAGTTCTCGTGGAGCACGTTGCAACCGGGAAGATTCCCCAAGACTCCGGAGGGAGAAATGTGTTGGTACACTGGCTTCCACCTTACAGGAAGGGTAGGTGCAAAATGACGCTTGGAAGCAATCATCCATGAAATGAATGGATCTGTTCAGCTCAAACCTGCACAAAGGAACACAAAACCAAAACCCTGGTAGCAGTAGGTGCAAGGTAGCCATATGTTCACGGGCTCTGGGGGACACTTGCTGTGATTGAAGCACAGTTTTGGGGAGCAACAGTCATGAAATAATACGCACCATAGGGCAGCACAGGGGTAATACAACAGACTCAAATGTCAAGGAATCTAAGGGATTAGGAAAGCTCAGTCACGGTATAGTTGCACCCCATAAAGCACCAGAATGATAACACAACATGATCCCTGCACGTTAGGCTCACTCCACAGAGGGTGCATGAAGGGGTCATGACAAAGACATTGCCTTTGGTTTTACTTATGTGGATCATTGTATAGTCTACATGATGTCCTGAGATTGGAAATCGAGGGGCATATATTTGCAATGGCCACACAAATAGTCTCCCTATGCCACAGCTATGTTTTCAAGCACATTTCAAGATTTGTACGGCATCTAACATTACACTTTAAAATGTTGCCTCTTGACCTGTGTGGGGGCTGGAATGGCCACCTAGGGCCAATGCAGGCACACTTGCCCTATGAGGCAAAGATGCAACTGTTACATGCAGGAATGGATGTGACTGTAATGGTACATCTTACTGATAACCTATATTCTTTGATTAAGGTTGCGGGGCGTATAGTGCTCAATCGGCTACAGGACTAGGCAGAAGACAATAACATTCTATCCGAGTTACAATTTGGCTTTCAACAGGGTCTAGGTACAGTGGAACAAGGACTCAACCTTAATATTCTGCTGGGGAAGTATACACTGGCTAAACAGGGCAGATTATACCTGGCGTTTGTAGATTTAACAACAGCCTTTGACTGTGTAGTTCACGCTAAATTATGGAAGTTATTGGTAGACATGGGGGGAAGCACCACTTGTACAGTTCTTGAGGCAGCTCTACAGCAACGCGAAAGCTAGGGTTAGATACGGGGTTAAGGGCGAATGCACTGCACCATTCAAAGTGGAAAGGGGGGGTTAGACAGGGATGTGTCCTGGCACCGTTTTTATTCACACTCTACACCAACGGCTTAGGTCAAGCCTTGGTGGATCAGTGCCAGGACCTGCCCCAAATAAACAACTTTCCTATAACCGCCCTTTTGTACGCGGACGACGCAGTGATAATGGCCCAAACACAACTAGGGCTCCAACGGGCACTGACAAGCTATACAGAGTATATGGAAAATTTGGGTCTTAGAGTAAATCCATCAAAAACTTTTATTATGAAGTGTGGGAAAGGCAGCGCAAAGTGCAGAGACCTATTCATAGACAATAAAAAGGTGGAATTTACAAAGACATTCCCCTATTTAGGCATCCTTTTTGAGCAGAAGGGGACCTGGATCTATGCAGTCAAAGCCAGGAAGTTATTATTTATGAAAGCCATGGCAGCCCTAGCTAACTTCACAAGGAGGTTGGGCAGAAGACCCCCTGTGGAGCTGTTGCAGATATATCACGCTAAGTGCATCCCAACAGCCATATACGGTGCAGGTGTATGGGGCTACTGCGATCCTAACCCGATACAGCTGGTGGAGAATGCCTTTTTAAAATTCCTGTTTGCTGTCCCGGGTAATACATCTAATTACATTTGTCATTCAGAACTGGGGTTACCATATATCTCGGACCTAATAAAAGTCCAACCTGTCCTATTGTGGCACAGGATATGGACTACTTCAAAAACAACTTTTAACCGTGAAAACATAAAAGATAGCCTTAAGCTACAGCGGGCACTTGATAACCCTTGGTTAAAATACATAAAAGATTTCATGTATGATCTTGGTAGCCCGGAATATTATGATGACCCGGGGACTATAATCTCTGTCTCCAGATGGGATTTTAAAAGATGCTGTTTGACGCACCTGGAGACAATTAGATTCTCAGCAGAGGCCTTAAAATCTTCAGTACAGTCCAACCAAATGATATTGACCACTTATAATATTCAGCCGTATCTAAAAACCATATTAAGTGGATACGATAGATTTGTACTGACACGATTTAGATTTGGAATCTTCCACCGTATAACAAGTTTCCCCACAGCAAATGATTGGTTTAAAATGCTGAGTAACTGCCCATGCGACGACACGTCCCAGCAATCGACAATACATACATTTTTATTTTGTAGATTTTATGAATTACAAAGAAGGAGACGGCTACTGCCCATTTTAAGGTTACTGGGTTTGAGACAATGTCGTCCAGCTTTTTTATTATTGCAATTTTTAGATAATTAATGTTTTATGAGGTCAATTGCATCCTTTTTAAAAAGTGTAATTAAATGTAGAAAAAGCATTGTTATATTAGGTTCTTGAAGTAACTTGAATGGTAACCTATTAAAGGTGGCACTACTGCACTTGCAATGACGTTTTAAGTAATGCCGTCCCTTTAAGTTGAAGATCATGTAATTAATGTCTGTTTTTACTATGTACGCTTATATGATTTTCTTACAAAAAATCAAATAAAGCTTTTATTGATTGATTGATAACCTATATAGGCTGTAGCCCCAGTGCTCCAACTATGTGTGCTGCTGTACACAGGATGCCAATAAAATAGAAGTAAAGATGAGATGTTAAGCTCTAACTACATGTAATATCACTCCAATGAAGGTAGCAATCACTGGCGCGTTACAGGTTTGCCTCGTGTCATCTTTCAGTAAATGCACATATTTCCAGCTAATGTGCATGGCTATCCAGATGCGTCAAGGAACCCGTCTCTGGTGCAGAGTAATGAAATGCAGGGAATGTATATATATAGTGCCACTCAGGAATCATCAGATTCCTCATACTTGTCTGGCCTACTGAAGCTGGACTCGTGATGGTCAAACCATAGGCAAACAGATTTAGATAGGACTTTTTCCAAGGTGCATTGTGCATTTGCCACGCATCTTGTTACAGACATAAAGACCAGAGAGCAGATGTGTCTTTGCCATTAAATCTCATGGCGGAATTCGACTAGTGTAGTGTGCTAATTGATGTCTGTCTGACAATCACAGGTGTCATATTGGCCTAACAACACACCCATAATATCTATACAATACAATACAATGCATTTCTAAAGAGCACAGCTACCTCAAGAGGCGTCCTGGTGCTAGCTGGAAAGATCACCCACAGCATAAGAAAGAAAACATGGTTAGGAGATGTTTATAGCAGATTCAAAAAGAAATGTTTTTAATCCTTTTCTAGATGTCATTTCAGAAGAGCTGCCTCTCAAAGCAAGTAGAAGAGCATTCAACAGATAAGCGAAGGATCTGCCTACTCGTCTGGTCTTATAAATACGAGGAGTTTGGAACAATTTAAGACTATTAGGTCGCAGTAAGCAGACCTGAGAAGACAGCTTGAAACAGCGCCTGAGGTAGAGGGGTTCCTTTTGGTTGAATATCCTGAAGGCAAGGGTGAGGGCCTTACAATGGATCCTTCTCTTCATAGAAAGCCAGTGAAGCCTGCGTAGGTGACTAGATACCAAGACCCAGGGAGTGATTTTAAAGATCAGCCAGGCAGCGTTCTGAATCGTTTGGAGACAGTGAATGAGAAAGGGCAGGATCCCTAAGTGCAAACTATTGGAATTGTCCAATTTCGAAGTGATCAAAGCATGAAAAATTGTTTTTCGATGTTCCACCGGAATGAGGTGGAGCATTCTTCTCAAGGACCACAGAGTAGGGAAACAAGAGGCAGACAGTGATTTAATCTGAGGCTCAAAAGTGAGCTTGGAATCAAATTTGATCCCAAGGTTTCTTACCACAGAGGAGGGCAGGGAGTAGGGCCCATTTCTGATGGCCATCAGAGGTTAGAGTCAGGGGTAGAGTTAACATTAAAGAAGAGAATCTCAGTCTTGTCTGAGTCAAACTTTAAAAAGTTGGCATTCATTCAGTCCCAAACAGGTTTAAGGCAAGTCTTAAAAGAGCTGAAAGAAGAAGGACCATTTTCAGGAAAGGCCAAAAGTAGTTGAGTATCGTCCACATAGGTTACAACTCTCACGCCCCAAGACTCAACAATTTTAGCCAAAGGTGTGAAGTAAATATTAAAAAGGGTAGTTCTGAAAGCTGAACCCTGAGGAACTCCGCAATTCAGGGAGTTTGCTGCAGAGGTGACAGAAGGAAGGAAAACAGCCTGAGTGCAATTACTAATGAAAAATGTAAACCATAGCAGGGCGTGGTCTTTGATGCCGATCATTTCCAGTCTCTCAAGCAAAATGGGATGAGAGACCTATCAAATGCCGCAGAAAGATCCAAAAGCATTACTATGACCAGGGTGTTTCAATCAAGGTTTGGCTTAATATATTCAGAGACCTCAAGGAGAGCAGTCTCAGTATTATAACCAGAGCAAATCACTGACTATGAGTCAAGGAGCAGATGGTCTTCTTCCTCAAACAGCTCCCAAGCGAAATTATTGGCCTCAGAAATGGAAGTGGCAATAAAGGCTTTTTGAGCCGATGGACGCTACATGACAGTTCTTAAGAGTGGCCTGATAGATCAGTTTTTTATCCTTATCGTATTTTGTCCTCCATTTTCTTTCAAGCTTTTTGCATTGGGATTTCTCTGATTTGAGAACATCAGAGAACCAAGGTGCTGAGGACTTACGCCTCTTGCCTGAGTGGGATTTCATAGGCGCAATGGTGTCAATGACCTTCTCGACCCAGTCACTGAAAAGCACGGTGTCTTGTTCTAGAACTCCAGTCCGATCAAACGTGATGGAGTGGAGGGCATCCAAAAGGAGTTTGTCATGAACTTTATGCCAAGGTCTAGACATCTTCATTATTGAACACGGTGGAGCACGAGATGTCTGAGATATAATCTCAAAAGGAACTAAAGGCCGAACACGTGGTGGGGGCTCCTGGACAGCCAGGCTGGCAGTCTACGGGCCATATTACAACTATGGTGGTGGGACCACCACAGGACCACCGCAACGACTGGGGATCCCTGATCCCGTGGCGTGGCGTGGTGTGGCACAGCGGTGTGAGCCTGTAATATGCACCGCCAAGCATATTATGCGTTTCCACACTGCGACAGTGAGGAAACTAAAGGGGCCATACAGGGCCCCCTGTTGCCTCTTCGCATGGTGGTGCATGCAGGGGGGCATATGGTGTTCCCCCTTGTCTGTATGCACCCCCTGTTACCACATTGTGCATTTCGGTCCGTGCAGTAATGGGCTGCGATGCTCCCACAGTGGTGCTTTTCTAAGGCTCTCCCATTAGCCTTAGAAAAGCACTGCCACGGGACTGACATCGCAGGACCGTCCGACCTTTATTCCAGTCGGAATACGGAGGGCAGGCTGACTATGGGTTTGGCGGTGTTGCAGCCGGGCGCTGGCATGGGGGCCCGCTGCAACACTGCCAAACTCGTAATCAGGAACTAAGACATGATCAGACCAAACCAGATTCACCACAGGTTGCACATTGACCAGCAGAGGGCTAGCCAGGATAATGTCCAGAGTGCATCCAGTTCTATAAGAAGGTACTTGAAGGAGTTGCTCAAGGTTCAAGCCCTCCAAGGTGCTCACAAATTGCTGTGCAGATTTAATTTTGAGGTCATTCACATGGAGATTAAAGTCTCATAATGCCATAAAGTTGGCATGCAATGGATATAGTATACCTAAAGTATCCAACAGGATTGTAAAGATATAGCTGTACCATCAGGGGAGTGATAAATCAGTGCTCATGATACTGCAAATGTGGGGGCCAAAATAATAGTGAATGCCATGCCCTCAATATTGCTGATATTAGTACGTTTAGAAACAGTGCAAGAGAATGCAGAGCGGTTTATCATTGCGACCCCGCCCCCATTTTTATTATCTCTGTCGAAATGTTTGATAGATAAATCTTGGGGGATAGCTAGAGCAGTGTCGGCAGCAGAGCTGTCTTTAAGCCATGTTTCAGTAAGGAACAATGCATCCCAATTCTTGTTAATTAGCACATTAAAGATATCCAGAGCATGTCTGGGTAAAGAGTGGCAGTTTAAAAGCCCGTAGCAAAAGATACTTTAGAAGAGGGCAGGCAAGTGCTAACTGACCCATCTTGTGTTAGAGGTGCGTGGACCTTGTTAAGTAAAGAACTAGAATGTTCTGGAACCTCAAGAGAAAAGCTGCACCTAGTGCAAATAAGACCTGCTTCTAGGTTAACAGGGAAAGGCACTCCTGCATGCAGACACGGAACAAGGCATAATGTAAGCAACTCAGCCTTAGTGTATTTAATAAGGGTAGCAGGATGGGAAGGCTTACCGCCAGCCTAGCTGGCGTGGGCTGCGATCCAGGTGAGGATGGACGCAGACAGGCTTGTGGCACGGCTTTGGTGCGCCAGTGGCGCACCCGCTGCGTGTCCGCCGCATCAGGTGGTTAAAATGGGGTGAAGCCACAAAATGACTAGAGCACAGCCAAAAGAAAATGGCAGCTCAATGTCGATACACTGGAAATCAAGAAGTGAAAATACAGAAAGTGCCAAGTGCAATGTACCCAATTGAGGACTGGTTTTTTCAATGAATTCAGGTAGCCACAGTTCCCTTTAACACAGTTACCCCCCCAAAAGTGCAAAAGTGCAAAATCTCTGGAACACGAGTGATCGTCTGGAAACCTTGTCAGTCCCCCCACAGTAGGAAAAAGTAGGCAGCACACAGAGGAAACCCCAACAGTATCAAGCTGTGGCAATACGAGACAGTAATAACACACAACAATGCACCTAAAGACAGTTAAAAGAGGTTAAAAGTATAATGCAGGCTAACTAACCATCCAGTAAATTGGTAAGCAGAATGCCACATATAGACTGGCTGAACAAGCCAGTCTCTGTGCCTCTCTGAGTGTGGATTGCATCCGTAACCAAACCTATATCAGCAATGCAGACAGATTGCATGAATGTTTATATGGTGCATGACAGTGTATACAACATCGTATTTCATAGACATAGCAATGCAATATAATCGGGCAAAAAGATGCCTGCTCCGCAGCTACCTACGTTGGCCCAAGCATACTACAATCCACAAAAGCAACAAATGGTTTGTTATGTCTCTACACATCACAACATTTATGTGTTCCTCACGTAAACATATTGTCAACCAATATGTCAGCACAAGGAAGAAAAAAACCCACCCATAGGCGCTATTTTTACAATGACAATGCACACATCTGAAGAGATCAAGCCTGATAGGTGAGACAAGAGGAGCAAGGTAAGTGAGGCCCAAGATGTGTTCACCTGAATTATACAAATCACTACAGTGTATCACAGACAATAGGTCAGTTGCGTGGGTCAAAACCCACACATTGATCCATTTGCGCATCGCATTGCAACTGTTGCTCATAAGCCGTTCATCGCACCAATGCATTGGTTATTTCAGTGCTGATGCATCAGAAAAAACAACGCATTTGCAAAAAATGGGTGGGATGCAGGCAGGAAGTGATGCACTCAGCGTAGCAGACTGCTAACTTGGAAGTGTGAAGTTACTTTTGCTTTCACTTACTCTCTGTTAGTCTGTGGTTGATGGAGGAGGTTGCCTGAGAGTGTTTGTTGGAGAAGTGTCTCAGTTAGTATTGTGAGTGTGTGTTGTGGCCCAATCTTATCCCTGTGGCAGTCATATATTGCGTAGTTCATTGTTGTGAATTTTTATGGTCATTGTACTGTCGGGTGTTTGTCTTTTGGGGTATTGTTTGTAGGGGTACGTATAATAGGTAGAGGTTTTAGATTTATTTTTTGGGGATTGTGGAGGGTTGAGAATATGTCTGGGAGGGAGCATAACTTAAATGAGCCACAGATGGGAGAGTTGATCTGAATCATAGTGCACTACCTCCCAAGGATGCTTGAGGCTGGTGGCAGGGTGAGCCAGGGCTACCCTGCGAAGGACAAAAGTGACCAATGGGACCGGGTGCGCTGGCACCACGAAAATATATTCAAGATGTCTCATACTACCCACCAGCTAAAGCACCGGTTTGGAGACTTCATCTCCAGGGAGGCCATTTCATTGACTTCCTGGGGCTGGACCTGTCAATATGTATGTATGTCATGTCTGCATACAGTGATGTACCTTTATCCGAAATGCTGAACTTAAACATGATTAGTACTTCATTTGTCTTTTCCAACAATATACGGATGTGCAACAGGTATATCAGTGTAAAAATATATGAGGAGATGATGTAAAGTAAGGTAACTTAGGTCCTTGAAAATGTGGATTTGGGTTAGGTCAGTACAGCAAGTACGCTTGCAGTGCTGCCCAACACCAAAGGGTAAAGGTAGGAATGCACCATATTCATCCAAGTTGGTGCATTCCTGTTCCTTCATCCTGCACTAGTGTTGTTTTGGCAGACTAGCCCCAATGCAGGCAACCTTGCACCATGGTGCAAGGGTGCCTGTGTTTTTGCAAGGATTATGACTGGGCAGGAAGGTGCAACTGCCTGCACAAAAGTAAAACCTGTGACCCTTTCTGCTCTTTCCATGTGTGTTGCAGAATGTAGCACACATGCAAACATGAGAACATGATGAGAACTCAGATCATGTCTCCTCCTTGTGCCTCCCCTGGGGAGCCATATGGTATTTGCACATCCCCAGGTCAACACTGTGTCATAAATCTGGGCAGGTGTCATTAAATATGAGTGTTGCATGGGTACAGCCCCCACAAGGCCTATGGAATGTCTCCCTAGTGCTGAGTACAGCAAAGCAGTAATTTTGCCTGTGTTGTCGTATTCCATATCTATGAGGCCATACTAAGCCACCCAACATGGCTCTGTGTCATATTTTTGTGACGTATTGATCTGGCCCACTGGAGCATCTGAAATGTTTATGCTTGTGCGGTGCAAGGGGCTCATTAACTTGCCCCTTAGATACTCCCAGGGTAAATCATGTGACCCATGTGTCATGGTACACTGGACTCTGCCATTATGCTGCCCACCATTACTCAATCTATCTCATCCTGGACGCATGCTTCAGCATGTCATTATCTGTACCTCTAAAGTCCACCATCCCGCATGCTCTGAGCTGCAAACGGACTCGATGCATGCAATGAGCTGGGCATATTGCCAAATGTGTGTTTCTGTGGGTGTGCACTTCATCAATACTTTTATCTTATGGTATAGTTAATAAATATGTTGACATGTGAAAATGCAATATTAGCAATGCCATGTCCTTTTTCATGTCTTTTTGGTGGCCATCTTCCATTGTCACAGGGAGAGGTTCAATCGTTCCAAAACCCCAGTGCTACCAGTAAGTGTCAACAGTACATGTATGTACCATTATGATGTCTGTGTCTGATTGATGTGGAAATGAGCAACTGTGATGTGTGGTGGGAGGTAACACTCAGCTACCATCAATGAGCTGTCAGTCTGTGAATTAGTACAGAACTGGACCAAAATGTCTTCAGGACTGCTCACAGACAATGATTACACTTTTTACAGTAAAGTGTCTGTAAGCAGAAAATACACATCTCTAAATATGTACTTAGGCCCTTATTTACTGGGAATAGACTTAGGGCAGTGCAGCAAGTCACCTTGATGTGCTGCCCTACGCCAACAGGAAAGGGCATGAATGCACTGTATTTATGCAATATGGTGCATTCCTGTCCTTTATCCCTGCGCTTGTGCAGTTTCAGCAGACTAGTGCAAACGCAGACACTCTTGCACCATTGTGCAAGGGTGCCTGTGTTGTCGGCCGGGTTGTGTCTGTGCAGGAATGGCCACCTTCCTGCACTGAAACAATCCTAAGAAGCCATTTCCTCTTTCTATGTGTGCTGCAGAACACAATTCGCATAGAAAGAGGTCATAATGAGGAGAAATGAAGATTTAGCTTCTCGTTGCACCTCACCTTGGGAGGCGTAAAGATTTGGTGCCTCACCAGGTTTACATGCTCTTGTAAATCTGGGGCAGGGTCAAACTCCATGGTTGTCGCATAAGAAAACACTATGCAATGCCCATGGAAGGCATCACGAACACGGAGTGAGGTTATGCCGCTATTTGTCCTGCATTGCCTAACTCAATATTCATGAGGCCACTCAAAGCCACGCAGCATGGCTTAACGTATTTTCATGAATTTTATTTAGAGCTTTGCATCACTCATGTACCACTTTAGGTGGTGCAAAAGTGCCACGGGCTCTCATAATAAGCCCCTGAGTGAGCGAGGGCTGCAACGTGTGCAGCCTTGTGAAAGTCCAGATGGGGTATGCCAAAGCAGCCACACTGCCTGTACTATATCACCTCATCCACGTACACTAATGTTCATGATCAATGATCTGAACTCTTGCTGGGCACAACTCCAACTCCCAATTTAGGATAACCAGGCCCATGTGTCAAATCTGTAGATCTGGACATCTTCATGAGTGTGAATATTTGGCCTGAATGATATCGGATCTATCTGATTGTGAGTTCTGTTTCAGTTTGTGCAACCACACAGATGGCACTTCACTCAGTTTTACAGGTTCTAGTAGGCTATGTCTATGTAGTGACAACATATTGTCCATATCTCAATCTCTATTGCTGGTATTGTTATGGTCAAGTACAGTTTGATTGTCTTACAATGTCAGACTATTTATGTCAGACATCATGTACATGTCTTGACTGTGTTAACAATTTATTTATATTTTCACCCTAGCCAACATTACTGTTGATGAGATCTGCACCTCTGAGATGACCAGGGAAAGGTACCAGCATGTACGGAATGTCAGGAAAGCATACCGGAAGATCCAGAAATTATATACATGTGCTAAAGCCGCCGGTACTTGGAACGTTGTCAGACCCAGCACACCGTCAGTCCCTACTTTGCCATCTTGCCATGACAGACCAGGCCCAAACCAGGCCAGACCAGAGCCAAGCCAGGCCAGACCAGGGCTAAGCCAGGCCAGAACTGGGCCAAGCCACTCACAGCCATCCTCAAATATAGCTCCACCCGCTCCCCCAGCAGCCACACGTCAGCCCACACAGGTCAGGAAGCCACCTTGTCGGACTTGGTGTTCCAATACACCATTATCCAGGAACTCAAAAAATTCAGCTGAAAAGGGGACACTGTCCTTGAGGAGCAGCACCGGCAGGGAACCCGGTTGGCAAACCTTGAGGAGGCTGTGGAACAGCTTGCACAGCTGATGTGAACAATAGTTTTTTGTTTTTTTAACAGTTTTGTATTTGGCATAGGATTTTAGGTAGATTTGAAATAGTATAGGTTTAGTTAAGGTAGCGTTTAGATTTTTAATTTTTTTTATAGGTTTTAGTTTTAACATTTTTATGAGGTTTTGGTGAATGGGGATATAATGTTTACGCTTTGTTATAAGAAAAAAGAAAAATATATATGTGTTTAGTATTTAATGTGTAGTTAGTTTATGTATAGGTGTAGTTTATGTCTGTATTGTGTGACTATGTGTGTTAAGAGGGGTGGGGGTTAATGTTTAACATGTCTGTTGTGGTATATGTGTAGCATAGGTTAGGATAAGGTTAGGTAGGTTATGGTAGAGTTCAGTTAAGTTAGAGTAGGATAGGATAGATTAAGTTAGGTTAGGCTTAGTTTAGATAGTATTAGTTAGGGGAGTGTTAGTTTTTGGTACTTTCAATTTCTTATATTAGAAATAAGGTGTTCTGCTTTCACAACTGCTTAATGATTTATTGCGTAGGAATTGAAATATTAGCTGAGGTTCACTTGAGCACATGATATAGGAATTCCCTGCAGTGTTTGCAGATATGTTCAACTTTGTGAGACTCCTATGGACAAGAGTCAGTCAATTTTGCAATGGAGTAACTCAAGGGATATTTAACAATATTTGGGGCACTGTAAGTGGCCCTCTTAGTGTGAATGTACACACTGCCCAACACAGGTAGTCACCTACTGTTGCACTGTGTGTGCACATTATGCTACATGCTACATGTATCGTAGGGATGGATTTGTAAACCCATAGTCACCATTCATAGCTGTGTTACTTGGGACACACACTGGTGCCTGCCACTTTCACACTCACCCTTTTACTATGACATCAGTGTTGTTTGCTGGTTAATATCTATGGGAGTGGCCCCCACCTGGCCAGAAACTTAAATCATCCTTGCCATTGACTACTTTCTAAGTGTGGCACTTTTTGCTTGTGATTTTCTCCAACTCCTTGCTAGGTTAGATAAACATTGAACTCACATTTCCTCTTCCTCTTGGCATGTGTAGCTTGTTCCATGGTTCTGTTACCTGGCTGCTAATATTTGATATGTGTGTATATAGTAAAATTGATGTCATGTGTGGTTACACTCACACTCATTGCATGTGAGGGCTCTCAGGGGCAGAAGAACACATTGACCATACATATGCCAGTGTGCCTTCCCACACCATTTACCATTTGGCACAGGAACCAAATTACTTAGTGGGTGCAGTTGATGCTTACTGACATCCAAGGTGTAGAACAGAGCTTCTACATTCTTCAGTTGCATAGGTCTGATACAAAATATGAAAGAGTCTGGTCATTGGTATGTGCTTGTTCTCAGTGCATGCATTAATATTGTACTTATGTGATATCTTCAATGTAAGAATTGAGGCTGACATGTGTGCATGATGACATTGTCGTGATTACTGAGCAAGGTATCTGTGGATGTATGAGAATGTGTTAGTGGCTCTCATGCCTCACAAGACACAATTTGTGCATGTATGTAAATATGTGATTGGTTGGGATTATTCACTGAGTGCCACTCTAGTTATTGATGTTTATTGTAATCCATGAAGTTCAGTAGTTCAAAGAGACTTTCAACATGACGCCCTGGCAGTGAAGGTACATGATGCTTGGCTATGTCCAACCAGACCATATGATAGGGACTGTAATGCAATTGCCTTGAGATGCTGAAAGGCGTATTTTGTATTTACACAGGGCCCCCCGCCCTCGGAAACCCACCAACCCCCACAGACCACGCACTCAACCTGGGAATCATCCTGGACTCCGAGCTCAAAATGGACCGCCAGATCAACTCTGTCTCGTCTTCCTGCTTCCACACCCTCTGCCTCCTTCATAAGACCTTCAAATGGATCCCCCTCGAACACCGAAAGACCGTCACTCACGCCCTGGTCACCAGCAGACTCGACTACGGCAACGCACTCTACGCCGGAATAAACAAAAACCTCACCCGCAAGCTACAGAACATCCAGAACTCCGCCGCAAGACTGGTCCTCAACCTGCCAAAACACTGCCACATCTCCCAGCACCTGCGCACACTCCACTGGCTCCCCGTCGAGGCGAGAATCACCTTTAAGATGCTCACCCACGCACACAAGGCCCTCCACGGCACCGGACCAGCATACCTGAACAGCCGACTCAAATTCCACGCACCCCAAAGGACCCTACAATCAGCCCAGCTCTCCTACGCCGTGGTCCCCCGCACCAGAAAGACCAGTTCGGGAGGCCGCTCCTTCTCCTTCCTCGCGGCCAAAGCATGGAACGCCCTTCCGCTCCACCTCAGACAGACAAAATCGCTCCCCATCTTCGCAAGAAACCTCAAAACCTGGCTCTTCGACAGACCCACTCCTTGATGGAATGGAACCTGCACCCACCCCTAGCGCCTTGAGACCCTTACGGGTGAGTAGTCGCGCTTTAACAAACCCCTGATTGATTGATTGACACATTACCATGGTCTAGTTAGTCCTACCTGCAACAGACATACAACACCCTGGTTCATGTAGTGTTTAACTGAGCATTTTGCCAGTAGCAGTGCTTTCAGCAACAACCCCAACATTGTTTGAGAGCCAAATGATGTCCAGTCAGAGTCAAAGAGGGATACAAGTCATGCGACATGTGGAAGAGGGGAGTGTTCGAGTGAGGAGGAGGTCCAAAATGCCATTAGGGAAGGTAGGCATAATGACAGTCCACAAATAGATTTGATCATCAAGTGGGCATGCCAAAATGGGACAGTACCAGGTGACAAGGGCAGTGGCATGATCATAAACAAAGGTCCAATGAGGAACTGGCCAAGTGACACAGACAAATGTTAGTGGGGTTTGTTCCACCGGAAAAGGTTGAAGTCCCAATCTTCATCCTCTGATGTGTGTGGTGTCTCCCCTGAAGGTGGTGGTGTTGGTGTAGGAGGCATCTGAAGCACACACACATCAGGGGCAGAAGATGTGAGTCCCCTGTCCCCAGCAGCATTTGTCTGTGCCAACAAGGAAGGCAGTAGAGTGCAGAAAAGGGACTGCTGGCTTGTCAGCACAGCAACAACGTCACGGAGTAAGGCACCCATTGGTGCAATATAGGAGTTCTGTTTCCACACCATAGATTCAAGGATGGTGCGTATAGCCCCCAGCAGGGTGGCAGTCTCACTGGTGTCACATTGGCAGGGCTGTTGTTCTTACCTCTGCCTCATGATACCAGCGATGTCAGCCAGGGACTGTTACAATGTATGGAGCGGCAGGTAGGTGTCTCTTATTGCCTCAGAGGTGTCCTTATTGAGACTGAGGCACCTATGGACTCCCCCTAGGGTGCCCATGATGGTCTCCATGCCACTGGACTATTACCGCTTGCTGTTGGAAGAAAACTTGGGGGTCCTCAGCGTCCTGGGCTGGGCTAGTGTTGGCAGATGGGGAATGTCCCAAAGTAGGTAGTTCCTCTGGAGACCCTGTGACACTGTCATTCCCTCCGTGACCGGAGAAGGTGTTTCAATGGATGCCAGGAGTTGACAAAAGGTATCATTGTCCATGAGGGACAGGATGTCATTGCCACTAGGTTGGTCATCCAGGACAGGCAGCTGGTCAGGAGGTGTTGTTACTCCCTCTCCAATAAAATAGAGATATGGTAATGATGTTCAATGCTAGATGTTGACATGAGTAATCTGTGTGACATACAGACTTCATTCTCATTTACTTTGAATTCAACATGATGTGTAGGACATGTGTGACTCATAGGAACTGTGCCAAGCTGCACTGTAGTTGCCTTTCAGATGGCTGTATCTCAGCTTTGTTAATACTACCACTGTGTGACAAGGGTGACTTTTCGTGTCATACCACACATTGCAGCACAGTTATCCCCTTCCATGCTCATGACGGAATGGTTCAGCCATGAGCACACTTGCAAAAAATCCCTCTGCTGTAAACAGCAGAGGGATTTCTAATTTTTTTTGCCTTGGGAGGTGGGGAAGAGCTTCCCCAACCTCCCGAGGACTGTTTTTGGTTTTCCTTGTAATGACGATCGCGCGCATAGCGCGCAGTCGTCATTACAATGAAAACGAAACTGAAACTTAGTTTCAGTTTCACAATTTCATGCTTGTGGGGCTATCTCAGCCCGCGGAGCACTGAAACACATAGGACAGGTATCGTTTGAAAGGGGAGAATTGCTGGCTTTTATACATAGGGGTGGGGGCTGCCCACAATGGGCATCCCAATGTCCCCACCCCCAAAAAAATAGCCACAGTCTTTCTGCCCCCCTTGGGGGCATATCAGGGCAACAGCCCCCGATTCCCCCCTCCCGAGGGTGGCAGAAAGCCCACTAGGCACTGACTTTTTTTGGGAATGTGCCTACCTGTGGATTTTGGGTCCTAGCGCAGCTGGCACCCAAGGAAACCTAGCAAACCTACACATTTTTTAAAACTAGACACCTAGGGAAATCCAGGATGCGGTGACTTGTGTGGCTCTCACTAGGTTCTGTTACCCAAAATCCCTTGCAAACCTCAAACTTTGTAAAAAAAAAACATTTTTGCAAAGTGCCTAGCTGTAGATTTTGAACCCTAGCTCTGCCGGCACCTAGGGAAACCTAGCAAACCTATACATTTTTAAAAACTAGACACCCAGGGGAATCCAGGATATGGTGACTTGTCTGGCTCTCGCCAGGTTCTGTTACCCAGAATTTGTAAACCTCAAACTTTGTAAAAAAAAAAACATTTTCCTCACATTTCTGTGATGAAAAGTTCTGGAATCTGCGTGGATCCACAAAGTTTCACCCACCCCGCATTCCCCAAAGTCTTTCAATAAAAATAACACCTCACTTGTGTGGGTAGGCCTACTACCCGTGACAGGAAACGGCCCAAAACGCAACGTGGACACACCACATCTTTACAGTGAAAACGGACCCTTTTTTTGCAAAGTGCCTAGCTGTGGATTTTTAACCCTAGCTCTTCCGTTACCTAGGGAAATGTTCAAAATGGGTTTTCTGGTTGGCTAGGGCAAGCACCTAAGCCAGGCATAAACCACCACGCTAGTCAGGGCAAGGGAGTTACATGCTGAAGATAACCCCTGCTCACCCCCTTGGTAGCTTGGCAGAGCAGTCAAGCTTATCCCAGAGGCAATGTGTAAAGCGTTTGCGCAACACACACACACCGCAGTGACACACTAGGCACATCACAAAAGAAACTCCACACAAGGCTATATCAAAAATAGCCTTTGTATTACTCATAACACACATTAGAACGTAATCACATATGTACACTGTGCCACCTGGCACTAGGTATGACTTTACAGGGATTATATGCACTACAGGGGCAATCGGGCCACTGTCATCATATCACAACTCACAGGTAGTGAAAACATTCAGTAACTACTGGTAGACACTGTACTTAGCATAAACACATTATGCATAAATCATGAGGCATGAACATCATAATTACATCAGGCCCACCTTAGGCATAAACAAAATAATGGTGCTTAGCAGAGCACCTTACTTACAGCCATCATCAGTAGTGTACCTTATGTATAACATTAGTAGCCGTGCACCATAGTAACACCTGCCACAGGGTTACTGTCCCTAAGTCAGTGTTCCCAATCGGGGGCCCCGTCCTGGGCTCGCCCCGCAATGCCACCTTAGAGCAAAATTGCCCTCACGAGACCTCCCCAGCTGCCGATACAGCAGAGACAATGCCCGTAATGCCAAGGGGGCAGGGGTACAACTCACCCTTGTCTTCTCCGAAGGGTGCCCCCGACATTGCAGCTGCCCGCAATCTGGCGGCGCGGCTGTGACAGTAACCAGGCACAAACAGTGTGCCTCGCAGGCCACACTCACTGGAGCCTCTCCTCTCCTCTGTCTCCTCAGCGGGAGGCAGACTGTTCCAGGCAAAAGACGGGAAGATGCAGGGGGGGAACCCGCCAGGCTCCTGTTCTTCCTCCGGCTGCACCCGGAGCCTGTCAACAAACAGGCTCAGGCAGCACGCGGGGCTCTCTCTGGCAACATGGGAGCCCCGCCCACAACCAGGCACAGACTTGCCTGTCTTCCTGCTCCGGCTCTGCTTCCTCTGGCCAGCCAGAAGGTGCTCCTTGCCTGACTTCCACCTTGCGGTGCGCTGCTCTTGCCGTTCTCACCACACGAGCCCTCTCCTCAGGCACCACAAGCAGCGGGTGCAGTGCCCGCAACGCTATCCAGGTAGAGGCACAGTGATGTGGGGCAACTAGCAGCCCCCTTTCCTCACTCTGGGTTTCTGGGTCAGGCAAACACGTGCCACCACACCACGATCAGTGAGGGGAGGCACAGCACAGCGCTCCCCTTGCGATATCTCTCTCTCCGGTCCAGAGGCAGGAAATGCCAGCAGAGAAACGAATCAAGCGCTCACCATGCACTCGATTTCAGGCCTCGCAGGGCAGAGCTGGGCCCAGCCAGGCCAGCTCATAGGGCCCCCCAGTAGAGGGGAAGTCCTTCATGGCGGTTCCTCCTGGTGCCCAGCAGTCCTTCAGCTCCAAGTAAGCACCACACATGAGGTCACTGCCCCAATATTTATACTCCAAATGTCTTTGTCGTCCCCCTGGCACAGGGCTATGTGCCCGGTCCAAACCAGTTCTGAGGGCACTTACACATTTCTTTACATATGCACAAACCCCTCTTTTGTTAGTGTAGGCTCTGGTCCCAGACACACCACAGGGGGCGGAGCCAGCATTGTGTAAGGCAGGCACAGTCCTATTCAGGTCCAGGTGCTACTCCTCCCACTACTCCAAATGCAGAACGGCCTATTCAGCCTAGCGCTGACTCACCCAGCCCCTCTGGAGCCACTGCACCTCCCCAGCCCCTGTCATCCAGAGCCTGACATGTAATACACAACAGGCAGGCACAAAGACACATAGCACACAGAAATGCCCACTTCTAAAAGTAGCATTTCTAAAATAGTGATAATAAATCTGCAAACACCATTACTCAGCATTTATTACCACTATTCCAAACATACCAAACTTGATCACGCCACTCCTCTCATGTCAGGAATTACCACTGAAACACATATCAGGGAATCCCCAATGCATTCCTATGAGAGGGCAGCCTCACAGTAGTGAGAAACCAAAATGGCTGTTTGTCACTACCAGGAAATGCCACACAGTTAAGGCACATGTCCGACCTTTTACCTACAGCGCACCCTGCCCATAGGGCTAGCTAGGGCCTACCTTAGGGGTGACTGATATATAGTAAAAGGGGAGTCACAGACATGGTACCCACTTTATGTGCCACATCACCTCAGCAGTAAACTGCGCGTGCAGGCCCTGCAATGGAAGAGGCCTGAGACAGGTTTGAAAGGCTACTTTGGTGGGTGGCGGAAGCAGCGCTGCAAGCCTACCAGTAGCATTTAATTTACTGGCCCTGGGTATATGAGATACCACTTTACAAGGGAGTGATAGGTAAATTAAATATCCAAACAGGTGTAGACCAATCTTACCACGTTTACCATAGAGAGCACATGCACTTTACACTGGACAGCAGTGATAAGTTGCCCAGAGTCCTAAAACCACCAACACCAGGTCAGAAAAAATACTAGGAGGAAGGCAAAAAGTTCAGGGATAACCCTGAAAAAAGGTCCAAGTCTAACAGGGAACATAGCAAACCTGTAAATTTTTGAAAACTAGACACCCAGGGGAATCCAGGATGGGGTGACTTGTGGGGCTCTCACCAGGTTCTGTTACCCAGAATCCCTTGCAAACCTCAAAATTTGTATAAAAAAAACCACAATTTCCCCACATTTCTGTGATGGAATGTTCTGGAATCTGCGTGAGTCCACAAACTTCCAATCACCCCGTATTCTCCAAAGTCTCCCGATAAAAATGGTACCTCACTCATGTGGGTGGGTCAAGTACCCATGACAGGCAAGGGCCCAAAACGGTTTTCCTAGATGACCACTGAGCCCGGGGCCAAAAACCCAGGTGCCCCCCCAGCAAAACCAAGTTGTTTTATGATAGGTAATTTTGAAGTCTCCACAATACGTTTAGGGCCCTTGCCTATTGCAGCTACTTGACCCACCCACACAAGTTAGGTACCATTTTTATCGGGAGACCTGGGGGAATGCTGGTTGGTAGGAATTTTGTGTCAGCCCGGTGATCCTATAACTTTCCCACACAAAAATTTAAGAAAAATGTGACTTTTTCAGCAGAATTTGAGGTTTGCAGGGGATTCTTGGTAGGGAAACGTTGGGGGAGCCATGCAAGCCATACCTCACTGGACTCCCCAGGGTTTCTAGTTTTCAGAAATGTGTGGGTTTGGTAGGTTTCCCCAGATGGGCACTGAGCCCGGGGCCAAAAACCAAGGTGCCCCCCCTGCAAAACCAAGTCATTTTATGATAGGTCATTTTGAAGTATCCACAATACGTTTAGGGCCCTTGACTGTTGACTGGGTACTTGACCCACCCACAAGAGTGAGGTACCATTTTTCTCAGAAGACTTTGGGCGATGCGGGGTGGGTGGAATTTTGTGGATCCACGCAGATTCCAAAACTTTCATTACAGAAATTTGAGGAAAATATGTTTTTTTTTACAAAGTTTGAGGTTTACAAGGGATTCTGGGTAACAGAACCTGGTGAGAGCCACACAAGTCACCCCATCCTAGATTCCCCTGGGTGTCTGGTTTTCAAAAATGTATAGGTTTGCTAGGTTTCCCTAGGTGCCGGCAGAGCTAGGGTTCAAAATCTACAGGTAGGCACTTTACAAAAACGGGTCAGTTTTCAATGTAAAAATGTGGTGTGTCCACGTTGTGTTTTGGGCCGTTTCCTGTAGCGGGTAGTAGGCCTACCCACACAAGTGAGGCATCATTTTTATCGAAAGACTTTGGGGGATGCGAGGTGGGTGGAATTTTGTGGATCCACGCATATTCCAGAACTTTCCATCACAGAAATTTGAGAAAAATGTGTTTTTTTTACAAAGTTTGAAGTTTGCAAGGGATTCTGGGTTACAGAACCTGGTGAGAGCCAGACAAGTCACCCCATCCTGGATTCCCCTGGGTGTCTAGTTTTCAAACATGTATAGGTTTGCTAGGTTTCCCTAGGTGCCGGCAGATCTAGGGTTCAAAATCTACAGCTAGGCACTTTGCAAAAAAAAGGGTCAGTTTTCACAGAAAAAATGTAGTGTGTCCACGTTGCGTTTTGTGCCGTTTCCTGTCGCGGGCACTAGACCTACCAACACAAATGAGGCACCATTTTTCTCAGGAGTCTTTGGGGAATGCTGGGTGCATGGAATTTTGTGGATCCACACAGATTCCAGAACTTTCCATCACAGAAATGTGAGGAAAATGTGTTTTGTTTTTACAAAGTTTGAGGTTTTAAAGGGATTCTGGGTAACCAAACCTGTTGAAAGCCAGAGAAGTCACCCCATCCTGGATTGCCCTGGGAGTCTAGTTTTTAAAAATCTATAGGTTTGCTAGGTTTCCCTAGGTGCCGGCAGAGCTAGGGTTCAAAATCTACAGCTCGGCACTGTGCAAAAAAGGGTCAGTTTTCACTGTAAAAATGTAGTGTGTCCACGTTGCTTTTTCAGCAAATTCCTGCTGCGGGCACTAAACCTACCCACACAAGTGAGGTACCATATTTCTTGGAAGACTTTGGGGAATACGGGGTGGGTGGAATTTTGTGGATCCACACAGATTCCAGAACTTTCCAAGTCAAAAATATGAGGAAAATTTGTTTTTTTAACAAAGTTTGAGGTTTGCAAAGGATTCTGGGTAACAGAACCTGGTGAGAGCCAGACAAGTCACCCAATCCTGGATTCCCCTGGGTGTCTAGTTTTCAAAAATGTATAGGTTTGCTAGGTTTCCCTAGGTGTCGGTAGAGATAGGGTTCAAAATCTACAGCTAGGCACTTTCCAAAAAGAGGGTCAGTTTTCACTGTAAAAATGTGGTGTGTCCACGTTGCGTTTTGGGCCGTTTCCTGTTGCGAGCACTAGGCCTACCCACACAAGTGAGGTACCATTTTTATCGTAAGACTTTGGGGAATGCGGGGTGGGTGGAATTTTGTGGATCTACGCAGATTCCAGAACTTTCCATCACAGAAATATAAGGAAAATGTGTTTTGTTTTACAAAGTTTGAGGTTTGCAAGGGATTCTGGGTAACAGAACCTGGCGAGAGCCAGACACGGCACCCCATCCTGGATTCCCCTGGGTGTCTAGTTTTCAAAAATGTATAGGTTTGCTAGGTTTACCTAGGTGCCGGCAGAGCTAGGGTTCAAAATCTACAGCTAGGCACTTTGCAAAAAAAGGGTCAGTTTTCACTGTAAAAATGTGCTGTGTCCACGTTGCGTTTTGGCCCATTTCCTGTCGCGGGCACTAGGCCTACCCATACAAGTGATGTACCATTTGTATCGGGAGTCTTAGTGAAACACAGAATTGTAGAGCAACTGTTATTACCTATTGAGTTTCGGTGCATTTCTGCCTTCCAAATGTAAGACAATGTGTAAAAAAGAAGTCACTTTGAAAAATGTCCTATAATTCACATGCTAGTATGGGTACCCACAATTTCGGAGATGTGCAAATAGCTACTGTTTCTAAACTCTATATTTTGTTCCCATTTCAGAAATACATATCTGTCTTTCATACCGATTATTCACTATTTATATTTTCCCAAATGAATTGCTATATACCTGGTACACAATAAAAAACCATTGCAAGAAGCTGCTCAGTTATTGGCTCTGGGTTCCTCGGGTTCTTGGTGAACCTACAAGTCCTATATATCCCCACAACCAGAAGGGTCCTGCAGATGTAACGGTATATTGCTTTAAAAAATCTGTCATATTTAGAAGAAGTTACAGGGCTGTTTTTTTCAACTCATTTTCATTTTTTTCTATTTTCAGCTGTTAGTTTCTATAAGAAAACCTTGAAAGATCTACACAAATGACCCCTTGCTGATTTCAGAATCTTGTTTACTTTGCAGAAATGTGTAGCTTCCCAGGATCCATTATTGCTTTCATACCCATTTTTACCATTAACTGGAAGGAGGTCGAAAGCACAAAAAATAGCCAAAATAGGCTATGTCCCAGTAAAATGCCAAAACTGTGTAAAAAATTTTGGTTTTCTGACAAAAGTCTGTTAGTCCCTGAAAGCTGGTAAGATGGTGATTTCAGCACCACAAATTCTTTGTTGATACCACTTGCAGGGAAAAAACAGACGCTTTCATCTGCAGCACTTTTTTCCCATTTTTCAAAAAAAAAAAGAAATTAGCTGTATTTTGGCTAATTTCTGGGCCCCCTCCAGGGAAATCAACAAACCCAGGGCACCTTTAAATTCCCCATGATGTTGGAAGAAAAGGACGCAAATTTGGCGTGGATACCTTATGTGGTCAAAACGTTACATGGGCCTAAGCGCGAACTACCCCAAATAGCCAAAAAAAGGCTTAGCACGGGGGGGGGAAGGCCTAGCAGCGAAGGGGTTATACAGCTTGCTGGCCTGCCCTACCTGTGCAGATAAATTGATGTAAGGTCCAGATCTGCCTTGATGATTAGCTTACCTTTTCATAATGGCTATTCTGAATGTGGTTTCATGTATTGACACCACTACTATGAAAATTGCACGATGTCACCAGGGTGCCGCCACTGCCTCTGGCCACTGCTCAGCCTACAGCTCCAGGGAAAGTGATGTGGGTTTGGTCATGGATTTGAATCGATCCTACAGTCTGCCTTTCACACAGTACACCACAGCAGTCTGATTTGTTGTGTTGTGTTGCGTGCACTTGGTGCATTCATGTGGCCAAGGGCTAATATTTCACATGCATGCACATAACTATGTTTATCACAAAAAGAACCGCTCCCAGTCTAGTGACCTAAGTGCTAATTACCATACAGATGCCAGTCACATTAAAATTTAGTTTGACATCTGTAATGGACTTTTAAACTCACTTTTTGTTAGGGCCCCCACTTAGATTTAGAAGTGCATCCCTGTCTCCAGGTGTATGCCCGCCCCCTATCAAACCAAGTTTTTAGGGGGCGAGGACTGGTCAATGATGAAGCATGACACCAGGTGTTATGTTATGTTATGTTATGTTATATAAGCTTATAAAGCGCGCAGCTGCCCCAGCAACAGGGTGTCCCAGCGCTGACAGCAGAAAGAAGCCACAGAAAAGAGCTAGGGCTTACAGCGGAGGGAAAAGGTGGGTTTTAATTGCCTTCCGGAAGGCCAGATAGTTGGTCAGACAGCGAATCTGTAAGGGAAGGGAATTCCAATGCTTTGCCGCCAGGGTGCGAAAAGAACGCCCACCAGCCCCCAACCTCTTCACCCGGGGGACAGTCACCAGGCACTGCCCCAAAGAGCGAAGGTGGCGTGTAGGAACATAGGGCAAGAGCAGGTTGGCCAGAATGCCTGGGGAAGAGAAATTCTGAATTTTAAAGGCTATGCAGAGGGCCTTAAACTCTATCCGCTTGGCCACTGGCAACCAGTGTAGCCGGCGGCTAGCATTGGTTGTAGAACACCTTCTGGAGAGACCGAGCAGGGTACGGACAGCCGCATTTTGGACCCTCTGCAGTTGCATAACCTCTGCCTTGTTGGTCCCTAAATAAAGAGAGCTGGCATAGTCCAGTCTCGACAAGATTGAAGCCTGGATGATAACTTGCCGAGTGGACGAATCAAAGAACCCCAGCAGGGGTTTTAGCCCCCGTAGTAGACCGAAACAGGTCCCTGCTACTTTCTTTGTTTGCACTTGGAAACTGAGGGTCGAATCCATCCAGACCCCCAGATTTTTTATCACCAGCTTGGGGGTAGGTGCCCCCCCAAGGATAGTGGGCCACCAACGATCACTTCATAGCTCTGTGTCTTTCCCAACCAGCAGCACCTCAGACTTGTTGGCATTAAGCTGGAGACAGTTGGTGGTCATCCAATCCGCGACAGCCGCAAGATCACAACAGATCTTGGGAGCATCCTGCGTAGAGTCGTCAGAGAGTGCCACGACCAACTGCGTGTCGTCAGCGTACGAGACAATAGTGAGCCCTCTAGCTCTGGCCACTGCCCCCAATGGCTGGACATAAAGATTGAACAGTATAGCGCTCAAAGCTGAGCCCTGTGGCACACCTATTCCAATAGAGTGGGCCCGGGAAAGAAAAGGGGGGGCTGTCACCTGGAACGACCTCTCAGAAAGGAAGGATCTGAACCAGTCCAAGGCAGAGCCCACTATGCCGGCCTCCTCCAGATGATGTAATAGGACCTGGTGGGAGACCGTATCAAATGCCGCACTGAGATCCAATAATATCAGTGCTGCCGTGCGCCCAGCATCTAATACTGTCCGCAAATGTTCGGTCACAGCTAGAAGAGCTGTCTCCGTGCTGTGACCAGGGCGGAAGCCATTCTGCGAGGGGTCCAGGGTGCCATTGTTATTCAAAAATTCTGTTAGAATAGAATTGATGTGCGCCTCAGTGATCTAGGTGGTGTGTGAGACCAGTCTTTCACTTTTTGTGAGATGCCAGCACTCACAAAATAACCTTATAGCACTTAGGTCACTAGACTGGGAGCAGCTCTTTTTGTGACAAACAGTGTATGTTGGAGGCTGCCTGCTCCTGGTGCCCCGCGCCTCTCGTTCCCTTCCCCGAGTCCTTCTCTTGGGGTTCATGTGGATGCACATAACTATGCACAGCTAGCAGCCTTGCTACACTGCAGGGATGTGTAGGGGCATGTACTTACCAAGCTTTTCCTATTTGTGTATTCTCATGTGATTTCATTACACACACAGTTGGCTCCATAGTTCAGAGCACTGGGCACTGTGTACCAATTCTGAGGGGATAGGCCCTGTCAAACTAGGTAGATTTCTAGCACTGACGCTAACCATATTTCATCATTGCCAGAGTTGGTTATATGCAGAGTATCCCACAACGTTTGACTCAGCCCTGCTCAATTGTACATGTACATGACTCCTCTAGCAATCCTCATTTAGTCCCATGGACTCCACTTACTGTCAAACACTGATGGCACCCCAATCATAATTTGACTCTCATCCGACACCAACACCAACAATGTGAGTCACAATATCCATCTGACCAACATGGTTGCCTGTATTTGAGGGTTATGGGTCAAGCTATACCTCACATGCTAGTAGTGATGATATTCTGCGACATGTACTTACCCAGGTTTGCCACACAACTAGGCCTATACAGCTTACCCTCCAACCATCCCTGAATCCTGCCCATAGTCGTGTCAACCTAATTCATCCTGTCAATTCCCAATTCCCTGTTTCACATCCTCCTGCTTTGACATGTGTGGCACAGAAAGCCATTTCTTTTTCCGGCTCCCTCCTGACACGTGCTAGATCTTCACCCAAGTCCACATCACATGTAGGATGTAGAACACCAATGCCCTCTTCTTTGTCATGCCTTCCAAGCTGTGACACAGTTGTGACATTTTCAGACACAGTAGAGAATGTGCATTGCTCTAGCTACCTTGCCGGACACACCTCATTTCTCACCTCCTTGCTATGCAATGTCTCCCCATTCAGACACAGTGCCACTTCAATGTGCTCAGCAACACCTACAGTGCACTGCACTACCAAGGGCCCACTGGGCTCACACACCATCTGTTCTTTCTACAAACACACATGTGGACTTATTTATGAGAGACTTGCGTCACCTTTGCTCCATGTAAAGTGGTACATGCATGACACAGGGCTCTGAATGTGAATTCTGAAGCCACGCAAAGCCACCCGGTGTGGCTTTGAGTGGCCTCATAAATCTTGAATAGGGCAACGCCAAGCAAAGCGGTTCCTCATCTTACTCTCTGCTCAGGAGGCCTTCCATGGGTGTAGCAGTGGGTGTTTCCAACAGAACTCATGGATTTTGAGGCTGCCCCGGATTTTTACTAACCTGTAAACCTGGGGAAGCATAAAATCCTTACGCATCCAGACATGAGGCATAATAAGGAAAATTTTCTTTATCACATTTTTTTCCTCTTTGTATGTGTGCTGCATCATGCAGCACACATAGAACAAGGTAAACCCCTCTTAGCATTGGTTCTGTGCAGGAAGGTGCCCCTTCCTGCACAAACCACAATCCTGCATTTTTATGGTGCATTCCTGCACTTTAACCTTGGCATAGGGCAGTGCAGAAAGGTTACTTGTTCACCAAATTCCTGTCATTGAGGGCCATGGTCCTCTGGTATGCATCACTTGCATTCACCCCCACTTCAAGTATGAATTTGTACACAACAGGAGTTAGGGTGGTCTCTACCATGGCAGGCATCACCTGTGCGCTCTCAGCCCGCACATCTGGACAGGTGCATTCTATGTAGTTTCATGATAGTGACTATGCACGTTACTCTTCATATGTTCCTATGTGGTGATACTTCACATAGCCAAGACCTGACACCCCTCTCAGGTGAGGAGTTTATCCTCTGACAACCCCATGCAATCCCATTGCTTTTCAGTTCAGATTTGGCTGCACTGGCACAAGTAATTCACACCAGCCTCCTGGTGCAGGAGGGGTTGCATTGTCACCATCAGGTTGGACAGGGTTCAAGAATCCATGCAGGACATGTTGTTCCTGATTATGTTTTTGTCTTTGTATTGCGGGACTTGTAGTTCGGGTGACTCATGTTATTTCCACTACAATCCCAGTATACACTGGATTGGCGCTGCACATCGCACATAGAATGGACATAATTGACAGAGCTGGACTGAGCTGTACAACATGTAACTGGGCAGTATGACTCACATTTATGTGATGTACGACTGTACATGAGAAAGATTCCTACCCTTTCCCTTGTACAGAGCGCAGCGCTGGGACATAGGTTGCTATGCTGTACAGCCTGACATTTTTTTCCCTATGTTGTCCCTTGTTGCCACTTACCCTGTAAGTCTTGTGGGTCCTCATGGTCAGCACTGCCCAGTCCTTCCACTCCTGCCACCAACTCTGCTTGGATGACTGCTGCCACCTGCTCCTCCAAGGGGATCAGCAACTCTGGCTCCTCAAGTCCTCCTCCTCCGGTCTGCATGGCTGTCCTCAGGTTTGTGGTCAGTTTCTCCTTGGTCCTACGCTTATATTCATGCCAGTGCTTCTTGAACTCTGGCACTGGCCTCTTAAATTGCCCAACACAGTTAATCCTGTCCACTATGGAATGCCAAAAGGCCTCTTTCTTCCCTAATGGCAATTTTGAGGTGACAAAGAGTTGGTGTTCATGTTTTGTCACCTTTGTTACCAGCATTTCATTCTCCTCCTCACTAAAATTACTCTTCCTTTTCCCCTGGTAGTCTGTCTGGACAACCTGGCTGCTGCTGGGGTTGTTGGAGTTTTTCCCTGGCTGCTTCTGCCTGCTCCATCTTTCTGTTTTGAGGGTGTGGGAAAATGATTTTTCCAAAATGTGTCACTATTCAAGGGATTTATGACACATGACGCACTGCAATGTGACACTAACATGCTTTGCGGCATGAAAGCAGCCTAGTGTCACTTTGCCTGCACTTGCGTCAGTTTTCTCTGTGGCAGCCATCCCACGAATGCATAGTTTTTTTGACGTACAATGGGATCTTACGCCATAGTGCTCCATACCGTAAGTATGATGCAGCCAAGGCGTTTCAAACTAGCGTGCCACAGCGCAACCTTTTATGACGCATCACTGCCTTACCACAGCAATGCTTCATTTCTCATAAATGAGGCTCCAAGTGTGGCAATCTAATTCCATTTTTAATTTTATTATTAATTTCAGTATTAAGTTTCTTATAGTGTTGCATCTATGGGTAAGAGAAGAGAATTATGAAGAAGATGAACTGTGGTAGCAGCTACAGCTCACATGAATGCATTCCTGAGCAGCTATCCTGCATTCTTCAGCTGCTCCATTTTTTATTTAGTGCTCTATATAAAGGTGATTTGAATAAATCTATTTTCCTGAACCGGGGTAATTGGGCTCAAGTTTCAAATTATGCAGACACCCGAAACTCCAAGGATATGCAACAATGCTTTTGCCTCTTGATGTCTCATTGATGTACCATGTGAGAAGTGGTAAATTGCAAATTCCTGATCAGTATGTCGTGCTGTGCACACCATGGGACTCCCAGGATCTTAGCCCCAGATTCTATTGTTGTTTAAGGCTGTCTTCTGATGGTCGGGGGGGGGGAAGCTATATTTATTACAGCAGCTTCAGTGACACCTGGGCCCTTGAGGGTGAGAGGCCCTTTGCAGCCTAATAATGATGATCTTTGCTACCCACCTGGGAGCGGGGACCTCATTTTTATTGATATGAGTGTAAATTCTGCAGACCTCTGAACAAAGAGATGATTACTTATTCTAAATGTACAGACTTCCTTTGGAAAGTATGCAGCTTTAGGCTCATCTAGAGAGTTGTTTTCGGTTATTAGGCATTGCAGCAACTTAATACCCTAAACAAAGGGACAGATGTACAAAGCATTTTATCCAGAAGAATGCTTGTTCAAATGTACAAAACTCAAAATAAATACAATTCTGTAACTTGTTACCAAATCACATTATGCATTTGTGATTTGATATTTGGAAGGGACGTGTTTATGGCGTCCCTTCCAAATACTGAATAGGTATGGTACGTATTACTGTTTTGCGACGGAATTCCGGTCACAAAACTGTAATACTTTACCAGCAGTTTAATACTGGTGGTAGCCCATTCGCAAAGTGAAAGGGGTCCCTAAGGAACCCCTTCCCCTTTCAGAATGTACATAAAAATATTTTTTAAGAGCAGGCAGTGGTCCCACAGACCACTGCCTACTCTTAAAACTATGAAACTACAAGGTTCCATTTTTTTTCTTTTTAAACACATCTTGTTTTCCTTTAAAGAAAACAGGTGGCATTAAAAAAAGAATGGCTTTATTCAAAAGCAATCACAGACATGGTGGTTTGCTGACCTCAGCAGGCCACCATCCCTGTGATGGCTGTGATTCCTAATGGCTCGCAAACTGCAACCTACCTCATTAATATTCATGAGGTAGGTCAATCTGCGAACCACTAGGAATCCCTAAATGAAACACAATTAGTTTCATACATTAGGAATACCGATTTCCTAATTGCGATTCGGAGAGAATCGCAATTGGGAAATTAGAATTCCTAATATTTGTACATATGGCCTAAGCTTTGATGTGGAGTGAACTGACCATGCATTGTTCTCAGACAAGACTAATAGAATCTGCCACAACAAAATATTAAAGCCTCACAATAGTCTTGATTCAAAAGAACTAATACATTCTCGGTCTGTTTCACCTAAAAGTATATCAAACTTTTAATGAGTAAGACCTTCATAAAATAGCATCGGCCGTGGCAGGTATTTCACATGGGGAAGATACTATTCTTTGTGTCTAAGGTTGTGAAGTTTTGATTCCATTATGGTTACCCACTGCTGGATCGGTGGGGATTGTTTTCAATTAAAATCTTGGTTTACCATAGTCAGGGCTAACCCCCGCTGCCTTAGAGGCAATGGATCTTTGCTGTTGTTTTAGAGAAGATCATGAGCTGTACATCACATAAATTATTATCACAATCACTAATCTAATTTCAGTCAATAAAGAGAGTCTGTTATGAGTTAAAGGGTTTTATTAATCCAATATTTTAGTAATTCATCTTTATTAAAAATCACAAGTTAAATCGTATTAATATCAATCATCAAATATGAACAGAAATTGATGATCAATTTCAGTTAATTAAAAAATCATAATAAATGCAGTAAGTGTGTTGCATAAAGGAACGAATCCCTATTCTAGACATGAGAAAGAAAGGTGTCAGTCAGAACCCATAAAGAGTTCCAGTTCGAGAGAGTGAGAATAAAAGCATAAAGCTTTAGCATAAAAAATCAGCTCAAGAAATCAAGAATCAAAGCAGATCTTCCCATAAAGAGAGGTTCAAGAAGCTTAGTAGAGTCTCAATGCAGCGTGGACTAGGGAAAGTGAATTAATGGATAAAGTCTCTTGAAATAATGAGTAAAATCTCGAAAAGTCTCCTGCAAAAAGTGTCAGGATCTGCTCTTGGGGCACTCACTATTATAGACAACACATTTTATCAATGTCGCAGTTTGCGGTTTCTTCTTTCTTCAACCAGCCAATAATCTTTCAATGCGCACATGGGAACAGGTTCACTCCTCATCTGCTCACAGAAACACAATGGCTCTACATAGCAGCTTTCAATGTTGCTTATTTCTTATCATCTAGGAGATATCAGGTCTATTCGTAATACCTTTTTTTTGTTCAAAACTACTTTTCCATGAGGGAATTTTCCTAACTATTTTTCTTATTAACAAAACTCATTCATTTATTAGTAGTGAACATTGTAGAGGAAGAATCATTTACAGACTTAGATGAAAACAGCACCTATTATTCATTATTGAAAAATATGTCCATGAAAAGGTAAAAAAATAAACATTTTATACTACTTAAACATTCTTTTAGTCATATCAGCTTGTCAGGCAATGCCGCTTCAGCTATTTGAGGCATAGTATTAGTAAAACCAGTAAATATGGTTGCCTACTACAATTTATGCAATTAAATGCATTTGTTTTCATGAAAGACTAATGTAGTAAAGATTTCCAACACGGTAAGTAAAAGCAGGTAAGTTTATTCCTCAAATAAGGAGCTGCACAGCAAAAGAGGACGAACATCCTCCGCTTCCAGGCACAGTCCCAACTGTCATTATTCAACGTCCTACACATTCCATTACTTTCATCATGCACATTCTATTCCTTATATCACGCATATTCCACTGCCTTTGTGGCGAACAGCAGATTCTATAACAGAACTTGTAATAGCTGTAAAGAAGCAAGTTAGATATAACACATTTTTCCTTCTCCACACAATAAACATCAAACCAAACACAGACAACGAACTGACAAATGCAGAAGCCGGGAAAGAGGAGGACATAACCAACACGAACAATTGACAAAACATGGACAATGGACACTCTAACACATAGTCCAAAAGTAAAAGAAAAATAAACAAGATTACCATACTAACAGGTCATATAGACAATCTAATATACATCCAAGATGATACTACAATCAGGTTAGAAACCTGATGGATCTTACAATGTGTTGCAAACTCCTATACAACCTGAGTTTTGGGGAATTAACATCAGAATCAGATTGACCACCCCCTTGGTTTTGATCAGCCTGGTCGACTTGGAGATCTTGATGGAGATTGGTTTGATCAACCGGTATACCACTGTGTAAGACAACCTGCTCAATCTGGAGGAATTCCTTTTCTATCTCTGAGTATTGCAGTTCAGGCTCATGTAAAACCCTTGAGGCGAAAGCAACAGTCAGTTCAGACTCACCTTTCTTCTGTGTGAGGACAGCCCCAACCCCACCTGACTGGCATCCACCGTGATACAACATGATAGCGAGGGAACAAATGGCTTGAGGGCTTTACTTTGACTCAACAGAGTTTTAATCTCTGTGAAAGACTTAGCACATTCTTTATCCCACACAAACTTTGAGCCTTTCTTTAGTTAGCTGCTAATGGGTCTCACTCTTGTAGCATAATCAGGAATAAAACGAGAATAGAACTCGCATAACCCAAGAAATGCCTTGACTTCAACCTTGTCAGTAGGGTTGATGTACCCATAATGGAATAATGGAATCCAACAAACCTGGTCTCGGCCTGATCCCATCCTTTGAAAACACATGGCCTAGGTACTCTACTTCACTACTCAAGAATAGGTACTTTTCCATTTTTGAGCACAACACAATAGTTTCTAAATATTTTTAAAACTCTTTCCAAAATTGCTTTGGGAGCAATTACATCCTCTGTGAAAATCAAGACATCATCTTGGAATACCAATACCCCTTCCACATCTTTCAATAAGTTAAACATGACCCCTTGAAAGACAGATGCCACAGAGGTGAGCCCAAAAGGCTTGCGGTGGTATTGAAATGTTCTAATGGGTGATACAAAAGCCATAAGGTGTCTTGAATCAGGATGTAGTTCCACTTGATGGTATGCAGAGGTAATATTGAGTTTGGAAAACAAACTTACCTCAGCAGTGCGAGGAAATAGACTATTGATTTTAGGTAGAGAGTGAGAGTTTCCCCATATCCCTCTGTTAAGTGACCTTAGATCTAAACATGCACACAATTGACCGCAACGCTTTCATGCCAGCCACAAAGATGACTCTGCAGGCTCAATGATCCCACATTCACACAAACCTTTCAGCTCCTTCTCAAGGTCATCTCTGGCACTAAAGGACACAACTCTTAATTTATATTTAACCAGCACTGCATCCTATTTGATCCTGATTTTGTGTTTAAAACCACAAATCTTGCCAAGATTGTTGCTGAAGACTTCTGGGAATTTATGACTCCATTCCAAAGCCACATCAACACATTCGACAACCAGGATCTGCTCTTTCGCCTCTGTTTTAAGAATCATACCAAATAGAACTTGGTGAAACCACTCCAAGATATTAAGGGGTATATTCACAAGAACGTGTGATAATTACTGCAAGAGTAGCGCAACGCAAATTTCAGCATCGCAGCCTATCGCTGGAAAATAACCCAGTGACAACGTGGAATTCACAACACGGCGGTAGCATGTGATAGTTGGCCGACACCGCGGCCAATGCTCGCGACACAACCACCTCGACGGAGATAAAAACACAAACCACAACGCGAAAAAAACTGCGATGGGCCAAAGCGCGATAAGAAAACAGTGACAACCAGCGCGAGGGCAGCAATACTCACGCGCAATGCGGGAAAAAGCACAAGAACAGCATACGGAAAATGCCAAAGAACAAAATACATCAACAGCGGAGTACCACGGATGCACCCTAGCCAACTGCAGAGGACAACATGCACACCACAGCATCCAAGCACCGTGGAAGAACAGAACCTACAGGCACACCGCATGAAAGAGACCAGTGGCAGACAAATCAGAGCCGCTGGAGCGACACACCCACCGTGTAGCATACGCACATAAGCAGAAGTGCACCTCGACATTGACAACATCCCGGTACAAACAGCAACACCTCCACAACTGAACACAGGACACAACTGGTTCGGAAAATGTGCACAACCTGTCATATCACATCTGAAACCTCAGGGATATGTAACATGACAATGTACAATTCCAACCTGTAACCTGCAAATATGTTTTATTCACACATGCAGTGCAATTGGACATCTACTACTGTCCCATGAATGCCACGGACGGTCACAATGTGACGTGCTCATGAGAAGTAAGTGTCAATGATGGAGTCCCTACGGGCCATTCCTGCCGCAGCTGCAGTGGGATGTGGGCCACCTGTCCATTCACCACCATCATCGTCCAGTACCTCTGGAACTGGGATCCATGGGGCCCTGATGCGAACACAGATGTTGTGCAACACACAACATGCAATGATCATCTTGCACACGACGTCCGGGCTGTACAGGAGCTTCCCACCAGTGCCGTCCAGGCACCTGAAGCGTGACTTCAACACGCCAAATGTGCGTTCAACGATGCCCCTGGTGCGTATGTGGGCCGCATTGTACTGCCTCTGGGCGGGTGTGTTTGGGTCCCGGAGGGGTGTCATCATCCAAGGGCAGAGTGCATATCCTTGATCACCTGTGACAGTGCAGGGAGAAAAGAGACAATACTTGTTTCGGCAGGATGTGATGGCAGGCCCACCAATTCAGTGACGCCTGTGCTGGCTGTGTGTGGGGTGAGTGTAAGCCAGCCCTCAGGGAGTAGCTGGTGCTGGCAACTGCACCAACAGTCATCAGGCACTTAGACATGCAATGTCAGAACTACAAGGGGGGATGACTCGAGTCGCACAGGGCTAGTCGCCCCGGATGCACAGCGGCTGACACGGGCCCACCGCCACGGGATGCTGACCTGCGGGAGACTGGGGTAGGGTCATGAGGGCAGAGCAGTGCCTCACATGTGTCATGGCTGCATTCCGCATCTCCACATGTTCAGCTTTTGTGTGGCTGTGGTGCCATGTGAAGTCTGTATTGGGTGCAGGGGTAGCCCAGGATGACCATGGAGTGGTGTAGTCGTGTCTGGTAGGTGGTTGTGTAGTTTGACATGTCGGATGTGGTTTGGTCACGTGTGCATCCCCACAGTTGTGATTTGTGCGTTGGTGGCTGTGGGATGTGTGGTGTGTTGATTTGGTACTTACCAACGAGCAGTCCCATCCCATATGTGCCATTCTGGAAGTGCTGGTTGATGATGGACTGTCGGAAGATGACGGAATCATGCACACTGCCTGGGTAGTTGGCGACGACATTGGTGAAGAGTCCCCGGTGGTCCACTATTGCCTGCACATTGATGGAATGCGTGTGCTTCCTGTTGCGGTAGTGGTGTGCAGTATCCGCAGGGGACACAAGTGGGACATGTGTGCAGTCGATTGCCCCCAACACGGCCGGGAATCCGGCTATGGCGTAGAAGCCTTGCTTAGTCTCCAGCTGTTCCTGCGCAGTGTGGGGGAAGTGAAGGTACTGGGATATGAAGCTGATGATGGCATCCAGGACAGGTGTGATGAACTTTGATAGGGCTGGCTGTGAGACCCCTCCGACTCTGGCAGTTGTTGGTTGGAAGGTCCCAGAGGCCAACAGGTGCAGCACTGCCAGCAGCTTTGTCTGCGGAGGGATGTTGGTTGTCCGCTGTGTTGGGACCGTCAGCCTGTGGGCGATGTGGGTCATGATGCGTAGGATGGTTGTTCTTTTGAGCCTGTAGTGGGCAATGACTTCCACGGGCGTTAGGTCTGTGAGAGTGGTGCGTTTTTGGTAGGTCCGCTGTCTTTCTCTACGCTGCCTCTGTGGTGGTCCGGGTGGGGGGCGGGTCCGGGTCCTGGGAATGGTGGCGGTGGGTGTTGTGGCCCTGTTGGGGCTCTGAGCTGCATGTAGAGTAGCTCCATGGTGTTGTTTGTTCTACGGGTATGGCTGTGTGCGGGGCTCCCTTGCCTACTGCAGTTAGACGTCCGTCTTTACACCTGCTTGAGGCAGGTGTTAAATACCTGCGGCTACTGCAGCTTATCACCTGTTTTTGGTTCGCTTCGCAGTTCTGTCAGTTCGTTGTGAAAGTGGTGTTGTTGTTTTTTCGTGTGTTTTTGCACGGGAACGCCTACTCTGCATCTCATTAGGGTTAGTTGGTGGTGTCCGCCGTGGTGTTAGATTTTGGGGCAGTTGTCGCGGGAATACTGGCGTTGTCTGCAGTTTGCACCAGCTTGTGAATGGGGTGTTAAATCTATCTCCACTTTTGTTGCGTTAAGGTGGCGATAAATCGGAGTTGAATCCTTGTGAATATGCCCCTTAGTCCCTTCACCGGAACATATATCTTCCTTTTAATCCTTCTCCCTTTGAATTTTAATGCATCTTCAATGCATCCTAAGAGGTACATTTTCCTACCTTCATTAGAGACTGGAGAACGGTTAGGTGGGAACAGACTTCTATCACCTCACTTTCAGTGAATAGCCACTCTGTGATCATAGTAATTCTATCCCCAGAATCTACTAGCAATGTCAACTTTTTGTCTCCCACTTGCATATCCACAATGGGATCTACACATAATAAAGGATCACCCGAAATGGGAGACAACTTTTTACTGTTGTCATTTGAACCATGAATAGGAGATTCCTCCTCTCTCACCATGAGCACCAAATCATGTGAACGTTCTATTTCAGAGTCAGATTCAGCATCCTCCTCTGACTCCATCACACATACAACAGACTTTCTGCAATTTGTTTTCTTCTGGCAAACTTTTGCAAAGTGGCCAATTTTCTTTACAATAATTCAAATTATATTAATAGTGGGACACCTGCCACCCTTGATATAGGGTGGATTATCACAACGGAAGCACATATAAGAAGGCAAACGTTCTAATTTCTGAGGTTTGTAGCCACCGGTTCTCTTACTAAACCCTGCATTTTTTTCTCTAAGATTTGCCAGAATTGACAACATTCACGGGCTCTACTGGTTTTTCATCCAATACCTAGACTGAGATTTGGGAAATCTCTATGCTCTTGGCTACTTTAATTGATTCCTCAAGAAAAGGACTGCCAGGAGACAATAATTTTTGGCGTATCTGCTTATCATTGCAATGACTGATAAATTGGTCTCTGATAAGTTGGTCAGTGATGTTATCAAACTGCCACTTTGAGATCAGTCTACGAAAAGCAGAAATGTAGGAATCCTAATCCTCTTCCATGCTCTGTTTACGTTTAAAGAATTTGTGTCTTAACACAATCAAGCTGGGCTGCTTGTCAAATCTCAGTTGAAGTTTCTTTACAGTAACTTGGTACTCATCCAGAATTTCACCTTTGTCACGCACTAGATCAGGTAAAGGTTTGAACGCTGACCTTCCTTCAAAACTGAGGGATATGTTTCAAAGGTGTCAAACCAAACACCCCACCTGACAGGAGATTCCCCCAGTGTTTCTAAAAATGATGGAGGAAGTGTGAGTTCAGATACACTGATATCCTCAGTGTCTTGGTGTTGTTTTTCATTAACTGATTGATTTTTAATGTGGCATTAATCATTGTGACACGATTATATAATGCTTAGTTTTGAATGTTTTGATACGAATAAAAATAAGAAACATTTTCCGTTTTACCTTTTGTGATCTGTTTCAATGTGACTTGTTAGAGCACTACTTAGAGACGAGTTCTGTGTCAATTAAAACAGTTTGCAGACAGGATATCCTCTATTTTCAGTGGAAGCAGATATTTGACCACATTTTCCGCGCTGGGTTCTCAACAGCAGTTCTGTTTTTGCCCAACGGGTATAAGAATACCCCCAGGTTGTTCTCAGCTCGAGTTACAGAACTTCTACAAGAATTTGATGACTAGGCATTGCCCTTTGTTGATGACTTGTATTTGACGGATGATGACCTATCCACACACTTGACAAGAGTAGATTTCATAGTGTTGGGATTCGCTCACATGGGCTACAAATTTATTTTTAAAAAAATCAAAGATTGCCCACCGCAATGTTCTGTTTCTGGGATACAAGCTGCCAATTGAAGGCAAGACCCTTGGGACACACTTCTTAGAGAAGTGTGCACTTTTACAACCACCAAACTCACAGAAGAAACTTCAATCCCTATTAGGATTTCTAAATTTTGGCAGAACATAAATTCCAGATTACTCAAAACTTGTTAAACCATTCTACGACTTATTACAATCATACTTTTCAAGTACACATTGGACAACTGAACAAACACAGATTTTACATTCAGTGTAAGCTGACATGTTAGCTTCAAAACACTTACGCACACTTGTAAACACCACAAACCTGGTGATCCGGATAATTGTGGGGTCATCAGGGTATACCTGCATTACATTCAATGAGGGCGACACTGTACCAACTGCATAAAAATCGCATTTATACATCAATGCCGAGATGTGTTTTGTACCAACAGAAAATATTCTGATGGCGGTACAGATTGCTGTGGTGAGTGAGAGAGCATTGACTCAGGGGAAATTAATATTTGTTGTGACTCCAGTGCCAGCTTTAGAGGATGTCACAAAAGCTAGCATCCCTAATGCAAAAGCATTACATCCAAGATGGATACAGTGGGGCAACTCTCTCACTGCAACAGATGTAGATTACAGATTTGACTCTACACTACAAACATAGGCATTCCTGCAATATGAACACAAATATCCTCTGCCTAATGAAGTCATGCCTCTTGATCAGTATGAGTACATCATCTATCCTGATGGTTCTGCCCAGCCTGCGGCAGGGATAAAGCACCAATATTCTTCAGCATGCGCAGCCATAAAAGGGTGCATGCGGGATGGAGAAATACACCCTGAGAAGACCTACATGCAGTCACTTGGTGATTGCATGGCAAAGCTTGCAGAACTGAGGGCTCTATTTCTGGCACTGGAGAATGTAAATCCCGAATTCCCCACACTGATTGTGGCGCGATTCGTATTATTGTGTCAAGTCATACAACGATTATTCATACTATTGGAGCCAAAATGGATTCAGAGAGGGTTTAGCATCTTCCCCCGCAGGGATGGCACTACAAATTCACTGTTGCAGTAATGCTATTGGTGGCCAGGTCTTTGCAAACAGACTAGGTACTTTGTCCTTAAATGCGACATCTGCCAGCAGATGAAGGGTTCCACCGTGGCACTGCCATATTAGACACCTCTTTTGATTTCAGACAGGCCTCTGTCTTGTATTTATCTGGACCACTGCGGCCCTTTGCAATCAGATGGGGCTTACAAATACATCTTGGTTACGTAGATTCCTGCTCTTGATTAGTATGGGTGTGGCCACAGCGATCGGCTGACGCCCGAACTGTTATGAAAGACTTGCAAGTCTTCATCAGGACATTGGCACATTCCATTCAGACCAGGGGCCGGCATTCGCCTATAAGAGTTACAGAGACCCCATGGGAAAATTTGGTGTGACCATGGGGTACTCCTTCCCCTACCATCCCAAGGGAAGAGCAATAGTGTAAAGGAAGAACCGAGACCTAAAGCAGTCTTTAACAGAGAGGGTAATAGGCTCAGGTCACATTTGGGTCAATCCCCTATGAGATCCTGTTTGGGGTTAAGATGTGGCTACCTGACCTTGACAGTTCCAGTACAGTGGCGGCAGAAACACCATTTGATATAAATGAACGATTGGCTGTTTCACAGGAACTGAACAGTTTCTGGGACACGCAATGCACCACCTCTGGAGAAGTGAAGGAAGCACCAGCAGCCTCTGGCTGGAGCCCCAAGATTGGTGAACTGTCCAGAGCAAAAATTGTGTACAAAAAAGAGTTTGGGACATCTTACAGATTGCCTGTACCTGTCCTGGCTGTTGAAGGTAGCAGAATTGTACTTTTACCGCCTCTTGCTGATTGCAAAAATAAGATATGTGTGTCCATAGATCTCATTAAACAGCATCAAGTGGGCCACGAGGGATTCTGAGTAGTTACCTGTCTCCTCTCACTACTATCCAGACGTCCCATTGGAAGTTTTGATCGGGGATGAAGCTTCCACTCCCCGGCTGGGGATACCAAACAATGAAGTATCTTTTCTACCTGCTACATCAACAACAACTATACAAAGAGTTTCTAAAGAAACACAAATGTCTATTCGGAAACGTGACATGGATGGTGTTTACGTTAACGTACCACAATTTGAGTTTATATTCCAAGTTCCACACAACCTCCAGAGCTGCCAAAAATAGATTAAGCAGCCTCCGGCTACTTTGTCGAATTTTAGGATTTCTCATCAGATTCATCGGAGCCACTACCACCTCCAATTACACCTCTTCGAGGTAGATTGCATGTTTTCGACTTTTGGTTGAAGAAGACGCACTTTGTTTCTCCATGGCTTTACCTGTAGTTTACAATTCATTACTTTTCCTCATCTTGTGGATTGGTTTTGTGACACTCTGTTTCTTGCTTCTAAATGGACACTATCTTCCATAACGCTCTGCAGTTCAAACCGTGAATTTGGTTTTAACACCCCATTCCTCACCACACAAAGTGCAAAGAGACCTTTCCCTTGTGAACATTTCTGCGGTTGAGGTTCCTGATGGAATTGTTTGGGATAGGGTATTGTATGACATATTCACTTCTACTGAACGTTTGCAAATTCCATTTGTGTTTTGCAGCTCTTTACATGATTTTATCATCCCCAGTACTCTCTCCAATGATTGGGACATTAATACATTGCATAAAATGCTGAAAGATCTTGAGTATACCACTGTTTTTAATTCTGAAGAAATGTATAAAGGAACTTCTAATTATGATGAAAGTTTCTGTTTTCCGCATTAAGGTGGTCACTTCTTGCATAAAGCAAGTACTCCATGTGCAATATTTAATCACATACAATGGGAACACTGCTCTACACCACCACAAGGTAGTTCACAAACATTTGCACAGATGCTTGCATATTTCTGTCATCACAATACAACTGACCCAGTGTCTTATTACTATAAGCTCACACCATGACCAGCAAAGAAAGATATGCTCCCTAAGACGAAACGGAATCTTTTTTTTTTCCAATTGTCCACACAAGGGTTTAACTTTTGGAGGGACACAGTTCAGTTGAAATCCATTTGGGGAACTAAAGATTGACAGGTTCAGCGGAACGAGGTATTATCCAAAGCATGCTAGATACCAAACCAAATGATTTTCCAGAGCAAAACAGTGCAACAGATATTATGCCTTGGCTTGGCTAAGATAAAAGATTTAAATACACCTAACATTCCCACATTTTCACATCTAGCAAACTGGTAACAGTTCACAAACTACACGGAGGGAACATTCAACATCATGCTTCGCAATGGTTCATACAGTTCTTAAGGGACTATTCGAGGGGATGGTTAGTGTGGCCGTTAAATACTAATGGACGTCATTGCCATTTCCTGGGTTACAACGAAGGGTTCAAGATCAGCAGACCCGACCCACGTTACGTTCAGACACAACACCTAGGGGGTGGTAACAACTTACATTGTTGGGAAGTTGTGCCTTGATTGGCTAAAAACCTCAACATTGTCCCAGGTGAAACAACACTTGTCCCTTCTTTCGGATGACATGGGGCTACAGTATTTTCTCTTAGATCCTCGAAAACCATGTCAAAAGCGCTTCTTGTATGCAATATACAAGGAAGTGTGGAACATTTCTCAGCAGGAACCTGCTCAGAGACTGCGTGAGATTGGCAGAACAAATTTAGAAAGGGCTCTTGCGCTAGTAGAAAATGGTATAACTACTTTACCCACTAAGATATACTGCCTGGGTAACATTGTGTTGTCTGCGATAGACATCTTATGGAACGACATGTCCTCTTTGCAACATGGGCAGTCATAGCTCAGATCAATTATGTTACTAAGCTGGACTTTGCAAACACTCCGTTCGGGTCGCATACCATGGGAACACCTTAATGCCACAAGATTTTTTGAACCTTACAATCTCACAAAACAGCAGACAATTAACAAAGGAAGGACTCAACATTCACCATGCTACACACTGAGAAGCTAAAGAAATTACCATTTACTGTTGCAGAAATACCTTACACGGATTGAATAATCCATGGGTTTATTTCTCTGCTGGTATCGGCATTCCACTTTCAATACTGATTGCAGTAACATCAAGTAGGCAGATATGAAGTGCTAGGAGAAGGAGTCTTGGAATTTATCTTTTAGATATCGCTGTGGGAATGGCAAAACTGAGGCCTTTCTTCGTGGCTCAGACTGCGAGAAAACGTTAGGCCATTCCTTGGTGTGCACAAACGTTTTGCTTAATGGCACATGTAATGCGTCAATGGCAAATTTGTCCTGCCATCTGAAGGGTTCCCCAGCTGCTGTGATACATCTGCCTTTCAGATTACTTTCAAATTGGTGTTATCAGATATTGAACGATCAGGGCTGCTGCTGAATGAAACCAGGGATCACCTATGTGGTGATGGTTTCCGCAATTGTGACTTGTTGCACACAAGTATTGTTTCCACCTGCCCATACAGTTAGGGAGGCAATGCTTTGGACTTCGATAAAGCTTTCGAATGTGCTCTTTGATGTTCTGAGCAGACTGAAAGCCTTACTGTTCCACAAGGATGTGGCCTTAACATCTGCAAAGGAGACATTTGATCTCCAAGTTGCAAGGTCTTCCTCTGAAATACAGTTGCTACTTTGCACTAATTTCCCGTTACATTTTGGGGAGCTGGGGCACCACATTTTTAACATGTCTAGCAAAACAACAGCAGGGCACTTTTTAAAGAAAATAGACTCTGGCGTCGTCAGTACCTTCTAGACACTCTTTGGAGTTATTCCATCATTTATACACTCCGTGCTGGGAAGCATTTTTGGAGGTCTTCTGCTGGTCCTGTTCCTAATTGTTGGGACTTTGCTGGGTTTTTTTCTGCTCCGCCAAATGGAGCTAGCACTTCAACATCTGCACCTGTGTCTTGAATGCATGATACAGTGCTTTGGCACACCCTTGCTTCACAAACTAAACAAAAACTGGTTCATGTCCTTTTGGCCTATGTGGCTATACTACGTGCAGCCTGTATTCTGCTGTCTTCTGTGCACTTACAAGTGTGCACTGGATTTATGCCTAGGAACGTAATTGGTTCAGTCTTTGGACATTGAGCTGCTGGTGAGCCTGTTAATGGCCCACTTGTACTGTTGTCCTTTGCGCCGGCCATTGCTTCTAAATGCATTCTACGAGCCTTCCTGGGATGCTTCTGCTCCTAGTGATTTGCATCCTGACTCAGCTTCTGCAGATCTCGCACTGGCAACTCCTCCTTCAGCAGTTGCTGAAGAGGATGGATGGGAACATGTTTTCTCCATGGATTGGATTTGATGGGTGCCTCTGGGATCATCCTCTGCAATTGCTGGGAACAGAAATGTTTCATCTACCTCCATGAACACATAAACAATCTGGCAGTTTTGAGACGTGGGACAATTTTTTACTTGGCTCTTTATTTTTTCAATGCAAAATTGCTTTTTAAATTGTTTTACATTTCCTTTTATCATTTTAACGATTTTAATGGCCTTCAGTATACTCTTTGTTTTTAAGGAAGCATGATGCTTTTTTAGATTTTAGTAGGGTTCCTTTATATTGATTGACCCTTATATTTTATCCTTTAACTATGGATAGCTTTCCCGACTTCCGTCCGAGGAGTGAGTGGCATGTGGTCAAAGTAGGCCTAGCAGAAACAGCACCATTTACATGCTCACATTTCTTAAGTTGCCTTCTCTTTTACACACAATGACTTTTGACATACATTTGAGTGTGTGTCAATGCAGGATAACATTCTCTGAATCTGCATTGCTTACATTTCAACTTCATAAGCAATCTATCACGATGTATTGAACATTCTGTAAAAGGGATAACGTTCACTGCGCAAATGTTATATTTATTGCTTGTCCGGTTGGCGACACCGCTAGACAACTAGAATAAACAACTGCAGCCCAAACAGGGGTTGCAACATGGCCACATGGGTTCTATTGTTATGAATACACAGCCACTTCCTTGTTTACGCAGACAAGCACTATGCTGGCACTGCGGGGTTACTTCATGTTGGAATTCCAGCTCAGCTGATTCCTGCATACCAACATGAGAGATGTCCAGCTCTGCACCAAGACGGACAACCTGATGACACTTACACACAGGTAACAGGGAGTTAGCCCACCTGGCAGGGATTTAGCAGAAGACCCACCCTAAGCAAAGACTAAGGGGGTCATCACGATGGTGGACGGACTTCAGTCCATCCGCCATCGTTTTGGATTTGGGACCGGCCACCTATGAGGCGGCCTCCCCACAATCCGAATTATGATGCGGCCGCCACCACAGCCGTCGCATCACCTATACTGTGCATTGTGGCTGGGATGCGGTTAGCAGCCCCCGCTGCAATGCGTAAGAAAAGGCATTTGCATATCCCTGCACTACGTGGCAGGCACCATGCGGTGCCTGCCACATGGTGCAGGGATATGTAGGGGGGTGCCCTTGCCCCAGGGATGAAGGGGGGCCTGCTATGGGCCCCCAAATCCATTTCTGCCAGCCTTTTTGTTGCGGTTTGACCGCCACAAAACAACCGGCGGAAAGGGATATCATAATCCCAACGACAGTGCCTGGCAGGCACCGCTGCAATGCTGGGCAATGTGAGTGCTCCGACAGGCGGTCGGAAAAGGACTGCCTGTCGGAGCCATGGCGGTCGGTCTTTTCGACCGCCACGCTTCAACAACGCTTTCCCCCACCATTATAATATGGCTGGCGGAAAAGCGCAATGCGATGGCAGAGGGCCCACCATTGACAGGCTGTCTGTGGCGGAACTTCCACCATCGTAATCAGGCCCTAGGTTAGGGAGTCCTTGTTAGAAGTACACATATACACAGTACTGATATGCCTGAATATATACACTGTCTTAGCACAATGGTGGAAATGTTTATTCTTTTCACTTGTCTTGTAATGCTAATTACGCTAATCTGTTTCATTCTACTCATAATCACAGCGCATGTATTTTATGCAAGAACCACAATGCTACAATAAATATTGTAAAGCCTTGCTGAGTATTTCTTGTGTCTTGGGTATGCGTGAGAATCCAAACAAAAAAGTTCTAGATCTGTTACTGCGCTTTCCTTGGTGGATCATGGTTGTCATGATCTCTGGTTGTGCAAACATTTGTTAACCTGTAAGGCTAGGGGTGTGGATGGTGCACTGTGAGCTAGCAGGACAATAGGCAAACATCTCCTGAGGGGTTTTTGGGAATCAGATTTGCACAATCCCAACATTTATGTTGTTTGACAAATGCGCAGTTTTACCAAGGTTGGTACAAGCCGTACGACACAATAATAAAGCTGAGAATTACTTACATCAAGTACATTCTATTACTTACATCATACACATCTTACTGCTATTGTGGATAACAGTAGATCCTATAACAGAGCTTGAAATAGCTGCAAAGGAGCAAGTTAGATATGACACCGACATGTTAATTCTGCACATTTATTATAAATTTATTATTTTTTCAATGATTATTAAAATGCTTCCTCAATTCCCCCCTCTAATGGTTATATAACGTCACCTTTTCTTTAGAAATTAAACTTTAGAGTTCACTTTCATCCTCAGTAGAGTCTTTTCTCTTTCTTTTCAAACTCCCAAATTCCTTTACCTTTTTGCATTCTCAATTGATGTGATCATTTAATTCTAATTCCGTTCTTCTGCCTGTTTCTCTCTCTGTTCTTTCTTCTATTAGAATAATATCTACAACTTTTGTAAAAAGCAAACAAGGTCAGTAAGCAGCAGCCTACTATTAATACTGGCACAAACATAGCCTAAAACGTCCTCTTCCAGTGGTTGCAAACCAATTGCCAATAACAGAAACTCCTTTTCCTAGATTTTCTAAACCCCAGGAGTTTCTAATGATTCTAATTCAGGTTTTACTTTTAAGTCAGAAATGTTCTCTCTGAATTCTAGAATTTTCTTACTCTAATCAGGTATGTATGAGCAGCAATGCTAAGCTTTCACCATATTGCAGACTCCGCCTTTCTCTGCAAGTGAAATGTCTGATGCTAAGCTGTTATGTAACACCATTAATCTAATAGCTCCAATTCTCTATTAACAACTAATAAAGCTCCAGAAGTACTGGTTGACAGCTTGTCCACAACTGTTAAAAGCTTTCTAATTTCTCATCATTTAATACAACTCCCACTGGTGGTATGATTGCTCCAAAATATCTCCAACTAGTTGTGTCCAATCACCTATGCAAGGTGTATGTCTGCATGATGGTGTCATTGTTACAGCATCTATGCTGTATACATGATACATCTTAGCAAAGCTAAATAGCAAATACCCTCCCTATTAGCTGGCAATTGAAAATAACCTCCTGTCCACAAACAAAATAAACTCCTGGAATGATTGTTTATTCTCCTTGTAAAATGTGCCCCCCCCCATAATTTCAAATGTGTGTTCACAACTACCAATCCCCAAGTGTCTCTTTCTAAATTGGTTTCTTTTTTTCGTAAATGCACATTTTCCCTTTTTTCTCCTGTCTAATTTTAATTTTGGATAAATCATTTTCTTATTAAATTCATCTTGTTCTTTCTTCTAAACATTTTTCAAACTGTCTTCCTCTTGTTTTTACTATGTGAAATGTTTGTACTCCTTCCCTCTAATATCATAATGAATGCTTTCTCTAAGGGTTTCATTAAGCAGGATGGTCTAAAATAATGCCAAGCTGGGTCAATTTTGCACCCCTGCAGTTGTAAATGAATGCTCTTCTGCTAGGAAACTCTGGAAACAATCATGTCATAATTTGAGTAATTAACATTCAAAGTTTTCTCGCCTACACACTAAGCTAAGCAAAACACTATGGGGCAGATGTACGACCATAGCATTTTGCGATTCGCAAATTGCGCCAAATTGCAAGTCGCAATTTGCGAGTCGCAAAATATTCTGTACAACAGTGTCTGAGACACAGTTTGCGATTCCCAATGGGGTCGCAAATTGCATGCCTCATGAATATTAATGAGGCTGTCGCAATTTGCGGCCCCACTGGGAATGGCTAGCACTCCCAGGGATGGTGGCTTGCTGGGATCAGCAGACCACCATGTCTGGGTCTGCTTTTAAATAAAGCAGTTTTTAAAAAAAATGAAAACGGGATGCATTTAAAAAATAAAAATGAAACTTTTCCGTTTCATATTTTAAGGGCATGCAGTGGTCCCTGAGACCACTGCCTGCCCTTAGAAAATGTTTGTGCATGCATTCCCAAAGGGAAAGGGGTCCCCTGGGGACCCCTTCCCATTTTCGAGTGCTTTACCACCCTTCTGAGAAGGGTGGTAAACTGCGAGTGTTTTGCAACCGCAATTGCGGTTGCAAAATATTCATACATAGCTTTTGGAGTCGCTATTAGGAAGGGACGCCCTTGGAACGCCCTTGGAACGCCCCTTCCTAATAGCGAGTCGCTAACCCTATTTTGCGAGTCGCAAATTGTTTGCGACTCACAAAATAGGATTGGTACATGGGCCACATGTTTTTTGTGGTCGCAAACGGGCCTAAAACCCCTTTGTGACCGCAAACAACGGTCGTACATCTGGCCCTATATGTGATTTAGTATGACAAAGGTATGTGATGATAGGGCACTTCTTCTGCAGCTGATGAAGGTAAGTGTGCACAGACGTAGCCATCCTTGTGTATCTCTGTGCCTGTGTGTATTCTTGAACCGACCCAGAATAAACGTTAGCTGAATAATCTTCTTTCATGTACTACACAAACGATGACTTCAATTTTGTCTCATCTATTTTGTGTGCGGATGTTGCAATTTCAGGTGTAGACATAGGCTTCTCTATCTCTGGTGTCAAATAAAACCCTAATAATATTTTTATGATCACTAACACTGCTGCTAAAAATGTAATACCCATAATGATCTTGCATTTAGCCCTGTTTAGGTAACACATGTTTGTCTGTAGTCAGATCGCTAAGCAAAAATATAGCAGCAATAATTCAACAGTTCGTTTTCAGATTTTCTTAAAGCAGCTTCTTGAATTTTTCTTTTGCAGTTAGTTCTTTTCAGCTTCATTTACAATGATTTTTGTGTAGTCATCCCTAACGCTTCAACGTCTCCTTCTAAATGTGTTAGCCCTACTCTTCTAATACAGCCTTGGGCCAAGGAAATGTTCTTTAAAACAAAAGATTGTATTTTAGTCTTTTGCACTCTCTCATTTAATAATGTCTCTCAAACTTGTGTTTCTTTACAGAAATCTTTTTCATGTCGCTTTGTCCCAATTTTGTTTCTAATGTGATATCTTAACGGCTCAAAAAGTTCTGATCTCAGATGAAGCAGGTCTTCCACTGGCATATTTAACACCTGATGTGTGTAGTATATGTCCATTCACATGATTAATTCCTTCTACAAGGCACTCTTGCTCTTTTCAACCTTCTTGGTGTCTGCTGCTCTTCTTCTGTGTCACTTACACCACTTCACTCTGTCTCTTCAGCAATGGTTGACGGAATACAATCAACTATCAAACTTGATCTCAATTTCCTTTGACCATAATTCTGTAGCCATTCAGCATTGTGGGTGACTCTTCTTGATCTAGTACCTGTTCTTTCACCCAGATCATCTATCTGTTCTGATGTAGTCTCAACTGTTTTCTCAGGTTGAGATCTTTTCTCTTCTTCTTCCTCATCAGAGACTTCAATGACACCTTGTGAAATCACAGGAATCTGGATTGGTGTGACTGTTTGTAGTTCTTCGCACCTTTCTCCTTCTTGCTGTTGTGTCTCTTGTGCTGTTGCTCTTTGCAATTGTCCAGCTTGTGATGGATCTGTCACCAGCCCTCTTGGTTCTGGCTCATAGAACATTATTTCTTCATATGGACTTCTTACTGTCTGAGTATGCGATGCATGCACCCAGTTCTTTTTCCTTTGTTCATCTGATGACATGTCACAAATCGTTGGCACACTTCTTCTACAAGCATCCTAAATCTGGGGTTAAATCAATTCTGCCTGAATAATCTCACCATTGCATCTCTTCTTAGATGTGTTTGGCCATGGAAAGGACATGTCATAGGAAACAATAAACTGTTTGGCAACAGTGGTCTTCCATCTACTGACATCCAAATGTCATTTTCATTTTTCCAATATCTTGCTTTGATCCAACCCTGCTGTTCTGCTTCCGAAACATCTTCCTGCAATGTCTTGAGTTCTTCCCATGTGTCAGTTACTGACAACAACATCGAGAAATAGTATCCTCTTAAGATCCATTCATGTAAGCCCCGCTAAATGTGCAGGCCACAAGTGCACAATAATCTGCAACTTCGTCCTCAAATCTGTTTCCAACTGTGACATATCCATTACCACCTTTGTTGGCTTTTCAATGCCTAAAACTGTTTTATTACATATTCTCCACTTCTAATGGGTGTTCAGGATGAGGTAATGAAACCTCTTTGTGTCCATTACTGTCCAAAATCATGGACCACACCAAAGCCATATTGACTATTTGTAAATACGATCACTCTCAATTGGGCTGTTAGACTGCAAACTCTTGTAAGGGCAATTAATTCTTAACTTGTGCTGAGGTAACACCTCAAAGCCATAAAGCTTCCACAACCTCTTGAATTGTACAGACAGCGTAAATTGCTTTCAAGGTACCTTCATTATTTCTCAGACATGAACCATCGACAAAAATTACAATCATGCTCAATCAAAGGTTCATCTTTTATGTCTGGCCTTGGCTTGGTGCATAAATCCATGACATCTAGACAATCATGTTCAACATCAACTCCACTGGAGTCCTCATTTACAGTTAATAAAGTAGACAGATTTAAAATGTGACATTGTTTAAGAATTATATTTTCGGCATCAAGGATCTGCTGCTCGTACTTTGTAAGTCTGCTGTTTGCCTTGTACTGGATTTTTGTTCGAGTATGTAATGTTTCTACAGAGTGTGGGACCATAACAGTTAAGGGATGTCCCATCACTATGGTCTCACATCTCCCAATCATCAAACTGACTGAAGCTACCAATTTAAGGCAGCTGGGTAGTACTGCGGCTAGAAGGTCAAGGGTAGTAAAAAAATAAGCCACAGGCCTTCGTGAATCTCCATGCATCTGAGTAAACACTGAGATAGGGCAGCCCTCCCTCTCACTGCAAAACAATGTGAACATCTTACTGTAATCAGAAATTCCTAGTTGCGGGGGCATGACAGAGACTTTCTCTCAGCTCTAGGAAAGCTTTCAAGTACTCGTTGTCCCATGGAAGCAGATCAGGCACATCCTTGTGTGTCAGGCTCAGTAAATGCTTAGCCACTAGAGAAAAGTTTGTTATCCACTGTCTACAGTAGCCAACCTTTTCCAAAAACATTCTGACTTTTCTCTGTATTCTGGGTGGGTTAATCTGGAGGATAGTCTCCACTCTCTCTTGTAACACCTTTCTCATTTCTTTTTTGGCGGTATTGCAGTTTACCTGGAGACACTTTATGTCCGTTCTCAGCCAGGTGATTTAACAATGCACTGGTATTCTGTTTGCAAGCTTCTTGTGTAGCTGATGCAACAAGCAGATCATCAATATATTGGACGAGAACTGATCTGTAAGGCATCAGCAGCTATTCAAGTTTCTTTTTCAAGATCTGATTAAAATTGGATGAGCTCTCTGTGTTCCCTTGTGGAACTTGGAACCATGCCGAAATCCTCTTTCTGAACACAAAAGAGAACAAGAATGGCTGTCCTCACGCAATGGAACAGAGAAAAAGGCCTGACAGAAGTCCACACAGTAAGCCATTCTGCAGTGTACAGATTTTGGAAAAGAATGGTGGCTGGATTTAGTACCACAGGAAAATATAGAACAACAATGCTGTTCATCTTTCGAAGATCTTGCACAATCGGATATTTACCATTAGGGTTCTGCAAACCCATAACTGAAGAGTTGCAAGAGCTTCCAACAATTTCTTTTAAAATCTCTTTCCTCAGCAAGTCCTCAATTACAGGTGTTATTCCTGCTACTGTTTCTGGGGTCAAATTGAATGGCGGTGATCTCAGATACACAGCATTAGGTTTCACTATGATTCAGACTGAATCTACACCTTTAATTAGTCCGATATCTTTTCACGTAAAAACTGGGTTTGTTATCTGTTTATTTGTGACTCCTATAATTTGGATCTTCTTTCCAAAGAGGGGTAGGTCTGGGACATCCAATGTTCTAACAATGAGACGGGTAGCTCTGGTTTTGATCAAAAATGACGCTTTGTGGTCATTAAACTCTCCTTCTACAAATGGTTCACTGTGGTCTGCCTCTAGGACTGCACAGGTACGCAGTCTCCCTCCTCTCTAAGGCACCGTCATTGGGAATTGTCGAAGCCGAGACTGTCATTTTCTACCTTAGGGTACTGTTGAAAAGGGTTCTGATTCTGGATCTGAAAAGAGATTTGGATTTGCCTTGGGCATCTGACTCACATTAAATCTAGAAATTCCAATATTCTGCTGGATCATCTGGACTTATGGAACATGTATCAGTGGAACTTGTCTCTGCATTGGCACTTGCATTTGCTGAACTGGTACATTCTTCATTTGCAGTTGATTTCCTCCTTGTATTTGACCATTTCCACTCCTTCTATCTGGATTCAGCCTACACTCCATCTTCCAATGCCCAATTTTAATACAGAAATGAGAAGGGGCTGTTTTCTCCTGAATCGCAAAACTTACACCAGAATTCAGATTAATGTGAAACACCAAATCCTCCTTGAACACCTCAGAATCTCATCTAATGGTTGTGTCTGAAGGAAAATCACACTCTGTTGTAGGTGCATACTGATCTCAGGTCTTAGCCCAAGAACAAATTGTGACACAAAAAAAACCACATCACTCTTGTGAGGATGTTCCTGTCTACTTGAAGCAATCGCTCATAGTATTTATGCATTGATTATTTTGGCTCCTGGGAGGTTCTTTTTATCTTTATCCAATCAATATCATTTGGAGGAACTTTGCCTTTCAAAAATGTAATCACCTCATATTTATTCATTACCACAGGAGATGGTGCATTAGTATGGGCATCTTTTATTGGTTCTGCGCACGGCCAATATGCAGCAATTTTACACTCGGCCCTCAAATCACTTGGCACTACAGTATCAAAGAAAATATTCAAATCAGTTCACAGCACCTTTGAAATCTTTACAAATCTGTCAATTTATGTATACCACTGTACAGGTTTCTCTTTTAGTTTTGGGAAATTATTGGTAAATGCTGCAAGATGGTCTCTGCTCCAAGGTACATGAACAAACCCTTCACCAGGTATTTTTCTCAATAGAAAAGCTGAGGCTTCTCCTTCATCTAGAGAACCTGTCAGTGGCTTATTATTTACTCCAACTGCTTAATTGTTTCTTTTTCTTTTCATACTTCTTTGCACATTGGCTCTCTAATTTCTCAAAATCACTCTATTTACGAATGCATTACACTAATTCAGTAATGTGTAATTCAATTCCTGAAAAATACATTATCTCAATAGCTTCACCATCCAATTGTACCCTGAAATTTTTCTGCAATGGGACACTTTTGGAAAGATAGACTTCATGTTTTCATGCTAATTCAGTTAGTGTATCATGAGAAGCCTCTGCAGGTCTAGTGATTTCTTTGCTAAAATATTTCAGCTCTACTTCTGGGTACTGATTCACATGCTCAAGATCAAAACATCCTCAGATTGTTTCTTGTAGCTTTATGTTTAACCACAGGACATTTAGCGGTCTCTGTCTCTTGTGCATTGGAAACCTGATTGTCTGTATTTCCTGCCTTTTCATTCTCTGCAGTTTCTTCAAACCATGGGGGAAAAATCATCCCATCTTCAAATAAGTTAGTCTCACATGAGTCACTGGTGTCATAAAGACAATCCTTCTCCCTTCCCTCAATGATTGTACAGTCTGTGGTGGTGTCCAAGCAACAATTTGTGAATTCTGCGATGTCTGAATAAACCCTGTCACAGGTGCTCTTCCAATGGCTCCTTCAACTACTATATTTGGAACAATATTAATAGGAGCAGTTGTTGTGTGAATCTCTAATGGCTGTGTTGTTATAACCCTAGCAATAGTTGCTGGTACAGTTACGATAGAAGCATTAACACCTGGAGGCAGCACTGTAGGAAAATTCTCAGCTCAGACAGGCACAACATTTGATGTAACAGTTTATACAATAGGATGTATCATCTATAATTGTCTTTTGATTTGAATCGCATTCAGATCAACAGGGTCTGTAGCCACTGTCACATTAGATGTCAAAACACCCTCAGTGTTTGTTACAGGGACCACATAAGGTGGTGGACGAGCGGCTAACAATACATCCCCTGAATCACTATCAGAATCTGATTTCTTTCCATCTTTTTCATCTTCATTCCCCTGTGGTTTATTCTTTCTCAACTTCTCTGGTTTTTCTGTAGTAATGTCTGGATACTGTCTAGTCCCCTTGACTATAGCTTTCCTTTACCTCAGTTGTTCCTCATCCCATCGAGCAGCTGCATAATTACGCACTGCTCTCTTAGTTCTATTCTGCTCTTTCTCTCTTTCCTTAACATGTGTTGTTTTCTCCCAAAAACGTAATGCTTTCTACTGTGTGGGTCTACGTGGTGGCTTCATCTCATATAGCGTTTCTCTCAATATTTCAATGATTCTTAATTCAAATGTACTATATCTTGGAAAACTCAAAGTTCCCTCATTTTCAGTGATCTTGCACCATTGACAAAGCCACAAATGTATGCAACCCCATATTCGTTGTCATATAATGTGCTGGTGTACCCTTCGGGATGCGCCTCTTCTCCTTCGTGTGCTGGAATTGTTACATCATCTCTCACAAAACTCTTAGGAGTTGTAAAAGATTTCATGACTTCGGTTTATTCAACAAATAGCAAACAACGTAATTCAGATCTCCAATGTTTTGACGGCAGATCTCTTTTCTACAATCCTGTTATAGCTTTAATACATGAAGACTCGTTAACAAATCTCAATGAGGCACTTGCACAACAAATGAGCTATACCAGCACGGCACTCTGTGTCATCATCAACCAATAGCAGAGCAGCAGTACACCAACTCCATTAGGACTCTGAGCACAACAGATTTGTTTCCCACAAAAGTCTAGGAGAATCATAAAAGTACACCTTGATTGTGCTTTGGAAAGTATGTGCTGTATTGACATAGGCCTAGTTGAAAGAATGTATTTGATCATATGTAAATATTCCAATGTTTGGATCAAATTTCAGATTTTTCAGGGATTCACTCATAACTTTGAAGTACTCCTTTAAATCTATACAAGTCACAGGTTTCAGGAATGCTTACAGGAAGAAAAACTATGCATGAAGAATTTCCTTCCCCCAGGTGGAATGTATGCTTGCATAAATTTAACAAAATTTACATGTAACCATGTATGTACTTTTGATCTTCAAAGGAAAACTTTTTTCTCAAGAGAGAACCCCCTGCTCAGTATCCACAATATGAGAGCGTTTTGTGGTTGTTTGTCTTTATCTGTGCAGGTAGACCCTCCAAAAATGCCCTCAATCCTTCCACCAGTCATATATTTCTAAATTCAGGAATGCAACCCTAATCGTATCATTTCTGCATTCCCAGGTGTACTTTAGGCACATGAAATTCCTATAGTGTTGAATCTGCCAATCAGGATTTGGAATTTACATGAGAAAGTGAAAATGTTTTGGAACCTTAGGTGTGCAAACTGATTTATAAATTGTGTGCTATATTACCTCATGTTTCAGGCATGGTAACTACACAGATACCTGACTCGCAGGAGCATAGAATGTAGTAAGATTAAAGAAAGTGTTGACGCTGAGAAAGGACCACTCTTAGGACAATTGTGGACAGTCAGGGACACCTAGTAATATGGCAGTAATCATAAAGCAGAGTTGGATCTAGCAAAGGTCACTTTAAGCAGAGGGGTGTGACCTGGTCATTTTAGGTCCTTAGGAATAAAGACTGTGGAGTAGAGTGTTGTTTTTATGGTGATTATCACTGGCTTCACTGCAATGTCACCACAATATTTCACCATTGACTCAAAGATGGCATACTCAAGGGTGTGCAATGGCTTGAGGTTTTAAGGGGTGGTATGTAAGGAGTCTCCAGAGATAGGGTGAACAAAAAGAAGAAGAAAGGAGCCAGATCATAAAATTGATGATCTTTTAATATGTAATTGTAAGAAAATGCTCTCTTTGGCATAATCACACACACGTTTTGTGGACTGATGCTACTGTTTTTTTTTACTCTGCGCATTGGGGTACTGGTTACCAGGCCCCAGTGCATGTGCTCTGACCCTTCAAACATGGTGAAGTTGGCTATGCTCATGATTGGCATGTTTAGCTTACCTACGAGTCCCTAGTATATAGTACAAATGTGTACCCAGGGCCTGTAAATTAAATGTCACTAGTGGACTGCAGCACATATTGTGCCATCACTAAAGAGACAATGCCAAGCATGTCTCCAAGACTGCCCCTGATGACTAGGTGTGCAGTTTTAAAACAGCCAATTTGAACTGCCAGGCTGACACCTTCCTTTTTAATACATATAAGTCACCCTTAAGGTAGGCACTAAATGCCTATGGGGCAGGGCGCATGGTATTTTAAAAGTTGGACATGTATATTTTACATGGCCTGGAACTAAAAACCTCCAAAGTTGTTATTCACTGTGATAAGTCTGCCTTTCCCACAGGAAAGCAATGGGTTAAATGTTAATACCTTATAATTAGGGCTCCCAGTTTTATGGTATTTATTTTTTTGACATTTCCGTCTGTATTTATCCATATTTATTTTTTGGCCATTTTATCTGTATTTATCCATATTTATTTTGTATTTTGCGTATAAATGAAGTTGTAAAACTGCATTTCCAAAATTATTTAACTGATAGATGCACACTCATACTTTGATGTCTGTCATTTTTAGCTAATTAAGCTGTCAATTATCACATAACAATACATCCACTGGTAAATATTAGCATTATACCACAATTGTATGTTATTTAAAGAGATTTTATCCTGTTTTTTAAATTTCCCATGCTGTCCATCTGCTCAGCTATTGGGCTATAACTCATGAAAGACAGTACAGAGAGTCACTTAAAAGAAGCATAATTTTCTGTATTTATCCACTTTTAAAAATACATGCAGACAGAAAACGCATTGTTTTCAGTCTGTATTTATCTGTAAAAATCCGTAAAAACGAAAAACAGGGAGCCCTACTTATAATGCTTAACTTAAGCTTTAGATTAGCTGGAGAAATGATTCAAAGGCTCTTTTTAATAGTAATTTAAAATCAAATTTAATGGTCAAGTCCGATTTTATGTTACTATTTTGAAAATGGAACTTTTAGATAGTTGTCACTTTCCAACATTCAGTGCCACCCGGGAGCTGAATGGCTCCTTGGTTAGATGTGAAGTGGCTCCCAGAGCTTAAACAAATGGGGAGGGGTTCACCTTCCCATGATAGGATGACCATCTGAGCAGTGCCCCAGAACTTTATCAACTTCAAAGGATGCCTGACCTGTCACTGGTAGATATAGCTCACACCTGGTCCTGTCCACTGTATTTACCTTCTAGGTAGCCAGGCACTCACAGTGGGAGAGCAGCTGCCCCAGAACCAGTGTTGAGTGACCACACAGGAGGGTTTGATCATTTCACCTGACTACTCCTCTTGGGTGGGCACTGGTGCTCTGGACCAGGGAGGAGAGGTTCTGCCATCTTGGATTTAGATAGAGAGGGGCGCTGTGGGATAGTTTACACTAAACTGCACAGGAAATGCTGCATAAGTGGGCAGGGTCACCCCTGGGATCTTTTACCCTATTGGTTAAGGAATGGCCAGGAGTTTACCCCACCCACAGGCTGGCACTGGGCATAAATGTGAAACCCCCAGTTCCCTCAACAATCACTGCTGGGTCTGTGGAAGACAGAATAAGAACTGCATCTGCTGTTGTGACCTGCTGGGAGAGCCCTATGGGTTAGACCTGCTCCCACCTGTACAAGGAATCATGAAGTGGACTCCAAGGGTCAAGTCAGTGGTGTACAAATAGCCCTCACAACCCTCGCAGCCCCCACAGTGCGGGGGGTCCCGAGCTCAAGGGGGCCCCCTCCGAGTACTGTGCATGGGCAGGCATGAGAGCTCCTGACTGGGTCCAGAGTGTGGGGGCCCCCCTCCAAGCACTTTGCAGGCGTGCCCCCTCAAGTTTTGCTACACCACTGGGTTAGTTGGTTGAAGTCTGTCAGTCAACTGACCCTTGGAGTCCACTTCTTGCAGGATATGATAAAGAGTGTGATTCTGTGGAGCCAGAGAAGTAGAGAATACGCATGCTTAATGAAATTAGCTTGAGTAAAAGGTTCCCCATCCAGTCACATATAAATATTAAGCAAGTGGAGAAATATGCTGGGTGGTGGAGGAAAAGGATAGAAAGGATACAATTATTTGGGTATTACAAAAACAAAGGTTATAGGATTATTCAATTGAGGAAATTATAATGAATAGAGTAGTAGTATGAAGGAAGGAGAGAAATGGTCAAAGAACTGACTCTTAGATGACACCAACACATAGGAGAGCGGGAGGAGCAGCAGGAGTCAGAAACAGAATGTGTGGCTATGTAAGAGGAGGATAGGTTGAGTGTTCTGCTACTGATGCTAAGTTAGGTGAATGAGTAGAGGTCTGTAAGATGAGAAAAGAGGATAGACAGTAGTCCAAGGAGCTAAAGTTAGATTCATGACAAAGGGCTATCTGTGTAGTATGGAAGGCACAGAAACTGCCCTGGATTGCGGTTTATATTGTGATCTGAGCTATAGTGTGTAAGCTGGCAGAATGCAAGGTGTTCAAGAGTTTTGGAGTAGAACTGTAGTTTAGAGATGGGATAGTCATTAGAGTTGGAAGATGGGTCAACTGTGGATTTTTTTAATGGAGGCAGGACAACAGCAGGATAAAGGCCAATGAGAATATAGTAGTTAAACAGGTCAGGCAACAGAGAGCACTGTAGAAGAGAATATAGGATCTTAACCTTTTTGTTTGAAAGGGCAAAAAGGTACACATAAAGGATTAGACCTAGGTTTATGGGTATTTAGAGCCAGATGTACGACGGTTTTTAGCGTGCGCAAACGGGTTTTAGACCCGTTTACGCATGCTAAAAACCTTGGGCCCATGTACAAAACCTATTTTGCAACTCGCTAATCAATTAGCGACTCGCAAAATAGGTTTTGTGACTCACTATTAGGAAGGGGCGTTCCCTTCCTAATAACGAGTCATGAGCCATGTATGAATGTTTTGCGACCGCAATTGCTGTCGCAAAACACTCACAAATTACCACCTACTTCAAGTAGGTAGTAATGCAATCGCAAATGGGACGGGGTCCCCAGGGGACCCCTTCCCCTTTGCGAATGCATGCGAAAACATTTTTTAAGGGCAGGCAGTGGTCCCAGGTACCACTGCATGCCCGTAAAAAATGAAACGAAAACGTTTAATTTCTTTTTTTTTAAATGCATCCCATTTTCCTTCAAGGAAAATGGGCTGCATTTTTTTTAAAAAGCTGCTTTATTTAAAAGCAGTCCCAGACATGGTGGTCTGCATAGCCCAGCAGGCCACCATCCCTGGGAGGGCCAGCCATTCCCAATGGGGTCGCAAAATGCGAGTGCCTCATTAATATTAATGAGCCTCGCATTTTGTGACCCCATTGGGAATCGCAATCAGTGTCTTTGACAATGTTGTACATAATAAAGTGCGACTCGCAATTTGCGACTCGCAATCGAGCGCAAATTGCGAGTCACAATTTACTAGGGTCGTACACCCGGCCCTCAGTTCCCTATGGTTTGGAAGAGTAAATGAAGAGAATTGAGCTGAATGAGAGGGGATAGCAAGAGGAGTGGAGGTGAGGGTCAGTGAGCAACATGTTGGGCAAGATCCAGATTGGAGCGATTTTGGAACATAAGTAAACGTCAAAATAGCTGCCCAAGAGAGATGACTATGTGATTGTTGTGCGGTGAAAGAGTACAGCAAATAGTGTTTGGATCAGGAATCAGGATGTGGGGGAGGTGATAAGGTCTTCAAAGTCAATTAATTTTACAGAGTCAAATGCCAACATGGGGCCGTATTACCAGAGTGCCCCTGGGGTGCAACGGGCATTTGCACTTGCTTTGCCCGCCCCAAGGCACTTTGGTATTACAGAAGAGGCAGCAGACGCTTGTGTGTCCCCTTCTGTAATACTGATAGCGCTGGCACACATAACGCACTAGAGCTATCATCAGAGGGCATTCCCTCATTTGCATGGGGGCGTGGCCCCATGCAAATGAGGGAATCCCTTTGCTTCTGCACCCACGCCGTATTACAGATGCAGGTACAGAGGCAAAGAAGCTGTCAGGAGGCACACTGACCATGCACCACCTAAAAGGTGGTGGTGCACGGTCAGTGTGCCCCCTGATAGCTGTCCTCTGGAGGGGGAAATGGGGTTCCATGGACCCCCAGACATCCTCTTGCAGGTGGGTGCAGTCGCTCACTGCAACCATCTGCAAAAGGATCTCTAATCCCCTTTAAAAGTGCAGGCAGGTTGCCGCCTGCACTGTGAAACATGGAGCGGCTTCAAAGTAGCTGCTTTGCTTTTAACGTGAATGCGCTGCTCCCAGGGTAACACGAGTTTGTGGCTGCCCCCAGGGCAGCACACAACTATAATGCAGTGCATTTTCTAGGTTAGCACTCAGCGCTACTTTTGAAAGGTGCGCCCAGCGCTAACCAGGAAAATGTGCTGCATAGTGTAATACAGCCCCTGGTGTTGGTGAGGGCTAGCTTTTATTGTGCAAGGTTTTCTGGGATTTGGTCTTCCTCTCCTTCCTGAGGGAAATATGTATATGAGTGTTATGGTTTCTATGGGAAGGGTAATGCAGATTTGAAGAAGGTGTCTTGCAATGAATGTGAGTTTCAAACATTACTAAGCAGTGTTATTAAAATAGAATAGGTTGTTGAGTCAAGGAGCGACCCTAAATTGTTATGGACCTGTTTGCGATATGGATGGTATGGTATTGGTTGCATATTTCCTTTTGGTATACGGACACATTGGTTGCACATATTGATGGATGGGAGATGTTATGAATGTAGATTAGATGGTGAAGGGAATTATAGAATTAGATATCCTATCAGAGGTTAAAATGAGTTCGAGTGGTTTCCTTCTGCTTGGGTAATGGAGTAGCAGGTGCTGGCGATCTGTCAGAAGGTCATTGTTCTTAGAGGTGTAACTATGCTGCTACTCAGTGGCACATATTTCTAAGGGGGTGATCATAATTCTCAGGAATGCCAAGGAACAGATTGCTAAGTGCAACACAATTGTCAAGAGTGATCACTCATGGGGTCACGGTTTGCATAGGGTCAAAATACTCAGTGGTTCTAGTTCACAGGGTGGATCATTCAAAGGGGTCACAATGCTCAGAGAGCTTGCAGTGCTCCGATGGTTACAGTTTCCAGGGCTCCAGGGGAATGTGGGGTCTCACAAATGTATATGTCACAAGAGGATCAGGGTATTGATGGTATGATGATGATCCAAAGGCTGTACACAACACCAAGCAGAGGTGTGTTTTCTCAGTCTGCACTTGTCTCAAGGATCAACAGGTCCGTTGGACTTCAACCTAAACTCGCTGGGTGTGTTTTTAACTATTTGTTATATGGGGGGAACTGTTGAGAGGTTTTAACTGTGAGTTTATTTTATCTTTTTTATTTCACTGTGCTTTTTGGCAATAGGTAATTTGGGAGACCATCTTGGAAGGGCCGTTTTGGGGTATCCATTTTCAGTGATCTAGATGGTTTTAGACCATCTCATCCTGAGACACATGCCCTATTTAAAAGAGGGCATAGTGCGGATGCGCCACTGGATCATTGAAGCAAGCCTGTATGCGCCCATCCCTGCAACAATTGGCCAGGCAGCCAGGAATCCTAGTCTACCTCTGTCAGGCAAGATCGTTTACTTGATTGAACAACTTTGGTCTATTCGCTAGCAAGCTGCACATATCTGCAGGTCTAGTTTGAACCCTTACTGACAGTTCAGCGATCTAGCCATTGCAACTTTTCTTTCAATGTATCAGAGAAGTCTGGCACTGTATCTTGTGTGGGTTGCTGGACAAAGAGGAAGTACTCTATCGCTTTCTCAGCCTCAATAGTTGCTCTCTAGCTCAGCACTACTTAGAGATCTACATTCTAATGCGAGACCATATGCTGGATGTGGTTTTCCTTATGGAAACCTGGCTCCATGTGCTCTCTACACCTAACACTATCTTAGCCCTCCCACCAGGATACTGTAAAATTAAACAGGACTGTGTTGGGAAAAGGGGTGGGGGGCTTGCTTTTTATTTACAAGTCAGATTTAACTTGTCAGCATGGCAATATATTTATCAATGATTGTGAAGGCACTTTTTATCTTTCAGTATTACTAACAACCTCACATACTCAGGGTCTTTAATTTATCGCCATCTCGGCCCAACGGGTAACTCATGGCTGGATGAGGCATTATCTCTCTACATTCTTAAATGTGCCAATTTCACGTTCTTGGGGGACTTTAACATTCACTTTGACAATGCTAACTGTAATATTGCCAACACAATTTTTAGAGATTTGAAAGCTTTGGATCTTCCACTTCTTGTTAAAGAATCCACCCATTGAGAAGGCCATTTATTAAATGTGGTATTTTTCAACTTTCCTGGTCTGTCTCTTCAAGCTCTAGTCTTTGTGATCTGGTCTGACCACTATGTCTTTCCTCTCTTAATTACTGGCTTGGAGCCAAACAAAGGTGATCAAGATGCTCCTGACCTTTTCAGATGCTGGGCTAACTGTAATACCATTGAATTTCGCTCTCAGCTTCGAAATTCTTTACCTAAGCTGAAGAGATCTCTGGATTCACAAAATTCTGGTGTAGATCATTGGATTCTCTCCAGCCTGGATTCTGTGCTTCCACTTCATCCCAGGAAGACAGTTAGTTTACTATCGCTGTACTAGATTTAAAGAACAGATGTAAAAGATTGGAACGCATCTGGCACAAAGGAAGAAAAAGGCAGGCTAAAGGAGGCTTCTAGCATCTATCATAGAGCATGTAGTTCTGCACGAGCTATGTTTTGCTCGGCTAAAATTTCCACTGCCAATAATGCTGCTAAGGAAATTTTTCGGATTGTGAAATTACTATTAGATCTGGCCAATGTTGCACCTCGTCCTTCTCTTTCGCAAGAAGACTACAACTGCTTGACAGAGTATTTCTGTAAAAAGGTTGACACTATATATTCTTCTTTCCAGCAGTTAGAGACATGTTCAGATATTACAGTGCCAACCACTGATTCCCAAATTAAGCTGACTCAGTTTCAGAATTTGGAGACCCCTTAATTTTCAGCTTTAGTAAAAGCTATTAAATTGCCCTTTGCCACCACACCAACTTAATTCAGTGAGTGACGTTCTGACTCCCATTTTAATTGAGCTTTTGAATACTTCCTTATTGTGGGGCAGAGTTCCCAAAGCCTCAAAACATGCTTTAGTTCCGCCACTACTAAAAAAACAAATTTAGAGGCATCTGATTGAGTCAACTACCACCCCATTTCTCTGCTACCTCTTCTTGCAAAGATCGTGGAGAAGCACATTAACACTCAGCTGCCGGTTCATTTGGAAGTTTTTAACATTCTGCACCCCTGCCAATTTGTATTTGTACCTGAACACAGTACAGAGTTTGCTCTACTAGGAGTCACAGAGCGCCTGAGGCACAGAGCGCCTTGATTTAAGTGCCGCGTTTGATACTGTCTCCCATTGGGCGCTTCTCAGGCAACTAGCAGATTGTGGTATTCAAGACACAGCTTTTGCCTGGTTTTAATCTTCCTGAAAGAACGTTCCTTTCAGGTCATTGCTCAATCCTATAAATCCTCATTGAGTCCTACATTGTTTAATATTCATATGCATCCTTTGGCGGATATAGTGGCGAACCATGGATTGTTCATCTTATCCTACGCTGATGACACACAAATTGTTATAACTTTTTCTTCATCAGATTCCAGTACTACCTCTAATTTGATATACTGTCTTAAGAATATGGCCGATTGGATGAGGCTTAATTACTTGAAGCTTAATGGTAGCAAGACAGAAGTGTTGGTTCTGGGTAATCAACCGCTGCTATTGGGCCCTCAATGTGAGCTTGAGGAATTAGGCAACTGCCCTATCCCTAAGCAGGTAGTTGAAGACCTGGGCTTTTGTCTGGATAGTAAATTAACCATGGAACATCAAATTATAAACGTTGCTGTTTGCTGCTTTGGCCTGCTAAGATGCCTGAGAAAGATAATATTGCTCTTATCCTTCGAATCTCCAAAAACGAGCATGCAGGCCTTAGTAACTTCTAGGCTGGATTATGGCAACATACTCTATTTGCGAGTTACAGACACCCGTTTAATGCATTTACCATCCGTTCAAAACTTGGTGGCACGCTTGCTCTGCCATATTCCTTGTCGGGCGTCAGTTGCACAATATCTTCATCGCTTGTATTGGCTTCCAATGACAAAGCTCATTACAGTTAAAGTTTTATGCTATGTTTATAAAGCTTTGCACCAAGCCGGATCGGCATGCATTCGCTCTCTGATTTGCCCTTATATTCCTAAGTGGATGCTTGGAGCTAGTGAACTGAATCTCGCTTTCATTCCTAAAGTCAGACGGACTAGACAGGGCGAAAGGTCCTTTAGATTTTTAGCACCCAAGCAATGGAACTCTCTACCCCTCCATCTTTGCCTCTGCAAATCTTATGAAACATTCAGGAAGATGCTTAAGACCTAAGGGGCATATTATCAAGGGCTTTATCGCCGCTTTAGCGGCACTTTTTGCCGCTAAAGCGGCGATATTTTTAACGCCCTATTAGCAAGCTGTCGCTAACAGGCGTTAGCGACAGCTTTCCGGCGATAGCGGCCGGGTTTTACATCGCCTTGCATGTCAGCGATAATTATCGCTAATGACATGCAATGGTAGGCGTTCCCAAATAAAAGCGACAGAAAACAGTCGCTTACATACCTATCGCCTATTAGCAATACCCGCGAAGCGATAACAAAACGCGCGCTAACCCCGATTAGCGCTTGTTTTTTAGAACTGATAAAAACATGACTTAGCAATGAAAGTCAATGGGAGGTGGATTGTAAGGTTAAGTCCCCAGAATTAGCGATAGGATTTTATCGCTGGATTTCTCGCGTTAAAGCTGGGTTTCGCCGCTATCGCTGGATATTTTATCGCAATGGAGATAAACCTTGCTAATAGCATGTTATTTCCGCGGTAATATCCAGCGATAGCCGGCGATAAAAAAAGGCGCACTAAGCAAGGTTTGCGATATTTATCGCATGTTCTTGCTAATATGCCCCTACATTTTTTAAGCCTTGAGTTTTGGTTATTCTATTTCCCGCAAGTGTTGGGAAACTACATTGGGGTAGCCATTGATTTAATGATTGGTGTGTGACACCATTTAGTATTCTCTTATGCCCTTTCTCTGAAATCCATACAGAGTACACAAGCAACCAGTTACTACTAACAATGAAATCACTCATAGATGTAAGTATGTGTGCAGATCTCATTTTGGGGAATTAATTGGTGTGATTGTTCAAAGGCTCGCCATATGAAAGGCATTGGATTCATCTGACACTTGATGTAGTCGCCATATTGCCTTGTGAGAGGGCATGTTGCTGGAAAATCACAAGCACAAACTTTATGAAATAAGAGGAGATTTTGGCCCCGACTAAAGAGCAAAATATATGATTGAGGATGGGGGGCTTTAAACATAAGTCACCACAGGAAGCACGGCGTTGATACATATAGAAGGCACAACAACAAATAGAAATGTAAGGAATGAAAAAAGCAGATCATGGGGGGCGGCAAAAACAATTTCATTTAAATTGATAGAGCAGACAGAAGCTTGATTCTGCACACTGAAATGTTCTCGCATACACTCAGTCCAGATAAACTGATTTCACTTGGTTTCTGGTGCTGGGCAAAGGGAATAGACTGCATGTAGGAAATTGCCTTTTATGAAGTGCTATTTCAAGTATGTAAGCACGGCCGATGAACATGCGGGGTGAAACATTCCTTGTCTCCGTGTACAATTTCTTTAGCAGTATTTACACTGTTTTTTGGAAGAATGATGCTCAGAATAATGATAAACTCTAGTTTCATAGGTTATTTGATGTGGCTGTAGTCATAAAATATTAAGTATTAAATATATGAAGTGGTCTTCAGACTAACAGAAAGTGCAGAGCTAATTAAGCGTTACGTTGTACAACTCTACTTGTGTTTCAAGAAGTGCCTTATTCAGTACAAAAAAAGATACATAAAGTTGGGCCATGCTAAAATGATGGAAAAAATAACTTCACATTACAACAAAATTCACAAATAAAACTAACATTTTTGTATCCACTATTAAATGTTCAGTGCATAAAATCCCATAATGTGCTGTGAAACTTCACATAATCAGCTTTCATGTTAGGCATGAGATACAAGGGTTCTGCATCATTAAAAGGAAAGAGAAGGCGACAGAAGTTATTCTAAAGAAAAAAGCCACGACCCTCAGCCAAAGAATGTTAACCATATATATATATTTTAATTGCTGTTTTAAGATTCAGCAGGTATGTTGACATTGTCACAAAGAACGTAAAAACAGCACAGAACAGGTTTTCACATGGTCCTTCATAGACAGAAACACAGACACAGAGTAAGTCATATTAGAAAAGAAAAGGATAGGAAAAAACACGTATTTTTAAATGGATACAACTAGAAACGGTTTATTTATTCTATTCCTTCAATTTGTGAAGCATTGCAATAGGAAATGCTGCAGAATTGAAGAGTAGCCAAAGGTACATAGGTCTGAAGCTTTTTGGGGTACCTATATGGACTGATTATAGATTGAATGGATGGTTCATGATCCTGGAAAAAAGGAAAAGCATTATAACATTTATCAAGTATACCTATTTAGTCTGAGGACTTTCCAGTGGCATGAGGTTGTGGTGTACACCTGGTTATGGTTGTTCTTTTTGAGATGAGATGTCTGCTGACAGTGTTCTTAAATTAATGTATTAAGATCTCCAATGATGGCAGAGTTATGGTTGAAGAACTTTATTCCGTAAATGGCACCAACTATAGAAAGCAGCCTCACCCTTCAGCTCTCCCACTCCAACTGCCCTCTGTAGAATTCTTTACATGTTGTCATTCCAAGAAGACATACAATGGCTAGTCATTATGTTCCAAGACGATCACAACACATATTTCTCCCCAGAACAAAATGTCAAAAAGCAACCAATTAAGGTACAAATGAACTGTGTATAAAGGCAAGAAACTGTGAAAATAATGGAAGAACAAACATTAGATAACACTTAAATTTGAGAAACTGGAAAAATTAATGTTGCAGGATTTTTCCATGAGAAAACTGGCAGATGATTCAACCATGCATATTGAAATACTCATCCCATTCAACAAGGGTAGAAAAAGTTCACAGTAAAAACACTGTAATAAATCTCTGCACAGTATAGAGTGAAAACAGGATACACGTTGTAGTATGCTAACCCTTGCCTACTAATGGTACCACATAATCACCCCACCACTGGGGTTTCACGTGACATCTTCTACTGCGTCCAAGTGTCACATGAGCAGCTTTACTGTCATTATAACTGCCCTGCCCTGTGAAACTCCCATTGTTTTTTTACTCTTCTGCTGACACAGAAGTATGAGTTCTCACCAATTGAGGTGTATTCCACACATACCCATTGGCAAGCTTAACAAAATTTTCATTTTTTTCCAATTAATAAAGGACCCATATAGCTTGATTCACCTTTACTCATAAATTTCATTTTTTCAACCAGAACCTCTTACCCCACATTCCACCGTTTAACCTTGGTGCAATTTTTTACATCCTTAAAACACTTGTAATTTCCCTGCTAGTCTCTCCTGAGCCACCTTCCTTCTCTTTTGAGTTCGCTCATCTCTCCACCTTCCACTTGCTCCATCCTACACTCCTTTCCACACAACCATGCCAGGTCCAACTTAGTGTTGCTAACCCGTCCCCTCATCCAGAAGAAAGGTGACATGAACATTACTGAACTAGGTGCATTTCAATGGGCCCAACATACCTCATTCAAGAATTCTGACAAAGATCTTCCTGACACAACTGCTCTCTGTATACACAATTTTACCACCCTATTCTTTCACTTAACAAGACCATTGGCCTGTGGAAAATACAGGGCCGTCTTATAATGTGCAATGGACATAATTTCCAAAAAATCCTGCATTTCATGGGAAGTTACCCGGATGCCATTATCTGTTATAATTTCCTGAGGAATTCCTAACAAAACAATTGCTCATTCAAAAAGTTGATCACAACCTTGGTGTCAATTGAACTTAAAAACCTTGTCACCACCCAGTTAGAGATATGATCTACCATAAGAATCGCATAAAGTTCATTATGGAGTAAAAGATTAAATGGACCAGCAAAATCTAGTCCTAATTTCTTCCACGGTTCAGTGGGAATCTCAACCGGAGATGACTGCGCCTTCGAGATAACTTTGCTCTTGTCACTCCTTGCACACAAATTACAATCCTTGACAACACTTTCTACTTGACTGTCCAATCCAGGCCACCAGTACCACTCCCACAATCCAGGCCACTAGTACCACTCCCTCACCCTAGACCTGGTGAGATTTCTCTCCAAATGACCCTCACGTGCTAAATTGACTATCATTTCTCTTATTGCCTTGGGCAAAATTAGTTGGGTGCCCCTAAACAATTCACCCACAGTCCAACTGAGTTCATGCCTCACATTCCAAAAACCTATCATTTTTTTCAGAGAGCGTTTTTTTAATATGGCCAACCCTTGACAATGAGGACCTTGAGCTCTCTCGGCTCTTCATCTGCCTCTCTTGCAGATGTCCACTCACTCTCCTGCAAAGCAGCCTCACTAATCCAACTGATCAAATAAGTTTGATCAGCCTCTGTAGCCCTCAACTCAATCCCTAATTCCCTATCTACTGGAAGATTGGACAAATAATCTGCAACCACATTTTTGAACCAACAATGTACTCTACTTGGAAAATAAAAATGCTCAATCCCTCTATCCACCTTTTGAATCGAGGAGTAAGTTTGTTATCTTTTATGGTAGAAAACACATGAACCCGAACAACAAATGGTATCCCCCACAGATAAAACTCAAAATGTCTGATTGCCCATGCACACGCCGGAACCTCCCTTCTATCACTGAGTATATCTCTTCTGTACCCCTCAGTGCGCCTGACGCAAATGCCACTACCCTCTCTTCACCACCATCTGTCTGTGAAAGCACCACTCCCAAGTCTTTGAGGTTAAAATGGTTTTCCTCGATACATCAAAATGTCCAATGTTGGCAACACACCAATGTGTTTTTTGATAGATTCAAAAGCCCTTCCACAGTCATCCGACCACTCAAACCTTGCATTTTTCTCCATGAATTTAGAATAAAACTCAGATAGTCCAAGGAAAGACCTCACTGGATCCTTGTCTGCAGGTGCTGGTGTTTTGATGATGGAATCTACCAACTCTATCTTGGGTTTGATTCCTTCTGCAGATATTGTGTGAACCGAATAAGAAACTACAGTAACTCTGAACTTGCACTTTTCTTTTTTAATGTGAATTCAGCTTCAACTAACCTTCCCAATACTCCATCAAGGTTTCATCATGTTCTTCCTAACTTTTCCCATGAATCAGGATATCATCCTGAAAGAAAAGTGTATCAGTGACCCAGTCAAGCACCTTCTTCATAACATTCTGGAAGCATGCTGCTGCAGATGCCAGTTCAAAAGGCATCCTCATGAAATGGTAACCTCACAGAAGCGTTACAAATGAAGTCAAATGCCTGGACTCATGCAATTTCACCTGATGGTAAGCAGAAGAAAGGTCTACCACACAAAAAATCTTATCGTCACCTAACATGGCAAAAGCCTCTGAAATATTGTGAAGCAGCTGATGATCAACCTAAAAGTGCTTGTTCAGGTCGCGATGGCCAACACACATACGAATCTGCTTACCCCCATCCTTAGGTGCAAACAAAATCAGAGCAAGCCATTCAGAAGATCCAATCTCCTCAATTATCCCTTCTCCCACATCTCAGTGGTTGTAGCATAAGATTAGGGACATTCCTCACCTTGTGAACACAATAGATTGCATTCTTCTTCAGAATGATCTTGTGTTCGAAGTTCTTAAGAAAACCCAAAATGTCGTTGAACACATTAGGAAACTTCAAGACAATGTCTTCATGACTTTGTTCTAATGACACATACATAAGTGGATGCACAGCATTGGGATTCAGTGTGACCCCCACGTCCTACTGGTGTCGCCAACCCAACAAGTTATCCCTACGTTTTACGATATACACCATCAGTTTCCTTGTTTTCAAAAGTGATCCTCATGACAGCATATCCAAGTACATCTATTTTGGACCCCCAATAACCTACAGGATTTATGTCAGGCAGAAACATGGTTATATATATCTTTTCCACCAAATTTACTTTCCCAATTCTTGTCACCTACCATTGAATATGGTGAACCTGAATCAGCAAACCCAGTCACATCTATATCATCTAATCTAATATGACAATCCAGCATCTTTAAAGGACCAACATCCACTTCACTCGGATCGGGTTTCATAGTTAACACCTTTTTACCCATATCTTCATAAACTGAGTCAACAATTTGGTGTTGGCTTGCCTCACCTTTACACACTCAGGCCTAATGGCCTTTTTTACTGCACTTTCTGCATACCAAATTTCTGTCATAACATTGTGTACTGCTCACTGTATGAACAGGGTTACCACAGTGATAACACCTCATTTTAGTAAATCTGCCATCTTTGCTGCCACCACTCTGTTTTACCTCAACCTTAGTTTTCTCTCCCTCGTGTCTAGTTTTCTCTCCAACTTCTCCCGCAATCTTACACATCCCAGGGTTTTTCAATTTCCTGTCAGATAAGGGAGAACCAATTATATCATGGAAGAAATGGAAGAACCTTTTAGATTCATATTTGGTTGAAATTGGAGGGAGAAGCTGTGTTGCTCCATAATTTGGGTGTGGAAGACTGTAATATTTATGCCAGTTTGGAAACCATTCCTTTGGGTAATGTGGTTGGAGATGCAAGGGACATATTTGACATGTCAGTCCTTATGCTAGAAAAGCATTTTGAAGCCAGAATCAATGTAATGTTGGAGTGCCACAATTTGTTTTCCAGAACACAAGGGAAGAGTAAAAGTGGAAGAATTGATATAGCTTGTGTGTGGACACTAGCGTGTACTTACGATTCTGATCCCTTGACTGACTCTCTCATTAGAGATCAATTGGTAAGACATACAGGCAATGCAAGGGTCCAAGAGAAATTGTTGGCCAAGAATCCAGATACAAGGAAAGCCATTGCTATTGTGGAAGGGGTAGAGAGTACTAACACGTGAGTACGGAAGATGCGTGCCATACCCTCCACATCACATAGTGATTTGAAAAACCCAGGGTTGTGTGAGAATGTGGGAGATGTTGGAGAGAAAACTAGACATGAGGGAGAGAACACTCAGGTTGAGGGAAAACAGAGTGGTGACAGCAAAGACAGCAGGTTTACTCAAATGAGGTGTTATCGCTGTGGTAACCCCAGCCATACAGCAAATAGTACACAATGTTATGCCAGGAATTTTGTATGCAGAATGTGCTCTAAAAAGGGCCATTATGCCAGAGTGTGTAAAGGTGAGGCAAGCCAATCTCAAATTCTTCACTCAGTTTATGAAGATTTGGGTGAATTTTTTCCAGTTTCTCAATTTTAAAGAGTATATGTTCCTGGCTAATAATGGGGATTTTATTTCACCATCTTGAAATTCACATTTTTATTAAAAAAAATATCTCTATTTTCGTGCTATGTAAACAAAAAAAAGTCTACAGCCATGGGGGCACCATGACAGGTGTCCAATCCCAGAGGAGAGGTGAGGAACCCAAGGAAACATGAAAAAAGGTACCAGAAAATCCCCAAAAATATTTTAAGCACTAAAATTGTGATTTTTAAAGAAAACCATGATTCAACAGGCAATTTTTTTGTGTTGAAAATAAAAACATGATTTTCACTGAACATTAGAAATGGTAAATATAGGGAAAAAAAATTCCTATTACAAAAAAACTGAAAAAGCCACTCACACAGCCAATGAGGGGTAGGCTGCCTGAAGCAGGGTTGGGTGCAAAGCCTGGTGGTAGGCCAGACCCTGTGGCCAGCCCACACTGTGCATGGCCAAAGGCTGTCAGCAGCAGGTGTTGACTAACAGGCTGGTTAGTCCCAGGTCCGGCCTGCAGGCACGGACTTGCAGCCAAACCCGGCGACCCTTCACTGACAGCAGTATGCAATGGTGAATTGTTGCCTGTGGTGGCTTGGGGGCAGGACCTGCAAAAAGCCAGGTCCTACAGTCAACCTGTGCTGCACAAAGGGAATGTATTCATTTTTTTCACCCTCTTGAATGTTGCGATTTTTAATAGAAAATTGCCATTTTTATGCTGTGGAAAAAATGTCTGTAGCCATTGTGGGGCATCGTGGGATGTGGCAGAGTCTAGGAGACTCTTGAGGGCCAACCAGAGGGAAGGAAAAATTTGGCTGAAAACCCAAAAATGTGTTTTAGGTGATAAAATTGTGATTGTAATGAAAATCACAATTCCGCCCTGGCATTTTGTGAACGGGAAAAAAACACCATTTTGTGCTGAAAGTATGTGAAAATGAATTCCTATTTTTTTTTAAAAAGCCACTGAGAACAGACAATGAAGCGCATATGGTAGGCTGCCTGCACTGGGTTGGGAGCAGAGCCTGACCTCTATGACCAGCCATCGCTAAGCCAGGCTGTGTGATGCAGGGGTTGCAAATACATGGAGGATTTGGCGCAGGAGAAAAAACAAAGGTCCCTAATCAACAATAAAAGATTTGGGCAACACGCTCTATATATACGAGCTTGCCTAAGTATGGATCATGTGCTAAAGTGAACCAACAGAGTGCAGCAGGACTATACATCCAGTATCGTTAAACACATTAGTATGCAGTAAATATATCAATAAAGTACATTGAGGAAATAACCAGTATATAAATGTTGAATTTATTTTATAAAAACATGAAAAAATACATAGTTAAAAACATCTCCTCATCCGAGAGGTTACAGTGTTTATAGACTTCTATATTCACATTTTAAAATAAATAACAAGAAAACTTAAAACAGTTGACGCGGCGTTTCGGTGAGACGTAACTTCTTCACCTTCTTCAGGACAAAGTTTTCATAAAAAAGGTCTATTCTGAATTCATAGAGATCAAGGCTTTTTGTAGATTTAAGTCACTTGATTATAGTGGAAGGCTGAAACTCATCCGCAAATATTATGCAAGAAAAGGATAACCTTTAAATTAGTACATAGTCCTTTGAGTTCGTTCGTTAGAGGCACCGGAAATATGAATTAAAATTCAAGGTTGCTTAAAAAATTGTTAGCCGATTGGAAACTGAGCTGTACATTGCCAATAGAATGCACCGTAAGTTTCAGGATTACTTTTGAGGTATCGGCGTTTTCAACATTGACGATACACTTATCCAGTTGCTTGAGATTGTTGCTGGGGCATTTAAAATAAAATCAGATAGGAAACAAACGGCCTCCCTGCTCTAACGAACTTCTTCCAGGTCAGGATAAACCTAATTGGCACAGGGCTTGTCTCAGACCTGAAAAAAAGCAAAGGCTAAAAGGATGTTAAAGTTAGGTGAAAATATCAATTAAAACATATGGTTTTAAAAGAACAAAATCACTGAGATTCACCAGTTATTGTTATCTCAAGTAACTAACTCATTTCCTAAGGTAACCATAACTTTTGCCCCTGCTATGCACTGTGTTATCATCACAGATGTAATTTCAGATGTTGGTGTCATGCCATCAATGATGTCATAGAACATGTCATGAATGATGTAATATGTGAGATAATTGACAGTACACTTGCTCATTTGGGCCTGTCCCTTTTAATACAAAATTCTAATAAAAATGTTTTAAAGTTGACTCCTGAGTGTCCCAGTTCCTCTTGCGTTTTCAATCTTTAAAAGTATATATTTCAGTTTTTTCATACAAAACACGATTGTTTGTTTAATTAGACTTCCTCAAAGATTCCAGATTGCTTTCCAATGGAAATAGGTGTGAAATTCTAAAATATGAAAAGTTTAAAGGAATTTTGAAAGGCAAACCCATCCTCACATATCAGTCATCAAAAAATATCATGAAATTGTTGGCCAAAGAAAAAACAATAATTAATGCAAAAGGAATATAGAGGTTAGGGACATACCCTTTTTTGAATTGTAAACACTACAACAGCATCATCAGAGGAGAAAATTAAACTCCCACAGAGCAGGAAAAATTTAAATCTGAAGCACTATGCTACTTGCGACACTTAAGAATGTATATATCCATTCAAATGCCCAGGCAGGTTTCTACCCATGCAGGTTTCTATACAATGGAAAAACAGAGAACAATTAAACTAAGACTCATAGAACACAAAAACAGCATTCAAACTAACAATCTCAGGTCGAATGTAGTTTCATATTTCAATGAAAAGAGTCATAATATTAGCCAACTGAGATTCCAGGTTTTAGAAACAGCATTGCTGAGAGAAGGCAATAAGATAAGAAAACATCTTCTACAAAGGGAAATATTTTGGATAAGAAAATTGGAACCATTACTACCAAAGTGGCTCAATGACAGAATGGAGGTGTCTTGTTTCTTATGATCCAATTCATCAAACAAGCATCCAACAATAACTTGAATTTTAGGCTATTTCGGAGTGAAGGTTGTTTTTATTTTTATTTTTCATAGCCACTCCTTCAAAGATGAGGATTAAGAAATGTTGTTATATATTTTAAGTCACAAAAGTATCCGCAGTTCTAACATCATCTGTTGGTTGATTTCATTGAGAAAGGTTGATCATTCAAATTTCAAATTTTCTCATTGACAGGAAAATAGGATAGAATTATGTTTATTTTGCAGTTTGGTTGGCTTAACAGTCAGGAATTTCATCATGTTCCCTTAACGTGCAGTAGTAAAATGAAGGTATGGTGGCAAGGTACTAGAAATGGGTCCATAGAATAACACCACTTTTGGTGCGTGCCACTATAGCAGTGACAAATGTTTCCATTATCAGAGCTATTATGCCTGAAGCACACTAACTTTATAAAATGTCAGCTAGGGGAAATAGCTTTTACCTTGCCTACTAGAGGTAAGCGAATGTGGACATCATAAGGCTTCAGTATGAGAATGCACATTTTAACACATCTATGGTATGCTGTTAAGTTTTCAATAAGGACTTGATCACCATTCTCAAGCTAACACACATGAGAGCAACACAATACTTGCATGTGAAAGGGCTAGGTGGGTTAAAATATAGACAGTGCACAAACGGCATTTGTTTTGATGTTTAGCCTGTTTGTACTCAGGTGATTGCCCTCCAGCTATTACTTCTTATCACAATTACACTCTTGGATGGAAATGAAGTGTAAATATCACAACAGCAAAAATGTGCTATTCGCAATTATCCTTGATCTAGGAATATTATTTTTATTATTTTTCATAAATGAATGAATTAAGCATGTATGCACCTGAAGAAGGACATTGCATAAGGGCACTAATGGAAGGCAGTGTTAACAGTTTTAATTCCGGGATTGGAGTTCAGTTGTGCTCTTGCCGTGCTGCTATTACAATGTTTTTCATTTGAATCTATTACAACAAGGAAATTATGAGGTGCAATGCATTTCTTTGAGCAGCTGCGACTTTTACTCATTTAAAGTACGGCTGCAGGTGACATAGAGCCAAGATGCTTTCAATGAAATAAATAGAACGTAGAAAATACACATACGGTCTGAAATAGTTTCTCTTTTTTGTGCAATGACATGGATGCGTAATGCACAAGAGAGCAAGTGAATTGTATTGATTGTCTTAAAGTGTGTGTTTTTTTTCCATTGAGGGCAGTTGGTTGACAAAAAACGTACCCAACTGAGACACTCAACAACTTTAACAGAAATTAAATCCGCTTATTTTTCACAAAAGAAAGCCGGTTTCTCCACAGTTAGAACATTTTCTACAGGTAATTGAAGGGACAGTGACCTCTGAACAAAATGAAACCCGTCACCTGTTGAGGGGTCTTCCACTGACAGGGCTTGTATTTCCTCTGCCCGTCGCTGCTCCTGACAGAAACAATGTCCTCCTCTTCCCGCCCACGAGATCCGGAGCACAGATAGACCGTGGCATGCAAACACCTGTGCCTCGAAGACGCATCTGCGAGTAAAAACGACTCAGTTATAGGCTCTGCTATTTAGGGGAAATTAGTGAACCGTTTATTGCCTTTCTCCTCTATATTTTAAGTCCCGTCTTCTGATGTAGGAAAGGTGCGTAGGTGTGCACATTTTAAAGTGCTTTCCAAAGTAAGTTCCAGTTAAATATTAGACTCTCGCATAACTGGCAGAGGTATTCACGTGCATGAAAATGGGCAGTGTTGCAAGCAGGAAAAATACAAAGCCCGCCATGCGCTCATGCTTTCAAATGAATATTTAATATTCATTGACTTTGTACTCAAATTCTAAGAGTCGCAATATTTCATAATTTAGCACTGCCCTTCATCGTTTCAACAATAAGTCTCATTAAATTATCTATCTTTCTGCTTTTCTTCTATCAGTCGTTCTATGCATCTGTTGGCCTGTCTATCCCTTGGTCTATTCGGTCCGATGTCTCTGTCCAACTCTCTATCATCTGTCCAACTTTCCCTCTTTCTGCCTGTCTGCTGTCTATTGAGCTCTTTTATTCATATTGGTGTGCACAGCTCTTAAAAAACATACTGCAAATTATTTTCATAATCTCAATCACTTGCTGTGTTTCATAACACTTAAAAGAATGTGAATGTCTAGGCTTTCAAGACCCATCACAGGACCCTTCCTAACCTTAAAATGCTATTGGTAGCTGAGGAAGATCAGCATGGTATCTTACTTGCATTGGTCCAATAAAAAATATTATCACCTCCACACACTCATAGGGTCATAGTGTATTTGGGGTTTTTGTCCAATCACTGTTTTCTGCCTAGGGCAGGGGCCTCAAGTGATCCACGGGGGCGCCAGGCTCGGGCCAAAAGAAGCATTATGCTGATAACAGTGTTTTGTTTTCAGGGGGGGAAAATGAGCAGCAGTAAGGCGCTCTGTAATCGGCCATCACTAACACCTTTTGTCATTTATATCCTGGCTGGGAAAAGGTGTCAAAAGGGAAGGGACTCCAAATATTCTTCAAAACCCCCACCACCATTTCTAATAATAACCCTGTGGATACTTTTACATGTTAGTAAGGCCTGCCTGACCAGAATAGTATGTTTGACAAATGTATTTGCTTGCATTTTTAAAACAGTAACAGAAATTAACTGCAATGTTCAAATTAGTCTCGGCATATTTTAACTTTATCAGTTTAATAGAGTAATTGTGAAAAAGTTTGAGGGGGGCTCGATGATTTTTTTTCATGGGGGGGGGGCACGGCATAAAAAATTTGAAGACCACTGCCCTAGGGGGATTGCATGCATGTTAAATATCTAATTTAATAAGAAACCAAGATCCTGAGCAGATATCTATATACACTCTATAAATGACCATGTTTATTCATTGGGGTAGTCAACCTTGGCATGGGATGGAACTCTGTGGTTGCTGTCTGTTCTTCCATCAGAGAGATGGAACTCCTGAGGTGGTGTATGTTTCATACTTCAGATAGTGCATAAGGATGGCAGTGCATATAGTGGCATTGGGTGATACATCCCAGAGGGCATACATTTAACAGCACTGATTGAGTGCCAGCTGGAAACACTTGCGTTGCACCTAAAGTACTGCACCAGCAATGAATATTCAGCTTTATCAAATTTCACTGAAAAGTCACACATCACAAAATCGCTGTCTGAAAGAC